>JBBDGP010000811.1:600000-1200000 GCA_037952835.1 Lithobates septentrionalis
TGTGGAATGACTTGAAGACGGCTAACCACAAACAGTCACCATCAAATCTAACTGAACTGGAGCAGTTCTGCAAAGAAGAGTGGGCAAATATTGCAAAGTCTAGATGTGCAAAGCTAGTAGAGACAATTCCAACAGACTAAAGGCTGTAATTAATGCAAAAGGTGGTCCAAAAAATACTGACACAAGGGAGTGATCCTTTTTCCAGCTCAGTGATTCTGTTTTTGATTTTTTTTTTATTATTTTCTGACATGTAAGTGTTATATCTATCACTTGAATGTTGAAAGGTGCACTCAGTAAATACAGCTGGATTCTTTTCTATACCCACTGTATATAAAACCTGTACAATAAAGAGAAGGTGCTTAGGATTTCAGTTTCAAAGACTTTTTAGCTATGGATTGGAAAAGCATCTATTTTTTTTTTTTTTACCAATAAAGATCACAATGGCTTTGCTGTAATTAGGAACCATATCTCTACCTTGTATAGAGAAATCCTCAATACTGTTGGATCAAGCCCACTGTATTTCCGACATCAATTTAGATGTGAGTATTGATAGGTTCTTTTCAAGAAGGATAACATCCCAGTTTATTATTCTCTTGGGGCTCTTTGAATTAACCTTGTGTCTTTAAAGCCTAGCCTGGTACACACTGTGAATTTATTTTTTTTATTCCACCCAGCGGGCTGCACGAAAAACACTGAAGAGCTTGGGAGGAGCCGCTGTACTAACAATCCGATGTTAGTACAGTGATCTCCCCTGCTGAGCTATTGTGTTCTGACAGGGGAATGCCCCCCCCCCCCGCCAGAACGAACGGGTCCGTGCTCTCAGTCATTGGCTGAGAGCGCTGTTCAGCAGCTGATTGACAAGCCTTTTTTTTGATATGCCCCTTTGACGTGGGCCGGCCAAACTGCCGCCAGCTGCACACGGGCCGAATGTCGGCCGTTTTTTATTGAATGTCGGCCGATGCCACCTGACATTCAGCCTGTGTGTACTAGGCTTTAGGCTATGAACAACTCCAGCAATTTTCTAAATCTTATAAAGTGCTGCTCAGAAAAGGACAATGTGTTATTTTCAAAAACATTGACGGACATCTGCAGCACCTTGATGGATCTTTCAAAGGCTGGCCAAGTTTAGGCTAAATCTCAAGTTTGGAATGTATTAGCTTGTATGCAATTTAAATATCTTGGACATGTCATTGATGTTAAAGGTATACCCCAGATCTGGATAAATTGGCTGCTTTGACTCACTGGGACATTCTGAAGCCTGTGTGAAAACTTCAATCATTTTTTGGTCTCATTCGCTATCCAGTGATATATTAAATAAACACTTTGCTCAGGTTGTTGCTCCTCTTACTTGATTCCTTTGTGTACAGCCAATGTGGATGGCCTTCTCCAGCTTTTGATGTGTCTTGGGAGGCATCTCAGCAGAAATCATTCGGTCTTTAAATTTGATAGATGTCCTGATATTGGCTTATGTTTTCTAATAAGTCCTTCTCCTTCTGTATATAGATTAAGGCTGGGTTCACACTGCTCCGACATGGAAGTCAAATGACTTCTGATCCAACTGTGCCATGCGACTTCACGTCCAACTTCTATGGGACTTGAACGTGAACCGACTTTGATCAGACCACACCAAGCCCTTTGAGTCTGGTATGAATCTTGAGGGAGGAACTCTACGGCAATTAAAAAAACAACAAAAATGGCGCCCCCCCCCAAGTCCATACCAGTCCTTTCGGTCCGGTATGTATTTTGAGGGGAACCCCAATGCCAAAATTAAAAAAGAAAAACAAGTGGCCCCCCACACCCCCAAAATCCATACCAGACCCTTATCCAAACATGCAGCCCGGCGGGTCAGGAAAGGGAAGGAAGTCACAGGGGGCAGAGTCTTCGGATGATGTCACTGGATGGCCACGCCCCATGGCTATATAAGAAATGGCACACACCGGAGCAGCGGTTGAAGACATCAGCAGAGGGAGAGGAACCGGAGAAAGAACCAGAGGAAGAAGACATCAGCGGAGGGAGAAGAACCGGAGGAAGAAGACCTCACTGGAGGGAGAAGACATGTTGGAGCTATGACGGGGGGACATTTTTCATTTTTAATAAAGGACTTTGTCAAAAACCTGTGTACTGTTTTTATTTATCTATGACCCTTTTTTGGGTGAATGAGTAGGGGTTCAATGTACCCCATACTCATTCACATAGGGGGGGCTGGGATCTAGGGGCCCCCTGCCTACAGACCCCTACAACCACCACCAGGGTTGTCAGGAAGAGGCCCATCAACATGGGAACAAGGTGCTTTGGAGGTGGGGAACACAGAGCCCCTTGCCCCAAAGCACCTACCCCCCCATGTTGATGGCATGTGGTCTGGTATGGTTCAGGAGGGGGGGCGCTGCTCACTCCCTTTCCTGACCTACCGAGCTGCATGCTGGGATAAGGGTCTGGTATGGATTTTGGGGGGCCCACGCCGCTTTTTTTTTTTAAAGGTGAATGAAGGCATGGATGAGCTAGTTTTGGGTGGTGGAACTTGACTGGTCTGCACCTCAACCCAATAGAACACCTTTGGGATGAATTAGAGTGGAGACTGCGAGCCAGGCCTTCTCGCCCAACATCTGTGTCTGACCTCACAAATGCACTTCTGGAAGAATGGTCAAACATTCCTATAGACACACTCCTAAACCTTGTGGACAGCCTTCCCAGAAGAGTTGAAGCTGTTACAGCTGCAAAGGGTGGGCCAACTCAATATTGAACCCTACGGACTAAGACTGGGATGCCATTAATTTTTAATATGCATGTAAAGGCAGGCGTCTCAATACTTTTGACAATATAGTGTATTTAAATATATTAAGTTTAATACCCCATTTCCATTGTAGGCATTGCTATAGGTGAAACATAATTACACAACCTTTTCCTCCTAGACACAAGGGGCGTGGGATATTCAAGTAATCAATCTCTTGCCACAATGATTGGTAAGTGTGGGAAGTTAGTAAGTATTCTATTTTGTTTTTTGACTATGTAACCTTTGTAGGAGACTGAGTGCTCAATACACAAAGCAATATTGCATGCAATATTTGGATCATGTGACTCTTTTTAATCAAACGTCACATGCAATAATTAAAATGTCAATTCATTATCTGCTTATGCTGTAATTACCCAAAACATTTGGCAAAAAATGCTATGCTAAAAATGATATAAAAGTTAATAAGCGAATTGGTCTAGCAATTCGCTACTTAAGGAATATAATATATGTATTAATAAGAAGATAGTTGTTAAGGGGCTGGCACCTGCCAGCGTCCTAACAAGCAGTGACAAATCTCTGCACTCAGGGTTGCTGTTAGAAATTACGGGGCCTTGTACAGCCTACCTGACAGGGCCCCCACCCCAATTTCTTTTTGCTAAAAATACACTAAAATCATTATTAGTGGACACAAATACATCATCATTTATTCATATTATTCTGGATTTACAAACTGTTTGCCAAATCTAAAAGATAAAACTGCAGTGAGTGGGGATGCAGCAACATATCCATGGAAACAGTAACAATCACATGCTGTGCTAACCCCAGATAAATTGAAAAACATCATAAACTTTATTCAAGTGATAAACAGTTCATAAGTCCAATCCAAAAATAAAGTTCAAGTTAGAAAGAAAAAAAAGCAAAAAAGTTGAAAATAGTGCTTGAAAAGAGATGACATGAAACTCCTCCACCCACGTGCATCCAGAGAGGCTTACCAGATAGCCATGACCTCCTTATGACGGAAAGGTCAAACAGTACATTTACCCCAAGGGCAGGGTTTGTCTTTAAACCTGGATCCTCTCTGGGTAATAGGTAATAGTGTCACTCGTCATAGGAAAGTAGCTCTGAACACTCTCAATCACGGGATCGTTGGTAAATATGTCAAAAGAAGTGCCACATAGTGTGTACCAATGTAATAATATAACAAAAGGCACTCACATTTAAAGCAGAATGGTTAAGCATTCAATACATCAAATCCGGCCAGTAACCAAAATGGTTGCACATAAGCTTCCGGTAGCACGATGACATCACAGCAGGCTCCGCCCTATGTATTTTGTTACGCCTGACGTTCTCCAGGGCATGGACACCATACTGGGTCATCGCGGCTTTTATATGGATAATAACAAAGACTCGCTTTGGATATTGTTGTATTTCCTCCATGTGAACAATAGTCAAGCCTTGCTTTGGACATGAAGTAATTCCTCATCATTCATTGACATGAACAGTGTCCAGAATCAAGGGATTTGAGAGAGGAAATATGGAATCATTTAATGAACAGCAAATAATGTGTTTTGGGGCTAATTGCCTGCTCTTCAGACAAATGGTGTGGTGACATGTTTGTCAGAGCTGAGAGCATATGGAATGTTCAGACTGTAGGAAACATTTTCCACATGCCCTCAGCTCTGACAAAGTTGTCACCACACCATTTCTCTGAAGAAGTGGCATTTAGCCATGAAACGCCTTACTTGGTGTTCAATAAATGATTCCATTTTGCAGTCCACTGACTTTGTGATAACTAATCTCGTAATGCAACAGGGCTCCTTTGCTAACTTACAACCTTTTTTCCCAACAACGCGCTGATACTGACCAGTCCTAAGTCCCCCCCCCAAGCAAGATTACCATAACATGTAGCATTTGTGGTCTTCATCTCTAACAAAAGTGATAATGATTTTATTGTCTGATTTGGTGTGTATAAAGTATAATTATTTTTGTGTACTGTTCAATGCTTGAGGCCTGAGCTGTTTCAAAACTTTTTCCGTTTAATTTGCTTAGCCAATAAACGTTATTTACTCTGTTCTAATTCTGGGATTGATGGCTGTAGAACTCTTTACTACTGCTTAATTTTCAAAAGAAATCTAATTTTACAGTAATCTTCAAGTCCAAATCTGGATCAACATCAAGTTTCATAACATTAAAGTTTTTACATGACATTTATGGCTGGAAATATTGTACCGAAAAGTCATCAACAAGTTTAATTTCTGCAGTTTTTGGATCATCTTATTCTTCAGAGCTTTTGTCCGTATTCCATATATAAGAGGGTTAAAGAGTGGAGGGGTAACAAGACCAATTACAGAGATCAGACTGTGTGCGGTGATAGGGAGATCAATACCGTTTAGCCTATAGCGCATAAAGACAAACAAGACTCCCATTATAAATACAGAGAAGCCTAGTAAATGGGTCATCACGGTGTGAATGGCCTTCTTGCGGGACTCTTTTGAGAGCTTGAGACAAATTAAAAATATATTAATGTAGGAAAAAATGATAACTGATACTGTCAAGGACAGGTAAACACTCCAAACTGCTTCTCCGTGGACTTTATTCATTGTCGAATCTGCACAGGACAAAACCAACAGTGACATCTTATCACAGAAGATATTTTGAATACGTGTTCCACAAAAATGAAGCTGATCTGTAAGAAATACACCAATTGAGACGGCCATCACTGAGAACGCTAAGCATCCAAAGATAAACTTTAAGACCATATCATTGGTCATCAAGGTGACATATCTCAAGGGGTGGCAGACAGCCAGGTACCGATCATATGCCATGATGGCAAACGTGCCTATTTCAAAATAGGCAAAAATGGTGATACAAGCAAATTGGATAAAACAGGCATCACGGGAGATGTTCTTCGAAGAAGTGAACAAGTCTATCAGCAACTTTGGGAAGAAGGAGGAACTCCCGAATATCCCATTGAGAACCAAGTTACAGATAAGAATGTACATTGGTTCATGTAGACTTGGTTCGGTCATGACCACAAAAACGACCATAAAACTCATACCCAATATGAATAGATAGACAAGAAAAGAAAAAGTGCAGTACACATATCGCAGCCCTTCCATCTCAGAAAGTCCCAGAAGAATGAAGCTGGTGGAAACATTTTCCATTGGAGTTTTTGTGTTTAGATCAAAGATCTTGTACAGGTGCCCAGCCAGAACATGCTTATGGAGGTTAAAGGACCTGTTTTAATAAGGAAAAAGCCCAGTAAATATTTTAAAATAGTAATTCCATTAAATATATTTTCAAACAATACATACATTTGTAAGCCAATACACCAATTTTGTGCAGGGCACTAATGACTACATACTGTATGGCTACCAATTAACACAATTACTAATATATTTAAAGTAGTCTTTCTCAACCAGTTTTGTGGAACTCTAGGGTACTTCCAGAGGTTGCTAGAGGTTCATTTAGCAATGAGCAATTTACGCCTCTCAGATAAGTAATATGATACCAATGATCTTTTTAGCTATCTGTAAGGGGAGCATTCTTTCTACTGACCACTGATGTAAGGGGCATTCTTCCCACTGATCACCAATGTAGGGGGCATTCTTCCCACTGATCACCAATGTAAGGAACATTCTTCCCACTGATCACCAATGTAAGGAATATTCTTCCCACTGATCACCAATGTAAGGAGCATTCTTCCCACTGATCACCAATGTAAGGAGCATTCTTCTCACTGACCACCAATGTAAGGAGCATTCCTCCCACTGATCACCAATGTAAGGAACATCCTTCCCACTGACCACCAATGTAAGGAGCATTCTTCCCACTGATCACCAATGTAAGGAGCATTCTTCCCACTGATCACCAATGTAAGGAGCATTCTTCCCACTGACCACGAATGTAAGGAGCATTCTTCTCACTGATCACCAATGTAAGGAACATTCTTCCCACTGATCACCAATGTAAGGAACATTCTTCCTACTGATCACCAATGTAAGGAGCATTCCTCCCACTGATCACCAATGTAAGGAACAGTCTTCCCACTGACCACCAACGTAAGGAGCATTCTTTCCACTGAGCACCAATGTAAGGAGCATTCTTCCCACTGATCACCAATGTAAGGAGCATTCTTCCCACTGATCACCAATGTAAGGAGCATTCTTCCCAATTTTTCTTTATTAAAAGTCTTGCAATCAATAAGCATAAAATCACTATATATAATATACAGAAATATATACATATTTACATAGAAATGGAAATAAATATAGCAAATCTGCTCTCAAACAAAACATGACTTTACAGCAAAAACAAAACTCTCATCATGAACATGTCATTATTGGGGATAATCTTACTACTACTCACACCACTACACCAGACATCAAACCTGTGAGGTCAAGAAACAAACCCGCCCCCCTTATGCATGCAGCCCTTATTCAAAAAGAACATACTAACCTACAAAAGCTAAGGGAGTGAAAAGAATAGTATAAGAAAAGAGCTCCACACCCAGAGATGGACAGTTCACTAATGGCAGGTCTGATATTCCTCCACGCCCTTATGCAGACCACCCGAGGCTCCCTGCCCTTCTCAAGACCCCAAATCTTCCCAACCTCACCCAGAATATCGTGCACCACCACCTCAACAGAGAGGACTTTCTTCCACAGGGTAATCTTGCACTGTGTATTCCACGTGAAGTAACGGACAACTATACTAACTAGAAAAAGTGTATCCAAATCAAAATCCCAGTAAATCGGGAATGCGCCATACACCCACTCCGCAAAACTCATGCGATAGAGAGAGGGGATGCCTAGAGCCCTCCCCACCATTTTATACACCTGTTGCCTTATGAGTTTATGTGAAATCTCCATTAATAGCTGTAAAACATTGTAATTATGAATATATTTAATTTAGCTTGTATCTATGGAGGGCGTGCAACATAGCTTCACAGAAGTGTCTGTTAGACAGACAATTCAGTGTCTAAGCTTGTGTATACAAACAATGGGACCCAAACCTCATTGTTCTACACATAATCACTTCACAGGATCCCATGTTTGAATATGCAATGAGGGGCCGTGGTCAGTCCGTCATGTATACTTAATTTCCCTGAAAATGTAATCTACTTACAAGGTTAAGTTTCCTGCTCTAAATAGTCTGGGACAAGGATTTGCATTAAAGGGGGCTGACTTATGCAAAGTATAGGGATTGGAGATGTAGCCAGTCCTTAACCAGGAATAGGGATGAGCTTCGAGTTTGAGTTGAACTCATGTTCGACTCAAACATCGGCTGTTCACCAGTTCACCGAACAGCGAACAATTTGTGGTGTTCGCGGCAAATTCGAAAGCCGCAGAACACCCTTTAAAAGTCTATGGGAGAAATCAAAAATGCTAATTTTAAAGGCTTATATGCATGGTATTGTCATAAAAAGTGTTTGGGGACCCGGGTCCTGCCCCAGGGGACATGGATCAATGCAAAAAAAAGAGGTATAGGGGGGGAGGTGCTGCGCCAACCAGAAGAAAGCTGTAAATCTCTGTCTGTGGTCAATTAATAAAATTACATAAAATCGGATAATACATCGCATAAATAAGTGTTGACACTAAAAAACATTCAAGTCTTAATAATCAGCATCATGTGTATGTGAAAAAAAGTGCATAAAAAATCCTTTTCAATTGGTATATACTAAATGACAAAAAAATCGCATGTTAAATCGCATAAATAAGTGTTGACAATAAAAACATATAAATCTAGATAATCATGTGTTGGTGCACAAAGGGACATAAACACTACTTCATGTGAATAATTCTAAATAAAAATACATACAATAAATCAGAAATAACCATCAAAAACATATCCTTATAAATGGTGCAAAACGTACAAAGTGCCAGTGCTTAAAGGTGATCTAGATTGCAAATAAAACACATCAATCCAACGCAATATGGATAATAAATAATATAAATAAATGTCCCAATAATAGTGATATAAAATATATTGTGCTGGCCTGCGAAACAATCTACCAATGACATGCCAGTAAGTGCAGCAAACTTAAAGTGCCAGTGTAAAAGTCATTGAAGGTGCAAAAGCAAGTTCTGGTGTATTCAATAAAACAACAGTGGGGTGTCTGGGATGCAATTCACTCAGTGTCCTCTTCGTGCATAAAACATTAATGTAAGCAGTGGCCCCTTACCTAGCGGTGCTAGGTCAACCGCATGAATTGTAGCTAAAACGCCAGGTCCTGAGCCTCAATCGCGTCCCTATATCCACGCTTGCCGGTGTTGGGTTATCCTAATGGCAGCTGATTACAAGTGGCTATGGTCCTATCAGGGGTCCTGGACCAGCGCGGATCCTAGCTCAGCCTCCACATCTCAGGTATGTATGTACAGGAATATTAAAGGGATGGTGAACCCGCGCAGTGGAAGTAAAGGTTTGTTTGGTGAGGTTTTGGAACTGCTGCCTCCCAACAAGCAGTCACCCTAAATGGGGACAGCTGAGATTTATTGAAAATAATAGAAGGGTTTGGCGCTGTTCCTTTTAGTTGAATAATTCCCTACCTGCTTATAGGTTACTAAGTGCAAATTTAAATATAGATTCCTAGATGTACTGTGCATGTATCAAATTGGTGATATACTAAAATATTGGTAAATATTGTACAATCATAAGTGATACATAAACTTTAAATATATAAAAAATTAGATATCAAATCCCATATATGGTATTGCTGGTAAATATTCCAAAAAACATAAAGTGCAAGGGGAGGGGGGGAAGGGGGAGAGGGGGTGGGGGGAGGGGAGTGACAGGGGAGAGGAAGGGGAAAAGTGAGGGAGATCTGCTCCTGGTGGAGGAAATAAACAATATCAGGATCCCTCCTAATAAAGTGCAAACGTGCTGGTGAAGTTCAAAGGAAGTCCTTATGTGTAATACACTTGTTGTCAGATTCTTAACATATATCTTGTGCAGTTTCTTGTGATATTGTGATAATAACTCTTCAATTTTTATATCCTTGCTCTGAAAGTGCAGCCACTCACCAGATCACTTCACCCCTGCAGGGGTATCAGGCAGTTACAGTTTTGCGCCACTGTACGGCGTTCGCTGGCGGGCTCAGGATCGTGGTGTATCATATGTAAAGAGAGAGGGAGTGCCCATAGCGTAAAATTGCTTTTTAAAAGTTTTATTAAACAAAATAGAAAGGTACTCACAATTTTACAATGTAAATCAAGCGAGGTAGTAAAAAACGTCACAATTATCCTTCAGCGCTGGTACAGTAGGTGATGTTTGGGAAGCACAGATTAGGCCACGCCCTACGCGTTTCGTCGTTAGGACGTCTACGGGAGCGTGACCTGTGCTGTGTCTTCCCACCCTTATATAGTGTGCGGTGTCCCCTTATTGAATTTTCCATTGGCATCCATTTTGCCTGTGATTTCCGCGGACCGGAAGTGCGTCCGCGGCCACTTGACCTCAGAAACACGTTGGTACCAAACCATCCTTCTCTCTCCCCACAAATGAGCAGAATTTGTACCAAAAGCAGGGTACAAACATGCAAAGTGCCTAACAGGTCCTGTACACCTTTCAAATAGAGGACCCTTCACACTCACTTAAATAGTACATATATATGCACAAATTGTACACGCATGAATAGTATAATACAGATTTTAAAATACCTCCCTTTAATACACACTCACAACATGAAAGGATGGGCTCACAATATGGGGAACATCCAGAAACAACACCCCAGAATTCTCCTTTTGTCTCCATTTTCTCTTTTTAATATATATACATATTCGAAATATTCTAATTTTATTTTTATATAATCTAACTTTTGGGCATAGGTCCACAGTGTTACCCAGAAAGAAACGTTAAAAAAGATACCTAATATATCTCCCCCACGTGCGCACTATAGAAGCAATACTCTCAGGTAGTAATTAAATGAGGATATATAATGTATAAATATGGACAATCCAAAAGCCAATATATATGAGGCCGGAATAATAAGCCCTCATAAAAACATGTCCTCTCTCCCTTCAGAGTAATAAAAATACATAAAAAATGTCACACAAAATATACATGAATTTTAACATTAAGCATTTTTTATTTAATATATTTTATGTTTTTATAATAAATTTTATTTTTATTTATCTTATTCTTACTTTTAGTAATGACATGTATGTGTTTCTTTATATTGCAGTGGCTCATATTCCGTTTTCTATGTATTCCTTATGGGTTTTAAATCATTTATTTTAAGGTTGAATTTAGCATAAATATCTTGAATTTTATCGTCACATAAAGCAAATTGACTAATGTGCAAAAACCTTTTCACAGTGTGCGGTAGACCTAACATTATATACTTGCATTTAAGTAGGAACTGACACTAATAGCAAGAAAAACTTCCTATGGTCTCCTTTGTCCAAAAAAACACAGGCAAAATGGCCGCCGGACTTAGCAGGATAAGCATACAGAGACAGTGGATATGGTCTACTGTCTGCTAAAATCCCAGGCAAAATGGCCACAAATCGCTCCTTAGAAACTCTGGTACTCTCACAGGAAGTCGGACTTCGGTCTGCAAAATATAAACAAAATGGCCGCGGACGCACTTCCGGTCCGCGGAAATCACAGGCAAAATGGATGCCAATGGAAAATTCAATAAGGGGACACCGCACACTATATAAGGGTGGGAAGACACAGCACAGGTCACGCTCCCGTAGACGTCCTAATGACGAAACGCGTAGGGCGTGGCCTAATCTGTGCTTCCCAAACATCACCTACTGTACCAGCGCTGAAGGATAATTGTGACGTTTTTTACTACCTCGCTTGATTTACATTGTAAAATTGTGAGTACCTTTCTATTTTGTTTAATAAAACTTTTAAAAAGCAATTTTACGCTATGGGCACTCCCTCTCTCTTTACATATGATACACCACGATCCTGAGCCCGCCAGCGAACGCCGTACAGTGGCGCAAAACTGTAACTGCCTGATACCCCTGCAGGGGTGAAGTGATCTGGTGAGTGGCTGCACTTTCAGAGCAAGGATATAAAAATTGAAGAGTTATTATCACAATATCACAAGAAACTGCACAAGATATATGTTAAGAATCTGACAACAAGTGTATTACACATAAGGACTTCCTTTGAACTTCACCAGCACGTTTGCACTTTATTAGGAGGGATCCTGATACTGTTTATTTCCTCCACCAGGAGCAGATCTCCCACACTTTTCCCCTTCCTCTCCCCTGTCACTCCCCTCCCCCCACCCCCCTCTCCCCCTTCCCCCCCTCCCCTTGCACTTTATGTTTTTTGGAATATTTACCAGCAATACCATATATGGGATTTGATATCTAATTTTTTATATATTTAAAGTTTATGTATCACTTATGATTGTACAATATTTACCAATATTTTAGTATATCACCAATTTGATACATGCACGGTACATCTAGGAATCTATATTTAAATTTGCACTTAGTAACCTATATGCAGGTAGGGAATTATTCAACCAAAAGGAACAGCGCCAAACCCTTCTATTATTTTCAATATGTACAGGAATATGCAGGACAAAGGTACTTGATAGTGAAGTATGTATTAACCAGGTAATGCTCTATTAAAAATCTTTAAGTAGATGTACTCACATAAAAACAATGCAGAGCAAACCTCTCTCCTACGAGCAGCAAACTCGTTCTGTGTCTAGCAATGTGAAACAGCCTATTCCGTCCCTACGCGTGACATCACCGATCACGTGACTTCCTAAGGGGAGCTTAATCTTTTTAGCTATCTGTAAGGGGAGCATTCTTTCTACTGACCACTGATGTAAGGGGCATTCTTCCCACTGATCACCAATGTAGGAAGCATTCTTCCCACTGATCACCAATGTAAGGTACATTCTTCCCACTGATCACCAATGTAAGGAACATTCTTCCCACTGATCACCAATGTAAGGTACATTCTTTCCACTGACCACCAATGTAAGGAGCATTCTTCCCACTGACCACCAGTGTAAGGAGCATTCTTCCCACTGACCACGAATGTAAGAAGCATTCTTCCCACTGATCACCAAAGTAAGGAGCATTCTTTCCACTGACCACCAATGTAAGGAGCATTCTTCCCACTGATCACCAATGTAAGAAGCATTCTTCCCACTGATCACCAATGTAAGGAACATTCTTCCCACTGATCACCAATGTAAGGTACATTCTTCCCACTGATCACCAATGTAAGGTACATTCTTCCCACTGATCACCAATGTAAGGAACATTCTTCCCACTGATCACTAATGTAAGGTACATTCTTTCCACTGACCACCAATGTAAGGAGCATTCTTCCAACTGATCACGAATGTAAGAAGCATTCTTCCCACTGACCACCAATGTAAGGAGCATTCTTTCCACTGACCACTAATGTAAGGAGCATTCTTCCCACTGATCACCAATGTAAGGAGCATTCTTTCCACTGACCACTAATGTAAGGAGCATTCTTCCCACTGATCACCAATGTAAGGAGCATTCTTCCCACTGATCACCAATGTAAGGAGCATTCTTCCCACTATTCACCAATGCAAGGAATATTCTTCCCACTTATCACCATGTAAGCGGCAATCTTCCCTTTTACCATCAGTTTAATCTATTGTGTTGCTGTAGATATAATAATTTTTGGACGGGAGTTCCCTGAGACCTAAAAATGGTTTCAAGGGATCCTACATGTTAAAAAGATCAAGAAAAGCTGATCTGGAAATGAAAGTACAAAAACATCATATGTCATTTTTCAAATTTAACAAATGAGAAAAATATTTTCAAAAATTCTATTTGTTAGCCCTACAATGGTACATAAAATAAAAAACAGAAAACTCTTTTACAGTCCCTATAATCATTTTAAATAAAACAACCTATAATGCAGTACATAACCTTTGTCCCTGCTCAGTCAGTGCCAAAGGTACTACAGTCATTTAAAGGAATTGATAAATAAAGTTTCCACATTCTGGCCGCACTTCATAGAGCATTTGACAGGTAGTGAGAAGGCGTTCTATCGCCTCCTAGCCGCCTGTTTTGACCCCCAAATGCACATGGTTGCATGGCAGTTGCAGCACAGCGACCAAAAACCTAGTGTGCGAGCTGCTCAGGCTAGGAAAGTGTGATGGTTCCTGGTTCACTGCTGTGAGTGCTGGCTGGGGAGGGAGCCCATCCCGGCTCCAAACGTCAATGTGTAGAAGTATGTGTAATACTTAAGCCGCACATCAAAGCAAACCCACTTGTAATGGCATGGGGCAACCTCAGCCTGGGCTCCCGCCAGGCCACACCCCCCATGCATTTCACTTTGCCCCTCAGAGTTTAATCATGGGGAGTTGCAGCACAACCCCATTCACTTGAATGGGTTATGTTTGGCAGGCAGTAGCTCTGAATGCGACAGGGGGTATATTTCCTGTTGAGTCTGCAAATCAAAGCACCATGCCTGCAACATGTGTTCATCCCTGGGCACTGCCTTTCTAGCTAAAGGGGGAGCGGTTGAGGGTCAGTGAAAACAAACACGGCTCAACCAAGTGGTTTTACTGTCCCCTCCGAGGCACTACTGTAAACATGCCCTTAGGGAGAAATGCCACCATCAGGGACGACCCATATACATGTAGGGGGTCCGAGCATCCTGAGGGGCCCGGGCATCCTGAGGGTAGGGGTGAACTGGATTAGGGGACTGCTCTGATGCCCCCTAAAAAGCCGCACAGATAAACAAGACCCGGTGGAGGAGCAGGAGGCGAAGTCTGTGTGTGTAGCTGCAGGAGTGTTTTCTCCCCAAGGCACAATGACCAACTCGGCTATACCCCTCTAGCTCCAGCCCTCCACAGCCACTGGCAGCCTAGCATAGAAACAAAGAGACAGAAAAGTAGCTTGCACAGGAGTTGGGCTGTATCCGCTCCGTCTCCCATCCTGTCATCATGTCTCTACTGTCCTCCTAGTCTCTCCCTCACTCCGCTGTTTGTCCAATCTGACGCTCTGCCTCCCATTTGTGTCCTCGCAACCCCGTCCACACGCCAGCCACCTGTGCTGTGAGAGAAGTTCTCTTGCTCTCTCCCTTGTTCTCTCTCTCTCTCTCTCTCTCTCTCTCTAGATTGGAGGTGGAAGTGGACATGGGATGGAGGAGATGGCACTGGAGGAGGAGGACATGGGATGGAAGAGATGGGACTGGAGGAGGAAGAGGAGATGGGACTGGAGGAGGAGGAGGACATGGGGTGGAAAAGATGGGACTGGAGGAGGAAGAGGACAAGGGATGGAGGTGGAGGAGAACATGGTATGGGGGAGATGAAACTAGAAGAGGAGGACATGGGATGGAGGAGGAGGAGGACATGGGATGGAGGAGGAGGAGGACATGGGATGGGGGAGATGAGACTGGAAGAGGAGGACATGGGATGGGGGAGATGGGACTTGGAGGAAGAGAAGGACATGGGATGGAGGAAATGGGACTGGAGGAGGAGGAGGAGGACAAGGGATGCAGGAGATGGGACTGCAGGAGGAAGAGGACATGGGATGGAGGAGGACATAGGATGGGGGAGATGAGACTGGAAGAGGAGGACATGGGACTGGAGGAGATAGGATTGGAGGAGGAGGAGGACATGGAATGGAAAATATGGGACTGGAGGAGGAAGAGGACATTGGATGGAGGAAGAGGAGGACGTGGGATGGGGGAGATGAGACTAGAAGAGGAGGACATGGGATGGGGGAGATGGGTTTGAAGGAGATGGGACTGGAGGAAAAGTAGATGGGACTGGAGGAAGAGGACATGGGATGGAGGATATATCAGGTTTTAAGAGTGTCAAAATAAAAGTCGGTGCAATTAAGGACTCGATGTGATGCCCAACGGGCGAGTTCAATGGGATGGCCCTCAGGAATTTTGGTGGTCAGGCCTGGGGGGGCCCAGGCCTAAAGCTGTGTAAAGGGCCCCAAAATATCGGATGGCTGCCTTGGTTCTCTGTGTTATCTGCCACTAGCTTGCAGTTGCACTATGGAGAGTCAGAGTTTATGACATGCTGGCAAATGTACTGTAACTATGCAAAAAATATCCGTACCTGAAATTCTTCTTTAAAATACTGACCAAGCAAGCAAGTACCGGTATACCTAATCTATTCTTTGTGTTATCTTTTTATAGCCCTGATGAACTGGAACCCTATGAACACTGAGAACACACTGACTTCTTGTTGAACATAACTTTTAACAATACTAATATCTGCATATTAAAAACCATGTGAGACTCTTTCCTCTCCAAACAAGCAAAAACTTGACAGCGAGTCCACCCCTTTCCCAATCCATCCAAAGCTAAAAAAATAAAAGCTTTGTCTTTACATACACTTTTTGGGACGCCTGTACTCAGAGAAAATTTGGGTAGGTTGAACTGACATCCTTGCCTGACCATCATACTGATCTGGAACAAGTACGTAGCCAGCATAGGCAGAGCTCTAGATGTATATACAACTTCTGGGTCAGAAAGCTAGCATTTTTCAAAAGGAGTGCAGCAATGACTGTCCACTCTAAGTTTTTTTTAAATTAGAGTATAAAGTTGGCCAGGGGCAGGTACCAATATGATGGTTTCTATGTACTATATAAATTGTTGAAATAAAAACTGTCTGTCTAGGTTGCCTATGTGAAAACCACCTAACATAACCTTCCTCTGCCTATTATAGGTTAGTTGAGTTCCTACCAGGCAGTATAACACACTGAACAATTGCCATGAGTAGCATACCTTAAATGCCAGGATCTCAGGAGATGAAATTAAGAGCTATACTCAATTTCTGCTTTTATATACTTGCTATGTTTACTGCTTTGTATAAATGCTAATGGAATCCTTGGAGAAGATACTCCCGGGGGATACAGACTGTGAAGAGTAAAACAAATGACTTATTCCCACTTCTAGGAAAACTCTCTTCACACTTTTACTGTAGTTTCCTGATACAATACATTCAGAAATACCATTCAAAACAGAAATAAAAATCTCTTTTCTAGTAGTCATGTGCCAACCAATGGCATCATGGCCCCCTGTGTCTTATGTCTGCTTTACCCTTAAGCCTCACTTTTTGTTAGCTAAAATTATTTACCTGGTCTTCCTATAGAAACATACCTGGATCTTGTGCTTCTGTTTAAAAAATGGACAAAAATGTAAGTCAGCTTTCTGTACATAGTTACATAGTAGGTGAGGTTGAAAAAAGACACAAGTCCATCAAGTCCAACCCATGTGTGTGATTATATGTCAGTATTACATTGTATATCCCTGTATGTTGTGGTCGTTCAGGTGCTTATCTAATAGTTTTTTTAAACTATCGATGCTCCTTGCTATCAGTGCCCATTAGTGCCGTCTTATCAGTGCCTATCAGTGCCAATCAATGTCGCCTATCAGTGCCCATCAATGTCACCTATCAGTGCCCATCAGCGCAGCCTATCAGTGCCCATCAGTGCAGCCTTATCAGCGCACATCGGTGAAGGAGAAAAATGACCTGTTTTCAAAATTTTATTTCGCTATATTTGGCAAAAAATAAAAAACCCAGCAACAATTAAATACCACCAAAAAAAAGCTCTATTTGTGTGAAAAATTGATAAAAGTGTCATTTGGGTACAGTGTTGTATGACCGCGCAATTGTCATTCAAAGAGTGACAGCGCTGAAAGCTTAAAATTGGTCTGGGCAGGAAGGGGGTTTAATTGCCCAGTAAGCAAGTGGTTAATAAAAAAACATTTGGACGAAATGGAAGATCCCTGGTGTGTTGGCAAATATTTACACTATCTGGCATGTTCCAGTATCCAGCTGGCAGTTGCTACAGCACCCGGTGACTTAACAGCTCATTCCAGGAACGTGTGCGATGGGAATAGGGACTGCATGGAATGCAAACATCCCTCTTCACTGCTTTAGGTGGGGATGGTTGAGGGGGGCTACAAACATCTCAGCTGTGTGTTTTTAATGCCCACATCTAAATGAACCCTTATAGTTTCCCTTTACCAATTCATTACAGCACAACACTTAATAGTTATGTTTATCACTTTTGTTCTTTTACAAATTACTAGAATTAAAATGTGACCATATAATTATCCTGTGCGTCCTTTCAGTGTACTGTACTTCTTTATGTTTAATGCTTTTGAAAAGTTTGGCAGATAATTTGATCTGAAAGTTTGTCCATTTTGGCCCCTCACGCAGTTTCTGCAAATACCGCACAACGTTTATTTTCAGGACATGTGTCCGAATTCCATATATCAGAGGGTTAAAGAGTGGTGGGAACACGAGGGGGGTCACGGAGAGGAGAACATGGACCATAAGAGGGAGGTTTACTGCCTCCCGTCTGTACCTTAAAATGAAAAAGAAAACACCCATTAAAAAAATGGAAAAGTTGAGTAGATGCCTCACCAAGGTATGGATGGCTTGACTATGGTATTAACCATGGCTTGTTACCTGCTATACCAATAACCCCACCCTCTATTCATTTTAATGACCACACTACACATAACTGGAGTAAATTGGCCATAGCAGCCATTTTATTAACTAAATATAAATACCAATAATTAACATGTCAATAACCTTACAAAACATAACATATATCTTTATTAAAGATAATGTAGCCCAAAGTCATAACCATACCTGCTAGTCTTATCAGGCCTCCAGTCGCGAAATCCCCTACTCGGAGACAACTAGCAGGAACCCATACCAACTGGGAGCCGTACCTCATACGGGTACCTACCAACTGGGAGCCGTACCTCATATGGTCCCTACCAACTGGGAGCCGTATCCCATATGGTCCCTACCAACTGGGAGCTGTACCTCATACGGGTCCCTACTAACTGGGAGCCGTACCTCATATGGATCCCTACCAACTGGGAGCCGTACCTCATATGGTCCCTACCAACTGGGAGCCGTACCTCATACGGATCCCTACCAACTGGGAGCCATACCTCAGACGAGTCCCTACACCATACATTTTAAGTGCCCATATGACCTAAAAGGACCTTGCACCACAACACGACAAATTCCCCCAAAATTGTAGGGAGGGAGGGTGGGAAGCTGATTCTCCAGCATTTCCCCTGCAACTGAATAACCACTCCCCTTTCCTCTCCAGCTCACTTCCCCCCAGTGCTCCACCCATATCTCCTAAACCATTTAGAAACACCCTAACAAAAACCTAACCATGTACTCCCCTCTTACCATTACCCCCAGTCTCAAGCCACATTAACCCCTGTCATGCCGGCCCTTCGTTTATTGCTTTTGGGGCGTACTACGGGCCTCTCTTTCTGACAGAACTCTTTGGAGATTCGAAAGCAGATAAGAAATATCCTGAAGTAGAAGATAACAGTAACCAAAATAGTAATGGTAAAGAAAGCAGAGGTTACAGCAGTTCCATAAATTATATTTACTAAAGCATCCAGGCAAGACAGGACAATGAAAGACATGTTGTCACAAAAAATACTGTTTATTTTATTCCTACAAAGAGGAAGACGCCACGCCATAAGAATAGTTAAATGAACAATCATGAAGGATGTGACCCAACATGTGGCAGTGATCCTCAGAAACTTGTCATTGGTCATCAAGGTGGCATACTGCAGAGGTTGACATATTGCCAAATAACGGTGGTAGACCATAATGGTAAAAGTCCTCATCTAAAAATTGCAATAAGGGTATCACAAAGAGTTTGGATCAGACACTCGCTATGAGAAATCGTTTTTGAGGAGGTGATCAAGTCAACAATCTGTTTTGGAAAAAAGGAGGAGCGTCCAAAAATCTTGTTGAAGACCAGGCTGGCTATGAGATTGTACATGGGTTCATGGAGGCTCCTCTCCTTCAGCACCACTAGCACAATAATGCTAGTAAATAGATAGACCACTGTAGAAAATGAAAAGTAGAGATATTTTTGCATCTCCATCTCTACCAGCCCCAGAAGCACAAAAGTTGTGTTGACGTTGGAGATGATCTTACTATCTGCTAAAATTAAAAAAAATCATCTTAGTTTAATCACCCATTGTGCAAAATAGATAAAACTATTTCTGTAGAAGCTCAGTGCTCAAGGAAAAGTCAGATGTAAAAACTGAATTTTAGCAAGTCTAATGCCGCGTACACACGGTCGGACTTTACGGCAGACTTTGCCCAGCGGACCGGATTACGTCGGACAATTCGATCGTGTGTGGGCTCCAGCGGACTTTGTTTTCTCAAAAGTTGGACGGACTTAGATTTGAAACATGTTTTAAATCAATCCGTCGAACTTGAGTCTGGTCGAAAAGTCCGCTCGTCTGTATGCTAGTTTAACGGACAAAAAGTCACGCTAGGGCAGCTATTGGCTACTGGCTATGAACTTCCTTGTTTTAGTCCGGTCGTACGTCATCACGTACGAATCCTTCGGACTTCGGTGGATTGTGTGTAGGCAAGTCCGTTCATTCAGAAAATCCGTCGTAAAGTACGTCGAAAAGTCCGCCTGGAAAAGTCTGCCGTAAAGTCCGCTCGTGTGTACGCGGCATTATAGTAGATTCCCACATACCTCACTTTTGTTATAGAAAAACTCGGTGAATACATGGAGTTGGCAAGGTATGACCATCCAAGGAGACATTGACCGACTTGACCATCAACCTGATAAAGGAACAAGGAAATGCCCTTCTGGTCTATAGTAGTTTATTTTATAATGCATGCATGGTTCTAGTCAGAGGGTTGACTGATTAAGGGCTTGTTTTGACTTGTTGGGGGGGGGGGGGGGGGGGTAAAAACATATAGTTGAGATTTTTTACCAGTCCCCATCCTCCTCAGACTCCAAAGGCAGCAAATGGGGGTATATAGATGCCATTGCTATGAAGCTTTGCTTCACAGCCACAGCAAAGTATACAGTAGAGTAGTCAGGGGCACAGAGGGGGCTGTGCTCTAAAACTGTTCTGGAAAAAAAGGTACAACAAAAAAGGAATAAAACTAGACAGTTGTCCATACTACAAGTGCTTGTGGTTAACCAGAATAACTAAAGCAGGCAGAGTAAATTTTGTCAATGAAAATATTTTCATCATAGTTTTTGCCAGCTGCATGTTTTCAGTGACGAAAACTATGCGAAAATAAAATTAGAATTACGTCAATTGATGAAAACTATGACGACAATCTATTTCAATTTTTACATAGTCAATTAAAATCTAATTGGTTAACCTAAGGGGGTAACCTTTTTTTTTCCTTTTTTTTTGGGGGGGGGGGGGGTTGTTTATTTATTTTTTCTCCTTTTTTTCTCCTTGGTTTGTGAAAAGTTTGGAACATATGATATAGTGTTTATTAGTATGTACATGGAATGTGTATGTGATTTGTATTGTTTGAATATAAAATTAATAAAAGAAGAGTGCATGTGGTCTGCGAGTGCATGTGGTCTGCAAGTGCACGTGGTCTGCGAGTGCACATGGACTGTGAGTGCACATGGACTGTGAGTGCACGTGGACTGCGAGTGCACGTGGACTGCGAGTACCTGTGTATTGTCTTCTTGAGTACCCGTGTGTTGTATTGTTGAGTATTTTTTTCAGGAAGCTAGTTGTAAGGTAATTTTGGACAGGGTATAATCCCCAATCCTCATTAAATTAGTAGGTACCATGCCCGGCGGGTGTGGAGATGCGACTCTGTGTACATCTTGCGGCATGTATCCTTGATCATCTGATCGAGGGCGAATACTGCTGTGCAAAATGTAAGCACATTGTTTCCCTGGAAGTCCAGGTTCCAAATCTGGGGAAGCAACTGTCAGCACTGAGAAGAGGGTGCAGATCTGCTGGGAGTGAAGATGGTCGTAAAGTTAGAGGGGTTTTTAAACTAGGCGATGGGGGGGAGGGTCCAAAGGTAGAGATAGTGAGCGCGGAACATATTCCAGAGGGTAGTATTGGGGGCATTAATGGTAGGTTGACTAAAGCACATAAACCCAAGGTAAGTATAGTCTGGTCTAAACTACATGGTATGTTCACCAATGCCAGGAGCCTAGCGGACAAGATGGGTGAACTAGAGATACTGTTGTACGGGGAGGATTTGGATTTTGTGGGAATTTCAGAGACCTGGTTAAACAGCTCTAATGATTGAGTGGAAACCATTCAAGGGTATTCCCTTTATCGCAGGGATAGAGAGGGTAAAAAAGGGGGAGGGGTATGCCTATATATCAAGAATAACGTACAAGTGAATGTGAGAGATGACATAAATAAGGGAGCTAGGGAGGAGGTGGAATCCTTATGGATAGAGCTCCAAAGGGATGAAGCTAAGGGGAAAATAATACTGGGAGTATTCTATAGGCCCCCTAACCTGAGGGAGGAGGGGGAGACGGATCTCCTATCACAATTTGGATTAGCAGCAAGGATGGGAAGTGTTATCATAATGGGGGATTTTAATTACCCAGACATAGACTGGGCGGAGGGAACCACGCATTCGTCTAAGGCTGGCCAGTTCCTAAATGTCTTGCAGGACAATTTCATGGGTCAGATGGTAGATGCACCAACTAGAAACAAAGCTTTACTAGATCTACTGATTACCAACAATACAGACCTGATCACGGATGTGGAAATACGGGGCAATTTAGGAAACATTGATCACAGGTCAATTGGCTTCAGTATAAAATCACACAAATAGGAAACATAGGGGGAATACAAAGACACTGAATTTCAAAAGAGCCAACTTCACTAAACTACGAACCTTGCTAGAAGATATAAATTGGGATAAAATCTTAGGAATGAAGAACACGGAGGAGAGAAGGGTTTGTTTTAAGAGCATATTAAATAAGGACATTAGCCAATGCATCCCATTGAGAAATAAATTTAAAAGAGCGAGCAAAAGTCCTGGATGGCTTAACTCTAATGTAAAAATGCATATAAAAGCAAAGGAGAAGGCCTTCAGACTTTACAAAGAATGCAATAAGAAACGTAAGGGTGCAATTAGGGTGGCCAAGATAGAACACGAAAGACACATAGCAGAGGAGAGCAAAAAAACAGTAAAAAAGGGAGGACGGACCATATTGGCCCCATAAGGAATGAGGAAGGACATCTGGTTGCAAAGGATGGGGCGATGCCGAAGGTATTGAATTTATTCTTCTCCTTCACAAGGGAATCGGGGGGGCTTCAGTAACCGAAACTGCAGTGTTTATCTTCCTGACACATCACAGGAAGCAACCTCATGGCTAACAGAGGACAGAATTAGAAATAGACCTGGAAACTTAACATTAATAAATCACCGGGACCAGATGGCTTTCACCCGAGGGTACTTAGGGAACTCAGCCAAATAATTGGCAGACCATTGTTCCTAATTTTTACTGACAGTCTACTGACTGGAATGGTACCAGCTGATTGGAGAGAAGCAAATGTAGCACCAATATTTAAAAAAGGGCCAAAATACATCCCTGGGAATTACAGACCAGTTAGCCTAACATCAATAGTATGCAAGCTCTTGGAGGGGATGATAAGGGACTATATATATGATTTTATTAATGAAAACTGTATCATTAGCAGTAATCAGCATGGATTCATGAAGAATCGTTCTTGCCAAACCAATCTATTAACCTTTCTATGAGGAGGTGAGTTGCCATCTAGATAAAGGAAGGCCCGTAGACGTGGTGTATCTGGATTTTTCAAAAGCATTTGACCCCAGGGTTCTATGCTGGGACCAATCCTATTTAATTTGTTCATAAACGACCTGGAGGATGGGATAAACAGTTCAATCTCTGTATTTGCAGACGATACTAAGCTAAGCAGGGCACTAACTTCTCCGCAGGATGTGGAAACCTTGTAAGTAGATCTGAACAAATTAATGGGGTGGGCAACTACATGGCAAATGAGGTTTCATGTAGAAAAATGTAAAATAATGCATTTGGTTGGCAAAAATATGAATGCAATCTATACACTGGGGGGAGAACCTCTGGGGGAATCTAGGATGGAAAAGGACCTGGGGGTCCTAGTAGATGATAGGCTCAGCAATGGCAGGCAATGCCAAGCTGCTGCTAACAAAGCAAACAGAATATTGGCATGCATTAAAAAGGGGATCAACTCCAGAGATAAAACGATAATTCTCCCGCTCTACAAGACTCTGGAAATGAAGCGAGTACAAAGAAGGGTAACAAAGCTTATAAAGGGTCTGGAGGATCTTAGTTATGAGGAAAGGTTGCGAGCACTGAACTTATTCTCTCTGGAGAAGAGACGCTTGAGAGGTGATATGATTTTAATTTATAAATACCGTACTGGTGACCCCACAAAAGGGATAAAACTTTTTCACGGAAGAGAGTTTAACAAGACCCGTGGCCACTCATTAAAATTAGAAGAAAAGAGGTTTAACCTTAAACTACGTAGAGGGTTCTTTACTGTAAGAGCCACAAGGATGTGGAATCCCCTTCCACAGGCAGTGGTTTCAGCGGGGGGGGGGCATCGATAGTTTCAAAAAAGTATTAGATAAGCCCTTGAACGACTACAACATACAGGGATATACAATGAAATACTGACATAATCACACACATAGGTTGGACTTGATGGACTTGTTTTTTTTCAACCTCACCTATTATGTAACCATGTAACTAAGATCTGATTTTAAAAAAAAAATCTAAGGGGTTTAGTTAAATTTTAATGCATTATTTAAGCATTTCTTCACCATTTCCAAACTCTTTACATGCTCCTGGAGTAAAAATCTAGTATGTTATTAATTATGGTACAGTATTAGGCCTCTTACACATGATACATGATGATTGAGCATCTACTTTTTTCAGAAGTTTTCTTTTTATATGTTTTCTCACGTATTTACGTGTATTTTCGCATAAATGTGTTTGCGCACACTCGCGCATTAGCGTAAAAATGCGCAATATTCTTGCTTTCTCATTCTGCACAATATGTAAATGGACATTCGCATGCATTTGTGCAGATGATGCATAAATTACTGACCAAAAAAGCTAATTTTTCTATTTTTTTATTTTTTTTTACTGAAGAATGCGCGGTGCCTGTGTGCATAGGCAAATTACAATGAATGGGCTGTACTTTAGCTCAGTAAAAAGAAAAGCTGTGCTGAGCTTTTTCAAGCTCCAGTGTGCAAGAGGCCTTAAGGTTTGAACATGCAAACACAGATTTAGCTGTTGTGATATATAACTTCTTACAAAAAAAATGCAAACTTCATAAACAAACAAAAATATTGCTTTTTAACAAACAAACAGAAGTGCAACTTTAACCGCTTCTGGACCAGCCGCCGCAGTTTTACTGCGGTGGGTTGGCTCCCCTGTGCGAAGCCACGTAACTGTACCGGATAGCAGGCGCTCGCGCACTGCACAACTGGGGTGCCAATGCTCGTGGCCGACGGACGCGATGACCACCGGCCACGTGCAGTCGTGACCAGGAGACACAGATCAGGGACGAATGTGTGTAAACACACACTTCCCTGTTCTGTTCTGACAGGAGTGACAGATCGTGTGTTCCTATTACCTAGGAACCACGATCTGTCACTTCCTCTAGTTAGTCCCTCTCCCTTCAGTTAGAATCACCTCCCAGGGAACACAGTTAACGCCTTCACCGCCCCCTAATGTTAACCCCTTCACTGCCAGTGACATTTTTACAGTAATAAATGCATTTTTAATCGCACTGATCGCTGTATTAATGCCAATGGTTCCAAAAATGTGTCAAAATAGTCCGATGTGTCCGCCATAACACAGTCACAATAAAAATCGCAAATCGCTGCCATTACTAGTGAAAAAAAAATAAAAATAAAAATGCTATAAATCTATCCCCTATTTTGTAGAAGCTATAACTTTTGCGCAAGCCAATCAATATACGCTTATTTGCGATTTTTTTTTACCAAAAATATGTAGAAAAAATATGTAGAAGAATACCTATTGGCCTATACTGAGGAAAAAAAATCGTTTTTTTATATATTTTTGGGGGATATTTATTATAGCAAAAAGTAAAAAATAATGCGTTTTTTCAAAATTGATGCTATTTTTTTGTTTATAGCGCAAAAAATAAAAACCGCAGAGGTGATCAAATACCACCAAAAGAAAGCTCTATTTGTGGGGAAAAAAGGACGTCATTCTTGTTTGGGTACAACGTTGCATGACCGCGCAGTTGTCAGTTAAAGCAATGCAATGCCAAATCGCAAAAAGTGGTTAAAATAGAAAAAAAAATGTTAAACTCTATTTGCTTTAATGCCAGGCTGCAATTGGGGATGGGGACGTAAATGTGAGTGAGGGGGGTGCACAGGGTAGGGTGCATTATACTTTGTGGATGAGGAGGTGACCTGCAAATAGGGGTGAGAAAGTAAATGGGAGTGAGAGAGTGCACAGGGCAGGATGCATTATACTCTTGGGATGAGGAGGTGACCTGCAAGTAGGGATGGGGAAGTAAATGGGAGTGAGGGAGTGCACAGGGTAGGGTGCTTTATACTTTGGGGATGAGGAGGTGACCTGCAAGTAGGGATGGGGAAGTAAATGGGAGTGAGGGAGTGCACAGGGCAGGATGCATTATACTCTGGGGATGAGGAGGTGACCTGCAAGTAGGGATGGGGAAGTAAATGGGAGTGAGAGAGTGCACAGGGCAGGATGCATTATACTCTTGGGATGAGGAGGTGACCTGCAAGTAGGGATGGGGAAGTAAATGGGAGTGAGGGAGTGCACAGGGTAGGGTGCTTTATACTTTGGGGATGAGGAGGTGACCTGCAAGTAGGGATGGGGAAGTAAATGGGAGTGAGGGAGTGCACAGGGCAGGATGCATTATACTCTGGGGATGAGGAGGTGACCTGCAAGTAGGGATGGGGAAGTAAATGGGAGTGAGAGAGTGCACAGGGCAGGATGCATTATACTCTTGGGATGAGGAGGTGACCTGCAAGTAGGGATGGGGAAGTAAATGGGAGTGAGGGAGTGCACAGGGTAGGGTGCTTTATACTTTGGGGATGAGGAGGTGACCTGCAAGTAGGGATGGGGAAGTAAATGGGAGTGAGGGAGTGCACAGGGCAGGATGCATTATACTCTGGGGATGAGGAGGTGACCTGCAAGTAGGGATGGGGAAGTAAATGGGAGTGAGGGAGTGCACAGGGTAGGGTGCATTATACTTTGGGGATGAGGAGGTGACCTGCAAGTAGGGATGGGGGAAGTACATGGGAATGAGGGAGTGCACAGGGTAGGGTGCATTATACTTTGGGGATGAGGAGGTGACCTGCAAGTGGGGATGGGGAAGTAAATGGTAGTGAGGGAGTGCACAGGGTAGGGTGCATTATACTTTGGGGATGAGGAGGTGACCTGCAAGTAGGGATGGGGGAAGTACATGGGAATGAGGGAGTGCACGGGGTAGGGTGCATTATACTTTGGGGATGAGGAGGTGACCTGCAAGTGGGGATGGGGAAGTAAATGGGAGTGAGGGAGTGCACAGGGCAAGGTACATTATACTCTGGGGATGAGGAGGTGACCTGCAAGTGGGGATGGGGAAGTAAATGGGAGTGAGGGAGTGCACAGGGCAAGGTACATTATACTCTGGGGATGAGGTGGTGGCGTGCAAGTAGGGGTGGGGAAGTAAATGGGAGGGAGTTAGTGCACAGGGCAGGGTGTATTATACTCTGAGGATGAGGAGGTGACCCGCAAGTAGGGGTGGGGAAGTAAATGGGAGGGAGTTAGTGCACAGGATAGGGTGCATTATACTTTGGGGATGAAGAGGTGACCTGCAAGTATGTTGCAGTGAGGTAGTAACCTGATCAGGTCGACCTGAGGCACATCTTAGAACCTATTGGTCAAAGGTGTGACACCCTTACATAGGTATGTGATACATGAAGAGAACAGGGTAGGTAAAACATAATAAGCTGATATACAGTATAAGACCAGCTATCTCAGCTATGTTTGGGATTGTAGTAAGTATTCTTGAGAACCTTCCACTAATAAACTGTAACCATTTATAATTTTTTACATCATATTATCATATGGGATTTATATAGCGGCAACAGTTTGAACAGCGTTTTACAATATAAAGGGAGACAGTACAGTTACAACACAAATCAAGACAAGAGGGATCTGTCCCCGAGAGCTCACTATTTAAAGCAGGCTTTCTCAAACTTTTTACCCCAGAGAAACCCTTGAAACTATTTTCATGTCTTAGGGAACCCCTGGTAAGGTAAGGTCTATTGAAGGTCTCTATGAAAAGGCCTCTTACATTGGTGGTCAGTAGGGATGAGCTTCGTGTTCGAGTCGAACCCATGTTCGACTCGAACATCGGCTGTTCGACCGTCCGTCGAATTGCGAACGATATGGGCCGTTCGCGCCAAATTCGTGTGGCGCGTCACGGCCCATAATTCACTGCGGCATCGCAGTGCATTGCTGGCTGATGATTGGCCAAGCATGCACTATGACCCGCATGCTTGGCCAATCACAGCGCCGTCAGTAGAGAGAGCTGTAATTGGCCAAAGCCGGGTGGCTTTGGCCAATTATGGCTCAGGGGATTTAGTACACGCCCCACACTATATAAGGCCGCCTGCACGGCGGCCCTGTGTAGTGTGTGTTCCGGTGTGCTGAGAGATAGAGAGAGAGAGAGACAGTGTCATTTGATTTGAGTTAGATAGATTAGGCAGAACAGTCAGTCAGTTAGCTGCACTTACAGTGTATTGTATATATATATATGCATCCCAGGTGTTGCATATATATATATATACACTGTATTCAGTTTGGCTAGATCCGTTCCTGTTATCTTCTATCTAGACTATTTACATTTAGTGCAGTGCGTCCTGCTCACAGTGTTCAGCTAGATCCGTTCCTGCTATTTACATTTAGTGCAGTGCGTCCTGCTCACAGTGTTCAGCTAGATCCGTTCCTGCTATTTACATTTAGTGCAGTCAGTGCGTCCTGCTCACAGTGTTCAGCTAGATCCGTTCCTGCTATTTACATTTAGTGCAGTCAGTGCGTCCTGCTCACAGTGTTCAGCTAGATCCGTTCCTGCTATTTACATTTAGTGCAGTGCGTCCTGCTCACAGTGTTCAGCTAGATCCGTTCCTGTTATCTTCTAGACTATTTACATTTAGTGCAGTGCGTCCTGCTCACAGTGTTCAGCTAGATCCGTTCCTGCTATTTACATTTAGTGCAGTGCGTCCTGCTCACAGTGTTCAGCTAGATCCGTTCCTGCTATTTACATTTAGTGCAGTGCGTCCTGCTCACAGTGTTCAGCTAGATCCGTTCCTGCTATTTACATTTAGTGCAGTGCGTCCTGCTCACAGTGTTCAGCTAGATCCGTTCCTGCTATTTACATTTAGTGCAGTGCGTCCTGCTCACAGTGTTCAGCTAGATCCGTTCCTGCTATTTACATTTAGTGCAGTGCGTCCTGCTCACAGTGTTCAGCTAGATCCGTTCCTGCTATTTACATTTAGTGCAGTGCGTCCTGCTCACAGTGTTCAGCTAGATCCGTTCCTGTTATTTACATTTAGTGCAGTGCGTCCTGCTCACAGTGTTCAGCTAGATCCGTTCCTGCTATTTACATTTAGTGCAGTGCGTCCTGCTCACAGTGTTCAGCTAGATCCGTTCCTGCTATTTACATTTAGTGCAGTGCGTCCTGCTCACAGTGTTCAGCTAGATCCGTTCCTGTTATCTTCTAGACTATTTACATTTAGTGCAGTGCGTCCTGCTCACAGTGTTCAGCTAGATCCGTTCCTGTTATCTTCTAGACTATTTACATTTAGTGCAGTGCGTCCTGCTCACAGTGTTCAGCTAGATCCGTTCCTGTTATCTTCTAGACTATTTACATTGATTGCAGTGCGTCCTGCTCACAGTGTTCAGCTAGATCCGTTCCTGTTATCTTCCTACTGACAGGCAGGCTTGTCTGGTTACAGTATATAAAGCTACCTGAAGAAAATGACAGGTGTTCTATTTGATCCTATTAGTACCACGGTCAGGCAGCTAGACTATTTACATTTAGTACAGTGCGTCCTGCTCACAGTGTTCAGCTAGATCCGTTACTGTTATCTTCCTACTGACAGGCAGGCTTGTCTGGTTACAGTATATAAAGCTACCTGAAGAAAATGACAGGTGTTCTATTTGATCCTATTAGTACCACGGTCAGGCAGCTAGACTATTTACATTTAGTACAGTGCGTCCTGCTCACAGTGTTCAGCTAGATCCGTTCCTGTTATCTTCCTACTGACAGGCAGGCTTGTCTGGTTACAGTATATAAAGCTACCTGAAGAAAATTACAGGTGTTCTATTTGATCCTATTAGTACCACGGTCAGGCAGCTAGACTATTTACATTTAGTACAGTGCGTACTGCTCACAGTGTTCAGCTAGATCCGTTCCTGTTATCTTCCTACTAACAGGCAGGCTTGTCTGGTTACAGTATATAAAGCTACCTGAAGAAAATTACAGGTGTTCTATCCCAGCTTAGTGCAGCTACAGGCCATTAGTATGTCTGGAAGGCCAAGAAGGAGAGGCAGACAGTCACAAGCCAATAAGAGAGGGCAAGCAGGCTCTGTGTCTAGTGCTGGTCGTGGAGACGGTGCATCCTCATCAGCACGTGGCCATGGGACACGCTTGGCCTTTTTTTCGGCAGCTGGCCGTGTTGAGCCGCAACATGCGGAAGACTTGGTCGAGTGGATGACCAAGCCGTCCTCATCCTCCTCATCCTCTCTCACCCATGCCCAGGGTGCTTTGTCTGGCAAAGCAGCGGCCTCTTCCCTCAGCTCAATGTCATCAGTGACTCCTTCCCTAGCTCCACCATGTCCTCCTGAGGATTCCCTCGAACTGTTTGACCACAGTGTTGGGTACATGCTCCAGGAGGATGCCCAGCGTTTGGAAGGCTCTGATGATGATACTGAGCTCGATGAAGGCAGTAACATGAGCACGGACAGAGGGGGTGCCCAAGAAGGACAGCAATCTGGCAGTCATGCTCCCCCTGCTGCAGCATACTGCCAGGTTTGCTCCAGTGATGAGGAGGGAGGGGATGATGAGGTCACTGACTCAACGTGGGTGCCTGATAGGAGAGAGGAGGAGGAGGAGGAGGAGGCGGCACATCACCAACGAGGCAGGATGCCTTCCAGGGGCCAGCCTAAGGGCAGCACATTGACTGCATCACACCCCAAAGCTCCACATGTGCAGGGCGCTGCAGTCTCTGCGCGTTATTCAAAAAGTTCTTTGGTGTGGGCCTTTTTTGAGACGAGTGCATCAGATCGCACCGCTGATATTTGCAACATATGTCTCAAGCGTATCTCGCGTGGCCAAAACATCTCCCGCTTGGGTACCACATGCTTGACCAGACATATGTTGACCTGCCATGCAGTTCGTTGGCAAGCGTATCTAAAAGACCCACACCAAAGAACAAAGAGGATCTCTCCTTGCTCCTCATCAGCTGAGATTTCCAACCCCACTAGACCTTCAGTCCTCTCTGAGACCTGCAGTGAGAGGAATGAAGGTGTAGAATTAGGTGTGTCACAGCCAAGTACTTGTGGGCAATCTGCTTTTGGTACACCGACGTCAGATTGTACCAGGCAAATTTCCCTGCCCCAGCTGCTGCACCGCCGAAAGAAGTTTGCTCCCAGCCATCCACATGCCCAGCGGTTGAATGCTAGCTTGGCAAAATTGCTAGCACTTCAACTGCTGCCTTTTCAGTTGGTAGACTCTGCCCCCTTCCGTGAGTTTGTGGAATGTGCGGTTCCTCAGTGGCAGGTACCCAAACGCCACTTTTTCTCACGGAAGGCGATTCCGGCTCTCTACCGGCATGTGGAAGGCAATGTCCATGCCTCGCTGGACAGGGCGGTCAGCGGTAAGGTGCATATTACCGCTGACTCATGGTCCAGCAGGCATGGACAGGGACGTTACCTAAGTTTCACGGCGCATTGAGTGACTCTGCTGGCAGCTGGGAAGGATGCAGGACAAGGTGCAGTAGTGTTGGAGGTTGTTCCGCCACCACGCCTCCAAAATGCTGATTGTGACACACCTCTCTCCTCCACCCCCTCCTCTTCTTCTTCCTCCATGGCCTCTTCCTTGGAACCAGCGGTGCTCCGTAGTCGTTCAAGGGGCTACGCAAGTACGCAGGCCAAAAGATGCCATGCGGTGCTTGAGCTGGTGTGCTTGGGGGACAGGAGCCACACTGGGGCAGAGGTTCTGTCAGCTCTGCAGGGGCAGGTTCAGAGGTGGTTGACGCCACGCCAACTTAAGGCAGGAATGGTGGTTTGCGACAATGGCACCAACCTCCTCTCTGCCCTCCGACAGGGACAAATGACCCATGTGCCCTGTTTGGCTCACGTCCTTAACTTGGTGGAGCAGCGGTTCTTGGGCAGGTACCCGGGCTTACAGGATGTCCTGAGGCAGGCCAGGAAAGTCTGTGTGCATTTCCGCCGGTCATATAATGCCAGTGCTCGGCTGACGGACCTCCAAAAGGAGTTTAACCTGCCCAAGAACCGCCTAATCTGTGACATGCCCACCAGGTGGAACTCAACGTTGGCCATGCTGCAGCGGCTGCACACGCAGCAGAGGGCCATCAATGAGTACCTGTGCGACTATGGCACCAGGACAGGGTCAGGGGAGCTTGGTTTTTTTTCCCCACGCCAGTGGGCCATGATCAGGGATGCATGCACTGTCCTGTCACCATTCAAGGAGGCCACGAGGATGGTGAGCACTGACAGTGCATGCATCAGTGACACTGTCCCCCTTGTCCACCTGTTGGAGCACACGCTGCGTGGAATAATGGACAGGGCACTTGAGGCAGAACAGAGGCAGGAAGAGGAGGACTTCCTTAGCTCTCAAGGCCCCCTTTATCCAGACAGTGTTCCTGCGTGCCCGCCGATCACACAGGAAGAGGACGAGGAGGAGGAGGAGGAGGAGGAAGATTGTGTCAGTATGGAGGTGGAGCCTGGCACTCAGCATCAGCAGCAGTCTTTAAGGGATCAGTCCCAAGGAACACATGGACTTGTACGTGGCTGGGAGGAGGTGGCTGCGGACGTTGTTGTCCTTAGTGACCCAGAGGACTCCGGACCGAATGCCTCAGCAAACCTACGCTGCATGGCCTCCCTGATCCTGCAAAGCCTGCGTAAGGATCCTCGTATTCGTGGTATCAAGGAGAAGGACCAATACTGGCTGGCAACCCTCCTTGATCCACGTTACAAGGGTAAGGTTGCGGACCTTATCTTGCCATCGCAGAGGGAGCAGAGGATGAAACATCTTCGGGAGGCCTTGCAGAAAGGTCTGTGCAACGCGTTCCCAGAGACTGGGAGGTTACAAACTCCTGTTTCTGGAAAACGTGTTGCTGAGGCTTCGGTCAGTCAAAGAAGGAGCGGTGGAGAAGGTGGCCGTCTGACCGATGCGTTCAGACAATTTTTTGGTCCGCAGCCCCAAGGTATGATCGGTTCCAGCAACCATCGCCAGCGTCTGTTTTACATGGTGCAGGAATACCTAGGGGCAAGATCAGCTTTCGACACCTTTCCCACCGAAAATCCTCTGGGTTACTGGGTCTTGAGGATGGATCACTGGCCAGAGCTTGCACAGTATGCAATTGAGCTTCTGGCCTGTCCTGCATCCAGCGTTCTTTCGGAACGCACATTCAGAGCTGCTGGAGGCGTGGTAACCGATCACAGGGTGCGTCTGTCCACCGACTCGGTCGATCGGCTGACCTTCATAAAAATGAATCAGTCTTGGATCACCACCAGCTACCAAGCACCTGATGCTGATGTAACCGAATAATTTTTTTTGAAATCTCAGATCCCTTCAAAGACTGCCTATGCTGATGCTGAGTGACTATCCCTGAGTAATTATCCTCTTCCTCCTCAATCATCACGCTGATAGCTTGTAAGAACATTTTTGGTTCTGGGCGCCACCAACAGTGCCTAAGGCACAATTTTTCAGCCCCTGTTTAACAGGGGCGTGTAATTACAATTTTTGATGTAATACTTTGCAGCAGGGCTCGTTCCTGCATTCCAACTAGAGTGTCTGTGAGGGGTTGCAGTGTTGTGGCACCAGCACCAGTGCCTAAGGCCCAATTTTTCTGCCCCTGTCTAACAGGGGCGTGTAATTACAATTTTTGAAGCAATACTTTGCAGCAGGGCTCGTTCCTGCGTTCCAACTAGAGTGTCTGTGAGGGGTTGCAGTGTTGTGGCACCAGCACCAGTGCCTAAGGCCTAATTTTTCAGCTCCTGTTCAACAGGGGCATGTAATTACAATTCTTGATCTAATATTTCACAGCAGGGCCTTGTGAGGGCTTACAGTGTTGTGGCCACAGCAACACCTAAGGCCCAAATTTCTGCTGAGTATATAGGGCAGGACCCTACTTTCAAACATCTAACTTACAAACGACTCCTACTTGCAAACGGAAGGAGACAACAGGAAGTGAGATGAAATCTACCCCTAGGAAGGGAAATTCTCTCCTGTAAGAGTTAATATGGGAAAACAATTTCTCCTTTCCACTGATGCTTTCCAATCCTTGTTCCACAAAAAAACCCAAATTTTCAAAAAACATTTTTCATTGGGACAAAAAAGTGAGGTGAAATCTTCTGAAGAGGAGGAAAGACAGCAAAACAAATGTCACAGGGGTGATAACCCTTCCCTATGTTTTCCAAAAAGCTTAGAAAAGATTTTTTGGCTGGAGCTAAACACGTTAAAAATGTACCCGTTCAAAATTACAAAGAGATTCTACTTAACAACAAACCTACAGTCCCTGTCTTGTTTGCACCGCCTGTATACTGCTGTTCAGAGTATATAGGGCCTGGTGGCCCCACACCTTTCCTTATTTTAATTTGGGTGCGGGGTTCCCCTTAATATCCATACAAGACCCAAAGGGCCTGGTAATGGACTGGGGGGTACCCATGCCATTTGTCTCACTGATTTTCATCCATATTGCCATGACCCGACATGACATTAAACCCGCAAGCAGTTTTAAATGAGATTTTTTCCTTTAAAAATGACATTTGGTGCAGGGACTGTTCTAAACATGGGAAACACGCGCCACTTTACAGGCATACTATAGACACCCCCCAGGTACGATATTTAAAGGAATATTTCACTTTTTTTTTTTTACATTAAGCATCATTAAAATCACTGCTCCCGAAAAAACGGCCGTTTTTAAAAGTTTTTTTTGCATTGATACATGTCCCCTGGGGTAGGACCCGGGTCCCCAAACCCTTTTTAGGACAATACCATGCAAATTAGCCTTTAAAATGAGCACTTTTGATTTCGAACGTTCGAGTCCCATAGACGTCAATGGGGTTCTAACGTTTGTGCTAACTTTCGGTCCGTTCGCGGGTTCTGGTGCGAACCGAACCGGGGGGTGTTCGGCTCATCCCTAGTGGTCAGTGGGAAGAATGCCCCCCACCCCTTATATTTGTGGTTAGAAGAAAGTTTTAAAGATCATCATGTCATACTACTGGCTAGGTGGTGATGGACATGGATCTATGGAAGGTACCATCAATGGGAGGTCAATCATCTACAGCTCAGGGAACCCCTAACAACCTCTGGAAGAACCCTAGGGTTTCATGGAACCCTGGTTAAGAATGGTTGATCTAAAGGGAAGGACAAGTGATGCAAAAGGTAATAACTGTCTGGATGTGTTCAAGAAAGCAAAATTCAGTTGTTAACTGGAGGGAAGATAGGCTTGTCCGAAGAAATGGGTTTTCAGGGGTTGCCTAAAGGCAGAGTAAGAGATCGCCAGACAGATTGAGGTAAGCAGTTCCAAGAGGCTCCTGGAAGTTCTGGAGGAGAGCAAGGGGGAGTGGAAAGAATAGTTTGGGAGATATTTAGAGATGTTGTAAGTTGTTAATAATTTGATTCTTATTTGGTAAGGTGGAGGTGTCTGGCACCAGCATTCATTATAGGCTGAATTTGGGATAGTCTGTGTAAAGGTAGGCAAATGAAGAGCGAGTTGTAGTAGTCGAGGGGTGAGATAATAAGGGAGTAATTTAATATGTTGGTAGTTGCATTGCTTAAAAAGCTGCAAATTTTAGAAATATTAGGTGAAGGTGGCAGAATTGGGCAGTGATTGAATGTGGGGCTGATGGGAGAGGTCAGAGTCCAGGATTACACCTAGCACCCTGAAATGAGAGGAAGAATAGATAGTGGTCTCCAATCTGCGGAACTTTGCTTGCCTTTGTCCCACTGACACCAACAATGAGGCGCCATTCTTTCCACTGAGACCAACAATGGGGCAAAATTCCTCCCACTGATATAAATGATAGAACACTACAATTCTCAATAACACCAACAAAGGGGCACTATTCCTCCCACTGATACCAAAGATGGGGCACTATTCCTCCCACTGTAACTCATGGTCGGACACTATTCCTCCCACTGACAGCAACAATGGGGCACTTATCCTTCTGCTAACACCAATGATGGGGCACTATTCCTCACACTGACACCAACAATGGGGCACTATTCCTTCCACTGACACCAATGATGGGCACTATCCCTTCCACTGACATCAATTATGGGGCACTATTCCTTCCACTGACACCAATTATGGGGCACTATTCCTTCCACTGACACCAATTATGGGGCACTATTCATTCCACTGACACCAGTCATGGGGCACTAATATTCCCACTGATACCAATGATGGGGCAAGATTACTCTCACTGACACCAACAATGGGGAACTATTCCTTCCACCGACACCAGTCATGGGGTACTATTCTTCCCACTGATATCAATGATGGGGCACTATTCTTCCAATTGATGCTAATTATGGGGCACTATTCATCTTATTGACACCAATGATAGGGTACCATTCCTCCCACTGATACCAATGATGGGGCACTATTCATCCCGTTGATACCAATGTTGGGGCACTATTCCTCAGATGCTGATACCAATGATGTGGCACAATTCCTCCAATTGATACCAATGATGGGATACTATTCCTCCAATGATGGAGCACTATTCCTCCAATTGATGCCAATGTTGGGGCACTATTCCTCATTATTAATACCAATGATGGGGCACTATTCCTCCAATAGATACCAATGATGGGATACTATTCCTCCAATGATGGGGCACTATTCCTCCAATTGATGCCAATGTTGGGGCACTATTCCTCATTATTGATACCAATGATAGGGCACTATTCCTCCAATGAGGGGGCACAATTCCTTCCATTGATACCAATGATAGGGCACTATTCCTCCCACTGATACCAATGGTGGGGCACAGTTCCTCCAATTGATTCTAATGATGGGGCACTGTTCCTCCCACTGACACCAATGATGGGACACTATTCCCTCTGCTGATTTGGGCAAAGTTTGGGGTAAAGCTAGACCACGGAACATTCACAACCTTTGTCAAAAGTTACAAACCAGAAAAAAAGCAGAATGGGACTTTTAAGGTCTTTTGAGGTGCCATTAAACACATGCAGGTAATTACAATAAAAAATATTTTTATTACAAAAAAGTAATACAAATATATGCAAACCTTTAAAGCTGACGATAGTGGACACTTGAACATTAATACATTTGTTCAGCGGTGGACTCCAGATGTCATACAAAACTTCAATTATCCATCACAGGCAGTTACAAAGTTCTACTTGTCATTCGTGGTTTTATCATGTGTTGCTATCAGAAAACAGACTTTGTTAAAATGCTTCACAAAAAAAAGGACGATTAAAGATCATACCATACAATTGTTATTATTACCATCATCCATATTATCACCAATACTTTGTGTGTGTCATAGCAAGAGGGTAGAAAAAGGATGTGCCAAGTCTGCCCATACTCATGTACGCCCCCAGAAACCCCCAGGACCAACCACAAAGGAAGGTCCCCGGACACCCCAGCAATACCCAGACACAGTAGCAAGCAGTGGACCACAGGAAACGGTAAGGAAGTATATAATAACTGCTAAAGGTATCCCTAAGAGAAACTTATTAGTAGCAAATATCTACAGTGCCTTGAAAAAGTATTCATATCCCTTGAAATTTTAATCTCAGTATAATTACAGCTGTTCTGTGAAGCCCTCAGAGGTTTGTTAGAGAACCTTACGAGACAAACAGCATCATAAAGGCCAAGGAACACACCAGACAGGTCAGGGATAAAGTTGTGAAGAAATATAGGTTAGGTTATAAAAAAGTATCCCAAGCTTTGAACATCTCATGGAGCACTGTTCAATCCATCATCTGAAAATGGAAAGAGTATGGCACAACTGCAAACTTATCAAGACATGGCCGTCCACCTAAACTGACAGGCCGGGCAAGGAGAGCATTCATCAGAGAAGAGCCAAGAGGCCCATGGTAACTCTGGAGGAGCTGCAGAGATCCACAGCTCAGGTGGGAGAATCTGTCCACGGGACAACTATTAGTCGTGTTCTCCACAAATCTGGCCTTTATGGAAGAGTGACAAGAAGAAAGCTATTGTTGAAAGAAAGTCATAAGAAGCCACATTTGTAGTTTGCGAGAATTCGTGTGGGGGACACAGCAAACATGTGGAAGAAGGTGCTCTGGTCAGATGAGACCAAAATGGAACTTTTTAGACTAAAAGCAAAATGCTATGTGTGGCGGAAAACTAACACTGCACATCACCCTGAACACACCATCCCCACCATGAAACATTGTGGTGGAATCATCATGTTGTTGGAAAGATTTTCTTCAGCAGGGACAGGGAAGCTGGTCAGAGTTGATGGGAAGATGGATGAAGCCAAATACAGGGAAATCTTGTGCCGCGTACACACAAGCGGACTTTACGGCATACTTTGCCCGGCGGACTTTTCAACGGACTTTATGACGGACTTTCCTAATGAACGGACTTGCCTACACATGATCAACCAAAGTCCGACGGATTCGTACGTGATGACGTACGACCGGACTAAAACAAGGAAGTTGATGGCCAGTAGCCAATAGCTGCCCTAGCGTCGGTTTTTGTCCGTCGGACTAGCATACAGACGAGCGGATTTTTCGACCCGACTTGAGTCCATCGGAAAGATTTGAAACATGTTTCAAATCTAAGTCCGTCAAACTTTTGAGAAAAAAAGTCTGCTGGAGCCCACACAAGATCGAATTGTCCGACGGACTCCGGTACGCCGGATCAAGTATGCCGGAAAGTCTGCTTGTGTGTACGCGGCATTAGAAGAAAACCTGTTATGCCGCGTACACACGGTCGTACTTTTCGTCTACAAAAGTCCAACGGACGCTGACGGACTAAAGTTGGCTGGTAATCCGATCGTGTGTGGGCTTCTCCTGACTTTCAACTGACTTTTTTAGCCTCAAATCCGACGTACTTTAGATTTGAAACATGCTTTAAAACTTTACTTCGTAACTACGACGGACCCCGAAATCCGCTCGTCTGTGTGCTAGTCCGACGGACAAAAAAACGACGCGTGCTCATAAGCAAAAACTAAACGGAAGCACTCGGTCTAGTAAAACTAGTGTTCGTATTGTAGGTAGCACATTCATCACGCTGCAAAATCTGTGATCGTTGAATGCAGCGCATTTTATTTCTTCATTACGAATGCTCTATATAAAGAACGAAGGTGTTTTGCTGTTCATATTCAGAGTTCTCCCAAACTGATTTCTGGATTCTTTTTCTCTTTGATCTCATGAATGATATAGTATGCTTTTTAAAAACAATGTTTCCATACTAATATAATACTTTTTACCTTTTTTTTTTTTTGGTTTTTTTTTGTGTGGAATCATATTTTCTTGTAATTTTTATCCAGATATTTATTTTATGATTGGTGTTGAACTTTTTTATATGTTTATCTCTATATTTTAAATTTTCATTTTTTTGTGTTTGTAAAGTTTCCACAAATAACCCATTTGTATTTTTTTTTTTTGTTTTTTTTTTTAAATTTTTTTTTTTTATATTTTTTAGGTTTGTAAAGTTACCACAAATAACCCATTTGTATTTTATTTTTTTTTTTTTTTTTTAAATTTTTTTTTTTTATATTTTTTAGGTTTGTAAAGTTACCACAAATAACCCATTTGTATTTTATTTATTTATTTTTTTTTTTAAATTTTTTTTTTTTATATTTTTTAGGTTTGTAAAGTTACCACAAATAACCCATTTGTATTTTTTTTTTTTGTTTTTTTTTTTAAATTTTTTTTTTTTATATTTTTTAGGTTTGTAAAGTTACCACAAATAACCCATTTGTATTTTTTTTTTTTTGTTTTTTTTTTTAATTTTTTTTTTTTATATTTTTTAGGTTTGTAAAGTTACCACAAATAACCCATTTGTATTTTTTTTTTTTTGTTTTTTTTTTTAAATTTTTTTTTTTTTATATTTTTTAGGTTTGTAAAGTTACCACAAATAACCCATTTGTATTTTTTTTTTTTGTTTTTTGTTTTAAATTTTTTTTTTTTATATTTTTTAGGTTTGTAAAGTTACTACAAAGAACCCATTATAATGTTTTTTTTTTCTAGTGATTATTTTTTATTTTTAAGATAAAGTTAACCCAAAGCACCGTTTTTGGTTATGTATATTTTTGTTCTTTCCCAGACTTACCACTCGAACATTATTAACATTAGTAATGTATTTTTGTTGTGTTTTTGCAAACTCAATGAGATTGTTGTCCCTTGATAATTTAACATTGTGTGTAAAATCAATGATTTAAAAGAAAACACATAAAGTCTTTTGCTAAACTCAAAAAAAGATCCATTTATTCATGGTCAAAATAAAAAAAAGAGGAAGTCAACGCTGGAAAAAGTCTGTGTACCAGAAAATTGGGATCTTGAGGAGCCCATATAAGAGGGAGCACAATCTGGTCCAAGAATCCCAGAGATCAACAGCACCAGCAGATGATATAGATGTCCCCAGACTGTGGTACTACAAAACAGCCTGCGTCTTCTGTCAGACCAGACTGAACCCAGGTCATCACTTTCTTCTCTTCCCTGCAGCCTTCCCTCCACGCTGCCCTGCACCCTTCCCTGCAGCCTTCCCTGTAGCCTTCTTTGGAGGCTGTGGCTGTGGTGTTTCAGTTGTGGCAGGAGGAGGAGGAGGAGGAGGAGGAGGAGGAGGAGGGGGGGCTGCCTCATGTAGTTGTGTGTTTCGGGTTAGCGTGCCCTGCAGCCCCTTCTGGATAGTTTCCCCAAATAGGCGCTCGCAAATGAGACGCTGCTCCCAGTCCATTTGTAGAAGCCTGCTGGCTAAGTAGCAGCCATAGGCCTCTTCTGCTTCGGGGGGGCTCCTCAAGAAACGTGTGGCCTCTTGCATGAGGCGCAGGGATGCCTCCTGTGTGACGGCCCCCTTCCTGGCCCTTTTTTTGGGAAGGCGGAGGGGAGGCACTTGGGATTGGGTCATGCTCCTACTGGGCCCAGCCACCTCACTGGGACCAGCCACCTCACTGGGACCAGCCACCTCACTGGGACCAGCCACCTCCTGCCTGACACTGGGCCCAGCCTCCTCCAGGATGATGGGGAATCCGGCCTCCTCCAGGCTGTCCATGGGCCCGGTCTCCTCCTGCCTGCCACTTTCCACACATTCCTCCTGGATGGACTCATCCTGTGTATAAAAAAAGGACATAGTTTTAGTATATTTTTTGGGGTTCATCAATGACACACAATTTATTTCTCATGACTAGCAAATTTAATGTGAATACATCTCTTTAATAAAAGAGTCTAATCAGACACCCTAATTTTTTCTAGCAGGTGCCAAACATATTTAGCTACTCCTGTCAATTGATATGTCTACACAATTTTGAGTGCAAAAACCTGTGAGAAAATTCTAACATCCAGTTAACCTCATTAATATTAGTACAGTAAATATTGTTTAAACTAATTTACCTGACTCCAGATGGTCATATCCGGTTCATCCAGGATGGAAGACCCAGCTTGCTCCTCATCAGCCTCTGCTGGGGTGGAGGGAAGGGTGGAGGGAAGGGTGGAGGGAAGGGTTGAAAGTGATGCCCTGGCTTCAGTCTGGTCATCAAGAAAACGTAGTTGATTGTAGTACCACAGCCTGGGTACATAAACATCATCTGCTGATGCTCCTGATCTCATAGATTCCTGGATCTTCTTATGCTCCCTCTTATACATATTCCTCAAGCCCCCAATTTTCTTGAGCAATATCTCCATTGTTGCGTCCGGGATGGTCGCCTGGACAAAGGACAGAAGTCTCTCCAGCGTTGACTTCCTCACATGCTTAGCATAATACTGAGGGTGTTTTACCTCCCACAAATTCCTCATCTCTCGATATTTCGTAATGAAAGCAGTAAGGAACTCTGGATCCTTAAATAGGGGATTCATTATATCTGGAAAATATAAAGTCACAAGACAAAAAACACTTATTAGGTTTCTGCTAACCCCTCATCATCTTCTCCCTATGTAGGCCTCATCAATCTATCAAGCCATATAGGCCGCTTGCTAGAAAGTCATGACCATAAACCCCCCCCCCCCAAAAAAAACAAAGAAAATTAAAATTAAAATTACCTTCGTTTTGTAACGTCCTGGTCCACTATCACCTACGCACAGTACGTACGTACGACACGTGCGCAAGGCCCCTCTTTATACACTACGCATGTGTGAAACTCCGCCTGCGTCGCCCGCCCCTGACGTTCGAAATTAACTCATGTTCTCCGCCCCCTAATTCGACGCACAGTACGTACGTACGACACGTGCGCAAGGCCCCTCTTTATACACTACGCATGTGTGAAACTCCGCCTGCGTCGCCCGCCCCTGACGTTCGAAATTAACTCATGTTCTCCGCCCCCTAATTCGACGCACAGTACGTACGTACGACACGTGCGCAAGGCCCCTCTTTATACACTACGCATGTGTGAAACTCCGCCTGCGTCGCCCGCCCCTGACGTTCGAAATTAACTCATGTTCTCCGCCCCCTAATTCGACGCACAGTACGTACGTACGACACGTGCGCAAGGCCCCTCTTTATACACTACGCATGTGTGAAACTCCGCCTGCGTCGCCCGCCCCTGACGTTCGAAATTAACTCATGTTCTCCGCCCATTTTTTGTTACGGCGCGTAGTGGAGTTAAAGAATGGCGGAGACACCTGAAATGTTGACGACCTCAGGTAGTGGAGACAGCCCGGAGGCTGGAACGTCAACGAAATCTATGAGGCCTAGATTTAAGGCCTCTAATATGAGTTTTAAAGAGATGGTGGAGATGGTGGCCATTCTTCACAAAGACGACTATGATGGCAATTATGGGCCGTACGCACGGCCAAATTTGCGCAAGGCCAAAATCATGGCGAAGGTCGTGGAGACTTTGCAGGCATCTTTTGGGGTCCAGCGCTCCAAAGATCAATTGAGAAAAAGATGGTCTGACCTGAAACTCAGGGAGCCGGATCAATACCGACGTATCCGGAAAGTTCTTAAAAAAAGTAAGTACTTGTCGTGTTTTTCTCTTGTGTTTATTACCTTGTATACTGCTCCATGTGCTTTTCCTTCCTATACGATTTTTTGTTCATCGTTTTAAACGATCTTTTAATAAACCTCGTTACATATCCATATATCTAGATATAGATATATCTATCTATCTAGATATCGATATATCTATATCTATATATATATATATATATATAGATTATATATATATATAGATTATATATATATATATATATAGATTATATATATATATAGATTATATATATATATATATATATAGATTATATATATATATAGATTATATATATATATATATAGATTATATATATATATATATATATATATAGATTATATATATATAGATTATATATATATCTATATATCTATCTATATATCTATATATATATCTATATCTATATATATATATATATATATATATATATATATATATATATATATATATATATATATATATATATATCTATATATATATATATATATATATATATATATATCTATCTATCTATCTATATATATATCTATCTATATATATATCTATCTATATCTATATCTATCTATATATATATCTATCTATATCTATATCTTTCTATATCTATATCTTTCTATATCTATATATCTATATATTTCTAGATATCATATATAGATATATATATATATATAGATATATATATATATATAGATATAGAGAGAGAGAGAGAGATATATATAGATAGGTAGATAGATAGATATAGAAATGTAAAACATTCTTTTTGAATATTTGAAGTTATCTTATTTTTTTTGCTTTATACATTTAGTTAGATATTTAGAGATTTTGTTCCAGATATAGAGAGAGATCAAAAGATTATTAACTATATTTTGAGATATTGATATCTATCTATCCGATATGTCTTTATAATTTTAAATATTGAGGTAAAATAGGAACTCTACACAAACCACTTCACTACAAATGTAGGGAAATTACTATGTCCTAAAATATCTGTGTGCTAATTAGATTAATAATTTTTTGTTTCACATAGGGGAAAAATCACTCAGCCAAGAACAAGAAGACAGTCCACCCCAAGCAAAACATGATTGGGCAATCAGCCCAAGTCCCATTGAGGATGTTGAGGAAGGAGAGGTGGGTGACATGGGCACCCCACCAGGTGAGTGTCTGACACACCAGCTTACGTTAATCTATGCATGGCTGCCTTTTGTTTAATTTAATTTGTCTACTCTATTTTAGGGGATCTGGTTGTGCTTCATTCAAGCAACAGTGCCACCCCCGAGGATGTGGAGGAATTAGGCTACATGGGCACCCCACCAGGTCAGTGTCTGAGACAACAGCTTTATTTATGGTAAGGTAAACTATGTATGTGTGCATATTTCTAAAGACATTTTTTGGTTTCATTCCACTTTAGGTACAACAACAACAAGTGACTATTTCACCTCTGAAAGTGCCCAACGGCTAATTGGTCAAATAATGGCCTGGAATAAAGACATTGATGAAATGCGTAATCGGCTGGATCGTATGCAGCAGGAAATGAAGGACATGATTGATGTTTTGGGTCGAATCTAAATGCCCTTTTTTAAACCCCAAAACATCAATCATGTCCTTCATTTCCTGTTTTGCTGACCCCATTCTGGGCCTTCTCTTTCTTGTTTTGGCAGAACATAAATGGCTGTTTAACCTAATGTCAAAAAGGAGGGCTGTTTCTCGTATATACCTCAAAAATCCACAAAAAATAAAACTTGATTTTCTAAAAAAACACAAATTAAAAAAAAGAAATTTGATTTTAAAAAACCAAAAAAAAAAAAAAATTGATTTTAAAAAACCAAAAAAAAAAAAAAATTGATTTTAAAAAACCAAAAAAAAAAACAAATTGATTTTAAAAAACCAAAAAAAAAAAAAATTTGATTTTAAAAAACCAAAAAAAAAAAAAAATTGATTTTAAAAAACCAAAAAAAAAAAAAAATTGATTTTAAAAAACCAAAAAAAAAAACAAATTGATTTTAAAAAACCAAAAAAAAAAACAAATTGATTTTAAAAAACCAAAAAAAAAAAAAAATTGATTTTAAAAAACCAAAAAAAAAAACAAATTGATTTTAAAAAACCAAAAAAAAAAAAAAATTGATTTTAAAAAACCAAAAAAAAAAACAAATTGATTTTAAAAAACCAAAAAAAAAAAAATTGATTTTAAAAAACCAAAAAAAAAAAAATTGATTTTAAAAAACCAAAAAAAAAAAAAAATTGATTTTAAAAAACCAAAAAAAAAAAAATTGATTTTAAAAAACAAAAAAAAATAAAAAAAATGATTTTAAAAAACCAAAAAAAAGAAAATTTGATTTTAAAAAACCAAAAAAAAGAAAAAAAAACTAATTTAAAAAAACCAAAAAAAAAAAAAAACTTGATTAAAAAACCAAAAACAAATAAAAAAAACTTGTTTAAAAAAAAAAACAATAAAAAAACTTGCTTTTAAAACAAAAAAAAAAAACAAAACTTTATTTTCCAAAAAAAAAAAAAAAAGCCTGTTTGCGAAAATCAAAAAGCCAAAAATATTTTTTTGTGGATTAGGTAGAAATATTTAAATATAATTATATTTTGCTACATTATTAAGATATCATTATATTTTTGACTATGCACATTTTATACTAAATGCAGAACTGAATGCATAACAACCATTAATAAAAACATCTCCTTATAGGATATTAAAAAATGTGTGGTTTGTTATTTCAAGGCTCAGTATCAGTTTGGTTATAATTGTAAAAAAGTTGTTTACAGTGGCAATGGAGCTTATTTAGACATTTTTAAAATTCTAATACAGTTGGCACTACAACTGCTCGACCATAACCTAGGAGACAGCCCAAAAGAAAGGCAAGCAATAAATATAATGCCAGATTTCAGCAATAATTTTTTTATTGTAAAAAATTATATATCCTGGGCCATTGCAATGGCCCCCCTACCCATAAAATAGTTAACATATTGCTGTCTAACTTGACGGGAACTTTGGGGGGCCAAGCCAGTACGGACAGTATCCAGGCCTGTAAGGTTGGCTTCTATTTGTCCGGCCTCATGCCCAACTGTGCCTATATAATTGGTAGAATGCTTGTTTAAAAAGTTGTGCAGAATGCAGCAGGTTAAAATGATAAAATTAAGTTTGTATTCCGCCAAATTAATGGCTGTTTGAAACAGGCGGAACCGGCTGGCCAGAATTCCAAACGCATTCTCAACCACTCTTCTAGCTCTGGCCAGCCGGTAATTAAAAACCCTCCTCTCCGGGGTGAGGGTTCTTTGGGGGAATGGCCTCATGAGGTTCTTGCTGAGAGCGAAGGCTTCATCCGCAATGAAGACAAAGGGGAGTCCTTCCACGTTATCCTCATCAGGTGGCAATCCCAGGCCACCACTCTGGAGACGCTGGCAGAACTCCGTCTGGGCAAATACTCCTCCATCCGACATCCGGCCATTCTTCCCCACGTCCACATATAAAAATTCATAGTGTGCCGACACCACCGCCATTAAAACAATACTGTGGAACCCCTTATAATTAAAATAATATGACCCCGAATGGGGTGGTGGCACAATGTGGACATGTTTCCCATCTATAGCCCCTCCACAATTGGGAAAGTCCCAACGGCTGGCAAAATGGGATGCCACAGTCTGCCATTCCTGTGGCGTTGAAGGAAACTGGGGAATCAAACAAGAAAACCAAAATCAATTAATTTGGAAGCTAACATTGCAAGAAAATTAGACAATTAAAAACATTATTCCCCAGCATCAGTATAACATTCAATAATTTAATTCCTCTGGAATAACTAATATGGAAAGGCACACTTATCAGATTGCTCACCCCCTCTGATGGAACATTGATTACATTTTAGGGGGTTGTGAAATCCCTAAAAAAAATTACTTTTAGGACACGCAGGAATTTAGGGACTAAAAAGGCTACAAGACTGCAGTTGTCGCACTCTGCAGGTGCAGTTGCTAACCAGCTTACAGTAAATGAGGTAATGTAAAAAGGCATTCATGTTGCAAGGAGTACACAATCACAGGCAAGGGCAATTAATGAAAACACTTTGAGGCTTGCATATGATTTGATGATGGAAATCAGCAGAGCTTCTGCTCATTTACTAAAGCACTGGAACAAATGCACTTGTAGAGTGCACATGCATTTTGCAAACTGCAACATATATTTGCTTTAGACAAATCAACACCACAGAACATTCAAGCAAATTTTAACGAGGGTGGGGGTGGGGGGGTTGTGAAATCTAGATAATTGCTCATTAGCAGCACACTATTTGGAGTGAGTTTAGGTGGGGGGGGGGGTTGTGAAATCTAGATAATTGCTCATTAGCAGCACACTATTTGGAGTGAGTTTAGGTGGGGGGGGGGGGGGGTTGTGAAATCTAGATAATTGCTCATTAGCAGCACACTATTTGGAGTGAGTTTAGGTGGGGGGGGGGGGGTTGTGAAATCTAGATAATTGCTCATTAGCAGCACACTATTTGGAGTGAGTTTAGGTGGGGGGGGGGGGGGGTTGTGAAATCTAGATAATTGCTCATTAGCAGCACACTATTTGGAGTGAGTTTAGGTGGGGGGGGGGGTTGTGAAATCTAGATAATTGCTCATTAGCAGCACACTATTTGGAGTGAGTTTAGGTGGGGGGGGGGGGTTGTGAAATCTAGATAATTGCTCATTAGCAGCACACTATTTGGAGTGAGTTTAGGTGGGGGGGGGGGTTGTGAAATCTAGATAATTGCTCATTAGCAGCACACTATTTGGAGTGAGTTTAGGTGGGGGGGGGGTTGTGAAATCTAGATAATTGCTCATTAGCAGCACACTATTTGGAGTGAGTTTAGGTGGGGGGGGGGGTTGTGAAATCTAGATAATTGCTAATTATAAGCACACTAAATACACTCCAACAAAATACATTCAAAATGAGTAGACTAGGTGGATATGTTCCCATCATTGCATGTTGGGGAGGTTATTGAAGGAAAATATACATGCATGACAAAAAAGAACAGGAAAAAAATGCAGCATGTGTGAGGATAAAAAGGGGACATTCACACTATATTGCAATGATGGTAAGTAGTGTTTGAAGCAAGAAATACATTACATTATCAAAGATTACATAAAAGAACATGTGATGCTAATAAAAGAAAAATATCTTACCTTAATATAGTCCTTCTGCAGGACCTGTATGATGGCAGAACAGGTCTCTGGGATAATGATCCCCAGAGCCTGGGGGGAGATGCCTGTTGAGAACTTAAGGTCCTGCAGGCTTCTCCCTGTGGCCAAATACCGCAAGGTAGCGACCAGCCTCTGCTCCGGAGTGATGGCTTGCCTCATGCAGGTATCCTGCCTGCTGATATAGGGGGTCAGCAAAGCCACCAAACGGTCAAAAACGGGGTCCGTCATCCGGAGAAAGTTCCTGAAATCCTCAGGATTATTCTCACGGATCTCACGGAGCAAAGGCATGTGACAGAACTGGTCACGCTGAAGCAATCAATTCTTGGTCCATGAACTCCTCCTCGCCCTGTTCATGGACTGGTCTTGGTCTGAAGAATAAACTACAGCACCAAACACATACAATGCACGAGCTCGACGACGAGTACGTACAGGTAACATGGCTTCAAAACGGTCGGCTGGTCAGAACGCACTAAACAGAACGCACTGAAGAACAGCAAGGCCTGTGAAGAACGACCTGAAAATCAGGAACGAGCGGCCAATAAAACAAAGATTTCTCAATGCCAACTGACCAAACGCACTGAAAAGCAGATACAAACCTCACAAGCACAGACTGAACAACAGTTAAAACGAACTGAAAAATACGAGTCTCACAAGCGCGAATCGTCTCTCACCAAACTTCTACTAACACGAGATAAACACGAGATTAGCAGAAGGAGCCCAAAGGGTGTCGTACGGGCTATTGAACTTCCGTTTTATAGTCTCGTCGGACTTGGTGTACGTCACCGCGTACTAAGCTGTCGTACTTTTGTGTGGTCGTGTGTGTGCAAGTCCGTTCGTTAGAAAGTAGGCCGCAAGTCCGCCGCAAGTCCACCGAAAGTCTGCCGGAAGTCTGTCGGACAGGCTGTCTGACTTTTGTAGACGAAAAGTACGACCGTGTGTACGCGGCATTAGAGTCTGCAAAAGACTTGAGACTGGGGCAGAGGTTCCAGCAGGACAACGACCCTAAGCATACAGCCAGAGCTACAATGGAATGGTTTAGATCAAAGCATATTCATGTGTTAGAATGGACCAGTCAAAGTTCAGACCTAAATCCAATTGAGAATCTGTGGCAAGACTTCAAAAAATTGCTGTTCACAGACATTCTCCATCCAATCTGACAGAGCTTGAGATATTTTACAAAGAAGAATGGGCAAAAATGTTCCTCTCTAGATGTCCAAAGCTGGTAGAGACATCCCCAAAAATACATGCGGCTGTAATTGCAGTGAAAGGAGGTTCTACAAAGTATTGACTCAGGGGGGCGCCATACAAATGTACCCCACACTTTTCACATATTTATTTGTAAAAAAATGTTGAAAAACATTTATTATTTTCCTTTCAGTTCACCATTATGTGCCACTTTGTGTTGGTCTATCATATAAAATCCCAATAAAATACATTTATATTTTTGGTTGTAACATGACAAAATGTGGAAAATTTCAAGGGGTATAAATACTTTTTCAAGGCACTGTATATAACATCATACATTATTCTGGTATTAAAAATAATATAGAAACAAACACTGGAGGACGCCTGAGTTCCAGCCAAATTGATGCTCTAGTAATGCCGCGTACACACGGTCGGACTTTTCAGCTACAAAAGTCCGACAGCCTGTCCGACAGACTTTCGACGGACTTTTGGCGGACTTTCGACGGACTTGCGGCGGACTTTCTAACGAACAGACTTGCCTACACACGATCACACAAAAGTCCGTCAAATTCTTACATGATGACGTACACCGGACTAAAATAAGGAAGTTCATAGCCAGTAGCCAATAGCTGCCTTAGCGTGGGTTTTTGTCCGTCGGACTAGCATACAGACGAGCGGATTTTTCGACCGGACTCGAGTCCGTCGGAAAGATTTGAAGCATGTTTCAAATCTAAAGTCCGTCGGATTTGAGGCTAAAAAAGTCAGTTGAAAGTCCGGAGAAGCCCACACACGATCGGATTACCAGCCAGCTTTAGTCCGTCAGCGTCCGTTGGACTTTTGTAGACGAAAAGTCCGACCGTGTGTACGCGGCATAAGAAAACAAGTCACGGAAAAGGGAGATTGCACATCAATTTGAATATAAATATCTGTGCAGTGCTGCAGTGTTAATTTTGGAATCAAATTTCAATTTCGTTTTAGACATAGTCTTTTGACTAAAATGGCATTTTAGTTTTGGTTGTATATTAGTCATCTGAATTGTTTTAGTTTTATTCGTATGTTAGTTGACTAAAATCTCCAGTATCAAACAAACAAAAAATATTGCTTTTTGACAAACAGAAGTGCAACTTTAAAATATAAACCCCCCCAAAAAACTGTAACTTCTGTTGGGTGTAATGCCATTGCACATGTTACCTGAATTCAAAAACAGTTTTCTGCTAATAATGAAAACAAGTGTCAAGTAACATCTTTATAAATAAAACCAAGTGTAGCACCCAAGTGTTAGGCAGGGTTGCTGATAAATTTAGTTAGCCAGGCGGTAGTTGCCCTGGTTAATTGTTAGTAGATCCACTGATTCCTCTCTAGTTCTGGACTTGCTGCACCTTCTCTCTTCTGTCGCTAGGTGGCGTTATGCTGGTGACATTAGATAGACAAGGGCTTAGTAAGGTCAGGTTATGAATGAATGGGGTGTCTCAGCCAATGGGCAGGGGTTTCTTTAAGCCCCTTGGCCTGCTGGGAGAGCCTATTTATTTGGGTGGAATCAGGTGATTGGGGTTCTGTGCCACCTGGACAGCTGTCTGGGTGGACATGTGTTATGCTGCCCCGGGCTGAGAGGATGGAATCCTGAGGCCTATCCCAGGGACATCTGGCTGCTAGGCTGTCTGAGGGCCTATCCAGAAGCAAGAGAAGCAGCGCAGGAGTGGGACTGCAGGATTGGAGTCCAACCGAGAGTAACGGTTCAGCCGGACGGGCAACCAGTTGTGGTTGGAAGTAGAAGGGAAGCTGTCGCCACTGAAGAGTCCATCCACTTTGTCACCGGAGACCACTGTGAGTGAGCTGGAGCCAGTACCAGAGCAGTCTTCTCACCAACCAAAGATGGTGAAGAAGTGGGAAAGCTTCAGCAAGTACCAAGTCAGGGACTCAGCGGGACAGCAGAGGTGACACTTGAGGAGCATCAGTAAATGCCAAGCCAGGGACCTAGCGGGTCAGCAGGGGTGACACTTGAAGAGTATCTGTGAGTGCCAAGCCAGGGACCCAGCAGGGAAGCGGGGGTGACGCTTGAAGAAGATACTGAGTTACGGAAGTGTAGGAGCTGAAGGGATCCAGTGGGGATTGGGTCTGAGAGTCTAATGAGAAACTGGGAGCTCAGTGAGTGAAGATCTACAGTGAGAGACTGTAGAGTGTGAAGAGAACTATTCTGTGTTACCAATAGATAAGTACAATACCGTTAGTGACTGTTACAAGATTGTTGCCATAGGAGACTACTACCTATACAGAAGTAGTGTCCGGCTGGAGGCCTTCCACTGTATAGCTGCCTACCTATAGAAGTTTTGGAGTTTGCCAATTATCATTGCATCTACTTAAGGGTGTCCTGCCCCTAACCCGCTCTCCCACAGTTCTGTTAAGAGACAATAAATCTCTTTTGCATTAAAAAAGTGTCTGACGCCCATTACTTTGTCTTGAATTACACCCACCATGCCTTGTAACCCACTCTACAAAGACGGATGTCAGCTACCCCTGACTCTGGAGGTCACCATTAGGCCTTTGGAGGTCCGGGAAAAAAACAAGAGAAAAAGTGAATTCTTCAATGAGGGACATGCAATGGTCAGATCATATAAATACTGTTTATTGAAAAAAATTCACTTTAAGCACCAATCCAAAAAAGATATACTGTGAAAACAGGTACCATCACCAATATAAAAATGACAACTAGGTCATACACAGACGCAGATGGCCACCTAACACAGCCAACCAATCACACCACGCAAGTAGACTCATGCATAATAATTGGATAAGGATAGTTGCAAATAAATTGTGTATACTGATTAGCTAGAGTCCTTAATTTCCAAGGAAAAACAGCAGCAAATAGCATTGAGTGTTCCCTGGATGGTGGGTGTTGTGGTGACAAACGTGGTAGGCCCAACAGGGATCTCTGGGGAACGGGGAACCCAGAACAAGACACTGGGAAGGAAGAGGGGAGGGGGAGAGAAAGGCCAGTGGAGTGAGAGCCAGGGACAGAGGGACCAGGGGCTGACTCAGCAGCAGCTAAAAAGCATTGCAGGAGTACACGACTGTGTAGTAGAAGTCTCTCTGAGTCAATAGTGGCTCACAACACTAGAGGCCAAGATGTGGAGGAGCGGAAGATGAGGGTGCAGAGTGCTGGGGAGTGGTGTTAGTGAGTCCTGGAATGAGCTAAATGGCTCGCTGGGTGGACCGGGTAGCGTATGGTGGAGACCAGGTGGTCATGGGAAATAACTGTCCCAAACTAGGGATAAAGACAGGTAAGATCTCACCCGGTGCTGGCTGCAATCCACGTCAGGAGCAGGGAATGAAGCTCTCACCATCTCCCATTTGTCAGATGCTTAGTTGCATGATGTTCCGTCCTCCAGAATGTCATCCACGGTACATATCCATTGGCGGTGTCATAGGGATGAGGTTGGAGAAGGGTAGTCCCGGGAGAATGCAGCGAACAACGCCGAATCTCCTCACACCGTCAGTTCCCCTCGTTCCGTTTCCGGGGGCTGATTCAAGCTTGAATCAGCCCGCGGAAACGGAACGAGGGGAACTGACGGTGTGAGGAGATTCGGCGTTGTCCGCTGCATTCTCCCGGGACTACCCTTCTCCAACCTCATCCCTATGACACCGCCAATGGATATGTACCGTGGATGACATTCTGGAGGACGGAACATCATGCAACTAAGCATCTGACAAATGGGAGATGGTGAGAGCTTCATTCCCTGCTCCTGACGTGGATTGCAGCCAGCACCGGGTGAGATCTTACCTGTCTTTATCCCTAGTTTGGGACAGTTATTTCCCATGACCACCTGGTCTCCACCATACGCTACCCGGTCCACCCAGCGAGCCATTTAGCTCATTCCAGGACTCACTAACACCACTCCCCAGCACTCTGCACCCTCATCTTCCGCTCCTCCACATCTTGGCCTCTAGTGTTGTGAGCCACTATTGACTCAGAGAGACTTCTACTACACAGTCGTGTACTCCTGCAATGCTTTTTAGCTGCTGCTGAGTCAGCCCCTGGTCCCTCTGTCCCTGGCTCTCACTCCACTGGCCTTTCTCTCCCCCTCCCCTCTTCCTTCCCAGTGTCTTGTTCTGGGTTCCCCGTTCCCCAGAGATCCCTGTTGGGCCTACCACGTTTGTCACCACAACACCCACCATCCAGGGAACACTCAATGCTATTTGCTGCTGTTTTTCCTTGGAAATTAAGGACTCTAGCTAATCAGTATACACAATTTATTTGCAACTATCCTTATCCAATTATTATGCATGAGTCTACTTGCGTGGTGTGATTGGTTGGCTGTGTTAGGTGGCCATCTGCGTCTGTGTATGACCTAGTTGTCATTTTTATATTGGTGATGGTACCTGTTTTCACAGTATATCTTTTTTGGATTGGTGCTTAAAGTGAATTTTTTTCAATAAACAGTATTTATATGATCTGACCATTGCATGTCCCTCATTGAAGAATTCACTTTTTCTCTTGTTTTTTTGCCATATGTTACATGAATTCAGAGGAACACACCCATCATTGTTGGTGTTAGCAATTATCTTTAGATCTATCAAGACGGGGCTAATTCTGCCTTCAGTCTGTTTAAATTATATTTGACGGCAGAGTGTATTAGTTCCTTTTATCACCTGTTTTTTTTTTTGGAGGTCCGGGACCTTGCTACACAAGTTTCGTAAAACAAATAAGAATATTGATTTTTGACCACTGTTAAGTATGACGTTAAATTTCGATTTAGTTTTAGTCATAGTCTTTTGACTAAAATGCCATTTTAGTTTTAGTCATATTTTAGTCATCTGAATTGAAACTGAATTTTATTTTTGTTTTGTTTTCGTCTCTGAAAACATGCAGCTGATGAAAACGAGTAAAATATTTTTGTTGACAAAATTAGCACTAGGTTACTGAGCTACCCCAATGACGAAGTTTCCCAAGAGCAAGGCTTGGCTATCCTGACAGCCAAACAATCAGGGGGAGGAAAGGATGGGGGTAAGGGCTGATGGGTGCGCTGACAAACCTCTCAGGCATGGACCTTCCAAGCCTGGCCCTGTCGGGCAGAGGGAGGGTCTAAGAAGGCCAGGGTCTGGAGTCCCTATACAGGGAGGAACAGTCAAGGACTATGATTGTTATTTTCACTCCTTGGATTTTTTATTTTGCAGATTTGACATTCTTTTACTTTTTTACAGTTTGTGAATTTCCAGTAGATTGATGGAGATGGTCAGTCAACTGTAAGTAGATTGGAACATGCTTGGGACAAAAATAGATCTAAAAAAACACAAAAAACAAAAAAAATGATACACTAAGTTGCCAAAAGTATTGGGACGCCTGCCTTTACACACATGAACTTTAATGACATCCCAGTCTTAAGCCCCATACATACGATCGGACTTTCCGACAACAAAACCATGGAGTTTTGTTTGAAGGGTGTTGGCTTCAACTTGTCTTGCATACACACGGTCACACAAATGTTGGCCAACAATTACGAACGTAGTGACTTACAAGACGCACGGCAAGTCGATAAAAAGGAAGTTCAATAGTCATGTGATATCTCCATTACGAACGCTAGTTTTACAAGACCGAGCGCTTCCGGCTCGTCCTTGATTCCGAGAATGCGTGTTTGTACTTTGGACTTTAGTCCGACGGACTTGTGTACACACGATCGGAAAGTCAGACAACGCACATTTGTTGGCGGAAAATTTGGGAACATGCTAGCCAGCATTTGTTGGCGGAAAGTCCGACAAAAATTGTGCGATGGAGCATACACACGTTCGGACTTTCCCCAACAAGCTCACATCCAACATTTCCAGTCGGAAAATCCAATCGTGTGTACAGGGCATAAGTCTGTAGGGTTCAATATTGAGTTGGCCCACCCTTTGCAGCTGTAACAGCTTCAAATCTTCTGGGAAGGCTGTCCACAAGGTTTAGGAGTGTGTCTATGGGAATGTTTGACCATTCTTCCAGAAGATCATTTGTTAGGTCAAGCATTGATGTGGACGAGAAGGCCTGATTTGCAGGCTCCGCTCTAATTCATCCCAAAGGTGTTCTATCGGGTTGAGGTCAGGACTCTGTGCAGGCCAGTCAAGTTCCTCCACCCAAACTCGCTCATCCATGTCTTTATGAACCTTGCTTTGTGCACTGGTGCGCAGTCATGTTGGAAGAGGAAAGGGCCATCCCCAAACTGTTCCCACAAAGTCGGGAGCATGAAATTATCCAAAATGTCTTGGTATGCTGACGCCTTAAGAACTTCTTTTACTGGAACTAAGGGGCCAAGCCCAACCCCTGAAAAATAACCTCACACCATAATTCCCCCTCCACCAAACTCTACACTTGGCACAAAGCAGTCAGGCAAGTACCATTCTCCTGGCAACCGCCAAACCCAGACACGTCCATTGGATTGCCAGAGAAGCGTGATTCGTTACTCCAGAGAAAATGTCTCCACTGCTCTAGAGTCCAGTGTCGGTGTGCTTTACACCACTTCATCTGACGCTTTGCATTGCACTTGGTGATGTAAGGCTCGGACGCAGCTGCTCGGCCATGGAAACCCATTCCATGAAGCTCTCTACGCAATATTGTTGTGCTAATCTGAAGGCCACACAAAGTTTGGAGGTCTGTACCTATTGACTCTGCAGACATTTGACTTCTGCGCACTGTGAGCATAGTTGCCAACATTGCAAAAAAAAATTGTGGGACACTTTTTTGGCTGTAGGTGGAGCTGTATAATAATTAGGGGGCGGGACATGCGTTTGTAGGCGTGGTATAGCAAAAAAGAAAACTGCGGCGTTGCTGCGAAAAATGGGCGGGGATAACATGAAATAGTGGGCGTGGCTTAATGGACGTGGCTCTAAGGGGGGTGGTTAGAGTCTGAGATGAATGAGGGATGGAGAGGGAAAGCGGGAGAGAGGAATGAAGGGACAGCAGCCCCAGATCCTACACAACAATAGAAATATCTGTATTCTAGAAAGTTTAACAATCAGCAGATAAAGATACTCCAAACACCTGGTGTTAGCGCTTCAATCATTCCGGCACCATGATTGTTACGGTGTCAGGATGACTGAAGTTCATTATTTCTATAATTACATTGTAATATAAAATGATTCAACTCATAATGCCGAATCAGTGGGATCCCTGAGCGTGTCTCTAGCCATGTCGCCTGCCACCAGCAGAGTCCTTCCTTGCATCAGGTGCCCCCAGCAGAGTCCGTCCTTGCATCAGGTGACCCCAGCAGAGTCCGTCCTTGCATCAGGTTCCCCCAGCCGAGTCCATCCTTGCATCAGGTGCCCCCAGCAGAGTCCATCCTTGCATCAGGTGCCCCCAGCAGTGTCCCTCCTTGCATCAGGTGCCCCCAGCAGTCAGTCCTTACACCAGTGTTCCCAGCCTCAGTCCTTACATCAGTGTCCCAGGCAGAGCCATAGTTATCCCCCCTGTACATAGTTACCCCCTCCCCCTGTACATAGTTTCCCCTCTCCCCCTAGTTACCCCCCTGTGCATAGTTAGCCCCCCTGTACATAGTTAGCCCCCCTGTACATAGTTAGCCCCCCTGTACATAGTTACCCCCCGTACATAGTTCCCCCCCTGTACATAGTAACCCCTCCTGTTCATAGTTAACCCCCCTCCTGTAAATACTTACCCCCTCCTGTATATAGTTAACCCCCCTCCTATACATAGTTAACCCTCCTCCTCCTGTATATAGTTAACCCCCCTCCTGTATATAGTTAACCCCCTCCTGTATATAGTTAACCCCCCTCCTGTATATAGTTAACCCCTCTTGTACATAGTTAACCCTCCCCCTCCTGTATATAGTTATCCCCCCATCTCCTGTATTTAGCTAACCCCCCGTACATAGTATCCCCCTGTACATAGTCCCCCCCCCTGTACATAGTAACCCCTCCTGTACATAGTTAACCCCCCCTCCTGTAAATAGTTACCCCCCTCCTGTAAATAGTTAACCCCCCTCCTGTACATAGTTAACCCTCCCCCTCCTGTACATAGTTAACCCTCCCCCTCCTGTATATAGTTAACCCCCTCCTCCTGTATATAGCTAACTCCCCCTCCTGTATATACTTAACCCCCCTCCTCCTGTATATACTTAACCCCCCTCCTGTATATACTTAACCCCCCCTCCTGTATATACTTAACCCCCCTCCTGTATATACTTAACCCGCCCTCCTCCTGTATATACTTAACCCCCCCCTTCCTGTATATACTTAACCCCCCCTCCTCCTGTATATACTTAATCCCCCTCCTCCTGTATATACGTAACCCCCTCCTCCTGTATATACTTAACCCACCCTCCTACTGTATATACTTAACCCCCCCTCCTGTATATACTTAACCCCCCCTCTCCTGTATATACTTAACCCCTCCTCCTGTATATACTTTACCCCCCTCTTGTATATACTTCACCCCACCCCTCCTGTATATACTTAACCCCCCTTGTATATACTTAACCCCCCTCCTGTATATACTTAACTCCTTTACATTATAGTTAAATTGCTGCAGAGACATCTGACAAGAAGAGCAGAAGAACATTGCATGAGCGGCCGGCGCTGTGTGTTCAATGGAGAGGAGAGGGGCCGATCCGTGCAGCTAAGCCAGGCTTCAGTATGTGAGAGGAGAAGCCGATTCATTGGCTGCACGGATCGAGCCCCCTTCCTCTCTCCACTGAACACAAGGGGGAACGATCTAGCGGCGGCACCGGCAGCCATTTTGCTGAAGCCCAAATGTTCAAAAAATGAAAAAGCAAACATTCCCGATTTCCCTGGGCAAAATCCCTAATCGGGACAGCCTCCGATCGGGACGATAGTCCCGGGAAAATCAGGACTGTTGGCAACTATGTGTGAGCTTCAGCATGTGCTGACCCCACTCTGTCATTTTACGTGGCCTACCACTTCGTGGCTAAGTTGCTTTTGTTCCTAGTTGCTTCCACTTTGTTCCAATACCACTAACAGTTGACCGTGGAATATTTAGCAGCAAGGAAATTTCACTGATGGACTTGTTGCATAGGTGGCAACCTATCATGGTACCACACTTGAATTCACTGAGCTCCTGAGAGTGACCCATTCTTTCACAAATGTTTGTAGAAGCAGTCTGCATGCATAGGTGCTTGACTTTATACACCTGTAGCCATGGATGTGATCGGAACACCTGAATCCAATGATTTGGGAGGGCATCCCAATGTATTTTATCGCGATTTTATGTGATAGACCAACACAAAGTGGCACATAATTGTGAAGTGGAAGGAAAATGATAAATGGTTTTCCAAAATTTTTTAATAAATTTGTGAAAAGTGTGGGGGGCATCTGTATTCAGCCCCCCTGAGTCAATACTTTGTAGAACCCCCTTTTGCTGCAATTACAGCTGCAAGTCTTTTTGGGGATGTCTATACCAGCTTTGCACATCTAGAGAGTGCCTTTTTTGCCCATTCTTCTTTGCAAAATAGCTCAGGCTCTGTAAGATTGGATGGAGAGTGTCTGTGAACACCAATTTCCAAGTCTTGCCACAGATTTTCAATTGGCTTTAGGTCTGGACTTTGAATGAGCCATTCTAACACATGAATATGCTTTGATCTAAACCATCCCATTGTAGCTCTGGCTGTATGTTTAGAGTCTTTGTCCTGCTGGAAGGTGAACCTCCGCCCCAGTCTCAAGTCTTTTGCAGATTCTAACAGGTTTTCTTCTAAGATTGCCCTGTATTTGGCTCCATCCATCTTCCCATCAACTCTGATCAACTTCCCTGTCCCTGCTGCAAAAAAACATATCCACAACATGATGCTGCCACCACCATGTTTCACAGGGGGGGTGGTGTGTTCAGGTTGATGTGCAGTGTTAGTTTTCCACCACACATAGCATTTTTCCTTTAGGCTAAAAAGTTTAATTTCGGTCTCATCTGACCAGAGCATCTTCTTCCACATATTTGCTTTGTTCCCCACATGACTTCTCGCAAACTGCAAACGGGACTTATTATAGCTTTCTTTCAACAATGTCTTTCTTCTTGTCACTCTTCCATAAAGGCCAGATTTGTGGAGAGCACGACTAATACTTGTCCTGTGGACAGATTCTCCCACCTGAGCTGTGGATCTCTGCAGCTCCTCCAGAGTTACCATGGACCTCTTGGCTCTTCTCTGATGAATGCTCTCTGTCAGTTTAGGTGGACGGCCATGTCTTGGTAGGTTTGCAGTTGTGCCATACTCTTTCCATTTTCGGATGATGGATTGAACAGTGCTCTGTGAGATGTTCAAAGCTTGGGATATTTTTTTATAACCTAATCCCACTTTAAACTTCTCGACAACTTTATCCCTGACCTGTCTGGTGTTTTCCTTGGCCTTCATGATGCTGTGTGTTCACTAAGGTTCACTAACAAACCTCTGAGGGCTTAACAGAACAGCTGCATTGATACTGAGATTAAATTACGCACAGGTGAACTCTATTTACTAATTAGGTTACCTCTTAAGGCAATTGGTTCCATTCGATTGCTAGGGGTATCAGAGTAAAGGGGGCTGAATACAAATGCACGCCACACTTTTCACATATTTGTTTGTAATAAAAATGTAAAAAACATTTATCATTTTCCTTCCACTTCAGAATTATGTGTCACTTTGTGTTGGTCTATCACACAAAATCCCAATAAAATACATTTACGTTTTTGGTTGTAACATGACAAAATGTGGAAAATTTCAAGGGGTATGAATACTTTTTCAAGGCACTGTATGTACTGTATTCTGTACTGTACCTGATACTCTAAAGATCTGTGGCATGAGCCTGGAAGCATCGTTGTGCAGTTGGTGAGCCTTTGTCATATTTAATCCCCAGGGCTGGAAAATCCCTCAAGCAGATGGAAGGAACTGGCAGAAGGTGTTGCATAGTGGGTCTCCACAAATAAATTGATAGAAGCCAGTCTACTAATGTATATAAATTTTTTTATTAGTGCAATGTCACATCAGTCAAGTAAGCCAACATTTTGAAGCCATTCAAACTCCCTTCCTCATGGCAACATAGTAGAGGAAGGGACCCTGTGTGGCTGTGTTCTGATTTAGGTTAGAACCCCTGCCATGTTTTTTTTTCTATGCCTGGTAACTATTGTTACTGAGAAAAAAAGTGATGAGATTTCCAAAATGTTACAGTTGTCATTGGAGTAGGAGGTCAGGTTCCCACTTACTTGTCATTGTGTCTCTGGGGTAGGAAGTGAAGCAAAATCTCTCTAATGGGACACGGTAAAAAAACATGGGGGCTTTACCATTACCCACATCAGATTTTCTCAACCCTTTTACTCCAGAGGAACCGTTAAAATAAATTTTAGATCTTGGGGAACCCATGCTAAAACTAATTTATTGGAAGTGGGGAAAAAGACTCTTAAAATGGTGGTCAGTGTAAAGCATGTCCCCTACATATCTGGTCAGTGGAAAGAATGCTCCTTACATTGGTGGTCAGTGGGAAGAGTGTTCCTTATATTGGTGGTCAGTGGGGGAAGAAAGCCCCCTACATTGGGTGTAAGTGGGAAGAATGCAACCCTTACCCCGATTGTCAGTGGGAAAAATGCAACCCCTACTTTGGTGGTCAAGTAAAGAATGCATCCTTTAAATGAGTGGTCAGTGAGAAGTAAACGTTTACTGTACAAAATAAGGTGCGTTGGCATGGACCATAGGGTGAGTACATGGATTGAAAACTGGCTACAAGGGCGTGTTCAGAGGGTGGTGATAAATGGGGAGTACTCAGAATGGTCAGGGGTGGGTAGTGGGGTTCCCCAGGGTTCTGTGCTGGGACCAATCCTATTTAATTTGTTCATAAACGACCTGGAGGATGGGAAAAACAGTTCAATCTCTGTATTTGCAGACGATACTAAGCTAAGCAGGGCAATAACTTCTCCGCAGGATGTGGAAATCTTGCAAAAAGACCTGAACAAATTAATGGGGTGGGCGACTACATGGCAAATGAGGTTCAATGTAGAAAAATGTAAAATAATGCATTTGGGTGGCAAAAATATGAATGCAATCTATACACTGGGGGGAGAACCTCTGGGGGAATCTAGGATGGAAAAGGACCTGGGGGTCCTAGTAGATGATAGGCTCAGCAATGGCATGCAATGCCAAGCTGCTGCTAATAAAGCAAACAGAATATTGGCATGCATTAAAAGGGGATCAACTCCAGAGATAAAACGATAATTCTCCCGCTCTACAAGACTCTGGTCTGGCCGCACCTGGAGTATGCTGTCCAGTTCTGGGCACCAGTCCTCAGGAGGGACGTACTGGAAATGGAGCGAGTACAAAGAAGGGCAACAAAGCTAATAAAGGGTCTGGAGGATCTTAGTTATGAGGAAAGGTTGCGAGCACTGAACTTATTCTCTCTGGAGAAGAGACGCTTGAGAGGGGATATGATTTCAATTTACAAATACTGTACTGGTGACCCCACAATAGGGATAAAACTTTTTCGCAGAAGAGAGTTTAATAAGACTCGTGGCCACTCATTACAATTAGAAGAAAAGAGGTTTAACCTTAAACTACGTAGAGGGTTCTTTACTGTAAGAGCGGCAAGGATGTGGAATTCCCTTCCACAGGTGGTGGTCTCAGCGGGGAGCATTGATAGCTTCAAGAAACTATTAGATAATCACCTGAATGACCGCAATATACAGGGATATGTAATGTAATACTGACACATAATCACACACATAGGTTGGACTTGATGGACTTGTGTCTTTTTTCAACCTCACCTACTATGTAACTATGTAACTAAGTATGGTACTTACATTGGTGGTCATTAGGAAGAAGCCCCTTACATTTGTCGTCAGTGGGAAGCATGCCCCTTACATTGGTGGTCAGTGAGAAGAATGCCCCTTACATTGGTGGTCAGTGGGAAAAGTGCAACCCCTACATTGGTGGTCAAGGGGAATAGTTACATAGTTACATAGTAGGTGAGGTTGAAAAAAGACACAAGTCCATCAAGTCCAACCTATGTGCGTGATTATATGTCAGTATTACATTGTATATCCCTGTATGTTGTGGTCGTTCAGGTGCTTATCTAATAGTTTTTTGAAACTATCAATGCTCCCCACTGAGACCCTGTGGAAGGGAATTCCACATCTTTGCCACTCTTACAGTAAAGAACCCTCTACGTAGTTTATTGTTAAACCTCTTTTCTTTTCATTTTAATGAGTGGCCATGTGTCTTGTTAAACTCCCTTCCTCAAAAAAGTTTTATTCCCTATTGTGGGGTCACCAGTACGGTATATATAAATTGATAAAAGCGTCTCTTCTCCAGAGAGAATAGGTTCAGTGCTCGCAACCTTTCCTCATAACTAATATCCTCCAGACCCTTTATTAGCTTAGTTGCCCTTCTTTGTACTCACTCCATTTCCAGTACATCCTTCCTGAGGACTAGGGATGAGCCGAACACCCCCCGCCTGTTCGGTTCGCACCAGATCATGCGAACAGGCAAAAAATTTGTTCAAACACGCGAACACCGTTAAAGTCTATGGGACACGAACATGAATAATCAAAAGTGCTAATTTTAAAGGCTTATATGCAAGTTATTGTCATAAAAAGTGTTTGGGGACCTGGGTCCTGCCCCAGGGGACATGTATCAATGCAAAAAAAAGTTTTAAAATTGTCAGTTTTTTCGGGATCAGTGATTTTAATAATGCTTAAAGTGAAACAATAAAAGTGTAATATCCCTTTAAATTTTGTACCTGGGGAGTGTCTATAGTATGCCTGTAAAGGGGCGAATGTTTCCCGTGTTTAGAACAGTCTGACAGCAAAATGACATTTCAAAGGAAAAAAAGTCATTTAAAATTACTCGCGGCTATTAATGCATTGCCGGTCCGACAATACACATAGAAGTTCATTGATAAAAACGGCATGGGAACTCACCACAGGGGAGCCCCGAACCAAAATAATAAAAAAAAAATGACGTGGGGGGTCCCCCTAAATTCCATACCAGGCCCTTCAGGTCTGGTATGGATATTAAGGGGAACCCCGGCCAAAATTAAAAAAAGAAAAAATGGCGTGGGGCCCCCCTCAAAATCTATACCAGACCCTTCAGGTCTTGTATGGATTTTAAGGGGAAGCCCACGCCAAAATAAAAAAAAAACAGCGTGGGGTCCCCCTAAAAATCTATACCAGACCCTTATCCAAGCACACAACCTGGCAGGCCGCAGGAAAAAAGGGGGGACGAGAGAGCGACCCCCCCCTCCTGAACCGTACCAGGCCACATGCCCTTAACCTTGGGAGGGTGCTTTGGGGTAGCCCCCCAAAACACCTTGCCCCCATGTTGATGAGGACAAGGGCCTCATCCCCACAACCCTGGCCAGTGGTTGTGGGGGTTTGCGGGCGGGGGGCTTATCGGAATCTGGAAGCCCCCTTTAATAAGGGGACCCCCAGATCCCGGCCCTCCCCCCTGTGTGAAATGGTAAGGGGGTACCTACCATTTCACTAAAAAACTGTCAAAAATGTTAAAAATGACAAGAGACAGTTTTTGACTATTCCTTTATTTAAATGCTTCTTCTTTCTTCTTTCTTCTATCTTCCTTCGGTTTCTTCCTCCATCTTCTTCTTCTTCTGGTTCTTCTGGTTCTTCTGGTTCTTCTGGTTCTTCCTCCGGTGTTCTCATCCGGCATCTCCTCCGCGGCATTGGCGTCTTCTTCCCCTCTTCTTCTCGGGCCGCTCCGCATCCATGATGGCATGGAGGGAGGCTCCCGCTCTTCTCTTCATCTTCTTCTCTTCATCTTCTTCTCTTCATCTTCTTTTCGGGCCGCTCCGCATCCATGATGGCATGGAGGGAGGCTCCCGCTGTGTGACGCTTCTCTTCTGATGGTTCTTAAATAAAGGGGGGGTGGGGCCACCCGGAGACCCCGCCCCCCTCTGACGCACAGTGACTTGATGGGACTTCCCTGTGGCGTCACGGGGAATGCCACAGGGAAGTCCCGTCAAGTCACCGTGCGTCAGAGGGGGCGGGGTCACCGGGTGGCCCCGCCCCCTTTATTTAAGAACCATCAGAAGAGGAGAAGCGTTGAGACGAGAACACCGGAGGAAAAACCAGAAGAACCAGAAGAAGAAGAAGATGGAGGAAGAAACCGAAGGAAGATAGAAGAAAGAAGAAAGAAGAAGCATTTAAATAAAGGAATTGTCAAAAACTGTCTCTTGTCATTTTTAACATTTTTGACAGTTTTTTAGTGAAATGGTTGGGGTACTTTTGTACCCCCTTACCATTTCACACAGGGGGGAGGGCCGAGATCTGGGGGTCCCCTTGTTAAAGTGGGCTTCCAGATTCCGATAAGCCCCCCCGCCCGCAGACCCCCACAACCACCGGCCAGGGTTGTGGGGATGAGGCCCTTGTCCTCATCAACATGGGGACAAAGTGTTTTGGGGGCTACCCCAAAGCACCCTCCGAATGTTGAGGGCATGTGGCCTGGTACGGTTCAGGAGGGGGGGGCGCTCTCTCATCCCCCCTCTTTTCCTGCGGCCTGCCAGGTTGCGTGCTCGGATAAGGGTCTGGTATGGATTTTTGGGGGACCCTACGCCATTTTTTTTAAAATTTTGGCACGGGGTTCCCCTTAAAATACATACCAGACCTGAAGGGTCTGGTATAGATTTTGAGGGGGACCCCACACAATTTTTTTTTTTATTTTGGCCGGGGTTCCCCTTAATATCCATACCAGACCTGAAGGGCCTGGTATGGAATTTAGGGGGACCCCCCACATCATTATTTTTCAAAATTTTGGTTCGGGGTTCCACTGTGGGGAATTCCCATGCCGTTTTTATCAATGAACTTTTATGTGTATTGTCGGACCGGCAATTCATTAATAGCCGCTAGTAGTTTAAATGACTTTTTTCCTTTGAAATGTCATTTTGCTGTTAGACTGTCCTAAACACGGGAAACATGCGCCCTTTACAGGCATACTATAGACACCCCCCAGGTACGAAATTTAAAGGGATATTACACTTTTTATTGTTTCACTTTAAGCATTATTAAAATCACTGCTCCCAAAAAAAGGGCCGTTTTTAAAACTTTTTTTTGCATTGATCTATGTCCCCTGGGGCAGGACCCAGGTCCCCAAACACTTTTTATGAAAATACCATGAATATAAGCCTTTAAAATTAGCACTTTTGATTTCTCCCATAGACTTTTAAAGGGTGTTCTGCAGTATTTGAATTTGCTGGGAACACCCCAAATTGTTCGCTGTTCGAACTCGAAGCTCATCCTTACTGAGGACTGGTGCCCAGAACTGGACAGCATACTCTAGGTGCGGCCGGACCAGAGTCTTGTAGAGAGGGAGAATTATCATTTTCTCTCTGGAGTTGATCCCATTTTTAATGCATGCCAATATTCTGTTTGCTTTGTTAGCAGCAGCTTGGCATTGCATACCATTGCTGAGCCTATAATCTACTAGGACCCCCAGGTCATTTCCCATCCTAGATTCCCCCAATGTAAAGCAATAATGTCCTTTACATGGGTGGTTGGTGGGAAGAATACTTCTTACATTGGAGGTTAATGGTAAGAATGCCCCTTATATTGGAGGTCAGTGGGAAGAATGCACCCCTACTTTGGTGGTCAAGAGAAGAATGCTCACTTTAAATTTGTCAGTGGGAACAATGCTCCTTACATTGGTGGTCAGTGAGAAGAATGCTCCTTACATTGGTGATCAGTGAGAAGGAGGAGGAGGACACACCCAAGGAGCTCTCTGAGAACCAGCCTTTTTTCAAGCCTGGGCCTTGCCTGCTAGTTTTGGCCCAGGTACAATGCCTGATCCTGGGGGAGGCCCAGGGAGGGATCCCCCTGATGACATGGGGCCTAGTGAGGAGGAGGTGGAGGATCTGACTGTGGGTCCAGGCCCTGGTATGGATGCGAGTATCTTCAGTCAGAAGATTGTTGATCGCTTTAGGCAAATTGGAAGGGCTGAAGAGAAACTTCAAGTTTTGAAAGCTGAATATAAAAACTTTAAAGCCAAATACTTCCAGGCCTGGAGTAGAAATCGCACAGCCATGAAGCCTGAGTTACAGGATTTGGAGGAAAAGGTAAAGCAGCAAACTTTATTGTTGGAGAAATTAAAAGCCAGAAGTGGAGCTTTTAAAGAAAAATTTGACAATGAAAAGAGATTTGCCAGCCAGTCGTCAGTAAGTTGCATGGATCAGCAGCCTCAGGTTATGGATGACCCGGGTCCATCTGCCTCTGCACCTCTCCCCCCATGTAAGGCCTTGGAATCGCCAGCGGCAACCAGCCAGGGGGTTGAGAGTGAGCATGGCACCCTGACCTTCATCCAGCAGATGGAGTCACCCCTGAGAGCAGACAAGGTTTCCATATCTGATGATCCATCAGAAATCCCTGAGGATGAGAGGAAAAATAAACCAGGGAATGAAGATGGACCTGCACCAAACACCCTGAACATGGATGTTTCTACCCCTGCATTTGCTGAGACCAGTAGTTCCTCTACCAAGTTTGCTGCATGTGTTTCACACAGTATGGCTGACACCAGCAAAGAGATTGCCTCACCTAAGCCTCTCTGTGTTCCAGCAGAGCTGATTGATGCTGATGGGGGAGGGGATCAGCACATTGCACCATGTGTAGTGGAAGCCATGGATGTGTCAGACCAGCCTGCTGAAAGTCCTGTCCTGATGGAAGAAAACAGGCCAGCTGAAGATTCCACCAGCACAGCAGTGGGAACTGACACTGTTGGGAAGACTACAGGAACTGTGAATATACCAGCAAGTATTAAGAATGACAGTAATGATAAAACTATGAATGTGGTGGGTGGTGGTGAAGGGGTTAATACTGCTGGGAAAAATAAAAATGACATTGCTCTCCCTGCTCAGCAGAGGAAAGACTCATCGATTGTGCAGACCAAATCTGTACAATCGATATCTGCTAGAAATGTGTCAGACGGTTCAAAACACACAAATGTTTCTTCTGCTGGGAGAAATGTGGGCAGTTATGCGTCTGTTCTGGGGAGTCGCACCAAGGAGGGTGGAGGGAATTTTGTAAATATTAGTGGTCACAATTTGGGGGGGCTTGGTGGTGGGATGGTTGGTGGGTACAGAAGGAGGAATGTGGTTCAATTGAAGTGGGAGGGGGAGGGGACCCCACCAGTAAGGGGGAGGGTGGCTGAGTTGGTTCTGGAAATGGGGTTTAAAGCATTGGATATATTTGCCTTGATTTGCCCAGTGGGGAGTTATGAATTTGATTTGTCCTTTGTAAAGCCTGAGGGTCTGGATTTATTTTGGGAGAGGTATAGGAGGTGCAAGGGCCTTCCGCAGTGGAGTGGTTTGGTGCCAAAGGTGATTTCCAGGCAGCCTCTGATAAAGTCGGTGACGATCCTGGTGCGTAACGAATCCATACCAGAGGCTGATTTGATAGTATGGCTACGCCGATATGGTGAGGTCCTCGCTCCACTGCGGAAGGTCCTTGATGAGCATGGGATATGGACAGGGGCCTGGACAGTGTCACTAAAATTGGGGGTGCTTGGAAATGTAGTTCAACACCTTCCCTGTTCAGCTTTTCTGGGGAGGGATAGGCTGACTATTTTTTACCAGGGTCAGCCTAAAGTCTGTAATAAATGTGGAGACAAAGGCCATTTTGCATCTACCTGTACCCGTAAGAAATGCTCACTATGCCAGGATTTGGGCCATTTGGCTAAGGATTGTACTGAAATTCGGTGTAATTTGTGCCAGAAGCTCGGTCATCCTTATAGTCAGTGCCCGGAGGCATTACATAACTTGCCAGGATTGGAGGCTGAGTTGCAGAGGCTTGATAAAGAGGATGAGGCCGCTAAAACTGTTATTGTCCCTCCTGTTTCTGTTACATCTGTTCCAGATTCTGTTTCCCCTAGTGATGTGGTCCCTGAGTCTGTCCCTCCTGTGTCTGTTACATCTGTTGTTTTGGATTCTGTTTCCCCCAGTAATGTGGTCCCTGAGTCTGTCCCCCATGTGGTGGTCCCTAATCCTACTGTACGTAGATCCTCCAGACTGGCAGAAGCTGCTGGGGGGGCAGGTTTGGCGGATCTTCCATCTCAGCCTCCAGTCCCTGTCCCTCGGCAGCGTAAACGTGGTCAGGGGCCTGTGAGGGTGTTGGATGGGGGAGGGGTTGAGGGAAAGGTGTCCATATCCCATGTCTCACCCTCTGTTGAGGGGGATTCAGATGATGAGGGGTGGGAGAAGTTTAGGAGGAAGAAAAAGAAGAAGAGGAAGACAAGTAAAGTGGTCATTTCTTCCTCAGAGTCGGACCCAGGAGGGGTTCCTCTTGGTAATACTTTTTCAGTTTTGTCGGGTGATGAGATGTCTGATCTATCTTTCTCTTTATCATCCATGGATGAGGGGGAGTCACGTAGTCTTAAGAGAGCTGTTTCGGGTGATGAGAGTGTGGCAAAGGTTAAGAAACAACTACCCCAATCATCCTGATGGCAGTTCCCACTCCGATAAAGGTGGCGACCATTAATGTCGCCAGCATTAAATCTGCAAGAGCTTGTGATATTGCCTTATTTTTGCTCAGCGAGTTTGATGCCGAGATTTTATTTTTGCAAGAGACCTGGCTCAATACTTTGGCCGATGTCCATCTAGCAAAACGGGAGTGGAGATGCGGTCCCTCCTTTTGGTCTCTTGCGGCTGAGCCCTGCAGCGGAGTTGCGGTCCTTTTTAAAACCGATATGGTAACGTTCCGGCGGGTAATTGAGGTAGAAATGGGGAGATGCATGGTCTTAGACGTCTCTGTTAGGGGGCAGGACCTGCGCCTGATCAATATCTATGGACCGCAGTCAAAATGGGGCAGGAAATGCCTCCTCACAGAGATCAAGCCTTTCCTTTTTACGTCCCAGCAGGTTGTCTTTGGAGGTGATTTTAACACCATAATTAGGCCTGAAGACAGGAGAGGCTCCATAGACAGGCTGGGTTATGATAGCGTTTTTCTTAGAGATATGGTGAGACAAGCAGGCCTGGTAGATGTGCATATTAAGCACTGCCCTGGCAGCACAGGATTCACATTTCAGAGAGGGAATAGTCAGAGTAGGATAGATAGGTTTTTTTTTAAAGGAGAACTCTGCTTTCTCGGCTCCTGAGTTGAGGGCGGTGGAGTTCTCTGACTACTGTATGCTGTCTGTGACTCTGAATGCCTCGGACACTCCACCCAGGGGAAGGGGTACCTGGAAACTGAATTCGACTCTCCTGGAAGATGTAGAGGTAAGACAATCCTTTGAGGATTTTTTTCAGGCACAGGTTTCTATTCTGGACTTTTGCAGCAGTAAGTCAGAGTGGTGGGAGCTTGTGAAACAAAGGGCAATTGGACTTTTCAAGGCCGTAAGTAAGAAGAAGCAGCTTGGTATGTACATTGCCTACCAGCATTTGCGGAGGAAGCTTGATCGTCTTGTCTCGTATAGAGGAGATCCAGGGGAGATCTCTGAGGTGAAGTTTCTTCTTAGGAAGTGTCAATACGACCGGCATGCCTCCTTGGTTCTGGAGAGGGATTATGGAAAATATCACTCGCCTGATCCTTACCAGAACTGTAAGCAAGGCATAGCAGTTAAGACGGTCATAGGCCTGAGGGATAGTACGGGTTCCCTGGTGAAGTCCAGATCAGGGATCCTGGAGATCTTCAGATCATATTACGCAGACCTTCTGGGAAGAAAGGACCTTTGTCGGGACAGGATGGAAAGCTTTCTGGATTCTACTCCAGGATTGGGAAATGGTACATTGCCTTTGATGGATTTGACAGAACCAATTTCAGTGGATGAGGTAGTTCATGCTATAGAGAAGCTGGCTACCAAAAAATCGCCTGGGCCAGATGGGTTGACAGCTGAATTCTACAAGTGTTTTAAGACCATTCTGGCTCCCTTTTTAGCAGAGGTTTATAACAGCTGTCTAGAAGAGGGTTCGCTCCCTCCCTCCATGAGGCAATCCGCTGTGATTCTTCTGTCAAAAGGTAAGGACCCCTCAATGATTGAGAACTGGCGCCCCATCAGTCTTCTCAATGTTGATAGAAAGATCCTGGCGAAGATTCTTTTTTGGCGCTTGTCGTCAGTAGCAGGCGATTTGTTGTCCAGTCATCAGCACTGCTCGGTCCAAGGTAGAAGTACCTTTTCAGCGGTTTTAGCTGTCCGGGAGGCTTTGGAACGATGCAGGGCTGCTGGATGGAGAAAGTACTTGCTGGCATTGGATCAGGCGAAGGCTTTTGATAGAGTCAATCACGAGTACCTGTATTTGCTACTTGGTAGATACGGCCTGCAGGGGAGGTTTATAGATTGGCTGAAGACATTATATAGAGGGGCTGAGAGCTTCCCACTGGTTAATGGTTGGGTTGGACGGCCTTTTGAGGTTGGCTCTGGTGTGCGCCAGGGATGTCCTCTGAGCCCCCTGTTATATGTATTCGCAATCGACCCCTTCATAAGAAGGCTAGAGAGTGGATCTTTGTGCGGGGTGCCTTTGGGCATTGCTGGTGTGCCGCCTCTGAAGGTCGTGGCCTATACCGATGATGTGTCTGTTATTGTCTCTGGGACAGAGGAGGCGCAGGAGGTGGTCTCTATGATAGAGCAGTACACGGAGGCTTCTGGTTCTAAAGTCAACCATGAAAAGAGTGAAGTTTTCTGGATGGGTGAGGAGGGTGAAAGCTTCGAACTTCCGGATGCCTTCCCAGAGCCCCAGCAGGAAATGAAAGTGTTGGGCATCCAATTTGGTCCTGGTGACTATGGTCATCGAAATTGGGAAAGCAGGTTGGTGTGTGCCAATGCCAAAGTAGCAAGCTGGAAGAAATGGAAGCTTTCCTTGAGGGAGAGGGTAGACTTGATCAAAACGTACCTGGTCCCAATCTTTTTATATGTCAGCTTCGTCTGTATCTTGCCAGCATCTCTCTATGCAAGGGTGTACAGCTGTTTTTTCCAACTGTTATGGGGAAGTAGGCTGAACCTGATCAAACGCAATGTAACTTACCTGTCTAGGCGGGAGGGTGGCCTAGGAATGGTCAACCCAATAGTTTTCTTTTCTCTGCTCTTTTTAAAGTACAATCTTGGTAACATGCTAGCAGAGAACCCGCCGGGTTGGGTGGGCATTTTTCAATCTTGTTTTAGGCCTTTTCTGCGATGCTGGGAAGATGGCGGGCAAGTGAAAAGTCTGAGAGTCCGACATGGCAAGCTCCCGGCTTATGTTGCCCCGTGTCTGAAAATACTTCGGCAGTGGCAGGTGACAGTGGAGGATATCAAGTCCCTCCCCAGGAAGCTTCTGGAGAAGAGGATTTTGAGCTCTGCTTTCAGTGTGTCACTGGCCTTAAGGGATTGCCCAGGCTCTGTAATGAGGGAGGGGTTGCGTTTAATCAATTTAGAAAGAATCCCCTTGAAGTTTAGGGATCAAGCCTGGCTCGCTTTCCATGGAAGGCTCTATGTCAGAGGGAACTTGAAGCATCGCCCTGTGGATGATCGGGATTGTCCTACAGCGGAGTGTGTTGGTAAAGTGGAGTCTATGGACCACTTTTTGCTGCAGTGTCCCTTTAACATAGAGGTGTATAAAAGTGTGGGGAGGGCTCTAGGCATCCCCTTTTTCTATCGCATGAGTTATGCGGAGTGGGTGTACGGGGCATTCCCGACTCGCTGGGATTTTGATTTGGATACACTGTTTTTAGTTAGTATTGTTGTCCGTTACTTCACATGGAATGCACTGTGCCAGATTACCCTGCGGAAAAAAGTCCTCTCTGTTGAGGTGGTGGTGCACGATATTCTGGGTGAGGTTGGGAAAATTCGGGGTCTTGAGAAAGGCAGGGAGCCTCGGGCGGTCTGGAAAAGGGCGTGGAGGAATATCAGACCTGCCTTTGGTGAACTGCCCATCTCTGGGTGAGGAGCTCTTTTCTTTTTCTGTTTCTTTCACTCCCTTAGCTTTTGTTGGTTAGTAGCTTCTTTTTGAAGAAGGGCTGCATGCATAATGGGTGCGGGTTTGTTTCTTGACCTCATAGTTTAGATGTCTGGTGTATTGGTGTGAGTCGTAGTGACATTATCCCCAATAATGACATGTTCATGATGAGTTTTGTTTTTGCTGTAAAGTCATTTTTTGTTTGAGAGCAGATTTGCTATATTTATTTTCATTTATGTAAATATGTATATTATATATAGTGATTTTATGCTTATTGATTGCAAGACTTTTAATAAAGAAAAATTGGGAAGAGTGTCCCTTATGTTGGTAGTCAGTAGAAAGAAAGTCCCCTACAGTGGGAAGAATTCAACCCCTACATTGGTGGTCAAGGGGAAGACTGCAACCCTTAAATAGATGGTCAGTGGGAATAATGTTCTTTACATTGGTGGTCGGTGGGAAGAATACTTCTTAGATTAGTGGTTAATGGGAAAAATGCCCCATAAATTGGTGGTTAGTAGGAAAAAGGTCATCAGGTTGGATCTCCTCCTCAACATCCCATGGGGAGACACTCCTCCAGGGAAGGCCCATGTTTTACAAGAATTATGATTTTAAGTTTTGCAAGCTTCTGCCGAGACTTGACAAGGAATGTTCCATTTCATTAGCTTGCATGTAAAGGTCAAAAATAAGTGGTTTGTGTTTTTGACAAGAAATGTGTATGTGTAGCAATTGGGCAAAAATAAGAATGGCTCTATAGATTAAAGCTTATACTATATTATATAATTCTAATTTGGGTGTGACCCTGGACTCATGATTGACCTCTGCTGGACACTGGTATGCACCCAATAAGATGAGTGCAACTTTTTATTCCTCAAATTCAGAGTGATATTTGTGATTTATTATCGCAATCCTCATAACTGAAGAGTTAAAAATGCGTAGTTTTTTTTCCTTATTAAAGTCAGGATTATAAAAAGAACATTTAAAAATACATACTTTGGTGTGAAAAAAAAAGTTTACAAACCGCAATAACTCAAGTCGAAATATACACATATAAGTGAATCAATCAGAGCAGTGACTCCTAGCTCTCAGATTAGTGTCTCTTACCTTATCAGGTGGCCCATTCCAGAGTTTAAATCAAGCAAATCTTGACTGATGGCAAGAAACTTGTGTTCTACTGTTTTAGACAAACCATAGTGCTTTGGGAATCCTTTATCATCATGTGCTCAATTTCAAATATATATATATATATATATATATATATATATATATATATATATATATATATATATATATATATATATATATATATATACATATGTGTGTGTGATGTGTGTGTATGTGTGGCACCCTCTAGTGCAGGTAAATTTGTTTTTTGTTACTCATGGTAGTTGTGTGAGTCTGTAATTGGACCGGGTTACTATAGGTCTGTACAGGTCAGGCCTTGGGTACCTCCCCCCTGGTTCTGGAAGCTTGGAGAAGCTTCTGGAAGCTAGTGGGCAGAGGCCAGGAGATAAAAATTTTCATACTTGAGGTAATCTGGCCAATCCCCAGGCAGAAGGCCCTGGCAGGGTTGCTGGACCAGCCCTTAAATATTGTGGAGCCTGGAGAGCAGGGGGGGTCGGGTGGAAGATGAAGTGAGGAAGCTGTGTCCTGTGGCCTGGGAGGGGACCCCTTGTTGAGCTAGGAAAGGAAGAAGTACAGACCGATCTATACTATCCTGTGGTCTCCGTTGGAAGACACCCTGGCTTGCAGGGAAGAACCTGTACAGTAGGAGGCCTGAACAGTAGTCTCTTCTGGGACAGCAGGATTTTCGGGGACAGTGTCGGTACTTCTACCTTCCCCAGGGCCAGAAAGAGTTAAAGCTGCTGGATGTAATGTTTAGTAAGTTTTTCTGGGACTGTGCTAGCAAGCTGTGACCCAATCCCTTGTCCTGAGACACCTCACTAGGGCAAAAATAAGAATGGCTCTATAGATTAAAGCTTGTACTATATTATATAATTCTAATTTGGGTGTGACCCTGGACTCATGATTGACCTCTGCTGGACACTGGTATGCACCCAATAGGATGAGTGCAACTTTTTATTCCTCAAATTCAGAGTGATATTTGTGATTTATTATCGCAATCCTCATAACTGAAGAGTTACAAATTAGTCGTTTTTTTTTTCTTTATTATAGTCAGGCTTAAAAAAAAGAACATTTAAAAATACATACTTTGGTGTGAAAAAAAAAAAGTTTACAAACCGCAATAACTCAAGTCGAAATATACACATATAAGTGAATCAATCAGAACAGTGACTCCTAGCTCTCAGAGTAGTGTCTATTACCTTATCAGGTGGCCCGTTCCAGAGTTTAAATCAAGCAAATCTTGACTGATGGCAAGAAACTTCTGTTCTACTGTTTTAGACAAACCATAGTGCTTTGGGAATCCTTTATCATCATGTGCTCAATTAAAAAAAAAAAAATATATATATACATATATATAAATATATGTGTGTGATGTGTGTGTGGCACCCTCTAGTGCTAGACTAGTGCAGGTAAATTTGTTTTTTGTTACTCATGGTAGTTGTGTGAGTCTGTAATTGGACCGGGTTACTATAGGTCTGTACAGGTCAGGCGTTGGGTACCTCCCCCCTGGTTCTGGAAGCTTGGAGAAGCTTCTGGAAGCTAGTGGGCAGAGGCCAGGAGATAAAATTTTTCATACTTGAGGGAATCTGGCCAATCCCCAGGCAGAAGGCCCTGGCAGGGTTGTTGGATCAGCCCTTAAATATTGTGGAGCCTGGCCAGCAGGGGGGTCGGGTGGAAGATGAAGCGAGGAAGCTGTGTCCTGTGTACTGGGAGGGGACCCCTTGTTGACCTGGAAAAGGAAGAAGTACAGACCGATCTCTACTATCCTGTGGTCTCCGTTGGGAGACACCCTGGCTTGCAGGGAAGAACCTGTATAGTAGGAGGCCTGAACAGTAGTTTCTTCTGGGACAGCAGGATTTTCGGGGACAGTGTGGGTACTTCTACCTTCCCCAGGGCCATAAAGAGTTAAAGCTGCTGGATGTAATGTTTAGTAAGCTTTTCTGGGACTGTGCTAGCAAGCTGTGACCCAATCCCTTGTCCCGAGACATCTCACTAGGCAGACAGGTGGGCTGGTATTTTCAAGAAAGGGGACATAGAGCTCCTGCAAGTTGAGATTCTGCTAAAATTCTACTCTGGGAAACAGAGCTCCTGTAAAGGGGAATTTCTTTGCCAAGTTCAAAGAGACTGTTCCTGTTTTTAAGAGAATACACTCAAGTGTATGTTCATTTCTCTGAATCACATAGAGAAGGAAGTTATCCTCATCAATGTTCTTCAAGTCAAATTGGGCATCCCATAAATCCCATACCCTATCTAAGTTGTTTTCCCCAATAAAACAACAAAAACAAGTTCACAAGTTCTGGGACAGTTTCCTTGTCTCTGAAAATGCATGTTGCCTGGCTGCGCAGGAATAGGGGAACCCAAGATTTAGCAAGTCCTACAGGGGTAGCGCTACACACACACACACTCAAAAAATTGACCCAAAACAATGACTAGGTTTAGACGTGTGACTAAATTGCCATAGCTCTGAGAAACGATCCATGTTTGGATTTGACAGGTGGTGACGGGGTGATATGATGCCTTCCCACCTCCTGATTTAACCCCATAAATGAGGTACCAGCACACTACAATCCTATTTACTTTAGTGGGCCAAGTTTGCTGGTGGTACTGTCTCCTGAAGGTGACATTTTTGTCATGGTGCGAAGCAAAGCATTGCGACAGTGGCATGTGAACACCCCCATCTGCTGTCTGAAGTGGATGTGGAAAATGGATGCCAAAAATGCATCTCACCCGTCTGTTCTTAACATCCCCCAACCGCAATTCTACATGAGCCCTATAGTTTCCCAACACCCGCTCTTTACAGCACAACATTTCATGAAATTATCCTGTGCATCATATCAGTGTACTTCTTTATGTTTAACTAATTTGGCAGATAATTTCATCTGAAAGTTTGACCATTTTGGCCCCTCATTTAGTATCTGCAAATATTGAACAACTTTCATTTTCAAGGCATGTGTTCGAATTCCATATATCAGTGGGTTAAGGAGTGGTGGGAACACGAGGGGAGTCACAGAGAGGAGAACATGGACCATAAGAGGGAGGTTTACTGCCTCTAATCGGTACCTCAAAAAAACAAATAAAAATCCCATAAAAAATATGGAAAAGTTGAGTAAATGCGTCACCAAGGTGTGGATGGCTTTCTGACAGGACTCTTTGGAGAGTTGCAGGCAGACAATAAATATTCTGAAGTAGGAGAAGATGGTAACCAAAATTGTAATGGAAAAGTAAGAAGAGGTTACAACAGCTGAATACATTCTATTAACTAAAGCGTCCAGGCAAGACAGGACAATGAAAGACATGTTGTCACAATAAATACTTTTAATTTTATTCCCACAAACAGAAAGATGCCATGCCATAACAATAGCTATGAAAGCAAACATGAAGGTTGTGACCCAACATGTAGCAGTGATCCTCAGGACCTTGACATTGGTCATCAAGGTGTAATATTGAAAAGGTTGACATATTGCCAAATAACGGTCGTACGCCATAACGGTAAAAGTGCTCATTTCTAACAATGCAAAAGTGGAAACACAAAGAGTTTGGATCAGACACTCGCTATGAGAAATAGTCTTCGAGGAGGTGACCAAGTCAACTATCAGTTTTGGAAAGAATGAAGAGCTTCCGAAAATCCCGTTGAAGACCAGGCTGGCTATGAGAATGTACATAGGTTCATGGAGGCTCTTTTCCTTCAGTACCACCAGCACAATGATGCTATTTATCATCAGAGTAAATAGATAGATCACTGTGAAAAATGAGAAGTAGAGATATTTTTGGGTCTCCATCTCTACCAGCCCCAGAAGCACGAAACTAGTGCTGACGTTTGCTATGATCTCCATCTTGCTACTATCTGTTGAAATCAAATAAATAATCTTAGTTTAACATAATCGATAAAAACATTCCCCTAGAAGCTCAGTGCTCAAGAAAAGTCAGACGTAGCATCCTCCAAGATAAGTGCTAGGATTTTGTGCTGGCTCACTGTGTTCAGTGGAGCTGTGTGTATGTGTAAATTTAGTTGTGCTCACTGTAACCAGTGCAGCTGATTTTGATTAGTTAGGTCTGTTCGGTGTTTCAGCTGCTGCTGATTTGACTACCCCCTCAGCTTTCCAGAGAGCTGTAGAATTCTTCAGAACATACAGTAGATGTGGGGCAATGCAAATGACAGCATGAATATTCATGCAGCCCTGGCCAATCCCAGGGAGCTGGGCCCTGAAGGCTGCTGGGAGTCTGCATAAATACTCTGAGACACTGAGGTTTTGGGTCTTTGCCTGCAGAGGATCAGTCCAGCCTGGATGGCTGCTGACCTGTAGGACAACACTGCCATGTTTGTGAGATTCAGGTAAGCGACTTGAGGGCCCAGATGCTGAAGCTACAGAGAGCTGACTGAGGGGCTGTCTGCGGAAGATCTAGTCTGGTATCACTGGAGCAAGGTGTTGCTTGGAAGTTGGAAGGAGGCAACCAACTGTCCCTGGACATTTTGTGAGTACAGACTGCTGTGAGAGATCTTAGAGACCTTTGGGCTGCTGCCACTCCTCTTGTGCTAGAGAGTCAACTGTGTGTTTGTCTAAATGGGGACATCGCCTGGTGTCCTGAGGAGCTCAGTCTATCTGGTTCACTGTGAAGGGAATCTGCACTTGTTGCTTTGAAGAAGGAAGCCAGCATTTAACTGTTTCCTCTACAAAGTCAAGTCCACAGTTGCTAAAAACAAGGTGTCAGGAAGGCACTAACACTAGTACAGCTGAAGCATCTAGACGTCCACAGGTGCGCAGGCACAGATGTGCGGGTGCCCTTTTTCCTGTGCACCCCCGTGCACCCGTCGCTAATGTTGGTGCCAATGACACTATTTAAACTGCAGGACTTCAGTTCAGTGCTATTAGCTGTGTTCCTTCATCTGTTCCTGTATTGACCCTTGTTATTGACTTGGCTTGCCTTGACCTTGCTTGACTTCTTCCTGCCCTGACCTTGGCCTGTGTCTGGATTTGCTCTGTCTCCTGTTCATCTGCCTGATTCTATGTTGACGACCCCTGCTTGTACCTTGACCATTCTCTGCCTGTCATCTATGCCTGTATCTGACTGTCTGTTGCTGACCTGGTCTGATCTTGCATCCAGTTATTCGCCAGCTCTACTCTGCAAGCTACCTGGTCCCTGCTGGTTTTTCACCTGCTGAGTGTTACCAATCCTGCCGAACCAGCCACCTGCTAGCTGCAAATCAAGCATCTACTACCTGCTGCCTACCCAGTCCTGGGTCTGCTGCCATCCGCTCTTTCAGTGGTCTGACCTGTCCCTGGCAATGCACCTTCCACCTGCTACCGCAGCTGATGGTTGATCTTATAGGCACTCATACCTCGCGGGGCTTTTGCGGCCACTGTTGCAACATCAGTGGTCTCAGGACCAGGCTGTACAAGAGGCCTCCCTCTACACGTCAGGCTTTGCCAGAACAGAAAGTACATGACTTCCGGTTCAGCTTTTCAAATTGGAGTTTATTCCCTTCGATCTGTTCATAGTTCTGTTTTTGGAGTACCTCTATTCAAGTTTTCCAAAAATAAAAACAACAAAAACACCCCTAGACTGATTTTGTGGCAAATAGTGTCTGTCAGTGTGTGCCTGGCTTTAAGGCAATTTACTGAGAAAAGAAACTGGGCAATTTTTCAGTGGCTCCTTCAGGGGGTAGTGCTACATATGTACTGAATTTTAGCAAGCTTTATAGTAGATTCCCATATACCTTAAATTTGTTATGGAGAAACTGGCTGACCAGGAGGAGTTGGCAAATTGTAACCTCACGAGGAGACTTTGACCAAGTTCATGGAGAATTCATGGTTCCCCCCCTTCCCTCTGCCCCCCTTCCCACTGTGCCTCCATTTTTGATCCCTTCTGCTTTCATTTATCTTTTTATAGATGCTTTTAACTTTGGATTGCTCCTGATGAGTGAATGAACTCCACGAAACGCGTAGAGCCATTATATGCTACCAATTGCAAGCATGTGTTTGAGATTCTCCAGGATTACGCATTTTATTCACAATGTTTTATTCTTCAACCCATTTAGGATCATTTATGTTATCTCCTAACAATGTACTTCATATCAATATCTATCACTCTTGTGGATCATGTTGAAATATGTATGTATATATATTTGAAATACAAGACATCAAGTCAATACCTTCATTATCAATGTTACATTATTTACCTTGAATTTTTGTATATGGATGAGGAATCATTAAACATGTCTTTGCAAACTTATCCTGCAGTTATGCTTCCCACCACACCCTCTTTTTTTAATAAGCTTTATAGTAGATTCCCATATACCTTACATTTGTTATGGAGAAACCGGCAGACCATGAGGGGTTGGCAAGTTGTAACCTCAAGAGGAGACTTTGACCAAGTTGAACATCAACCTAGGAACACGGAAACACTCTTCTGGTCTATAGTAGATTATTGTATAATTCATGTATGGTTCTAGTCAGAGGATTGACTTACCAGAGGTTCGTTTAGGCTTGTGGTTGGGGGGGTTGGTAAAAATGGTTAAGCAGCATTTTTACCAACTTGTCAACTGCCCCCTCTTAAACAGCAAAGGTATTAGATGGTGTTGTACACATGCTGGAGCAAAAATGACACCCCCTGTAACGTTTGGCAACTAGTACTGCCGAATTCAGCCCTGCAACTGTGTGCTTTCTCTGGGATTAAATCAGACATTCTCAGGACACTCACTAGACTATAAGCTGTAACAAATACAGAAGTCACAGCTGATCTTACAAGCAAAGGTCCCTGCTAGGCACATATGCACTAATTTTAGAATCCCTGTGACAGCACCAGGGACCTTGAGAACGTCTGATTGGACGAGACAAGCCGGGGCGGAGCCGCTATGTTGAAGTCACACCTCTGCACGACCAGGATCAGCAGCGTCTCTCTGTGTGAGGTCCCACATGCTTTTTTTATTGTATTCGGCTGCTTGTGTACTGAGTATTGCGGACTAACCATCATTTTAATAAAATACTACACTATTATCGACTTTAATGGCTTCTTGGTGAGCTTTGTTTATCATAGCTGGAATCAGATCCTGGCACTGTCAAAGGGAGTCATTCTAACATTGGTGCATATGTGCCTGGAAGGGATCTTCTCTTGTGTAGCCAAGTGCTGATTGGGTTATCACCTTCACTCAGTGACATTCCTTTGTGGGCTATGCATGGAACTTTTTCCCTCTAGTGCTTACCATGGGGAATAATCACATCACTTCCTGACTGCAGAGGAGAAGCTACTCACTGATAGCAGAGGATTGTGGGACATGTAGTCTTGTCACCTGGATTTACTGTATACTAGACTTAATACAGTTAAAGACAAGTTCCAGTGTGATGAAACAAAGGGAAAGGAATTCTGGGCAAGCAGATAAATTGAATTGTCCTGGGCAGGCTCACTCTCTTGGGATCTGGGATTCAGAGCTGCAAGAGCAAGAGGCTGTCACCCTGGGTGCTGTTTGGTAGGCAGTGCGGTCTAGGCAGAGCTGGGACCTCTTACCCTGAGGTCTGCATCGCTGGGCATAGGATTGCTGTCGCCGTCACCGCATTCACTGTGTTGCTGATCGGATCCACTTCACACCCACGTAGTCATCCCTGGACTTCTGGGCCTACGGGTTGCTAGTTGGGCACCCAACAACTCGCTGTAGACATTCAAGAGCCTGTGCTGGGACATCCCGTCTCCCAAGACCCATGTTGGCCGGATTGGTGAGCGGGCAGAAGCCCATCTTATTTCTGACACTTTACTTAACCACTTAACTTACTCTAACTGACAATTGCGTGGACGTGCGACGATGTACCCAAATAAAATGTAAGCCATTTTTTCCCACAAATAGAGCTTTCTTTTGGTGAAATTTGATCACCTCTGCTTTTTTAGTATGAACACACGTGTGTCTACTCCCCTGAAAGAACCAGGATCGGGGTGTTTACACACACTGACCCCAGTTCTCGCTCTGTCATGAGCGATCGCGCCCGCCGGGCACTCGCATCGGCTCTGGGCACACACTACGGGCGCGCGGGCCCCTAGTGGCCAAAAGTCGAAGCGGCATAAGGTAACCTCGTTTCGCCCAGCCGTGCCATTCTGCCACAGTAAAACTGCAGTGGCTGGTCGGCAAGCGGTTAAGCGGCACTGATTTGGGTTATTTTTTACCAAAGAAAATTTAGGAAGAAAGATGATTTATTTGCAAAATTTAATAACGAATGAAGAAAAACGTGTTTTTTTTTTTTCTGGAATTTTCATTATTTTAATGTTTATATAGCAATAAAAAAAAAAAAATATATCAGTGGTGATTAAATACCATCAACAGAAAGCTCTGTCTGTCTCAAAAAATGTTAAAAATTACATTTGGGTACAGTGTTGCATGACTGAGTAATTGGCATTCAAAGTGTGACAGCACAGAAAGCTGAAAATTGCCCTGACCAAGAAGAGGGGGAAAGGGTCCAGTATTGAGGGGGTTAAGGGCATGCTTATTCATTATAGCATGGAGGACAGCATATTAATGTACATTGTAGTGCATAGGGATGCTGTTAAAGGTGAACTGACCCTCTAAAGACCAAATCCAGGCAAAAATTAAATTCTTCCTATACCTTTCTACCACTCCCCTCCCCCCTTCCTCATAACCCATCATGTAAGGCTGCTTTTTGTGTCTTACCTTGTGAAGTAAGATATACACTCGCCGGCCACTTTATTAGGTAAACCTGTTGGTTGCTTGGTAACACAAATTGCTAATCAGCCAATCACATGGCAGTAATTCAATGCATTTAGGCATCTAGACGGGGTGAAGATGACTTGCTGAAGTTCAAACTGAGCATCAGAATGTGGAAGAAAGGGGATTTAGCTGACCTTGAACATGGCATGGTTGTTGGTGCCAGACGGGTTGGTCTGAGTATTTCAAAGACTGCTGATACAGGGATTTTCACACACAACCATCTCTCGGGTTTACAGAGAATGGTGGGAGAAAGAGAAAATATCCAGTGAGCAGCAGTTGTGTGGAGCAAAATGCCTTGTTGAGGTCAGAGGTGAATGGGAAGACTGTTTTGAGATAATAGCAAGGCAACAATAACTCAAATAACCACTCGTTACATCCAAGGTATGCAGAATACCATCTCTGAACGCACACACATCGAAACTTGAAGCAGATGGGCTACAGCAGCAGAAGATCACACCGGGTGCCACTCCTGTCAGCTAAGAACAGGAAACTGAGGCTACAATTCGCACAGGCTCACCAAAATTGGACAATAGAAGATTGGAAATATGTTGTCTGGTCTGATGAGTCTCAATTTCAGCTGCAACATTCAGATGGTCGGGTCAGAATTTAATATAAACAACATGAAAGCATGGATCCATCCTGCCTTGTATTACTGGTTCAGGCTGGTGGTGGTGTAATGGTGTGGGGGATATTTTCTTGGCACACTTTGGACCCCTTACTACCAATTGAACATCGATTAAATGCCACGGCCTACCTGAGTATTGTTGCTGACCATGTCCATCCTTTTATGACTACAGTGTCCCCATCTTCTGATGGCTCCTTCCAGCAGGATAATGCACCATGTCACAAAGATCCAATCATCTCACCACTGGACAATGAGGTCCCTGTACTCCAATGGCCTCCACACTGACCACATCTCATCCAATAGAGCACCTTTGTGATGTGGTGGAACGGGATATTTGCATCATGGATGTGCAGCCGACAAATCTGCAGCAACTGTGTGATCCTATCATGTGACTATGGAGCAAAATCTCTGAGGAATGTTTCCAACACCTTGTTGAGTCTATGCCATGAAGAATGAAGGCAGTTCTGAAGCCAAAAGGAGGTCCAACCCGGTACTAGCAAAGGTGTACCTAATGAAGTGGCCGGACAGTGTATTTACCCCCCCCCTGTGCGCCTCCCTCATTGGTTTCCTTCTGCGGGGATCTCCAATCCAGATGTGAAAATTATCCCTCACTGTTCTGGGTCCCTACCACTCTACCACCCTCCCTCATCCCAATCAATACCTCACTCGTTCTTTGAATCTTAGGAGGACCCGCCACTGGACAGCCAATAGGAAGTGTCCACATCATGAAGTCAGTGTTGTGGAAATAAGGAAATACCCCACCGATAGAAAACAGAAGAATGAAGAATCCAGACCTAAGACCACAAAACTAGGGTTTTGTTAAGTAAAAAAGGGTATTTAGATTTGTTCATTTTTCATGCCAGGGATCAGCTATTGCATACCTCCCAACTGTCCCGGATTTCGAGGGACTGTCCCAAGTTTCGAGGGACTGTCCCTGATTTGGAGCAAAGTCCCTCTGTCCCCCCTAATTTGTCCCTCATTTTGGCCTGATCTATATAGTTAGATATAAAATGCACTTTTTAACTTTCAAAAAGTTTTTCCCAGTGCTAAACCTTTCATCCAATTTCTAAATTGCTGCATTTGTATATTTCAAAAGCCAATATAAAGGAATAGTAGTGGTAAAAAAAGCACTTGTGGGTTTAACAAATTTTTTTGTGTGTATATTTTGCCTTTTTCATGGGGCGTGGCAGGGGGTGTGTCCTGTGCCTACATACTTTTGCGAATAGTTGTCCCTGAATTCCATCTCAAAATATTGGGAGGTATGGCTATAGGGTAGAAGGAGGGTCAGATGGGACGGGGTTGTTGTTTTGTCTGGGGTTGGGTTTTAAGTAATGGCAAAGTTACTGCCAAATAAGCAGGACCATAGTGGAAATGTAAAAAATCCCTCTGGGGGTATACAGGTAAGGGTAACTGAATTGGTGCCTCCATATGTTATTTACTATAACAATCCATTTTTTTCACCCATTGTATTTTTTTTTCAATCGATATGGATTACTGTATTTATCGGCATATAACACACACTTTTTCCTCCTGAAAATCAGTGTTATACGCCGATCCCTGCTGCCTCGGAGTGGAAGGAGGGGATGAGCGCCGAAGGATTACACACAGCCGCAATCTCCTGTGTATCCGGCACTCAGTCACACACAGTCCCGCCTGCAGATGGGCACTAAACAGGCTGCAATGATGGCCATGTTAGAGGCTGCAGATGGGCACTAAACAGGCTGCAATGATGGGCATGTTAGAGGCTGCAGATGGGCACTAAACAGGCTGCAATAATGGGCACATTAGAGGCTGCAGATGTGTACTAAACAGGCTGCAATGATGGGCATGCTAGAGCCTGCAAATGGGCATGTTAGAGGCTGCAGATTGGCATGTTAGAGGCTGCAAATGGGCATGTTAGAGGCTGCAGATGGGCATGTTAGAGGCTGCAGATGGCCATGTTAGAGGCTGCAGATGGGCACTAAACAGGCTGCAATAATGGACACATTAGAGGCTGCAGATGGGCACTAAACAGGCTGCAATAATGGGCACATTAGAGGCTTCAGATAGGCACTAAACAGGCTGCAATGATGGGCATGTTAGAGGCTGCAGATGGGCACTAAACAGGCTGCAATGATGGGTGTGTTAGAGTCTGCAGATGGGCACTAAACAGGCTGCAATAATGGGCACATTAGAGGCTTCAGATGTGTACTAAACAGGCTGCAATAATGGGCACATTAGAGGCTGCAGATGGGCACTAAACAGGCTGCAATAATGGGCACATTAGAGGCTTCAGATAGGCACTAAACAGGCTGCAATGATGGGCATGTTAGAGGCTGCAGATGGGCACTAAACAGGCTGCAATGATGGGTGTGTTAGAGTCTGCAGATGGGCACTAAACAGGCTGCAATAATGGGCACATTAGAGGCTTCAGATGTGTACTAAACAGGCTGCAATAATGGGCACATTAGAGGCTTCAGATGTGTACTAAACAGGCTGCAATAATGGGAACATTAGAGGCTGCAGATGTGTACTAAACAGGCTGCAATGATGGGCATGCTAGAGGCTGCAAATGGGCATGTTAGATGCTGCAGATTGGCACATTAGAGGCTGCAAATGGGCATGTTAGAGGCTGCAGGTGGGCATGTTGGAGGCTGCAAATTGGCATGTTGGAGGCTGCAGATAGGCATGTTAGAGGCTGCAGATGGGCATGTTAGAGGCTGCAGATGGGCATGTTAGAGGCTGCAGATTGGCATGTTAGAGGCTGCAAATGGGCATGTTGGAGGCTGCAGATAGGCATGTTAGAGGCTGCAGATGGCCATGTTAGAGGCTGCAGATGGGTACTAAACAGGCTGCAATAATGGACACATTAGAGGCTGCAGATGGGCACTAAACAGGCTGCAATGATGGGTGTGTTAGAGTCTGCAGATGGGCACTAAACAGGCTGCAATGATGAGCATGTTAGAGGCTGCAAATGGGCATGTTAGAGGCTGCAGATGGGCATGTTAGAGGCTGCAGATGGGCACTAAACAGGCTGCAAAAATGGACACATTAGAGGCTGCAGATGGGCACTAAACAGGCTGCAATAATGGGCACATTAGAGGCTTCAGATGTGTACTAAACAGGCTGCAATAATGGGCACATTAGAGGCTGCAGATGTGTACTAAACAGGCTGCAATGATGGGCATGCTAGAGGCTGCAAATGGGCATGTTAGAGGCTGCAGATTGGCATGTTAGAGGCTGCAAATGGGCATGTTGGAGGCTGCAGATAGGCATGTTAGAGGCTGCAGATGGACATGTTAGAGGCTGCAGATGGGCACTAAACAGGCTGCAATAATGGACACATTAGAGGCTGCAGATGGGCACTAAACAGGCTGCAATAATGGGCACATTAGAGGCTTCAGATAGGCACTAAAAAGGCTGCAATGATGGGCATGTTAGGGGCTGCAGATGGGCACTAAACAGGCTGCAATGATGGGTGTGTTAGAGTTTGCAGATGGGCACTAAACAGGCTGCAATGATGAGCATGTTAGAGGCTGCAAATGGGCATGTTAGAGGCTGCAGATGGGCATGTTAGAGGCTGCAGATGGGCACTAAACAGGCTGCAAAAATGGACACATTAGAGGCTGCAGATGGGCACTAAACAGGCTGCAATAATGGGCACATTAGAGGCTTCAGATGTGTACTAAACAGGCTGCAATAATGGGCACATTAGAGGCTGCAGATGTGTACTAAACAGGCTGCAATGATGGGCATGCTAGAGGCTGCAAATGAGCCTGTTAGAGGCTGCAGATTGGCATGTTAGAGGCTGCAAATGGGCATGTTAGAGGCTGCAGACGGGCATGTTAGAGGCTGCAAATGGGCATGTTGGAGGCTGCAGATAGGCATGTTAGAGGCTGCAGATGGACATGTTAGAGGCTGCAGATTGGCATGTTAGAGGCTGCAAATGGGCATGTTGGAGGCTGCAGATGGCCATGTTAAAGGCTGCAGATGGGCACTAAACAGGCTGCAATAATGGACACATTAGAGGCTGCAGATGAGCACTAAACAGGCTGCAATAATGGGCACATTATAGGAATCAGATAGGCACTAAAAAGGCTGCAATGATGGGCATGTTAGGGGCTGCAGATGGGCACTAAACAGGCAGCAATGATGAGCATGTTAGAGGCTGCAAATGGGCATGCTAGAGGCTGCAGATGGGCACTGATAAGGCTGCATTGATGGGCACTGACCCTTATTTTAAAATGTAAGGGTTTTTTCTGAAACTTCCCTCTTAAAGTTAAGGTGCGTGTTATACGCCGATAAATACGGTAGTGATTTTTTCCCCCACAAATTTGACAATATTTTTTAGCCTGTATTTTTACAGGCCGTTTGTGAATTTCCAATAGGTGAACACTTTTGAATTGACCTACTGTCTGTGGGTTTCCAGTAGATTGACAACTCTGCTTTGTTCCCAGTAATGAGCAGTGGTCTGCTCTCTGTAAGATATAGGAAGGGTCTCTATTGTGTACTGTACCTGATACTCTGGAGGTCTGCGGTGGAGTCTTGGAATTGTCATTGTGCTCTCAATATATAGTATTACAGTAAAGCATTGTAGATGGTGAGCCTTTGTCATAATTAAATCCCCAGGGCTGGGAAATCCCTCAAGCAGATGGAGGAAACTGGTGGGATGTTTTGCACAGTGGATCTCATAAGAACTCTATAGAAGCCAGTGCACAAACTAAAGTGTGTATATATTAAAGTATTTCTAAAGTCAAAGGTTAGAGAAGGGTTAGAACCCCTGGGAATTGGAAGTAAGAGGAGACCTCTACATTGTGTGGGGAAACCCTTCTTAAAATTATGAGATATCGCTAGCTTTCCTTTGCAACCGTATATACTATTTTATTAGTGCAATGTCAATGTTGAAGAAGGGACCCTGCATGGGCCCAAATATGTTGGCTTACTTGACTGATGTGACATTGTACTAATAAAAACTGGATTTTTGAGTTACCTTTAAAATCCATTTCATACATCGTATGACACAAAGTGCTCATATTATTCCTTACTCATAGGGGTTATGCACCACCTACAGGTAATTGGACACTGGAAAAAGACAGGAAGGCCTTCGCTATATAACCCCTCCCACACAGGAAGTACCCCTATTTTGTAGCAAGTATAGTCAATATAGAAAGGAAGGATCTCTGTGTCCCATGATGAACTCCAAGAAATGGATATTACAGGTAAGTAAAAAATGCAGTTTACTTTATTGTACATCACAGGACACAGAGTCGCCGTAATATTCCTTATGCATAGGAATGTTCTAAATCAGGGGTCCTCAAACTTTTTAAACCGGGGGCCAGTTCACTGTCTCTCAGACTGTTGGGGGGCCAGATCAATGCAGCCTGATCAGTGCCCATCAATGCAGCCTCACCAGTGCCCATCAGTGCAGCCTCACCAGTGCCCATCAATGCAGCCTCACCAGTGCCCATCAATGCAGTCTGATCAGTGCCCATCAATGCAGCCTCACCAGTGCCCATCAATGCAGCCTGATCAGTGCCCATCAATGCAGCCTTTCCAGTGCCCATCAGTGCAACCTGATCAGTGAACATCAATGCAGCCTCACCAGTGCCCATCAATGCAGTCTTACCAGTGCCCATCAATGCAGTCTTACCAGTGCCCATCAGTGCTGCCTCACCAGTGCCCATCAGTGCAGCCTCACCAGTGCCCATCAATGCAGCCTCACCAGTGCCCATCAATGCAGTCTGATCAGTGCCCATCAATGCAGACTCACCGGTGCGCATCAATGCAGACTGATCAGTGCCCATCAGTTCAGCTTGATCTGTGCCCATCAATGCAGTCCGTCAGTGGCCATCAATGCAGCCTCACCAGTGCCTATCAATGCAGCCTCACCAATGCCCATTAATGCAGTCTTTTCAGTGCCCATTAATGCAGTCTCACCAGTGCCCATGAATGCAGCCTGATCAGTGCCCATTAATGCAGCCTCACCAGTGCCCATCATTGCAGCCTGATCAGTGTCCATCAATGCAACCTCACTAGTGTTCGTCAATGCCGCCTCACCAGTGCCCATCAATGCAGCTTCACTAGTGCCCATCAATCTAACTTCACCAGTGCCCGTCAATGCAGCCTCACCAGTGCCCATCAATGCAGCTTCACCAGTGCCCATCAATGCAGCTTCACCAGTGTCCATCAATGCAGCCTGATCAGTGCCCATCAATGCAGCCTCACCAGTGTCCATCAATGCAGCAGAGGAGGATGTAGGAGCAAATGAGTTTGTCCAGCCAGTGAGTGGGAGCAGAGGGATAGGTATAGCACAGAGACACAGGATGCAGCCAAGATGGTGGCTGGCCGTGAGGACATGGAAAACAGCAGCCAAGATCCAGTCGACCAGCCCCAGACAACCTCAGGGACAGGATGAAGTTGGTGAGTGTGCCAGAGGGATCGATGCAGCTCAGAGAGCCCAGGAGATGGCCAAAATGACAGTGGGCCTCGAGTATGCAGCTGGTGGTGGCCAGACTAACACTGCGGATGAGCGGACTGGGTGGGAAATAGTGACGGGGATAATAGCAGGGGATGGAGGGAGAAAGGCTGAGCAAGGTGGGAGGCTCACCGGACGATGGTGGATGGTGCAGGATGAAAAGACGTTCAGACCTGGTTTCCAAAGCATCTGCCATGGCTCACATCCGGACACACCCCCCCGGATAAATTACCTTGGTCGGCCGTATCCGTCCGTTTGAGGACCCCTGTTCGAAAGCAATGGCCATGAGGGAGGGAGACACAGCAGCGACTGACAGGCCAAAAGTAACGTACACAGAAGCCTGCAAAACACTGTTACCATAACCAATGTTCTTGTGGCTCTTACATCCACCTGGCAAAATCTTGTAAAGCTGTGAATTGAAAACCATGTTGTAGCCTTGCAGACGTGAGCCACTGAAGCCTAATGATGGTACCCTTGCTTTTAAGCCTTGGGCTTGAGAGATAAGGTGATAAATCCATCAAGAAATAGTGGACTTGGAAGCTGCTTGATCTGTCTTTGGTCCTTCAGGAAGGACAAAAAGAGAGTCTGAATGCCTGACTGCAGATATCAATTTCAGATACATCCTGACAGCCTGAACCATATCCCAAGTGTGTAGGGCTTTGTCCCCCAGTGCCTGAAGCCTGGGAAAACAAAAGGTAAAACAATGTCCTGGTTCATATGGGAGGCTGAAATCACCTCTAGAAAAAAATGACACTTGAGCTCAAAGAACCACCTTATCATTCTGAAGTACCAGAAATGGCTCCCTACAAGAAAGAGCTGTCTGTTCTGACACCCTTTGCGATGAAATAATGGCAACCAGGAACACAGCCTTCTGTGTCAAAAGGACTAGTGGATAGTCAACTCAAATGGTGGTTTCTGTAACACTGGCAGCACCATATTGAGATCTATAGAAGTCAAAGGTGACCCGACCTGAGGCATAACATGCATGACACCCTGAACGAAGGTACACACTAAGGAACGAACAGCAACTGGCCTTTGAAAAAAAAAGACTGTCAAGGCTGAAATCTGTCCCTTGATTGTACTCAAGCAGTTGCATATCAATCCACCCTTGAGAAGACCAAAATATGCCCCATAACATACCTATGAGGATGAACCCACTAGCCTCACACCAGGCCACAAATGATTTCCAGGTCCTGTGATAAAATCTTCCATCAAAGTAGCCTTTCTGGCTCTCAAAAGTGTGGGAATGGCAACATCAGACTCTCCCCACTCCTTCAAACCATGGCTTTAATAGCCATCCTGTCAAGCCAGTGACCACAAGAAAGATAGGAGATCGGACCTTGTGATAGGAAGTCTGGGAAAGTTGCAAGTATCTTAGGACCATCCAATGACATATTCAGGATATCAGAATACCATTTTCCCTTTGCCTGAAGCCTGCAAAGGCGTAGTGGCGTAAAGGCACACATTGGAGAGAACTGGGCATCTAATGCAGACACCTGAAGATCCCCTGTCCTGGCAACAAACCTGTCCAGTTTCACATTGACCCTGAATGCCATCAGATCCATGTTTGGATTTCAGCACCATCGACAAAGAGCCTTAAAAACCTCCAGTTGGAGAGCCCACTCCCTGGTGACAGCTGTTATTGACTGTGGAAATACACCTGCCAATTTTCCACTTCTGGAAGGTGAACTGCGGTCAGAGTGTGAACATAGAGCTCTGCTCATGACAAGATGAAGTTCACTGTCTTCTGGGCCACTCAGCTCCTGGTGCCCCCCTATATGTGTGCCACAGTCATGGCATTGTCTGACTGAACCCTTGCTAGGAGACCCTGCAGTTGATTTGACCAGTGCAGGACCGCTCACAGTTCCAGCACCCTGATGGATAGGGACCTTTCTAGTGGAGACCAAGTTACTTGCACTGAAATGTCATCCAGCACTCCCCCCATCCTGTCAAGCTGGCATCCATCGTCATCCCCTTCCAAGAAAAGGGGAGACTTATCTGCTTCCAACCTTTGGAGAGACATTCACCAGTCCAAAGACTGAAGAGTGTGGGGATGTAGGAACATTGGAGAGTCCAACAACTTCTTATCTTTGTCCCATATCCTTAGATCATTCTACTGAAGAGGTCTGGAATATAACTGCGGTAAGGGAACTACCTCGAATAAGGCCACCATCTTCCCCAAAACTCTCATACAGGGCCAAGTTGAGAGATACCTCAGGGTTCTGAGAAAAGCCACACAATTCCTTATTGCAAAGCATTTCTCCAGAGAGAGAATCAACTTTGCCTGGACAGTGTTCAGGAGCAGACCTAGATATCTTAATCCAAGGGTGCTCAATCTGTGGCCAACGGGCCACACGTGGCCCTCAGAGCCCTCTGATGTGTTCCTCGATCTAAAACTGAATGCAGGAGTTTTGGTGCGCTTTGAGAAAGTGCACCATACCCGCAAGATATAATAGAAGTCTATGGCAATGCCCAGCTAACCCACAGGAAAACCACAGGTGCACTGCTGTGCAGGTAAACCACAGTGCATCGGTGTGAAAACAGCTTTATAGGGGGCTTAGCACAGCTTTGGACAGGGCTTGTTTAAATTTGCGGCTTGGGTAAAACCCCATAGTTGAGATGTGTTTTTACCACACCCCCAACCACTGCTGTAGCGTCAGGGGTCACAATGGCGACCCTACCCCATGCTCCAGGGGTTCCATGTGGCCTCTCTGTCATATTCTGTTTTACACTTGGACAGGAGGGGCAGTGGGGGGCCGCATATACAGAAACCAATCCTCTCTGTTTTCCTCCTGCAACTGCTGAAAGCTGGCTTCTTTTCCTCTCCCTCCCACTGGCATTCAGTGGCTACAAGAGGAAAATGTTCATTATGCTATTTAAAATAAAAAATTCTAAATTTAGAACCATTTCATTTCATTGTGGCCCGCGACTGGTTACCAAATCACTTAAATGGCCCATGCTCTTCAAAATGTTGTGCACCTGTCTTAATCACTGGACAGGAAACAATGGCGATCTCTGGAGATTGAAGACCCAACCAAAGCCCTCCAGAGTGCATACCATGAGAGATACATTGTGTTCCAGAAGATGAACAGACTGCTCCCGAAGAAGCTGGCACAAAATAGTCAAACATTTCCAGACGTTTGTCAGTTCAATCCTTAAAGACTGGAACATTGTCCACTGGGCGTGTAAGGCTTTTATTAAGAAAAGAGATTGCCACATCCACCAAGGGCATACTTTACTTCTTGGATAGTTATGATAGCATGTAGGAGGCTAGCGGGGATGTAGGCGAGTGGCGTCTCTTCCATGTTTCCTCCTCATCGGACACCAAGCAGGGGTCACATGAAAGGCCTGTCCCAGGGTGGATTTTTCTGGGCTATGCTAGGCACTTGATACAGATCACTCTCCTACACATGGGGTACCTTTACTTGACTAACTATACACTACAGTCACATGTAGCTTTTAGGAAGGACACGCAGAGCCAATGCCCTCAGCACCTGTCCAGTGTATCTCTGCTACCACACTACCAGTAACAATGGAGCCCCTCTGTGCACCTAGCACTGAATCCATGCGTACACTTGCATCGGTTACTTGCTCTACACCCTTTGAGTAACAGGCCAGGCAAGGTCAAAGTTTCAAAAGCAGCTGTACTGAAAAATTTGGTCATTCAAGACAACATTGGCAAGACAACATTGGCAACATTGTCTTTTTCTGAGCAGAGAAGAAGCCGGAGGAAGATGCGGGATGAGAAGAGCGGAGGAAGAAGAAGATGGAGCAGAAGAAGATGGAGAAGAAGAAGGTGGAGGAAGAAGAAGAACACCGAAGGAAGACCAGAAGAAAGAATATGGAAGAAGAAGAAGTTAATAAGAGACTTGTCAAAAACCGTCTCTTGTGTTTTTTAACCTTTTTGACACCTTTTTGTGAAATGGTAGGGGTACATTTGTACACCATTACTAATTCACATGGGGGGGCCGGGATCTGGGGGTCCCCTTGTTAAAGGGGTTTCCAGATTACGATAAGCCCCCCGCCCGCAGACCCCACAACCACCGGGCAAGGGTTGTGGGAATGAGGCTCTTCTCCCCATCAACATGGGGACAAGGTGCTTTGGGGTGCTACCCCAAAGCACCCTCCCAATGTTGAGGGCATGTGGCCTGGTACGGTTCAGGAGGGGGGGGCGCTCTCTCGTCCCCCCTCTTTTCCTGCAGCCTGCCAGGTTGCGTGCTCGGATAAGGGTCTGGTATGGATTTTTGGGGGGACACCACGCCATTTTTTTAAAAAAATTTGGCGCGGGGTTCCCCTTAAAATCCATACCAGACTTGAAGGGTTATAGTAGCGATAGTAGTTTTACATTACCTTTTTTCCTTAAGAAATGTCATTTTGCTGTCAGACTGTTCTAAACATGGGAAACATGCGCCCCTTTACAGGCATACTATAGACACCCCCAGGTATGAAATTTAAAGGAATATTACAATTTTATTGTCTCACTTTAAGCATTATTAAAATCACTGCTCCCGAAAAAACGTCCATTTTTAAAACTTCTTTTTGCATTGATACATGTCCCCTGGGGCAGGACCCAGGTCCCCAAACACTTTTTATGACAATAACTTGCATATAAGCCTTTAAAATGAGCACTTTTGATTATTCATGTTCGTGTTCCATAGACTTTAACGGTGTTCGCGTGTTCGAACAAATTTTTTGCGTGTTCGCATGTTCTGGATGCAAACCAAACCGGGGGGGGGGGGGATGGGTGTTCGGCTCATCCCTATCCATCACTAAAACAGAAATAGCTTCTAACACAGTATAATAGAGATGCACTGCTCCTTTAAATAAAATTAAATAGTAAACTTCAATAAATAATAGTATTTGCTAGTGATATCACACAAATAATTAAAACATACAAGTCAGGGCTCCGCAAATTCTAAGCGCCAGGTCGTCATAGTGACTAGAAATTGCGTCCTGGTGCCTGATCTTTTATTAGCCCATTCCCAGAGCAATTCCTACTGCCCGACGCCCCAGAAGTGCATTTCCAGGCGCCGAGCAGCTGGTTGCTGACTGCGCAGTCAAGTAGTTATGGGAGGGCGTCTATTGATGTCCTCCCAGAACCCCACCCTCTACACCCCCCCCGGAGTGTGCATTGGGCACACCTTGTGATTGCTGTGTCCTTCAAACACAGCTGATCACAGATCAAGGTAAAGGGCCAATCACAGCAGCCCTTTACCATGTGATCACCTATGTCCAAACAGCTGATCACATCAGTGCAGCCCATTAGTGCCCATCAGTGCAGCCCATTAGTGCCCAGCAGTGCAGCCTATCAGCGCCTCCCATCAGTGCCTCCTTATCAGTGCAGCCTCATCAGTGCCTCCTTATTTAAATACCACCAAAATAAATCTATATCTGTCTAAATTGGGTACATTGTTGCATGATGACTGTACAATTGTCATTCACAGTGCGACAGTGCTGAAAGCTGAAAATTGGCCTGGGCAGGGAGGTGGTGAAAGTGCCCGGTAGGCAAGTGGTTACCATCTAAAAAAAAAAAAACTTTAGCTCTGCTGCTTACCCATAGCGGAGCTATAGTTTATTTTTTCTTCTTCACATACCGACACCTCCGTGTATTCTCCATGTGTAAACCTCTGTCAGAGACATATGTAAAGATTCACATCAGGGCTACATAAGAGAAGGGGTTTTGTCGTTGAAAATGAAGCTTTGTTAGTTGAAGAAAAAGAAAAATTTTACTTTTTTTTAGCCGGCTGCTAGATTCACAGCAAATTTGTCAAGCCCTGATATAAGTGATTGTCAGGGCTGGGCTCAGCCCTTCCTTCTCAGAGCTGGGCACTCAGTTATCGGCTATTTGCCAGCTCCCATCTCTCTCCACAGTTACTCAGCTGTTAATGATTTCCTGCTCGTCAGTCCTGCCTACTTAAGCCGTCCAGTCCAGAGGATCTCTGCCTTCGCCTTGGTCAACATCACAGAGACATTCTCCTGCGTTCCTTTTTAAAGACTTGCTTTGCTGATATCCCTTCTGGCTCCAGATCCTGCTTGCTGTTCCACTACATTGATACCTGACTTCTGGCTTGGCTGACTATCCATTCCGGTTACTAAACTTTGGCTATGTTTTGACTACGTTTGTTCTTTTTACCTTTATTATTAAACAAGTGTGATTTAACTGTACTTCTGTCTTGGTCTAATTTCATGGTTTCTGACAGTGATATACAAACATGGTGCATACATGTGCTAAATTAGTGCATCACACACAGAAACACGTGTTACTGTATGTGCTGTTCTCCAATCAATATATCTATATATAACATAAAACCACACAAACACATTGATCTGTATAAACAAGTACCTCTTAGAATATCCAGTGCATAAAGTGTCCAAGGAAGTTGCGTGACCAGTGACGCAACGCATTGGGTGGAGCCTGTGATGCCACAGTCAGAGTTTAAAACCGGAAGTGTGGTGAGGCATACAGCACTGATCGTTTGTAAACACTGTGCAATCTATTTTTTATCAAATGTGTGTGCATTTATGAGCTGAATAAATACATTTTACCATACAGTATATATGTTAGGAGTATATCCCCATTTCCTGCTTGAGTGACATTTCAAGTGGAGGCAGCCGGCCTTTTAAAGGGACCCTGCATAGGAAGTTGGTGTAAATAGCTGGATGGTGGATCTTCAAGGATAACATACCAAAAGTGTGTTTGACCTACAGAGGTAAATTTCCAAGGTGAGCGAGCACTGCGCCTATTGGTGGATGCCAGGAGCATGTAGTGCTCCTGCTCCATCATAGCTGCTGGTTTCAGCATCCTGGTTTCGGCTATGATGCATCCCTGTCTGTCTGTTCACCTGCAAGATGACTGATGCAGCCAGTCTCTGGGTAGAGGCCAAACCTGACTTAAGCCAGCCAAGCCTGCAGTCTCGTGCTTGTGATAGCATGTGTTATACATGCTCTATTTTGTTAGGCTTGTACCCGGGGGGTGGATTTTATCCATCCCCGGGAGCTGCGACGCGCACCGTTGCTATCCCCCGATCCCCCTGATCCATTGGTCACGGGACTGGGGGCTTGTCTCCGCTGTGCGTCAATGCCATGCCCCGCACGTCTGACGTCACTTGACGCCACGTGCTGACGTGACGTTGGTTCCACCTGGCGTGCAAATTTACGGAGGCGAAGGTTACCTATATAGGCGCTAGTCGCCTGTATGAGGCTCTTCCCCCTCCTCCCTCACAGCACGACCTAGCGTGACGTTGGCGGTACCTCACTGGCTGGCCGGCGGGCAATTTGTCATCTCAGGTAACCATGGACCTATCTTTATATGCACCATGCTATCTATATCCCCATTCTATTTTCCTTCACATTCACTGCCATGCACTCTTTTATCACCCCTGTTTACTCTGTGTTCTTGGTGGGCACTTCCCTTTCTTCTTTTTCTTCTCTTGTCACACTGCTCCCCTGCTATAATTTGTCTGGTCTCCTTATGCCCATTCAACACCGTCACCTCACCCCCATTTTACACCATAGCCTCCTTATGTTTATCTGATACACTACCCGTTTCTGTTTACTACTATACACTCAATTTCAATATATTATATTACAGTTACCTTCGGGTCTATGTTTCATTCTACACCACTAATTTGGAAACAAAAAGGGGGACCTTCTTGCTAACTATTCCTCCATGTGTGTCCTGAATTGCCCCGCCTTGCCGCCGCTTGGTTACCTCCTCAGCTCCCGTGGGGATGCTATATCCACCCCTGATGACCTCCTACCACCATTAACATCATCATATACGTTCTACCTTCATTATATCATACACCCACAGGTAAGAGTGTTAGGACTAGCATTTTTGCTCCCCCTCTTCCTGTTGTAATTAATTACCATTAATTACTACTTTATATTATACTCTAGATACTTCCAGTTAGCTGCTCCTGATGAGTGAACAAACGTCCACGAAATGCGTCGAGAATTTACAATTGAGCATTTCACAACAGATGACATGTCACAGCAATGATGCATCTACCATGGGCATTTTAGCGTTGTAGTCATCAATTTTAGTGTTGTAGTCATCAATTTGATGTTAATACTATATTGATTATGTATACACATGTTGGGTGTAATGTTGACGATATTGCCATTTACCTTGTACTACAATGTCTAATATATTACCATGTTTTATTATCATATTTTATTGACTCTGTAGCACATCTATTGATTTTATGTGAATGTCATATATTGCGCTTTGCCTTCATGAGGTATCAATAAATCCAATATTTTTTCTACACTTGATGACTTAGCCTGCCCTAGTGTGTGTTTCATATAAAGTCCCAATTGCCCCTTCTCCCCTTGATTTTTCCCCCCTTTTTTTCTCATATAATGAGGGATGGAGACCTGTGTTTCAAATGATATAGGGATGGAAACACACACTAGATATTTTTTCCTACTATATTATTGCTGCTGTCCTGCATCTAGTGCCATTACATGTTACTTGCTATTTTGGAATATCCACGTTTTATCCTAGCATATTTTGTTAGGCTTGTACCCGGGGGATGGATTTTATCCATCCCCGGGAGCTGCGACGCGCACCGTTGCTATCCCCCGATCCCTCTGATCCGTTGGTCACGGGACTGGGGGCTTGTCTCCGCTGTGCGTCGATGCCACGCCCCGCACGCCGGCACGTCTGACGTTACTTGACGCCACGTGCTGACGTGACGTTGGTTCCACCTGGCGTTCAAATTGACGGAGGCGGAGGTTACCTATATAGGCGCTAGTCGCCTGTATGAGGCTCTTCCACCTCCTCCCTCACAGCACGACCTAGCGTGACGTTGGCGGTACCTCACTGGCTGGCCGGCGGGCAATTTGTCATCTCAGATAACCATGGACCTCTCTTTATATGCACTATGCTATCTATATCCCCATTCTATTTTCCTTCACATTCACTGCCAAGCACTCTTTTATCACCCCTGTTTACTCTATGTTCTTGGTGGGCACTTCCCTTTCTTCTTTTTCTTCTCTTGTCACACTGCTCCGCTGCTATCATTTGTCTGGTCTCCTTATGCCCACTCAACACCATCACCTCACCCCCATTTTACACCATAGCCTCCTTATGTTTATCTGATACACTACCCTTTTCTGTTTACTACTATACACTCAATTTCAATATATTATATTACAGTTACCTTCGGGTCTATGTTCCATTCTACACCACTAATTTGGAAATAAAAAGGGGGACCTTCTTGCTAACTATTCCTCCATGTGTGTCCTGAATTGCCCCGCCTTGCCGCCGCTTGGTTACCTCCTCAGCTCCCGTGGGGATGCTATATCCACCCCTGATGACCTCCTACCACCAATAACATCATCATATACATTCTACCTTCATTATATCATACACCCACAGGTAAGAGTGTTAGGACTAGCATTTTTGCTCCCCCTCTTCCTGTTGTAATTACCATTAATTACTACTTTGTATTATACTCTAGATACTTCCAGTTAGCTTCTCCTGATGAGTGGACAAACTTCCACGAAACGCGTCGAGCATTTACAATTGAGCATTTCACAACAGATGACATGTCACAGCAATGATGCTTCTACCATGGGCATTTTAGTGTTGTAGTCATCAATTTGATGTTAATACTATATTGATTATGTATACACATGTTGGGTGTAATGTTGACGATATTGTCATTTACCTTGTGCTACAATGTCTAATATATTACCATGTTATTATTATATGTTTTATTATCATATTTTATTGACTCTGTACCACATCTATTGATTTTATGTGAATGTCATATATTGCGCTTTGCCTTAATGAGGTATCAATAAATCCAATATTTTTTCTACACTTGATGACTCAGCCTGCCCTAGTGTGTGTTTCATATAAAGTCCCAATTGCCCCTTCTCCCCTTGATTTTTCCCCCTTTTTTTCTCATACATGCTCAAACGCTCTGTCTGTCCTGCTGTGCTGTTTGGATTCCCCTGTTTATGACCTTGGATTGGATGTCAACTATTCTCTGAACTCTGCTTGCCTTTTGACTACAAATTTGACCCCAACTATTCTGAACCTTGCCTGCCTTCTACCTGGACTGTCATTGAACCACTCTGCCTTGCTGCCTACTGCAAGTACCTGTTTGCTGTGCTCAGTTCGCACCTGCCCCGGCATGGTGGCCAGGCAGTGTGTATAAGTCCTGGGGGTAACTGAGTAGCGGTAGGCCTACTTGTCTTATGGGAAAGGGGGCTGGTATAGGTGAACACAGAATCCAGCTATAGTGCCTGACCACCTGCGTTAGGGGTAAGTGTGACAGTGGATTGGTGGTTCTTTGGATGACACATTGGAGCACATTATTGTTTTCGAGTTGATTACCACGGACACTTTATGCACTGGCTATTATAAGAGGACTTATACTGATTGATGTTTTGATGTGGTTTTATGTTATATTCAAATATATTATTTTTAGAAAAAATTTGTTTTTTTTTTTTTCGTTTTTTCGGTGATTCGCTATAATTGAAACTCGATACTTTGAATAAATTTGTAACTTCGGAAAAATTTGAATTCATTATGTTCCATTCGTTTAAATGCGGAATTCGAAAAAATGATAGAATTCAGAAATCTGAAAATTAGAAAATTGGAAAATCCGAAATAATAACTAACTAATAATAACTACAGGGGGTCCCCTAGTTACAAACATTCGACTTACAAACGACTCCTACTTACAAACAAGGGGAGACAACAGGAAGTGAGAGGAAATCTACCCCTAGGAAGGGAAATTCACTCCTGTAAGATCTATTATGGGGAAAAAGTACCTCCACTGATGCTTTATCACCAAGGCTTGTTTCCACAACAACCCAAAATTTTCAAAATCCAATTGTTATTGGGACAGAAAGTGAGGTGAAATCTTCTGAAGAGGAGCACAGACAGCAAAACAAATGTTAAAGGGGTGATAACCCTTCCCTATGCTATCCAAAAAGTTTAAAAATAGTTTTTTTGGCTGGAGCTACACTTAAAAAATGTACCTGTTCCGACTTACAAACAGATTCAACTTAAGAACAAACCTACAGTCCCTAACTTGTTTGTAACCCGGGGACCCCCTGTAACTATTAAATTTTAGGTATTGGAATTTCCTTTCAAATTTGGCTGTTATGAACGTAACGAATACAAATTTATCTTAAGTTACAATTATCCGAAAATAACGAATGTCGCATCTAAATGATTGGAACGTAACAAATTAATAGAAATAAATAAAATCAAATAAAAAAAGTTTTTATTATTATTATTTATTTTAATTTGTTATGTTCCATTTATTTAGATGTGGCATTCGTTATTTTGGATAATTCGTAACTTCGGATAAATTTGTATTAGTTACGTTCACTAACAGACAAATTTGAAAGGAAATTTCAATATCTACAATTTAATAGTTAGTAATAGTTATTATTATTAGTTAGTTATTATTTCAGATTTTCAAATTTTCGGATTTTTATTCCTATTTTCGGATTTTCGGTCTTTTGAATTTTCGGATTTTCATTCTTGTTTTCGGATTTCCAATTTTCGAATTTTCTGATTTTAACATTTTCGAATTTTCAAATCTCAGAATTTTTGAATTCGGGAATTAAAGCATTTACGCATTTACGTTTTCGGAAAAATGTGTTAAACGGATTTTCATTAATTCTAATATTTCCAAATTAACAAATTTGTCGAATTCTGTCGAAAAACTAATTTGGAACAAAACGAATTGCACATGTCTAATAAAAAGAAACATTCTATCTTTCTTTTATCTTTATCTTATCTTTTATTTTATAAATTGTTCCTCTGTTTAACCCCTTATTAACCCTTAAAACTGAGTTTCACCGTTTTTTGTTTTTTTTAAGTCAGCAGCTACAAATACTGCAGCTGACTTTTAAAATATGGACACTTACCTGTCCAGGGCGCCCACGATGTCGGCACCCGAAGCCGATCTGTCCCTCGGCTGTCGGGTGCTGCTGCCGCCATCGTCGGTAACTGAATCACAAAGTGAAGCCTTGCGCTTCACTTCCTGGTTCCTTACTGCACTATCCCACTGGTCCCTGCTGTGTTCTGGGACCTTTGTGTCTCCCAGAACACAGCGGGGAAGGGGGACGGAGAAGGTGCCGGAATTGGCGTAGATACCCACAGGTGGCTCGGGTATCTATGCCTGGAAGTGGGAGCAAAATACCTGTATTAGACAGGTATCTGCTCCCCCCTCCCCCCTGAAAGGTGCCAAATGTGACACCGGAGGGGGGGAGGAACCGGAAAAGCGGAAGTTCCATTTTTGGGTGGCCTTATTGACTCCTTATGCTTATCATTTAACTATTATTTCCTTTCTGATTTTTTTAAAAATTTACTTCTATTTTATAAATAATTAATAATTAAAACTTTTTTTATGTTTGCTTTGTTCATTAATATTTTTACACCTTTATATATATATATATATATATATATATATATATATATATATATATATATATATATATATATATATATATATATATATATATACGTTTTCACATTGAAAAATACACAAAATAATATAACTTAATGGTAATTTTTTTTTTATTTCTTTACACATTACATTATTTTTCATTACATTTCTTTAAAGTCGATTGAAGCAAAGAGTGTTATGTCTTATTTTATTGCCGTCTTGTTTGATAACCTAATGTTCAGGGGTTGTAAATGTTTAAAATAAAAAAGTTCGTCAGAATCGTGATTTTTATTCTAAGCAAAAAAAATTGTGATTCTCATTTTATCCAGAATCGTGCAGCCCTAGTAGGTATGGCATTGCAGGGAGTAATAAAAGCTGTTTCTCACTACAGTGACAAGATACAAGAAAATAATGCTGGGAAAAGATCTAAAGGTCAAGAAAAAGGTTTGGGGATATATATTGGTCCATCCTGTGAAAACCCTTACATTTGCATCACCATATCAGGGGAACTAACAACTGCTGCAAACATTGATTGTTCTGTTATTGTGTTCTGACAAGGGGACTGCCCCTCTGCCAGAAGACACTGGTCATCACTTACGGCCATTGGCAGCTAGTGCTGATCGGATGCTGATCGGATGCTGGTTCGACAGAAGCCAGCTGTTCAACTGGCTTCTGTTGGACATGCTGATGTATACACGGGTCAAATGTCAGTCGGTTTCTGTTGAACTGGCTGATACCGGACAATATTTGGCCCATGTGTACCAGGTTTAAACATTGTCTCTGTGAAGAACTAACACTGACTGAGGGAACATGAAAGTAAAAGGGAAGGTCTAGCTAAACAGAAGGGGAGGACAGAAGTTGAAACCAAATCACATAAGTGAACAAGTTGTAATAGGCCAAAACCGACTCAGCATACATCAAACAAAGGCAACCCGATACAGTTCAATACAACACAGAAAAAATACTTATAAGTGCGACGAAATATTGATAACAAGTGTGGAAACCATACATGGTTCCTTGGCATGTTTGAGATCTTTGTTCTTTCTCTTGTTTATCACTCATGCCAAATATGGATGATTATTGCGTATTAATTTGTGTCCACTTTCCTCTCAAAATTACATTCCACAAATAATGTCTGAGTTTTATTTTTAGGGCATGGGTCCGTATTCCATAGATCAGAGGATTAAAGACTGGTGGGATCACCAAAGGTGTGACAGAGAGGAGCACATGAACAGTTAGGGGGAGAGTAATATTCCCCAGTCTGTATTTAAGCACAACAAATAAAACTCCAATTAAGAATATTGAAAAGTTGAGCAAATGGGTCACAACAGTGTGGACAGCCTTCTGACGTGACTCCTTGGAGAGGTTCATGCAAACAAAGAATATTCTTAAATAGGAAAAAGCAGTGACCAAAATGGTGGTGACAAAGAAGATGGTAAATACGGTGGCTGAAAGTGCGCTGCTATTGGATGAATCTACGCAGGCCAGCACAATGAGGGATATATTATCACAAAAAATATTTTTTATTTTATCCCCACATAAAGGAAGTGCTGCTGTCAGAAAAAGGAGCAAGAAGAGGATGACAAAGGCTATGCCCCAACACCCAGAGATTATCTTCACAACCTTCTCGTTTGTCAATAACATGATGTACTGCAGAGGTTGACATATGGCCAAGTAACGGTCATAGGCCATAATGGTGAAAGTGTTCATTTCAAAAACAGCAAAAGTAGTAACGCAGAGATTTTGAATAAGACACTCAGTGCGAGAGATCTTCTTTGAGGAGGTGATCAAGCCAATCATCAATTTTGGAAAAAATGAGGAGCTGCCAAAGATCCCATTGAAGAGCAAACAGGCTATGAGAATGTACATGGGTTCATGGAGGCTTCTCTCCTTCAAAATGGCATATATGATTACACTACTTACTGTTAAAATATATGAGTAGACCATTGTAGAAAGGAAGAAGTAGAGGTATTTTTGCTTCTCCAGCTCCATCAGCCCCAGAAGGATGAAGCTGGTGCTTGTGTTGGATGCAGGGTCCATCTTTCTTCTTTCAATTCAAACTCGAGTTTCATCTGAGATCAGTTGCATGATCTTGAATAATTAAAGAACAGAGAAAACAATGTTTAGATTGTTACTTCTGAAATGTGCATATATGCTTCCAAAATACTGTCTGCTGCTATAATTTTTGGGGAATTTCCAAAAGTAAATTAAATTGTGGTAGTTGGTTCACTGCCTAGCAAATTGGTGGTGGTGGTGGGATATTGTGTAAAATATTAGAAACTTTAGTTTCAACTGCATCTTCCTGTTGAAGTTGAAGAAAGTGGAAAGATAGAGCTGGACCCGTAGGTTTATTTTATTGGTATTGTTATCTTAAGGTATTGATGTTGGTGTAAATGATCTGGTTCCTGGGCAGGCAACATCTATACCCCAGAGGATCTCCACAGTCTCCTTGACTTGTAGTATAATGTAGGAAGGGTTGAATTTAAAGTGCCACACCACTGCTAAGAGATCCAGATACAACATTGTTCCATTATAGGTCAGGGTTACAATTCAAGACGTATCCAACGTGTTTTGGGAGTCTAAGTGCCCCCTTCCTCAGGGCTTGACTGGCAACAAACTTAACAAACCAGTAGTGAACTGGAACTCCTGGACCTGGGTGCCAAACAAACAGCTGATTAGGCCTGTGCTTTCAACTCACACTGGAATAAATACCATTGTAGGTCTAGTTCACTACTGGTTTGTTCACTTTGTTGCAAGTCAAGCACTGATGAAGGGGCACTTAGACCCCAAAACACATTGGATACTTCGTGAATTGTACCCTTGGCCTATAATGGAATAAAGTTGTATCTGAACCTCTTAGCAGTGGTGTGACGCTTAAAATTCAACCCTTCTTCCTTTTAAAGGACCTCCAAAGTTTAAGGTGGCATCTTATCATGATCATCAATGTGTAAAGATGAATCCCAAGTATGGTATAGTTCTATGTTTACATTGGACCAATGTAACTATATATATATACACCATATCTGGCCAATGTCCCTGGAAGTTGGAAATCTTTGAAGTAGACAGCGCTACTCCAGTGACCTCCACTTGCTTCCGGGTCCCATGCCGAGCAGCTACCCTGCTGCAGTCTGAGTGCAGGAGGTCAGCCGCTGAACACTGGCTTCATTCAGAAAATGCTTTGCCTTTTCTGAAAGAATGTAAAGCCTTCTTTGTTTAAAGGAAGTGGAGAGGCTGAGCGATGACATTGCACTCTCCACCAGGTACAGTCAGAGACCACTTAGCATTTATTCAAAAGATGCAAAGCATTCTCTGAATGGTGCTAATTCTGAGCAGCCTACCTACTGTGTTCAGAATGCAGTAGGCCAGTCACTTAGCACGGGACCTGGATACAAGTGTAGATCACTGAAGTAGCGGTGTCTGCTTCTGTGATTTCCAACTTCCAGGGGCATAAGTGTGTAGGCAGGTGCAATCTACTTTCTTCATTGCAGATGGTGCCCTTCCGCAGCAGCACCGCAGCTGGAGAGGAAGTCAAGGGGTACACAGTTCCTCTATAGGTTCCTGGATCGCTAGGGAAGCACCCGATTGGATGCTGACACCCCATGTGACTCCAGCAGCCATCTAGGGTCAGGGAGAGCCTATTTAAAGTCCTGGCTCCCGGGCTTGGTGAGCTTTTTATGAGTTGGTAGAGTAGGGACAGGTACCCCGCCGGTTAGGGACAGTACTAGCGGTAGGGTAAGGTTCCTGACATGCAGGGAAAGCATAGGGTCGCAACTCCTTTGGACATCTTACTGCTTGGGAAATGGATGGCCAGGCCGCATTCTACTTTCCTAAGAGATGCACTTGGGGACTAAGAATGTGCATTCATCCTACATACTAGGGATAGTACTACTGGGGGAATCAATAGTGGAGAAGGATCTGGGGGTTTTGGTAGATCATAAGCTTAATAATAGCATGCAATGCCAAGCTGCGGTTTCCAAAGCGAGCAAAGTCCTTTCTTGTATTAAGAGAGGTATGGACGCCAGAGAGAGAGATATCATTTTGCCCCTGAACAATTCATTAGTAATACCTCATCTGGAATATGTAGTTCAGTTTTGGTCACCGGTTCTCAAAAAAGGGTATCGGGGAATTGGAGAAAGTGCAGAGAAAGGCAACCAAACAGATAAGAGGCATGGAGGAGCTCAGCTATGAGGAAAGATTAGAGGAACTGAATTTATTCTCTCTTGAGAAGAGGAGATCAGGGGGATATGATCAACATGTACAAATACATAGGGGTCCATATGGTGAACTTGGTGTTGAGTTATTCACGCTAAGGTCATCACAGAGGACAAGGGGCACTCTTTACGTCTAGAGGAAAAGAGATTTAATCTCCAAAAATGGAAAGGTTTCTTCACAGTAAGAGCTATGAAAATGTGGAAACGACTCCCAAGTTGGACTAATGTAACAATGTGGAAAAAATATCCATACCTCTAAATTCTCTTTAAATGGGCACTAACCACTGACCACCAATTTATGAACAACACTTAACACCAACCACAAATGTTTTAACAGAGAACTCATCACTGACCACCAACATTCTAGAAGGCAGCCAGAAATGTTTTAGAGGAGAACTCACCAATGACCACCAACCACCAATGTTTTAGAGGAGAACTTATCACTGATCATTAACAATTTGGAGAGTACTACTCACTGACTACCAATGTTTTGTGGGAGAACTCACCAATGACCATCAATATTCTGAAGAGTACTTACTACTGACCACTAACGTCCCATGTTTTAGAGAACTCACCACTGACCACCAACACTTTAAAGGGCACTTACAGTACAACTGACCACCAACCACCAATGTTTTCGAGGAGAACTCACCACTAACGGCCAGCATTTTGACCACCAATGTAAGAGGGGCTTTACACTTCTCTTCACTTCTCTGCACAGTGCATAACCCTGACTTACCCACAACTGCTACAGTCCTAAAGCCATTCTGTACAGTGCATATTCCAGCTGTGCTGTACAAAACATACCCCTGGCTGCCGCACTTATTTAACTGTGCTGTTCATTGCATAATCCTGACCACTACATGGTATAAACTCTGCTATACATTACATAACTCTGAGCACTTTATTCATTAAGCTGTACATATATATTTGTTTGCATCACACGGTAAGCTGGTCTGTGAAATACATACCCCAGACTGCTGTAAGTTGTGCTGTACATACTCCTCATGTGTCCATTGCCTTAACAGCTGCTAGTTACTAAGTAGTCTCCAAATTGTTTAATGCACTTCATTAAGGTAAGCGCATACAAATTCTGTGTGCAAAAAGCATATGAAACAGAAGAGTTTGATCCTTTGTGCTGAAGTTTATGTGTTTCTGTGTAATTCTCACTTGTGGCACTTTAAAGTATATTTTTGGGTACAAGGGCTGCAGCCTATGTGTGCGGTGTATACGCAGTAGGGTCAGGTTTTATATATCCATGCCTCTTAACGTCACTCAAACATAATCTGGCCAAACCCACTGTTGGCTGTGGGGGGCGCACTATGCACCCCCCAGAATCCTTAAACAATCCTAGCAACTCCTCTGGACCTTTTGAAAGTAATTTTTTAGACATACAAGGATTGCTAAGGTAAAATTGGAGGGTGATAAATGGTTCCGGGAACATGAGGTCCTTCTCTTACACATCCACCATTTTACTAGAATTAGAAATGTTGTATTCAAAATATTTAATTGCAGCACCATTCTATAACTGCCATCATTTATGAGGCATGGTGCTGCCTGCTCTATCCTTGCTGCCCTAGGCACTGGCCCACTGAGTAGCATTATGATAAGTACAGCCCTAGCTATTGTTTCATAATGTGTACACTACTTAATTATACATATAATAATATAAGTATTTAAAAGCAATCAGTTACAAAAGGGCATTTAGTAGTACTGTTTAATCTAATACAATATAGTGTAGCGCAACTTCCTTAAAAATATAGGTGCATCTCAGAAAATGTAAATATCATCAAAAAGGTAATTAATTTTAATAATTCAATTCAAAAAGTGAAACATATATTATACAGACCATTACACACAGAGTGATATATTTCAAGCATTTCTTTCTTTTAATTTTAATGATTATGGCTTACAGCTAGTGAAAACCCAAAATTTAGTATCTCAGAAAATTAGAATATTACATAAGACCAATAAAAAAAATGGTTTTTAATACAGAAATGTTGGCTTACTGTCCATGTAGGGTATAGTATGCACTCACTCATACTTGGTCGCGGTTCCTTTTGCATGAATTACTGCATCAACGTGGTGTGGCATGGTGGCGATCAGCCTGTGGCACTGCTGAAGTATTATGGAAGCCCAAGTTTCTTTGATAGCAGACTTGAGCTCATCTACATTCTTGGGTCTGGTGACTCTCATCTTCCTCTTGACAATACCCCACAGATTCTCTATGGGGTTTAGGTCAGGCGCGTTTGCTGGCTAATCAAGCACAGTGATACCACGGTCATTAAACCAGGTATTGGTACTTTTGGCAGTCTGGGCAGGTGCCAAGTCCTGCTGAAAAATGAAATCAGCATCTCCATAAAGCTGGTCAACAGAGGGAAGCATGAAGTGCTCTAGAATTTCCTGGTAGAGAGCTGCGCTGACGTTGAACTGGGTAAAACAAAGTGAACCAACACCAGCAGATGACATGGCTCCCCAAAGTATCACTGACTGTGGAAACTTCACATTGGACCTCATGCAACATGGATTCTGTGCCTCTCCTCTCTGTGCCTCTCCCCCTTTCCTCCAGACTCTGGGACATTGATTTCAAAATGAAATGCAAAATTTACTTTTATGAGAAAGAGGACTTTGGTCCAGTGACCAACAGTCCAGTTCTTTTTCTCCTGAGCCCAGGTAAGACGCTTCTGATGTTGTCTCTGGTTCAGGATTGGCTTGATACAAGGAATGCGATAGTTGTAGCCCATGTCCTGGATACATCTGCGTGTGGTGGCTCTTGAAGCGCTGACACCAGCCGCAATCTACTCCTTGTGAATCTCCCCCAAATTCTTGAATGGCCTTTGCTTCACAATCCTCTCAAGGCTATGTTTATCCCTGTTGCTTGTGCACCTTTTTCTACCACACTTTTTCCTTCCACTGAACTTTTGATATGCTTGGATACAGCACTCTGTAAACAGCAAGCTTCTTTAGCAATGACCTTTTATAAATTACCCTCCATGTGCTGGGTGTCAATGACTGACTTATGGACAACTATCAAGTCAAAAATCTTGTGATTGTGTAACCTATTGAACCAGACTGAGAGACTATTTAAAGGCTCAGGAAACCTTTACAGGTGTATTGAGTTATTTAGCTGATTAGAGTGTGACACCATGAGTCTACAATATTCATCTTTTTCACAATATTCTAATTTTATGAGATACTGAACTTTGGGTTTTCGCTAGCCGTAAGCCATAATCATCAAAAAAAAAAAAAAAAGAAATGCTTGAAATATATCACTCAGTGTGTAACGCATCTATATAAAATATGAGTTTCACTATTTGATTCGAACTACTGGAATAAATTAACTTTTTGATGATATTCAAATGTTTTGAGATGCACCTGTACATGCTCAAAAACAATATCAAGCTATAACACCTGGTAAAGGATGAGCACAAAAGTATGAATATAAATTGAAGACCCTTGGGTGTCTGTTTAAAGCAGAGTTCCACCCAAAAGTGGAGCTTCCACTTATCTGTCTCCTCCTCCCCTCTGGTGCCACATTTGGCACCTTTCGGGGGGGGGGGGGGGGATGTACCTGTTTTTGCCAGGTACCCTGTCCCCACTTCTGTCAGGCCTCGCCGCGGCGAAGTATGTCAGAGGTCCGGCCCCCCTCCTACTCCCTCCTCCTTTGCCTACTGGCTAGTAAGAGAGCGCATCGCCCTTCATGCATTAGGGACCCGGCCGTTACCGGCAATGGCGACGGCAGCATCTGACAGCCGATGGAAACAATGGTTGTGGTGCCGACATCGCTGGATTCCAGGACAGGCATTATTAAAGTAAACGATACCCACCTGGTCTATAGTAACTATTCTTAGAGCTGGGAACATCTTGGTCTTCAGTGCAAACACTCTTACAGTAAAGAACACCCATTTGGTCTACAGTAACTATAGTGCCTTGAAAAAGTATTCATACCCCTTGAAATTTTCCACATTTTGTCATGTTACAACCAAAAACGTAAATGTATTTATTGGGATTTTATGTGATAGACCAACACAAAGTGGCACATAAATGTGACGCGGAAGGAAAATGATATTTTTTCAAAATGTTTTACAAATAAATATGTGAGAAGTGTGGCGTGCATTCGTATTCAGCCCTCCTGAGCCAATACTTTGTAGAACCACCTTTCGCTGCAATTACAGCTTCAAGTCTTTTTGGGGATGTCTCTACCAGCTTTGCACATCTAAAGAGTGACATTTTTGCCCATCCTTCTTTGTAAAATAGAAAGATTGGATGGAGAGCATCTGTGAGCAGCAATTTTCATATCTTGCAATAGATGCTCAATTGGATTTAGGTCTGGACTATGACTGGGCCATTCTAACACATGAATATGCTTTGATCTAAACCGTTCCATTGTAGCTCTGGCTGTATGTTTAGGGTTGTTGTCCTGCTGGAAGGTGAACCTCCACCCCAGTCTCAAGTCTTTAACAGGTTTTACCCTAAGATTGCCCTGTATTTTGCTCCATCCATCTTCCCATCAACTCTGACCAGCTTCCCTGTCCCCTGTCCCTGCTGCAGAAAATCATCCCCACAAGATGATGCTGCCACCACCATGTTTCACGATGGGGATGGTATGTTGAGGGTGATGTGCCAAAAAATTCAACTTGTTGATGTTCAAAGCTTGAGATATTTTTTTATAAAGTAAACTTTCTTTAAACTTCTCCACAGCTTTATCCCTGACCTGTCTGGTGTGTTCCTTGGCCTTCATGATGCTGTTTGTTCACTAAGGTTCTCTAGCAAACCTCTGAGGGCTTCACAGAACAGCTGCACTTATACTGAGATTAAATTACACAAAGGTGGACTCTATTTACTAATTAGGTGATTCTGAAGGCAATTAGTTCCACTAGCTTTTAGTTAGGGGTATCAGAGTAAAGGGTGCTGAATACAAATGCAGGCCACACTTTTCAGATATTTACTTGTAAAAAATTTTGAAAACCATTTATCATTTTCCTTCCAATTCACAATTATCTGCCACTTTGTGTTGGTCTATCACATAAAATCCCAATAAAATATATTTACGTTTTTGGTTGTAACATGACAAAATGTGGAAAATTTCAAGGGGAATAAATACCTTTTCAAGGCACTGTACTTTATACACTGTATATTTGTTATAACTTGATATTGTTTTTGAGTATGTATTTCTAAGGAAGTTACGCTACACTATATTTGATTGTATTAAGCTGTTTTATGCGGTGGGTGAAATCACCGTTTTAATGTTTTAGCAAGCATCTTGATGTAAAAGGAAAAAAATGTTTTTTAGATTATTATTTATTTTGATTGTGCTGATTGATTCTGTTCACTTATTAATACTGTTTTAAATATTAAAGTATATCTACTGTCTACATTTTTTTTGTTTAGAGCATTCAAGATCATTCTACAGGGATTTACATCGCCTCTTGCTTTTAGATCAAAAAGTTTAATTTTGGTCTCATCTGACCAGAGCACCTTCTTCCACATGTTTGTTGTGTTCTCCACATGGCTTCTCACAAACTGCAAATGGAACTTCTTTTTTCTTTCTTTCAGCAATGGCTTCTTCTTGCCACTCTTCCATAAAGACCAGATTTGTGGAGTACACAACAAATAGTTGTCCTGTGGACAGATTCTCCCACCTGAGCTGTGGATCTCTGCAGCTCCTCCAGAGTCTCTAATGCTCTCCTTGCGTGGCCATCAGTTTAGGTGGTTGGCCATGACCTGGTAGGTTTGCAGTTGTGCCATACTCTTTATATTTTCAGATTTTGGATTGAACAGAGCTCCATGAGATGTTCAAAGCTTGGGATTTTTTATAACCTATCCCTGCTTTAAACTTCTCCAAAACTGTATCCCTGACTGTTTGGTGTGTTCCTTGGCCTTCATGATGCTGTTATTTCACTAAGGTTCTTAAATAAACCTCTGAGGGCTTCACAGAACAGCTGTATTTATACTTAGATTAAATTACACACATTGGTCTCAGAGATATATTGTGATTAATATTTATATACCTCCACCCTTTTCTCCAAGCCTTCTATATACGGTACTGGAAAAAGCGGCCCCCTTTTGCCCTGGGAAACTTCTGGTAATGGGAGACTTTAACGCTATTCTCTCCCCAGACATGGATAGACCTACCCCTCCTAAAAGCCACAACTCTGACTTACTCTCCTGGGCACAGGCAATGGGCTTGGAGGAGATATGGAGATGGAGACACCCTGCCCTTAGGGCTTACTCGTGCTTCTCGGCTTCCCACAAGACCGCCTCAAGAATAGACTTAGCCTTCTCTAATCAGTCACTGTTAGCGGACGTAGTAGAGGCCTCCTATCTTCCCAGTGGCTTATCTGATCATAGCCCTCTGGTAGTGGAGTTTCGCTCGTCTGCATGTCGTGATGCGGCTTTGTGGAGGCTGGGAGCACAGTGGATCTCTCACCCTGAGGTGGCTGAAGTTATCCCGCCCGGGTTGACGAAATTTTGGGACCACAATAAGGATTCCTCATCTCCACAAATAGTATGGGACACATTCAAGGCCTACACCAGAGGCCTATACATTTCCACTATAGCCAGTGTCAAGAAACAGCAGGGCCAACAAACTCAGCTACTCCAACAGTCAGTTGATGATCAAAGTGCAGTATTCAGTGCAGACCCCTCCCCCTCTCATTTTGATTCGCTGAATGCAGCGCAGAGCGCTTTGAACATACACATGTCAGAGGTCACTAGGCTAGACACACACAAAGGTAGACAGCGGTTCTTTGAGCAGGGGGACAAGAATGGTCGGTTCCTGGCTATGATGGCTCAACATGACCATCCACTCACAACTATCTCCAGTCTACGCTCCTCTGAGGGAGGTGTAGTGACATCCCAGTCTGCAATATTGGAGGCTTTCAGTGCCTTCTATGGGAAGCTCCATGACTCCTCTCTCCCCTCCGATTTCCGACCCGAGTCACTACGGGACCTCTTGGATCCGCTGGCACTCGGTTGGCTCTCGGACGCGGAGAGACAGTCACTGGTCCAGCCTTTTACGGCACTGGAAGTTCTAAATGTTATCCGCTCCTTCTCCACGGGTAAGGCACCGGGGCCTGACGGGCTTCCAATTGACTTCTATCGAACTCACTGCGAGCTACTGGCGCCCATTCTGGCTCAGCTGTATACCACATGTTTGTCCAAGGGTGATTTACCTCCGTCAATGCACCAGGCATATTTGACCTTAATTCATAAGCCCCCCAAGGACCCGGAGCTTTGTGCCTCATACAGACCGATCGCACTATTGAACAACGATCTTAAAATTTTGACCAAACTCCTAGCCTCCCGTCTATATCCATTGCTGCCATCAGTAATTGATCCCGACCAAACAGGTTTTATGCCCAAGAGATCTACTGATGTAAATCTCAGAAGGCTTTTCACAAATATCCATACCCAGCATGAAAACTCGGGGACAAGGGCCATTGCCCTATTAGACATAGAGAAGGCTTTCGATACAGTGGAGTGGCCCTTCCTTTGGGAAACTCTCCGGAGGATGGGCTTTCCACTAAAGTTAATTTCGTGGTTACAGACTATATATAAGTGCCCCACCTCTTCGATACGTCTTGGCTCCAGATTGTCATCTCCCTTCAGACTGTTTAGGGGAACTAGACAGGGCTGCCCTCTCTCCCCAGCCTTGTTTGCCATTGCCATTGAGCCAGTTGCTGAAGCCCTACGTACATCGCCCCATATTAAGGGGCTGCGTGTTGGCTTGCTGGAGGAGAGGGTAGCCCTGTACGCAGACGATATGGTCCTCTTTCTTGCAGATGCGGGCCCATCGCTCCAAGGAGCACTTTCAGTTCTAGACACATTCTCTGAAGTTACAGGTTTGCGGGTTAATTGGTCAAAATCCACTCTTTTTCCAATAGACCAGGAAGCTAGGAACACCGCTCCCCCTGACAGTCCGTTAAATTGGGTAGACACTTTCAAATATCTTGGGGTTCGGGTCTCGTCTCATGCCCAGGATTTTATTAAACTGAATCTTGATCCAGTCTTGGATGATATGAGACCCAAACTCAAATCATGGAGCAATTTACCCCTATCAGTTTGGGGTAGAGTAAATCTCCTTAAGATGAAAATTATTCCCAAATTCACCTATCTTTTCCGCCACTCCCCGCAGTGGATCCCCAAATCATTTTTCATCAAACTCAACCAAAAATTCTCAGATTTCCTGTGGGGCCCCGCCCCACCTAGATACAAACTATCTACCTTGATGAGGCCTACATCTCAGGGCGGCATGGCTTTCCCGGATTGCTATAAATATTTCCTAGCCTCACAGTTATTGACTGTGGTTTGGTGGTTAGTCCCTGACAAAACTAATGCGGCCTCAGCTTTGGAGGCTACAGTGGTGGGTTCCTGGGAGACCCTCCAGCTTTTAATACATAGAGGTCCACGCGCCCCTCACCCACTAACCCCATCCATGCACACCACCCTGCGAGCCTGGCGAACCAGTCTAAATATTAGTAAACACAATCACCACAATCATCTCATTTCCTCAAGCTCTCAGATCCCCAAATTTGGACTAAATATGGCATCAAACTTATTTCACATGTTATACCACAGACTTCGTTGCTTTCCTTCGACCAGTTGTCCGTAATCTATAACCTACCCAATCACTACAAGTTCCGCTATCTTCAACTGGCACATGCATTTGCTGCCCAATTTCCTCACTCCTCTTGCACCTTGACTCAGGCCGAGCTGGAGAGGACGCTCAGATACGGATGCACTGAAAAACCTACTTCGAGATTATACGTGCACCTGGTCTTCGCGTCCTTACCACCTCTGGATAGACTCTGGTCCCGTTGGCAACGCGACATCCCTGCGCTGGATGACGATGATTGGGATGATGTCTGGGATTTCCCCTTCAGGTCACTCGTCTCCATAAGAGACAGAGTGGTTCAATTTAAAATTGTCCACAGGGCCTACACACAGGGACTACATTGTCCACAGGGCCTACACACAGGGACTACATCTTATGAACCCTCAGCACTCCCCAGATTGCTGGAGATGTGGTATATCTCCGGGAGATTTCGCACACATCTTTTGGCACTGCCCAAGATTACAACAATACTGGAGAGAGGTACTCGATCTAATTAACAAGGTGGCCTCAACCAACATTTCCCCTCTGATGGAGATCTGTATATTGGGTCTGTTAGAAAATGTTGTTCCTACTATAGCCAAACGCACACTGATCAGTATACTACTCTTTTATGCCAGAAAAAATATTGCAATGCAGTGGAAAAAATCTAACCCTCCATCAATTACGCAGTGGAAACATCTAGTTAATGGGAACCTCCCGCTATACAAAGACACATATGCTAACAGAGGTTGCCCCTTGAAATTTGATAGAGTCTGGCGTAAGTGGATGGAGAAAATGAATATTTCATAATAAACTTAGTTTTACAGATACTGTCAAGGCAAGATACTGATTAGCATAGCGTGCTTCTAGACCCATATGTCGGCATTTTCAGGCTTGTATATCTCATGGTATTTAATAGTCTACTTCCCTCTGAGGAGGACCATTTGTATACCTTTACTTTCGCTATGTAACTTGGCATCTCACACTGTCAGACGCCTAATGTAACTGGATGTGGTGTTGATGTACTGTAGCAACCAAGTGTTACTGTTTGTTTGTCTCAAAATCTTAATAAAAATATATTTAAAAAAAAAAAAAAAAAAGATTAAATTACACACAGGTGGACTCTATTTACTAATTAGGTGACTTCTGAAGGCAATTGCTTCCACTAGATCTTAGTTAGGGGTATCAGAATAAAGGGGGCTGAATATTAAAGGGGGAGTGTCTCAGCATAAGTCTGACCATTGGAGGACAGGCAGACTGTTCTCCTGTAACAGCCAGAACACTGAACATGCTGAGTTGGATGCACCTCTTTGCCCAGTGTGGTCAGTATGAAATAGGAAAGCAGAGGCACTGACAAGATGGCCAGGTATTTTGCACAAAGGAAGAAATACAAAGAGACATGGGAGACTTTAACACAAGTACATGGTACAACAGAAACATATCAGGAATACAGTATGTTGGGGGTAACATCAGTAGTGGTCAACTTGAAAATAAGTCTCAAGTATAGCCCCTGTTACTTCCAGAGGGCTGCACATTGGAAGTGGGCTTTTGTGTATGAGGTGAATTGCAACAAGTAGGTTGTGCTACACTATAATTAGGGATAAGCCGAACACCCCCTGGTTCGGTTCACGGCAGAACATGCAAACAGGCAAAAAATTTGTACAAACATGCAAACACCGTTAAAGTCTATGGGATGCAAACGTGAAAAATCAAAAGTGCTCATTTTAAAGGCTTATATACAAGTTATTGCCAAAAAAAGTGTTTGGGAACCTGAGTCAATGCAAAAAAAAGTTTTAAAAACTGCTGTTTTTTAGGGAGCAGTGATTTTAATAATGCTAGAAGTGAAACAATAAAAAGGAAATATTCCTTTAAATATCATGTCTGGGGGTTCTCCTAAGTCTGCCTGTAAAGTAGCGCATCTTTTCCATGTTTATAACAGTACCACAGCAAAATGACATTTCTAAAGGAAAAAATTTTATTCAAAACTGCTTGCGGCTGTAATGTATTGTTGGATCCTAGCAATATACATAAAAAAAATCATTGAAAAAAACTGCGTGGGTTCCACCCCGTCAGGTGTTGGTGGTGTCAGAACACTGTAACTCCTCACAGTTACTCTTGTTGGGTGCAGGAACGGGCCCTGCTGTTAAATATTATATCAAAAATTGTAATTACATGGCCCTGTTAAACAGGGGCAGAAAAATTGGGCCTTTGGTTTTAGTGGCACCAGAACACTGTAAGCCCTCACAGTTACTCTTGTTGGGCGCATGAACAGACCCTGCTGTGAAAAATTATATCTAAAATTGTAATTACATGCCCCTGTTAAACAGGGGCAGAAAAATTGGGCCTTGGGTGGTGGTGCCCTAAACCAAAAATATTGTTGGAAGCTAGAATCATCAAGATTGAGGAGGAATAGGATAGTCAGCATAGGCAGTCTTCAAGGGATCCCAAATCCATAGCAAATTCAATCAGTTACATCAGCATCAGGTGCTTGATCGCTGCTGATCCAAAACTGATTAATTTTTATGAATGTGAGCCTATCAACGGTTTGTGGAAAGGCGCACTCTTTGATCCGTTACAAACCCTCCAGCAGCACTGAATGTGCATTCAGAAAGCACATTGGATACAGGACAGGCCAGTAGCTCAATTGCATATTGAGCAAGTTCTGGCCAGTGGTCCATGCTCAAGACCCAGTAACCCAGTGGATGCTCTGTTGGAAAGGTCTCCAAGTCTGCTCTTGCCCCTAGATATTCCTGCACCATATAATGCAGACCCTGGCGATGGTTGCTTGAACTGATCAGAATTGTTTAACCACTTCAATACCAGGCACTTAGACACCTTCCCGCCCAGGCCAATTTTCAGCTTTCAGCGCTGTCACAATTTGAATAACAATTGCGCGGTCATGCTACACTGTACCCAAACAAATTTTTTATCATTTTGTTCCCACAAATAGAGCTTTCTTTTGGTGGTATTTGATCACCTCTGCGGTTTTTATTTTTTGCGCAACAAATAAAAAAAGACCGAAAATTTTGAAAAAAAACACGTTTTTCTTTGTTTATGTTAAAATTTTTTGTAAATAAGTACGTTTTCTTCTTCAATGACGGGCACTGATATGGCTGCACTGACGGGCACTGATACGGCGGCACTGATGGGCACCGATGAGGTGGCACCAATGAGGTGGCACTGATGAGGTGGCACTGACGGGCACTGATGATGGGCACTGATAGGCGGCACTGATGCGCACTGATAGGTGGCACTAATGGGCACTGATAGGTGGCACTGGTAGGTGGCACTGATGGGCACTGATAGGTGGCACCGATGGGCACTGATAGGTGGCACTGATGGGCACTCGTAGGTGGCATTGATGGGCACTCGTAGGTGGCGTTGATGGGTAGTTATGGGTGGCACTGATAGTTGGCACAGATGGGCACGGATGGGCACTGATAGGTGGGCACAGGTGGGCATAGATGGGCACTGACAGGCGGCACCGATGGACACTGATGGGTGGCACTGATGATACTGATTGATGGCAGTGATGCCCCTAAGTGTGGCATTGCTGGGCATCACTGCAACATAATTGTGCCAATCAGTGCCCATTTGTGGGCACTGATTGGCACAGATTTGGCACTGACTGGGCACATGTGGATGGCCATGGGGTACATACCTGGCCATCCACATGTTTCCCTTCCCTGGTGGTCCTAGTGGCGATCCCTGGTGGTCCAGTGTGGTGATCTGAGGGGGGCTGCGCTGATAAACAATCAGCGCAGACCCCCCCTGCCAGGAGAGCCGCCGATCGGCTCTCCTCTACTCGCGTCTGTCAGACGCGAGTGAGGAAGAGCCGATCAACGGCTCTTCCTATTGACAGCGTGATCAGCCGTGATTGGACACGGCTGATCACGTGGTAAAGAGCCTCCGCCGGAGGCTCTTTACCAAGATCGGTGTAGCGGTGTGTCAGACTGACACACCGATCCACCGATCGCCGCGATGCTCGGCCCTGCGGGCGCACGGCGGCATGTTATCCTGCTGGACGTCATATGACGCCCAGTCAGGATAACTGAACCACCGCCCGGCCGTCAATCCGCTATGGGCCGGGCGGGAAGTGGTTAAAAGCATCGGTCAGCTGGCCACCTTTTCTACCGCTCTTCCTCTGACTGAACGAAGCCTCAGCAACAAGTTGTCCAGCACCAGGAAATAGTAACCTCCTAGGGTCTGGAAATGCGTTACACAAACCTTTTTTCAAGGTCTCCTGAAGATGCTTCATCCTCTGCTCCCTCTGTGAAGGCAGGATGAGTTCTGGAACTTTACCCTTGTACCGGCCAGTACCAACAAGAAGGGTTGCCGGCCAGTAATGATCCCTCTCCTTGATACCACGAATCCTTGGGTCCTTTTGCAGGCTTTGCAGAAACAGGGAGGCCATGCAGCGTACGTTTGCAGAGGCATTAGATTCTGAGTCCTCTGGGTCAGTAAGGATCACATTACCCATAACTACCTCCTCCCAGCCACGCACAACTCAATGTGTTTCTGGGGACTGAAAACCATCCCTTGAAGACTGCTGCTGAGTGTTATCCTCTACATCCATGGTGACACAATCCTCCTCCTCCTCTACTTCCTGTGTGTTTGGCGGGCCCGCGGGAATGCTATCTGGATAAAGGGGGCCTTGAGAGGAAAGGAAGTCCCACTTTTCTGCCTCAAGTGCCCTGTCCATGAGTCCACGAAGTGTGTGCTCCAGCAGCAGGAAGACTAGAGGGACAGGGTCACTGATGCATGCATTGTCGCTGCTCACCATCCTTGTGGCCCCCTCAAATGGTGGCAGGACAGTGCATGCATCCTTGATCAGTAGCCACTGGCGTGGCGAAAAGAAGCCAAGCTCCCCTGACCTTGTCCTGGTGCCATACTCGCACAGGTACTCATTGATGGCCCTCTGCTGTGTGTGCAGCCACTGCAGCATTGCCAACATTGAGTTTCACCTGGTGGGCATGTCACAAATGAGGCAGTTGGTGGGCAGGTTGCATTCCCTTTGAATGTCAGCCAGCCGAGCACTGGCATTGGAGAGAGCTGTGGCAGAATCACCACTAGCATTTTGGAGCTGTGGTGGCAGAACAAGCTCCAACAACACTGAACCCTGTCCTGCATCGTTCCCAGCTGCCAGCAGAGTTAACCAGTGCGCCGTGAAGGAAAGGTAATGTCCCTGCCCATGCCTGCTGGACCATGAGTCAGCAGTAATAAAAACCACACTGCTGACCGCCCTGTCAAATGAGGCCAAAACATTGCCTTCCACATGCCAGTAGAGATCCGGAATGGCCTTTCATGAAAATAAATTGTGTTTTGGAACCTGCCACTGAGGTACAGCACATTCCACAAATTCACGAAAGGGGGCAGAGTCTATCACCAGAAAAGGCAGAAGCTGCAGTGCTAGCAATTTGGCCAAGCTAGCATTTTGATGCTGAGCATGTGGATGTCTGGGACCGAATTTATTTTTACTATTCAGCAACTGGGGTAGGGAAATTTGCCTGCTAAAATCCAATGTTGGTGTACTGCTAGCAGATTGGCTGCAAGTACTTGGGACACCTATTGCTATACCTTCATTCTTCTCAGTGCAGGTTTTTCAGAGGACTGGAGGTATAGTAGGGTTGGAGATGATGAGCAAGGAGAAGTCTGGCTTTTTCTATGATGTGGGTCGGTCAAGTGCTGTTGCCAATGGACTGCATGCCAGGTTGTCATATGTCTGGACAAGGATGTGGTGATTAAGCGGCTGCTGTTCTGGCCACGCTTGATCCGCTTCAGACATAGGTGCAATCTGCTGCACACGTGTCGAAAAAAGGCCCACACTAAGAAACTTTTAAAAGTCAGCGGGGAGTCAGCAGCACTCTGCACCTTTGGAGCTCTGCCGTGCGATGCAATAGGGTGGCTGCCCTTAAGCTGCCCCCTAGAGGACATCCTGCCTCGTTGGAGTTGGAGTTGTGCCTCCTCCTCCTCTCTTCTCTCTGGCACCCAAGTATAGTCAGTGATCTCATCATCCCATCCCTCCTCATCACTGGAGCAAACTTGGCAGTATTCTGCAGCTGGGGGAACATGACTGCCAGTTTCTTGTCCTTCTGTGGCACCCCTTCTCTCTAGGCTCACGTTACTCCCTTCCTCAACCTGTGAACCAAAAAAGGAGCCTTCAAATCGCTTTGCATCCTCCAGCAGCATATAACCGACACTGTGGTCCAATAATTCTGGGGACTCCTCCATGCATGATGGTGGGGCTACGGAAGGAGTGACTGTGAACAAGGAGCCGGTGGAACAGGCCGCTTTGGTAGTTGCATTGGAAGGCAAACTACTCTGAGCCTGGGTGACAGAGGATGAGGAGGATGAGGACAGCTTCATTATCCACTCCACCAAATTTCCTGCATGCTGTGGCTCAATAACACGGTTAGCAGCAAAAAAAAAGGACAAGCGTGCCCCATGGCCACCTGCAGAGGATGAACCATGTCCAAGAGCACCACTGTTTACTGTAGACACAGAGGCTGCTCGCCCCCTTTTAGTGGCCTGTGAGCGTCTGCCTCTCCTTGGTGGCCTTCCAGACGTATGATGTATTTTTTGTTTTGTTTTTGGCTACACTGAATGCAGAGTATATATATATGTATTAGACTGTGTATACACCGCCTGAAATGTATTAGAAACAGTACACCACCGAATGCACTGTAGATATAGGTGTAGCAAAGTCTCTAACCTCTTCCAGCCTAATGAGAACCTTCAGGGCCAAAGACAGCTGACATCCTTCAATATGTAGTGGGTTGTGAGGCATAGTGGGTGCAAAGATGATGAAAGTCATTGGGCGCCAGACACTTCTTGGATGCAAAAGAGGTTTTATTTCTTTTAACAGTCCTTTTTATATTTTGAAGGGAAAGAGGGTTAGGGCCAGGACACCCTTGAGTTGTTGCAATTTCAATTGGCAGACTCTGAGACTTCAATAGGAGGACAGCCGTACAGGGAAAGGCCCCAGCAAAGCGCCACTTCTGCACGTGCAGGGTTGCTGTCTCCTATGGCAACAGTACTTAACAGTTCCTAACACAAAGTTCAACAGTTCTCTCAGCTTCACTACAACGTCTACTTGTAGTTCTTCAGCCCCTTGAGCTCCTAGTCTCTCACTGGACTCTCTGATTAACTGACTCTAAATCCCATGAGCTCCTCAAGGCTTTTGCGGTGGTATCTCTCTCAAATGTCACCCACGCTTTACTGTTGGGTCCCTACCTTGGCACTCCAGATACTTTTCAAGCTTCACCCCTGCTTACCTGCGCGGTCCCTGGCTTGACACACAAGGCTGCTCTGCAAGCATCACCTCTGCTGGTTGGGTCCCTGACTTGATCACCGCCTGAAGTTTCCTGATTCTCCACCATGCCCGTTCGGTGAGAATGTTGCTCTGGCACTTTCTTCAATTACTCACTGTGGTCCCTGGTAAAGGTGGTTGGTCCCTTAGTGGACCCTTAGTCAGCTTCCCTTCTACCTCCGACCACGACAGGTTCTCTGGCCGGCAGAACCATCACTTTCGGTTGGACTGCAAGCCGCAGCCCCAACCCTTCGCTGCCCTCTACTTCTGGATAGGCCCTCACACAGCCTGGCAGCCAGACGCCCCCGACACACGTCCACCAAGGCAGCAGTCCGGGTGGCACAGAACATACAGTAGATCACCTGACTCCACCCGAATATATAGGTTCTCCCAGCAGGCCAAGGGATCCAAGAAAACCCCTGCCCATTGCCTGAGATACCCCATATACCCATAACTTGACCTTGAGTTGTCCTTCTCATACTTAGTGCCACCGAGTGCCCAGCCACCTAGTGGCAGAAGAGAAAAGCACAAAAAGGCCAAAATTAGGGAGAAAATTAAAATCTAACTGCTGTCCCCTCAAAATAACTCAACACACAGCCATTAATGTCTAAACCACTGGCAACAAAAGTGAGTACACCCCTAAGTGAAAATGTCCAAATCGGCCAAATTAGGCCTTTTCTCTCCTCGGTGTCATGTGACTCGTTATGTGTTACAAGGTCTCAGGTGTGAATGGGGAGCAGGTGTGTTAAATTTGGTGTTATCGCACTCTCTCATACTGGTCACTGGAAGTTCAACCTCATGGCAAAGAACTCTCTGAGAATCTGAAAAAAAGAATTGTTGCTCTACATAAAGATGGCCTAGGCTATAAGAAGATTGCCAAGACCCTGAAACTGAGCTGCAGCACGGTGGCCAAGACCATACAGCAGTTTAACAGGACAGGTTGCACTCAGAACAGGCCTCGCCATGGTTGATCAAAGAAGTTGAGAGCACATGCTCAGAGTCATATCCAGAGGTTGTCTTTGGGAAATAGATGTATGAGTGCTGCCAGCATTGCTGCAGAGGTCAAAGGGGTGGGGGGTCAGCCTGCCAGTGCTCAGACCATACACTGCACACTGCATCAAATTGGTCTGCATGGCTGTGGTGCCGGAAGGAAGTCTCTTCGAAAGATGATGTACAAGAAAGACTGCAAACAGTTTGCTAAAGACAAGCAGACTAAGGACATGGATTAGTGTAACCATGTCCTGTGGTCTGATGAGACCAAGATAACTTATTTGGTTTGCATGGTGTCCAGCATGTGTCGCGGCAACCAGGTGAGGAGGAAAAAGACAAGTGTGTCTTGCCTACAGTCAAGCATGGTGGTGGGAATGTCATGGTCTGGGGCTGCATGAGTGCTGCCGGCACTTGGGAGCCACAGTGCATTGAGGGAACCATGAATGCCAACCTGTACTGTGACAGCAGAGCATGAGCCCCTTCCTTCAGAGTCTGGGCCACAGGGAAGCATCCCAACATGATAACGACCCCAAACACACCTCCAAGACAACCACTGCCCTGCTAAAGAAGCTGAGGGAAAAGGTGATGGACTGGCCAAGCACGGAGGAGCGCAAAGTCTCTAACATCCACCAGCTCCGTGATGTTGTCATGGAGGACTGGAAGAGCACTCCAGTGGCATCCTGTGAAGCTCTGGTCAACTCCATGCCCAAGAGGGTTAAGGCAGTGCTGGAAAATAATGGTGGCCACACAAAATATTGACACTTTGGGCCCATTTTGGACATTTTCACTTAGGGTTGTACTCACTTTTGTTGCCAGCGGTTTAGGCATTAATGGCTGTGTGTTGGGTTATTTTGAGGGAATAGCAAATTTACACTGTTATACAAGCTGTGCACTCACTACTTTACATTGTAGCAAAGTGTAATTTATTCAGTGGTGTCCCATGAAAAGATATAATAAAATATTTACAGAAATGTGAGGGGTGTACTCACTTTTGTGAGATACTGTATATTAATACACCGCCTGAAGTGTATTAGAAACAGTACACCACCGAATGCACTTTAGATATAGGCTACACTGAATGCAGAGTATATGCAGGGCCATCTTTAATAGGGCATATGCCCAGGGCCCATTCATTTTTGTAGGGCCCCAAACACTGATAAATCAAGTGGATTTGTTTTCTCCTCCATTCTATCCAGCTCGTCATGGGTTAAGTCACGTCCCCGCCCCACCCCCACCCCACCCCTTAGCTCAGTCTGAGTCTCTCCCCACATGTGCTGCATTCCGACCCTCCAATCCCTCCTCTGTGGGCGGCTCCTGGATGATATTCCTCTGCACAGTGAGTAGACTGTCTCCCTCGGAGACACAGTGTCCTGCTCTGAGCCAGGCTCACCTTCCAATGCTGCCAACCTAGCAGATTGACATTTACTGACATGATACCCAAAATTTACTGGCACATCCAAGTTTTTACTGACATTTCCAAAAGTTACAAAATTACAGTTTTAAGTGCAAATTTCATTATTTACTCTACAAACAGGCATAATATGCAATTAGCAATGCGATTTAAGGCAGATATTAAAGCAAAAAACATATTTCTTATTTTATTTTTTATTAGTAAGTAAGTAGCTCAGGGACAGGACTCAGGAGGGCAAGGAATTATAATGGGCGGGCAACACAGATGAAACTGACAGCAGTGTACAGCAGCACAGACGATGATGACACATCAACGACACAACGCATCCTCTCCCAAGTCACAGTGACAGTCTCTCTCCTCGCAAGGTGGTCTCATCAGTCCACTCCAGTCCAAACAGCATTAACAGTCCCATTCCTGGCCTGCCTTCCTCACATCCAGGGCCAGACTGGCCTACCGGGATACCGGGACATTTAGGCAGCCTACCGGGATGGTAGGCTGCCTGCCCTCCCTCCTTCTCACGCACAGCGGGAGACCACTGTGTCACTGAGCTGTGAAATGTTCAGCCACGCTATGACAAAAGTCCCGCCCTCCTCCTAGACCAGCCCGTGTGATAGACGCAGTGTTCTGTCTATCACACGAGCTGGTCTAGGAGGAGGGCGGGACTTTTGTCACAGCATGGCCGAACATGATTTCACACTCAGCTCTATGACACAGCGGGAGATGCCCGCTGTGCATAATCCACGCACTAAGGCTACAATGACGGTGAGGCTGTAATGAGGGCACAGTGAGGCTGCAATAAGGGCACAGTAAGGCGGCAATGAGATGGGCACAGAAAGGCTGCAATGAGGGCACAGTAAAGCGGCAATGAGGGCACAGTAAGGCTGCAATGAGGGCACGGTAAGGCTGCAATGAGGGCATGGTGAGGCTGCAATGAGGGAACAGTAAGGCGGCAATGATGGGCACAGTAAGGCGGCAATGATGGGCACGGTGAGGCTGCAATGATGGGCATGTGAAGCTGCAATGAAGGGCACAGTAAGGCTGCAATGATGGTGAGGCTTCAATGAGGGCACGGTAAGGCGGCAATGATGGGCACAGTAAGGCTGCAATGAGGGCACGGTGAGGCTGCAATGAGGGCACGGTAAGGCTGCAATGAGGGCATGGTGAGGCTGCAATGAGGGCACAGTAAGGCGACAATGCTGGGCACAGTAAGGTGGCAATGATAGGCATGGTGAGGCTGCATTGATGGGCATGTGAGGCTGCAATGATGGTCACATTAAGGCTGCAATGAGGGCACGGTAAGGCAGCAATGATGGGCACAGTAAGGCTGCAATGAGGGCACAGTGAGGCTGCAATGAGGGCAAAGTAAGGCGGCAATGATGGGCACAGTAAGGTGGCAATGAGGGCACTGTGAGGCTGCAATGAGGGCACAGTAAGGCTGCAATGAGGGCATGGTGAGGCTGCAATGAGGGCACAGTAATGATGGGCACAGTAAGGCTGCAATGAGGGCATGGTGAGGCTGCAATGAGGGCACAGTAAGGCAGCAATGATGGGCACAGTAAGACAGCAATGATGGGCACGGTGAGGCTGCAATGATGGGCATGTGAAGCTGCAATGATGGGCACAGTAAGGCTGCAAAATGATGTTGAGGCTGCAATGAGGGCACGGTAAGGTGGCAATGATGGGCACGATGAGGCAGCAATGATGGGCATGGTGAGGCGGCAATGATGGCATGGTGAGGCGGTAATGATGGGCATGTGAGGCTGCAATGATGGGCACAGTGAGGCTGCAATGATGGGCATGTGAGGCTGCAATGCTGGGCACACTGAGGCTACAATGATGGGAACAATGAGGTGGCAATGATGGGCACGGTAAGGTGGCAATGATGGGCACAGTGAGGCTGCAATGATGGGCATGTGAAGCTGCAATGATGGGCACAGTAAGGCTGCAATGAGGGCACGGTAAGGCAGCAATGATGGGCACAGTAAGGCTGCAATGAGGGCACAGTGAGGCTGCAATGAGGGCACAGTAAGGCGGCAATGATGGGCACAGTAAGGTGGCAATGAGGGCACGGTGAGGCTGCAATGAGGGCACAGTAAGGCTGCAATGAGGGCATGGTGAGGCTGCAATGAGGGCACAGTAATGATGGGCACAGTAAGGCTGCAATGAGGGCATGGTGAGGCTGCAATGAGGGCACAGTAAGGCAGCAATGATGGGCACAGTAAGACAGCAATGATGGGCACGGTGAGGCTGCAATGATGGGCATGTGAAGCTGCAATGATGGGCACAGTAAGGCTGCAAAATGATGTTGAGGCTGCAATGAGGGCACGGTAAGGTGGCAATGATGGGCACGATGAGGCAGCAATGATGGGCATGGTGAGGCGGCAATGATGGCATGGTGAGGCGGTAATGATGGGCATGTGAGGCTGCAATGATGGGCACAGTGAGTCTGCAATGATGGGCATGTGAGGCTTCAATGCTGGGCACACTGAGGCTACAATGATGGGAACAATGAGGTGGCAATGATGGGCACGGTAAGGTGGCAATGATGGGCACAGTGAGGCTGCAATGATGGGCATGTGAAGCTGCAATGATGGGCACAGTAAGGCTGCAACGGTGGTGAGGCTGCAATGAGGGCACGGTAAGGCGGCAATGATGGGCATGTGAGGCTGCAATGGTGGGCATGTGATGCTGGAATGATGGGCACGCTGAGGCTACAATGATGGAAAAAGTTAGGCGGCAATGATGGGCACAGTAAGGAGGCAATGATGGGCACAGTGAGGCTGCATGTGGCACAGAGGCTGCATTGATGGGCAGAGTGAGGCTACATTTGATGGGCACTGGTAAGGCTGCATTGATCTCTTGTACCATGTCTGCAGTCTCTGACCATCTCCTGTATCATGTCTACATTCTCTTAACATCTTTAGTATAAAGTCCTCAGTCTCTAACCATCTCCTGTAATATGCCTGCAGCCTCTGACATCTCTTGTACCATGGCCGCAGCCTCTGACATCTTGACATCTCTTGTACCATGCTGCCCACAGCCTCTGACCATCTCCTGTAATATGCCCACAACCTCTGACCATCTCCTGTACCATGACCACAGCCTCTGACCATCACCTGTAATATGCCCACAGCCTCTGACCATCTCCTGTACTATGCCTGCAGCCTCTGACCATTTCCTGTAATATGCCCACAGCCTCTGACCATCTCCTGTACCATGCCCACAGCCTCTGACCATCTCCTGTAATATGCCCGCAGCCTCTGACATCTCCTGTAATATGCCCACAGCCTCTGACCATCTCCTGTGCCATGCCCACAGCCTCTGACCATCTCCTGTACTATGCCCACAGCCTCTGACCATCTCCTGTACCATGCCCACAGCCTCTGACCATCTCCTGTAATATGCCCACAGCCTCTGACATCTCCTGTACTATGCCCGCAGCCTCTGACCATCTCCTGTATTATGCCCACAGCCTCTGACCATCTCTTGTCTTATATCATGTCTGCAGTCTCTGAGGGAGTCTGGAGAGGAGTCAAGAGTGGAAGCACCGCCGGGATGGGGGTCATGGGAGAAGTCAGACATGTGTGGACTGTGGACAGGAGATTATAGGAAAACCAGAGTCACCAAGCTGGGGCCGACTGTCTGATCAATGCACGGTGCACCTGAAAGGAGGTCAGTGACAGCACCGTCAGGCCAGTCTGAGGGGGGGACACTGATGTAAGGGGGGAGTGAATACAATAATGTAAGGGGGCACTGATATAAAGGTTTCCCCTTATATCAGTAACCCCCCCCCTCTTACCTTAGTGTATTTTCTGTGGAAGGTGGTCTCTGGTCACCAGAGTCCCCCTCCCCCCCTCACATTCCCAGAGTCCCAGGTGTCCCCCTTGCTGATTGCTTCACTTTTTCTACTTTTAACTGAAATTTGCTGTTTTATTTTTCAAAATTGTTTATTTGTAACAGGGAACCATTTCACCAAGGCACATTTGCATACAACAAGATACAGTTACATTTCCAGTCGATACAGCATTGGGTTATATGTACAACTCAAAATTATGTGCACTAGACAGGAGAGAAGATACAACACGTCTGTAAGTTGTGTGTGGTTGGTAAACGTTTATAAATGTGGAGAATCTATTCATTAAAGACATGTGTCATATATATGATCTGCATTTTGCTTTCTCTATATTGTCGTGTATCCCGTTATTGGAGTCCAGGTGTTCTTAAGAATTGTACTCCTTGCGTGAATGCTCCCCTGTCGGATTTGTCTTTTCCAGAAAAGAAATAGTAAGTATTCTGAGAGGAAGTAGGAAATTAAGATTAGAGGGTGAGGAATCAGAGTGATAGAACAGAGAAGAGGTGGGGGCAGAGAAAATGTAGGGGGCAAGGGGAGGAGGGTGGGGGAGGGTAGGGGGGTGGGAGTGGTGTGGGGGGGGGTAAGAGGGTCGATGACCCGCAGAGATGGGGGCGAACGTGTCTTAGGTAATTCCTAAATCTGGTATCAACCTGCCATCAGGTTTTTCCCCTCTTCCGAGTATTTGAAGATGTTCCAGAGTTGCCAAGTTTTGGTGTATTGCTCCTGTCTATCTTGGCTTGTTAGAATTAGGTCTTCCATCTGGTTTATCTCCTCAACCTTTTGGAGCCAAAAGGCTATAGTTGGTGTTTGCGGGGATTTCCAGAGGGATGGAATGCAAGCCTTCGCTGCATCCATCAGGTGTCTTATGATAGATTTCTTATATGACCGTGCAGGTATGTCAGTCGCATGTAGAAGACAGAAAGCAGGGTTGTCAGGGATAATGCGATCAGTGAATTTTTGCACTATCTGGCGTACTTCTCTCCAAAAGATCCGGATCTGAGAGCAGGTCCAGAAGATGTGGACGAGCGTGCCCCTTTCTTTCTGACATCTCCAACAGACATCTGTTAAGGAGGGGAAGTATGATTTCAGAAGGGCGGGAGTTCGGTACCAATGTGTGAGAATTTTGTAATTGGTTTCTTGAATTTTGGTGCAGATAGAGGATTTGTGGGTAAACATTAATATTTGCTGTTTTTGGTTGGTTGTGAAGTTGCAATTTAGTTCTCTTTCCCATTTGATGAGGCTTTGTACTTGATAGTCTCCCTTTGGGGTGATAAGTAGTTTGTACATGAGTGAGAGTGTGTGTGGGAGGTTCCCTGACTCCGAGCAGAGGGTTTCCACAGTTGTGAGAGTGTGGTTAGCATCCTGAGGAGGTGGAAGGGAGCGTAAAAAGTGGTGTAGTTGCATAGCTCTGTAAAAATCAAGTCGGAATTGACCGTCTTGGTCAGTGAGCTCCGAGAGTGTTTTCCACCTCCCCATAATGCTAAAGTGGGAGGCCTGGAAGAGCCCCGCCTCTTTTAGGTTCAAGAAGTTCCTGTCTCGTATCCCAGGTTGGAATTTGGGGTTGCCTAAAATGGGTCTGAGCGGGGAGTTGCGTGAGAAGTAATGGGAATTATGTATCAGATGCGAGCAAACTCGAGTTGTATTACCGATCAGAGGATGACGTGTGACATTCGTTGGGAGGGAAGAGTGGCACCACGGGGCTCTGGAAAGGGGGATCTCAGTCTGGGCTTGCTCGAGTCTGGTCCAAAGTTTAGTGTCAGTGTGACGGCACCAGTCTATGAGCCTACATAGGTGAGATGCTCTGTAGTAGTTTCGAAGATCTGGCATTGCCAGACCCCCGTAGAGTTTAGGTAGTGAGAGGATCCCCCGTTGCAGACGTGGCCTCCTCCCTGCCCATAGGAATTGGATGAAGGTTGTTCTTATCTGATTAAAATAGTCTATCGGGATGCGGATTGGGATGGCCTGTATGATATATAAAAATTTGGGTAGTATCGACATTTTGAGAATGTTGCAGCGGCCAAACCAGGAGTGCAACCCGCCGTTCCATTTGTCTAGTAGTTGTTTGACCTTAGTTAAGAGGGGCGGGAAGTTGAGCTTAAACAGTTGGGAGAGCTTTGGGGGTATGAGCGTACCTAGGTATTTTAGGGCCGTGGAGGACCATTTGAAGTGGAAGCTGGATTGAAGGTGTGTGAGTTGTGTTGTAGAGATCCCGATGCCCATCGCCTCAGATTTGCTGAAGTTGATCTTCAGATTAGCTAGTTGGCCGTAGGTGTGGAACTCTTTCATGAGATTAGGGAGTGAAATGATGGGATTTGCAAGAGAGAACAACAAGTCGTCTGCGTAGGCAGAGACTTTAAATTGTTCACTGTTGATTCCTACCCCTGTGATATCGGGGTTAAGCCTGACGTGGCACAGGAAGGGCTCCAGAGAGAGGGCGAAAAGTAATGGCGAAAGCGGGCAGCCCTGACGTGTTCCATTGGAAATTGGAAAGTTTTTGGATAGTACCCCGTTAGCTCTAACTACCGCTGTTGGGTTCAGGTATGCTGCCGAGATCCAATTTAGCATTGTGTCTCCCAGACCTATGTGTCTCAATGTTGCGAACATAAATTGCCAATTGACTCGGTCGAAGGCCTTTTCGGCATCTGTCCCGAGGAATACGCATGGGGATTTGGAATTATTTGCAATGTGTATTAGGTTAAGCACTTTAGTCGTATTGTCCCTAGCCTCCCTGGTCGGGATAAACCCAACTTGATCTAAATGTATTAATTCGGGAAGATAAGGTTGTAGTCTTGTGGCGATAATTTTGGTGAAAAGTTTTAGGTCCGTGTTTAGAAGGGATATTGGGCGGTAGGATCCGCACAGGCCTGGGTCTTTGCCTTCTTTTGGTATGACTGTAATTTGCGCTTGTAAGGTGGCCCTGTGGAACCCATTTCCTGTGCCAAGAGAGTTACAGAGTTCAACCATGTGCTCACCAAGGGAGGGTAGGAGGGCCTTGTAGTAGGCGGTGGTGAGGCCGTCCGGGCCCGGGGCCTTGCCTGTTTTGGAGCTCCTCAGTGCAAGTTTTAGTTCGGGTAGGGTGATAGGGTCATCTAGAAGTGATTTAACCTCTTCTGGGAGGGATGGCATGAGGGAGGTTTCTAAGTATTCTGATATTTTCTCTGGAGGGGATTGCGTTCCAGTCAGGTTGTAGAGGGATGCATAATAGGATCCGAATTCCTGTGCTATTTGTTGGGGAATGGAGGTTTTCTGACCTGAACTTGACGTGATATGCGGGATATATGTAGCGAGGCGTTGTTCTCGTAGGGACTGGGCCAGCAGGCGGCCGCATTTATTGCCTGCCTCATATATTTTCCGCCGGGTGATCTGCAGTGTCGCTTTTGCTTTATAGCGTAAGAGGTCTGTAACCTGCCTGCGAACTAAGTCTAGTTCTGAGCCTAGTTGGTTTGTGGGTGACTGTTTATGGCGTGTTTCTAGAGTTCCTAGCGTCTTAAGTAGTGTTTCCAGTTGTGCTGTTCTCTGCCGTTTGATGCGGGCCCCATGTTTGATAAGTATCCCCCTGGTAACAGCTTTGTGGGCTTCCCAGACTAAGCCTGTGTCACAGTCAGGTGTATTATTGGAGGTGAAATAGTGGCCTATTTCTTTGGTCACCTCTGCCATGGTTAATGGGTCTTTCAAGAGACTCTCGTTCAGTCTCCATGGTGGTCTTTGAGTTCGCATGGCGTCTGAGAGAGCATAGCGGAGGGTTATGGGGGCATGGTCAGACCATGTGATTGACCCAATGGTGGTCTCCTCGATCGCCTGGAGATGTTTATGAGGTATTAGGAAATAATCAATTCTAGAGTAGGATTGATGTGGCTTGGAGAAGAAGGTGTAGTCCCTCTCTCCTGCATGGAAGAGACGCCACACATCAGTCAGTTGTAGAGATTGTAATGTCGCGTTAATGCGTTTACGTAGATCTCGAGGCGTCGAGGATACCCCACTGGAAGTGTCTTCTGACGGTGTGAGTGGGACGTTCAAGTCTCCTCCTATGATCAATTGACCATCAGAGAATTGGTGGAGTAGGTCTAGCTGTCTTTTTAGAAAAGTGTCCTGGTGTGTGTTGGGTGCATATAGATTGGCCAGGGTGATTTTAATGTCACCTATCTTACCCCGTAGGAATAGGGATCTCCCTTCCTCGTCAAGCCTGGCCTCAATGTGTGTCCAAGGGACCCTTGCCGAGATCAGAACAGACACCCCCCTAGATTTATATTCTTTGTATTTTGAGTGATACGCTACCGGGTAGTACCTGTTCTGAAGGGTCGGCAAGGACCCCTCTCTAAGGTGTGTTTCCTGTAGTAAAACAATATCAGCGCCTCTGTGGCGCATGTCCTGCAGCATCATCCGTCTTTTCTCGGGTGTGTTTAGGCCCTTTACGTTTAGGGAGACTATATTTAAGGAGTCCATCTCTGCGGGTCGTCTAGTGTGTGAGAAAAAAAAAGGGAAAAACCAGGTCTTAGGGGCAGGGGGGGGAGGAGGGGGGTAGGGGGAGGGGGGGTAGGGTAAGAGAGAGGGAGATGAGGAGAGAGAGAAAAAAAAAAGAAAGAACAGGTACTAAGGTGTGTGGTTTAGTAAGAGAGGAGAAAGGATCTAGTGTAGCCCAAACGGCTAATACACTCCACCGACAGGAGGTCGGGAACGGAGCGCGCACCTAGTGGGGACGGTGAGAGGGCAGGGCCAAGTGAAGAGTCCCCGCATCTCGCCGTCCACACCCGACTATCTGTATTTGTCATAAAAGAAGTAATAAACAAGAACCCTAACTGGGAAAGAGGCATACAAGTAATCTGCTGTAACAATTGTAAATAGACCAAATAAACCATATTAATAAACAGATAAGGTTAGACATCAATGAAGGGGTCATAGACCCACGAGGGTAATAAATGAACCAGGCAAGCAAATAACATTTCCCCAACCGGGGTCCCGGTGTCTCTAAGCAGCACACACGGCAGCACCACCAAAGCGTGTGAGCCGCGCGCGCAGCCCCAGGACATCGCATCTGAGTATACTGTTTGGGATAGGGGACACAAAATGAAACTTAACCGGATGAATTATAGGGTAGGCATCCTCCCAGCAAGAGAAAAGGCCATGTCCATGGGAGCGGTTTAGGGGTTTTGAATGGTAGATGGAGAGAATAGCGGGCACTTTCGTTTCCCTCAAAGGGATTAATTGAGAGACAGGAATCCATTTAAAAGGTAGTGTTCCCATATCTCGTAGATGATCCGATGGCGGGTGTGCAGAGGGGATGGTTACACTTGATCCCGCTCTCACAAGGTCATGTGTTCCTGTGACCCGTAGTACAGGGGGGTTGTAAAAAGGGTTCCGTATGGGGTAACCACTGAGTGCTCCTGTGAAAGGCGTTAGTCCTGATGAGATCGGGGCTCAGTGGTACCCCTAGGTGCGATGAACAAAGTTCCCCCTGTATGGTTGACCCCCTTAGGAAGCGTGAATGAGAACGATCATGCGTGGGATGGGATCAGTGCCAGCGGGGTCGGTCGCAGGTGTTCCCGGGGGTCTCTCAGGTGTGTGAGTGGCTCCCTTGAGGGGTGGGGTGGGAGTACTGTGGAGTTTGGCTGACAACAAGGGCCTGGTGTCTGCTGTCTGGGCTGGTAAGGGACTGTGTCTGGGTAGGGAATGGCGGCCAGAGGCCTACTCACGTATGTCACCACCCGAGGCCGACCTGTTCCTGCGTCTGTTCCTCTGTTGTCTCGGTGGCAGGGGATCGCGCGGTCTCAAGAGTCCTGACCTGCCGGACGAGCGAGGGAGGAATTGAAGCCAGTCTGGTACTTGCATCGGTTCCGCTTCCATGAATCTGAAGAGGGCGGGGAGGTCCTCCGGGCGCTGTAGGGAGAAGGAACCCCTTGCTCCACGGAATAGTACTGAGAAGGGATACCCCCATCTGTAGGTGAGTCCTTGCTGTTTTGCCAGGTCTAGGAGTGGGCGTAGGAAGGCTCTGCGTCTAAGGGTCGCTCTGGATAGGTCTGGCAGAATCTTCGCGCGGGAGCTCTCTATCTCCACATCCCCATGTTCCCAAGCTCGTCGAAGGATAGTTTCCTTTTGTGTGTACTGGTGGAGCCTGCAGATTACGTCCCGTGGTCTTTCCGGGTCATCAGATCTGGGACCCAGGGCTCTATGCACTCTGTCTAGCTCGATTTCCACCTGAGAATCGTCCAATACTGTGCGGAAGATCTCTCGCACCGTCTCCCCCAAGTTCTCTTGGTGTGCCGATTCAGGGATACCCCGGAGCCGCAAGTTGTTGCGACGGCTGCGGTCTTCTACATCTTCCAAATGTAGTTGCAGGGTGATGGCCGCTTCCTTCTGTTGATCCCTGGCCTGCTCCAACGCTGACACTCTCTCCGATAGTAGGGAAGCCGAGGATTCTCCGGTAGATACTCGTTCTGTCAGGTTTGATATTTCACCTCTGACTTCTTGGATATCCCGGCGGTGTGTTTCCTCGAGTTTGAGTATCAAGGCCTCTATATCCGATCTGGTGGGTAGGGCCTGGAGCAGGCTTCTGATGTCGTGGTCGATTAGGACCGGAGCTGGTGGTTGTGGGGAAGACATCTCGTCTTGTTGGGGTTCTCCGTGGGAGTCTGTAGGGAGTATCGGTGCAGGCCGTGAGTCGGGAGTCGGATAGGCCTCAGCTTGTCGTGGGGCCCTCTGATGTTCTCCGCGCGGTGAGCCTCGTGGCGCCGTAACTTTAGTCCCGGGATAGGAGCCTTGTACTTGTAGGAAATAGCGGCGTATCTCACCGGGACTTTTGCCAGTGGGTGTCCCTCGGATGGATGCTCTGGTTCTGTGTCGTTTGGCTGATTGCATGCCTCAAGTAGGGTGTTATAAGTCGGGTGTTTCTGGACGAGGACGGGAGCTCAGAGAAAATGCGTCCTCACTCAGCCATGTCCAGGCCACGCCCCCCGAAATTTGCTGTTTTATATGTAGCACTAACTCTCGTGGAGCTGCTGGTTTAAAGCGGGCTTGTTACCTTCACTCTCGATACCTCTGTTTCACCGGCACCGGGTCTAGGGTTCCGTTGAGTTTAACTCTGGACTATATAAGCACCAAACACTTGAGTAGGTTTTCCAATGCTTTAATGAACAAATAAAGGAAGTAGCAGGAAAGAGGCAGAAGGAAAGCTGCAGGGCAGCTCAAATACCTTTCCTTAGTATATTTCAGAACATTCTTAGTAATTAAACACTTGTAGTTGAATGCACTCCCCTTGTGGGATTCAATCTTTGCCCGCCTGGATAGACCTCTTTCACTTGTCTAGCAGCCAGTACGCAGCACGAACAAAAGTCTCTGCCACAGACTTGTTTGAAATAAAACCCGTACGATCTTCTGCCACAGGATGTAATGGTTTGCAATGAATGTCAGACACAGTACTTGAACCTTTAAGCCAACCCGGCAGTACTGTGCAGTAAGATTAATTCAGGATACGTCCTCCAACCGAGTCACCAGGCCCCTCTCCAGACCAGCACTCTGCATGATCCTTCCATGACGGGTCCTCCCCTGGGATCTTCTCGGTTGTCCAGCTTTTTCTCTCAGGATAGACAGCTCAGGACCATTCCTCTGCTGCTGTGGTAGGCCCCAGACAGGCTTCTGGGCCCACCCACACGCCGCAGCGACGTGGGCCTCCGGAACAGAGGACCACGAGGTGGTACTCTTAACACATACCTGTCGGCCAGGAGGGCCAGCAGGTGGCTGAAAACGAACCCCTAAACATGGCGTCTGTCCCATAAATACCCTCTCCCAGAATGCAACTCGGAGGACCACCTCCACCGAGTTGTCTCCGGGACAGAGGAGCACTCATACGCTTCAACACGTTGCTTTTCCAACACCAGCCGATGGTGACAACGACACCCACCGGCACAGTGTGGAACTACACGCAATGTCAGCCAAGCTGGAACAGAGGCAAATATAACTTCCTATAACAAGTAACCCACAAGATTAACCTATCAGTGGTAGATTTAAAAAAATCTACCAGCGCTACATATATATATATATATTCGTAGCCCAATGTGCTTTCATATCTGTCTTATCTATATATAATACGCTCTTCAAATGTGCTTTAAAATGCATGGTTTTTATTTTCATGAACAAGAAAATAATGACGTTGGGCTGGTATAATAATGCTATGGGGCTGGTATAAAATTATTTCCAGGGTTGGTTTTTATTCCCAGTCTGGCCCTGCTCACGTCCCACAGACCCCTACATTAGGCTCCGGACGCTCAGCTCAGCTCCTTTGCACCATGACATCACATGACACGCTCAGGCACCGCTTCTGCCAGATTTGCCCCCGCCAGACCTGCCCCCCCGCCAGTGCCATTAGAACACACTTTAGCAGGCACTCAGATGGTCTCTGATGGCTCCAGAACGGAACTGCACATACAAGCTTTACAAAAATATTTTTTACTGGCAACCTTTTCCTGCACTGACATTTACTGGCGGGAGAAAAATGCCCAGTTTTTACTGTCCCCTTCCCATCACCTCTGATAACTTTGCAGGCAGTCTCAGCTGCTGCAAAACCTCTTGGGGAGGACATGGCTGCTGTAGTGCAGGGCAGTGATTGGCTGCTGCTACAGAATTTCTTGGAGGGGGTAGGGCAGGGCTGCTGGGTGTTGTAGTGCAGGGCAATGATTGACAGCTTTGGGCTCAGCAATAACCCCCTCCCTGCTTCTCCACCCTCAAAAATAACCCTCTCCCTGCTTCTCCACCCTCAATTAAAAACCACCCTCCCTGCTTCTCCACCCTCAATAGTACCCCCCCTCCCTGCATCTCCACTCTCAATAGTAACCCCCCCTACCTGCTTCTCCACCTTCAATAGTAACCCCCCTCCCTGCTTCTCCATCCTCAATAATAACCCTCCTCCCTGCTTCTCCACCCTCAGCAATAACCCCCCTCCCTGCTTCTCCACCCTCAATAGTAACCCCCCTCCCTGCTTCTCCACCCTCAATAATAATTCCCCTCCCTGCTTCTCCACCCTCAGCAATAATCCGTTGCAATGTCACGTGTGCGATCACGGTTGCAATGTCAGGCTCCTGCAGACACTTCCTGAAGCTTTTTCAGGTAGAAAGCTAGTGGAAGCATCAAAGGACTACGAGAGTGCTGATCAACAAGTAACATATTCCCAAAGGCGAACTTAGCCTTTAAACAATATAAACAATATATAAACATTAACAATACTCATGATAAGTAATCTGCCTGGCTTTACAATTTAAAAGTCAAAACAGTGTAACACAGTGCGAGCAAGAAAAGGGTTATGAAAGACATAGGGCACACTTGGAAAAAACAGAAAAATACGTTCTGGCTATTAAGTAATTATGCGTGCCATGGATAACAATGGTCATGGCCAGTGGGAAGATTTTAAAGGGGGATTGAACAGAATCTGCGCCTGCTGTGTACAGTGCACACATATGCTGAAAGCTTTGCATGCGCCAAATACTAATTACTGCACCACAACTGACAACTTTACAGACACAAATAAACCTCAGGACAAAGTCACTTTTTTAAATTAAATGTTTCCATTATATTTATTTTTAAGAACACAAAAATTATATTTTTGTCTTACTGAGCCTATCTTACAGAAGAACTTCATTAAAACTGTTGAGACAATGAACACCTTGCACAATCTATAAAGTGCAGCAGTCAGGATAAGTATCACATTCACATCAGAGTCATCCCCTAGATCAAAGTCCCCAGAATTCCCACATATAAATCAGAATCCCCCTTACATCCATGATCCTAGCTTGACACCTTACATCAGAGCCCCCTTATATCCTCCAGAGTGCTCCCTCTACATCCTCCAGAGTGCCCCCTTATATTAGTGCCTCCAAAATGCCCCCTTATATTAGTGCCTCCAGAGTGCACCCTTACATCCTCCAGAGTGCATCCTTAGTATCTCCAGAGTGCCGTAAAAGTAATAAGGAGGAACTATGGAGGATGTAAAGGGGTACCCTGATGGTACTAACTTAGTACCTCCAGAGTGCCTCCTTACATTCGCCAAAGCTCCCAATTACCTCCTTCAGAGTGCCCCCTGACATCCTCCAGCATGCCCCTTACATCCTCCTGAGTGCTCCCTTATATCCTACAAAGTGTACCCTCAGTACTACTATACTAGGGGGGGCACTCTGAAGGATGTAAAGAGGTACTCTGGAGGCACCAGTTGCACACTTACTGGGCTCCCTGATCGCTTGGTAGGGCCTGGTAAAGGTGGCAGAGGGAAGGGAGGACTTCTTTCCGCCTCCTGTAAAAATAATACAGCTGCTCTATAGCCACTAGCATTAATTTTACAGCAAAGGGAATCTCTCACTGAAAAAAATTATATCTTGGTCAGAGATGACCAATATATCACCCTTCCCATACCAATACGTCGCTGGACAGGAAGTGGCTAAAGACCAGAGTTCCTTTGCATTCAGGAGTGAAAGAGGGGTTATGTAATATAGATAGTAAAAATAGATGTGGATAGAGTAGGCCTCCAGTACTTAAGATAACCCCGGATACACAAAGAGTGCTGCCTATTAGGATTAGATAGATTGCTTCTTGCGGAGGGACGTAAGCCACAGAAGGTCATGTATAGACATTGGTGCACAATCCACTGCTTCCAATTTAACCCAAAGTGGTGTTTCATTTTAAGCATGGTATTTTGTTATCTGAGCAAGCTGTGCCGCTAGGTACAGGACACCCAACCCTCTCCTAATGCTAAAAGACAATTTTTTTTAAAAGGAAAAATGCACAGTTTAACCTATCAACACGCAATAAAAAAATGATATACACCCAAAATAATTGGCAACATCCTGAATTGTAATTGTACTAATTATAGGGATTTGTTGCTGCTTTTTGCACATTTTCATTTTTAGTGAATCATTTTTACTGAATCATACCTAATGCTTGTGAACTCCCAGTAGACTGAATATTTTTCTTTGCTCTTGTAATGAGCAGTGGTGTGCTCGCTATAAGGTGTAGGAAGGGTCTGTATTGTGTACTGTACCTGCACCCTGGAGGTCTGCGGCAGAGTCTAGAGTAGTCATTGTGTTCTCATATATAGGATTACATTGGAGCATTGTAGGCGATGAACCTGAGTCACATTTAATTCCCCAAGGCTGGGAAATCCCTCAAGCAGATGGCAAGATGTGTTCCATAGTAAGACTTCAGAAAGAAGTCTATACAAACTGCACATACTTTAGTGTGCATATAATAAAATATAGCCAATATCCAATTTCATGAAAGCAAACCCAGGAGACATTGTGAGATGGTGAAGAACTTATGTATGCCCATCCGACTGTTTACTAATGCCTATGGCAAGTTTAAAGTGGACCTCTCAGTAACGTCATTACAAGAGATATAAATACCTGGAAGTGTTACAATGGCACATTACTTGCGTGCATGCTCACTACATACTGTATATCTGATTTTAGGTCCACTTTAGGTTTTCCATAGGTAAATAGATATCATCTTGGGATAACCGTTAGGGAGTTATAGGCAGAATGTATGTGACGGTTTAAGCTAGTTACCTGTTCCTAACCACAGCATTTTTGAAGAATAGTTATTGAAGACTAGGATTGATTACAGTTATGTTAAAAACTTGAGCCCCCACATTTTTACAATTAAACAATTTTTAAATAGGCTTTCAGGACCATTATTACATGCTTTTGGAATAAAAATCTTATACAAAGATCAGTGAGTATGTCGTTCAATCAGCTAGGTGGCTTAGAACCTTGGGGTGATGGCTAAAAAGTGGACCTTATATACTGTATATATTGTAAGATCGGGTTGATTAGACTCAAGTGGCGCATGCATTTTCAAGAAGTTGCGCCAGTCCAGAATTGCATTTTTAAGGGCATGGTAGCCCACTTTTATTTAAAGGAATGGAAAAATTCACAAAATACAGCAATTTCCCATGCAGGGGTTCCACCATTACTGTAACTTGTACAATCAGAATACTTCAGCCTCCTAACTTACTCACTTGCCACACGGCTGCTTCAGGCCTCAAGCCTAGGCCTGAGGTCTGCTCCTCAGACCAACACAAGGGTTTCCTTCCACTCAAGCTCTCTCAGAGCTTACTGTTCTCATGATCAGCTCCTTGGTGCTCTATCACGTACTACATCTGCCTCCAGCCTGTTTGGCCGGACTTATTTGTATCAAAGGTCCGATGGTCGTTCTGACGGACTTTCAACGGACTTTTGACGGACTTCCGACGGACTTCCGACGGACTTTCGGATTAATGGACTTGGCTACACACGATCACACCAAAGTCCGATGGATTTGTATGTGATGACGTACAACAAGACTAAAATAAGGAAGTTGATAGCCAGTAGCCAATAGCTGCCCTAGCGTCGGTTTTCGTCCGTCGGACTAGCATACAGACGAGTGAATTTTTCGACCGGATTCGAATCCGTCGGAAAGATTTGAAACATGTTTTAAATCTAAAGTCCGTCTAATTTTCGACCGAAAAGGTCTGTCGGAAGTCCGATGAAGCCCACACACGGTCAGATTGTCTGACGGATTTGTTCCGTCGGACCAGTCTGGTCGAAAAATCCGCCCGTGTGTACACAGCATTAGATAAATGGGAGTCCTCCTGACTCCAATGCACAGACCTCCTGTCTGTTGGGTGGAGTCCTGAGTTCTAACCCCGGTTCTATTATAAACCCAACCCACACTTGTGCAATCAGTGTGCCTGCCTCTTCAAAAATCTGGCTTAAACTGCTAAAATGAACAGTGGGCTCGCCTCTCTACAATATACTATTTAATCTATCTATCTATCTATCTATCTATCTATCTATCTATCTATCTATCTATCTATCTATCTATCTATCTATCCATCCATCCATCCATCCATCCATCCATCCATCCATCCATCCATCCATCCATCCATCTATCTATCTATCTATCTATCTATCTATCTATCTATCTATCTATCTATCTATCTATCTATCTATCTATCTATCTAGTATATAAACAGTATCTCCTTCACTGCTAGAGGCCGTGCCACATATAACAGGTACACACTATCAACAGGCTGCTGTAAAATTCCATTACTCTGGGTAACCACTTGTGTCTTCACACTACTCCACTCCACACAAAGGTCCTTGTACACAGGAATCTGGTCCAGAATACTTGGAGGTCTGCCGTCCTCAGGTACTCAGCCCTCCCAAACAGGCCCTCACAAGGTTCAGTCTCTCAGCTCAGGTCCTTGCTGATTCTCCCTTGCTGTAAAAACTCCCAGCAATGGGTCCTCCCAGCTCTGGTCCCAGTTCATCAATCACTGCACAGGCTCAGCAAAAGAAACATGTCCATGCTCTCTGGTCCCTGCACCACTCTGAGATGACACCCTGGTCTGTGTACAGTTCCAGCCAAGACCACATGTCTGTATGGGTTGGTTTCTTCCGGCAAAAGACCCAGATCTCTCCAGAATTTCCCAAGAAAAATCCTACACATTCCCCTAACCAAAAAACATTTGGTCCCCAAAGGAGGGACTGAGTCCAGTACCATATAAATATTGATAACCTGGTACATAGCTTTGAAGGTACAATGATACGCAAAATTAGGTTAATTAACAAGAAAAAAAACTAGTACTAGGCTCGTACATTTGGGAGACTTATGATAATACATTGCTTAAGCATCATACATTCGTATGTAGAATACAAACAAGGGGTTGGTTACTTAGCACCAGTAAAATTCTATATATACAGTATATAGAGTGGCATGACCTACAGGCAACCTGCAATCTATTTCTATTGTGAGGGGAGGGTCAGGGGGCTAGCCAGCCACCTGTCCCATATTTTGTGGAATGTTTTGCTTCGTTTCCAAAGTTCAAAGGTAAGTTTGTACATTGGGATAGCATCGTTGATTAGCTTCAGCCATAAGGTTTTTAAAGAGGTCTGTGCTCCCTTCCATGACAACAATATAACATTTCTAACATAAAAGTAGAGAATGCGGAGTAGCCTTTTGGCAGGCGTCGATATTTGCAGGTCACCAAAGATGCCCAGCAGACAATTCTTGGGGTAAATAATGTTAGGGAGGCCTAGGGCTGTGGAATTAAGGGAGCCCACCTCTGCCCAGAGGTCCTGAACCATTGGGCATGCCCAAAAACAGTGTAGGAAGTCGGCTTCTTGGCCGCAGCTGCGGAAACATTCAGCCGTGGGCGTCAAACCCATCTTTTTCAACTTGGTTGGGGTGAGGTGAGATTGATGGAAAATTTTTACCTGTATAATACAATCTCTTGATGAAATAACTGATGTTTTGTACGTGTCACTAAACTCCGTCCAGTCCTCCTCTGCAAGGGAGATGTCCATAGAGATCCATTTTTCCTGGGCCCTACTAAATCTGGGGTTAATGTCAGTCATTAGGGCAGCGTAATAAGTAGATATAAGTTTGGTAGGGTCAGGTTGTCTCAGCACTTTCTCTAGTGGTGGCAGGTTAGTTGGGTCATCTAAGTAGCCGAACTGTGCTCTGATAGCATGTCTGAGCTGATGGTAGTAAAACAGGTATGAGTGCGGCAAGTCAAAGTCAAGTCTGAGCTGATGGAAGGATTTAAAGTCTTGTGCAGTGTATAGGTGACAAAGGTATTTAATCCCTTTGGAGTACCGTTTAGGGTCAGGTAAAGAGTAAAGTTCCTGCAAGGTGGGGTTGAACCATAGAGGGTTATTCGGGGATACCGACCCTGTGTGCCGTGTTATTTTGGTGGTGATGTATTTGAACAATGAAAGGGATGTGGCCAACATGGAGGTGCCGGGGCGGGCGGGACTTTGCCCCTATAATCAATATTGTGAAGGGTTTCCATGGAGGACGCAATGGCCCCCTCAATGGTAGTAAATGCATTTGCTGCTATCGGTTGTAGCCAGTCATGGATATGCACCAGTTGAGATGCTAGACAGTATAGAAAGAAGTTTGGGAATGCCAATTCTGCCAGGTGTGTCGGTAACCTTAGTGTCTCAAGCACCACTCTGGGGGATCTGCCATCCCACAGGAACATTGTACACATTGTGTCTATACGTTTGAAAACAGATTTAGGTATTTTGCATGGGGAGTTGGCCAGGATGTATAGCAGTCTTGGTAAATAGATCATTTTGAGGGTATTTGCCCTCCCCATGAGATCCAGGGGCAGGTCCATCCACTGTTTAGTTTGCTCCTTTAAGCAAGTTAGTAGTGGGTCTAAGTTATTGTCAATGTAAGTGGACAGAGGTGTCTGCACCAGAACCCCTAGATACCTAAAGGAGGACACCACCTGCAGATTAGAGTCTGGATGAATATGAGAATTTGGGTCCAAGGGGAAAAGACTGGATTTGTCCCAATTCACCCTGAATCCGGAGTAGTCTCCAAGTGTATTGATCTCGGATAACAATGTTAAAAGAGAGAAATGGGCTTTGAGGCTTATTAGGCCTCGGGACTTTATTGGTGTATTAAATTTGCAATATTCAAAACATATCAATTCAGAGATTATATTTTGTTAAAACAGAGAACTTTTATTTAACAACATTTAAAAGATTGTATAAGATCAATGAAGATACAAAGATTTCATAAGGTGCAATAACGCATTATAATAAGAATACCACTTTTCTCAACATGTTTCGCTCGCTAGAGCTTCTTCAGGAGACTTAGCATGTGGCATCATTGTTGTACTGAAGGTTATATAAAGAAAAACAAAAACAAAACAAAACAAAAGGATCAATTAGTTGTTGATTACACCATTGGTTAGGCATAAATACTTTTCAAACATTTAGGCAAAGAAGGAAAATCATATATATACAAATATGAACAGTATTAGATATTTACCAATCATGTGAAAAACATGGAATTTTCATTTCATATAGAGGCAAATTAATGAACTGCTATATAGAGAGAACCTTACCTAAAAAAATTAAGTTTCAATGGGTTACGCTCAGAACTAGGGATCCTAAATATTGTGGATTCTACTCCATGGATGGCCTCCCCCAGTCGCTCAACGCCTCACAAAAACGTTTGCAGAGATAATACAAAGGCGACCAGGATTGAAAGGGTCCCAGCTAGCAAGAGAGGGACCAATGACAATAAAATTGAGGACAGATTATATATATATATATATATATATATATATATATATATATATATATATATATATATATATATATATATATATATATATATATATAAATATATATACACACATATACATGCATACACATGTTACATACATATACAACATATATGTACAACCACACATAGATACATATAGTTTAATGTCATTATATTTAATTGTGTCTCAAATAAATAAAATAATTTGTTTTGGGAATTACCTCAGCAATGTTAGTTAATGGAATCAATCATATCCAGTAATCACATCCACAGTGGTGGTTGGACAGAAGCACTTTATAGAGAGGATGTATGGGAATGGTAAAGCGTAGTGGGTCAAAAATGTTGAGGAAGATCTGGAAAGGGAGAGGGCTCAGTCTAAACCAGACCCTGGAACATAGTAATGGACAAAATAAATTAATTCAAAAAGGTTTATGTACGTATGTTTTCAGCGGAAAGGGATTTAGCTAGTAGAATAGGTACCCCCCTGGAATAGTTTGTGTGGTTAGAGTGATAAGATTTTGCCAGCCATGGACGCCCAAGGGTTCTCACTTTAGTGCCGGTGAGGTGAGTTTCTTGGAGACATATAATATGGGGACGCCATTTTTTTAAAACCGAAAAGACTAGGGATCTCTTTAGGGGTGCATTCATTCCTCTAGTGTTCCATGACACTATCTTCAAGGACTTTGCCATTCTAAGTCATACATCATATCACAGTCACATAGAAATGTAAATGCCTTCACACTTAATACCTGGTAGGCCGTGTCACTCTGAGCATATCTAAACATATCTTCAAGATACTGAATATAACTGCCTCTGCAGCTGCACAAGCTATCAGTTAATAAACCAGAAAAAAAAAGATAAACTGTCTTAGGCAGTACCCGTAGAAGATGCAAAAAAAAAAATGAGAGTGTCCCAAAAAAGAAAAAAAAAACCCAAAAAAACCTTTGCCCCCGTCCCGCTTGGCCAACCCCAACATAGCGAGCCTTGGATCCCTGAACTGAAGAAACCTGAAGGGCCCCCTTTAAACTGGGGGAGAACTATCCTGTGGCCTCGCCACCAACTGGTATGGGGTGGTAGTGGAATCCAGAGTGACCCCCGAAAGGTTCTGCATATGGGGGATGTAGCATAGTTCAATAGTAGATGGAACAAATTGCATAGTTAAATTCCAGTAGCTTGTAGGTGCTCAGTCTGAAGCTGTGGAACTTGGTGTAAGTGGAGCTGGAATAAGTGGGAGTTAAAAAACCAGAGTTAGAGTGTACAAGTCTTGCTGTTTGTTTGCTGTTTGCTGTTTGTTTGCTGTTTGTTTGCTGTTTGTTTGCTGTTTGCTTGCTGTTTGTTTGCTGTTTGTTTGCTGTTTGTTTGCTGGGTTGCATTTTTGGGGCTTTTCCTTTTAGTTTTTAATTTGCCTTTTGCTGTCACTTTTTAAATAGCTTTTTTTTTCTCTGGTTCCATCAGTCTATCAATTAAGGGGTGTGGTTAATTGCTCACAGGTGCCTATTTAACTGGTTGTAGGACTCAGTCTGAGCGTGCTCAGTCTGAAGCTGTGGAACTTGGTGTAAGTGGAGCTGGAATAAGTGGGAGTTAAAAAACCAGAGTTAGAGTGTACAAGTCTTGCTGTTTGTTTGCTGTTTGTTTGCTGTTTTGCTTGCTGTTTGCTGTTTGTTTGCTGTTTGTTTGCTTGCTGTTTGTTTGCTGTTTGCTTGCTGTTTGTTTGCTGTTTGTTTGCTGTTTGTTTGCTGGGTTGCATTTTTGGGGCTTTTCCTTTTAGTTTTTAATTTGCCTTTTGCTGTCACTTTTTAAATAGCTTTTTTTTTTCTCTGGTTCCATCAGTCTATCAATTAAGGGGTGTGGTTAATTGCTCACAGGTGCCTATTTAACTGGTTGTAGGACTCAGTCTGAGCGTGCTCAGTCTGAAGCTGTGGAACTTGGTGTAAGTGGAGCTGGAATAAGTGGGAGTTAAAAAAACAGAGTAATGCCGCGTACACACGAGCGGACTTTACGGCGGACTTTGCCCGGCGGACTGGATTTCGTCGGACAATTCGATGTGTGTGGGCTCCAGCGGACTTTGTTTTCTCAAAAGTTGGACGGACTTAGATTTGAAACTTGTTTAAAATGTATCCGTTGAAATCGAGTCCGGTCGAAAAGTCCGCCGTCTGTATGCTAGTTCGACGGACTAAAAAGCCACGCTAGGGCAGCTATTGGCTACTGGCTATGAACTTCCTTGTTTTAGTCCGGTCGTACGTCATCACGTACGAATTCGACGGACTTTGGTGGATTGTGTGTAGGCAAGTCCGTTCATTCAGAAAGTCCATCGTAAAGTACGTCGAAAAATCCGCCGGGCAAAGTCCGCCGTAAAGTCCGCTCGTGTGTACGCGGCATTAGAGTGTACAAGTCTTGCTGTTTGTTTGCTGTTTGTTTGCTGTTTTGCTTGGTGTTTGTTTGCTGTTTGTTTGCTGTTTTTTGCTTGCTGTTTGTTTGCTGTTTGCTTGCTGTTTGTTTGCTGTTTGTTTGCTGGGTTGCATTTTTGGGGCTTTTCCTTTTAGTTTTTAATTTGCCTTTTGCTGTCACTTTTTAAATAGCTTTTTTTTTTCTGGTTCCATTAGTCTATCAATTAAGGGGTGTGGTTAATTGCTCACAGGTGCCTATTTAACTGTTTGTAGGACTTAGTCTGAGCGTGCTCAGTCTGAAGCTGTGGAACTTGGTGTAAGTGGAGCTGGAATAAGTGGGAGTTAAAAAACCAGAGTTAGAGTGTACAAGTCTTGCTGTTTGTTTGCTGTTTGTTTGCTGTTTTGCTTGCTGTTTGTTTGCTGTGTGTTTGCTGTTTGTTTGCTGTCTGTTTGCCTGCTGTTTGTTTGCTGTTTGCTTGCTGTTTGTTTGCTGGGTTGCATTTTTGGGGCTTTCCTTTTAGTTTTTAATTTGCCTTTTGCTGTCACTTTTTAAATAGCTTTTTTTTTCTCTGGTTCCATCAGTCTATCAATTAAGGGGTGTGGTTAATTGCTCACAGGTGCCTATTTAACTGGTTGTAGGACTCAGTCTGAGCGTGCTCAGTCTGAAGCTGTGGAACTTGGTGTAAGTGGAGCTGGAATAAGTGGGAGTTAAAAAACCAGAGTTAGAGTGTACAAGTCTTGCTGTTTGTTTGCTGTTTGCTTGCTGTTTGTTTGCTGTCTGTTTGCTGGGTTGCATTTTTGGGGCTTTTCCTTTTAGTTTTTAATTTGCCTTTTGCTGTCACTTTTTAAATAGCTTTTTTTTTCTCTGGTTCCATCAGTCTATTAATTAAGGGGTGTGGTTAATTGCTCACAGGTGCCTATTTAACTGTTTGTAGGACTCAGTCTGAGCGTGCTCAGTCTGAAGCTGTGGAACTTGGTGTAAGTGGAGCTGGAATAAGTGGGAGTTAAAAAACCAGAGTTAGAGTGTACAAGTCTTGCTGTTTGTTTGCTGTTTGTTTGCAGTTTGGCTTGCTGTTTGTTTGCTGTTTGTTTGCTGTTTGTTTGCTGTCTGTTTGCCTGCTGTTTGTTTGCTGTTTGCTTGCTGTTTGTTTGCTGGGTTGCATTTTTGGGGCTTTTCCTTTTAGTTTTTAATTTGCCTTTTGCTGTCACTTTTTAAATAGCTTTTTTTTCTCTGGTTCCATCAGTCTATCAATTAAGAGGTGTGGTTAATTGCTCACAGGTGCCTATTTAACTGGTTGTAGGACTCAGTCTGAGCGTGCTCAGTCTGAAGCTGTGGAACTTGGTGTAAGTGGAGCTGGAATAAGTGGGAGTTAAAAAACCAGAGTTAGAGTGTACAAGTCTTGCTGTTTGCTGTTTGCTTGCTGTTTGTTTGCTGTTTGTTTGCTGGGTTGCATTTTTGGGGCTTTTCCTTTTAGTTTTTAATTTGCCTTTTGCTGTCACTTTTTAAATAGCTTTTTTTTCTCTGGTTCCATCAGTCTATCAATTAAGGGGTGTGGTTAATTGCTCACAGGTGCCTATTTAACTGGTTGTAGGACTCAGTCTGAGCGTGCTCAGTCTGAAGCTGTGGAACTTGGTGTAAGTGGAGCTGGAATAAGTGGGAGTTAAAAAACCAGAGTTAGAGTGTACAAGTCTTGCTGTTTGTTTGCTGTTTGTTTGCTGTTTTGCTTGCTGTTTGTTTGCTGTTTTTTGCTGTTTTTTGCTTGCTGTTTGTTTGCTGTTTGCTTGCTGTTTGTTTGCTGTTTGTTTTCTGGGTTGCATTTTTGGGGCTTTTCCTTTTAGTTTTTAATTTGCCTTTTGCTGTCACTTTTTAAATAGCTTTTTTTCTCTGGTTCCATTAGTCTATCAATTAAGGGGTGTGGTTAATTGCTCACAGGTGCCTATTTAACTGTTTGTAGGACTCAGTCTGAGCGTGCTCAGTCTGAAGCTGTGGAACTTGGTGTAAGTGGAGCTGGAATAAGTGGGAGTTAAAAAACCAGAGTTAGAGTGTACAAGTCTTGCTGTTTGTTTGCTGTTTGTTTGCTGTTTTGCTTGCTGTTTGTTTGCTGTTTGTTTGCTGTTTGTTTGCTGTCTGTTTGCCTGCTGTTTGTTTGTTGTTTGCTTGCTGTTTGTTTGCTGGGTTGCATTTTTGGGGCTTTTCCTTTTAGTTTTTAATTTGCATTTTGCTGTCACTTTTTAAATAGCTTTTTTTTCTCTGGTTCCATCAGTCTATCAATTAAGGGGTGTGGTTAATTGCTCACAGGTGCCTATTTAACTGGTTGTAGGACTCAGTCTGAGCGTGCTCAGTCTGAAGCTGTGGAACTTGGTGTAAGTGGAGCTGGAATAAGTGGGAGTTAAAAAACCAGAGTTAGAGTGTACAAGTCTTGCTGTTTGTTTGCTGTTTGCTTGCTGTTTGTTTGCTGTTTGTTTGCTGGGTTGCATTTTTGGGGCTTTTCCTTTTAGTTTTTAATTTGCCTTTTGCTGTCACTTTTTAAATAGCTTTTTTTTTCTCTGGTTCCATCAGTCTATCAATTAAGGGGTGTGGTTAATTGCTCACAGGTGCCTATTTAACTGTTTGTAGGACTCAGTCTGAGCGTGCTCAGTCTGAAGCTGTGGAACTTGGTGTAAGTGGAGCTGGAATAAGTGGGAGTTAAAAAAACAGAGTTAGAGTGTACAAGTCTTGCTGTTTGTTTGCTGTTTGTTTGCTGTTTTGCTTGCTGTTTGTTTGCTGTTTGTTTGCTGTTTGTTTGCTGTCTGTTTGCCTGCTGTTTGTTTGCTGTTTGCTTGCTGTTTGTTTGCTGGGTTGCATTTTTGGGGCTTTTCCTTTTAGTTTTTAATTTGCCTTTTGCTGTCACTTTTTAAATAGCTTTTTTTTTTCTCTGGTTCCATCAGTCTATCAATTAAGGGGTGTGGTTAATTGCTCACAGGTGCCTATTTAACTGGTTGTAGGACTCAGTCTGAGCGTGCTCAGTCTGAAGCTGTGGAACTTGGTGTAAGTGGAGCTGGAATAAGTGGGAGTTAAAAAACCAGAGTTAGAGTGTACAAGTCTTGCTGTTTGTTTGCTGTTTGCTTGCTGTTTGTTTGCTGTTTGTTTGCTGGGTTGCATTTTTGGGGCTTTTCCTTTTAGTTTTTAATTTGCCTTTTGCTGTCACTTTTTAAATAGCTTTTTTTTTCTCTGGTTCCATCAGTCTATCAATTAAGGGGTGTGGTTAATTGCTCACAGGTGCCTATTTAACTGTTTGTAGGACTCAGTCTGAAGCTGTGGAACTTGGTGTAAGTGGAGCTGGAATAAGTGGGAGTTAAAAAACCAGAGTTAGAGTGTACAAGTCTTGCTGTTTGTTTGCTGTTTGTTTGCTGTTTTGCTTGCTGTTTGTTTGGTGTTTGTTTGCTGTTTGTTTGCTGTCTGTTTGCCTGCTGTTTGCTTGCTGTTTGTTTGCTGGGTTGCATTTTTGGGGCTTTTCCTTTTAGTTTTTAATTTGCCTTTTGCTGTCACTTTTTAAATAGTTTTTTTTTCTCTGGTTCCATCAGTCTATCAATTAAGGGGTGTGGTTAATTGCTCACAGGTGCCTATTTAACTGGTTGTAGGACTCAGTCTGAGCGTGCTCAGTCTGAAGCTGTGGAACTTGGTGTAAGTGGAGCTGGAATAAGTGGGAGTTAAAAAAACAGAGTTAGAGTGTACAAGTCTTGCTGTTTGTTTGCTGTTTGCTTGCTGTTTGTTTGCTGTTTGTTTGCTGGGTTGCATTTTTGGGGCTTTTCCTTTTAGTTTTTAATTTGCCTTTTGCTGTCACTTTTTAAATAGCTTTTTTTTTCTCTGGTTCCATCAGTCTATCAATTAAGGGGTGTGGTTAATTGCTCACAGGTGCCTATTTAACTGGTTGTAGGACTCAGTCTGAGCGTGCTCAGTCTGAAGCTGTGGAACTTGGTGTAAGTGGAGCTGGAATAAGTGGGAGTTAAAAAAACAGAGTTAGAGTGTACAAGTCTTGCTGTTTGTTTGCTGTTTGTTTGCTGTTTTGCTTGCTGTTTGTTTGCTGTCTGTTTGCTTGCTGTTTGTTTGCTGTTTGTTTGCTGGGTTGCATTTTTGGGGCTTTTCCTTTTAGTTTTTAATTTGCCTTTTGCTGTCACTTTTTAAATAGCTTTTTTTTTCTCTGGTTCCATCAGTCTATCAATTAAGGGGTGTGGTTAATTGCTCACAGGTGCCTATGTAACTGGTTGTAGGACTCAGTCTGAGCGTGCTCAGTCTGAAGCTGTGGAACTTGGTGTAAGTGGAGCTGGAATAAGTGGGAGTTAAAAAACCAGAGTTAGAGTGTACAAGTCTTGCTGTTTGTTTGCTGTTTGTTTGCTGTTTTGCTTGCTGTTTGTTTGCTGTTTGTTTGCTGTCTGTTTGCTTGCTGTTTGTTTGCTGTTTGCTTGCTGTTTGTTTGCTGGGTTGCATTTTTGGGGCTTTTCCTTTTAGTTTTTAATTTGCCTTTTGCTGTCACTTTTTAAATAGCTTTTTTTTTCTCTGGTTCCATCAGTCTATCAATTAAGGGGTGTGGTTAATTGCTCACAGGTGCCTATTTAACTGGTTGTAGGACTCAGTCTGAGCGTGCTCAGTCTGAAGCTGTGGAACTTGGTGTAAGTGGAGCTGGAATAAGTGGGAGTTAAAAAAACAGAGTTTAAAACAGGAGGTTATAACAGGGGTCATAGTACCTGTGTAGTGTGAGGATTTGAGTGTTGTCTGAGTAGTGTGTGTGGATCGTTAGTACTTGTGTATTGTGTACTGTATACTTGTGTATTGCGAGTGCACATAGGTCTGTGAGTACCTGTGTATTGTCTTGTTGTGTACCTGTGTATTGTCTTGAGTATTAGTGCCAGGAAGCTAGCTGTTAGGTAATTTGGAAAGGGTAAAATCCCCAAATCCTCACTATATTTAATAGGTACGATGCCCGGCGGGTGTGGAGAGGCGACTCTTTGTACACCTTTCCGCATGTATGCGTTCCTTGATCATCCGATCGAGGGCGAATACTGCTGTGCAAAATGTAAGCACATTGTTTCCCTGGAAGCCCAGGTTCTGAATCTGGGGAAGCAACTGTCAGCACTGAGAAGTCCCTCCATACTAAAGGTGAGCCAGGAACGTACACGGCAGATGCCGGCAGGGGCCAGCACAGAGGCGGGTGGAGACAAAGAGGTGCAGGCACTAGCAAAGAGTAGATGGGTGACAGTCAGGAGGGGTAGAGGGGGAAGTGCCAGAGAGGCTGATCCAGGACTGGAGCATCCCAATAAGTACGCTCCATTGAGTGACATTGGTGAAACCAGTCAGGGACCAGCACTGCTGGAGATGAGGGACTCTCCTAGCTGCCAGGGGAAGAACTCCTCCAGTGAGAGTGGGGGGGCAGCAAAGGGAAAGGAAAGACAGATTCTGGTGGTAGGGGACTCAATTCTTAGAAGGACAGAGAGGGCAATCTGTAACCAAGACCTGAAGTGCCGAACAGTATGTTGTCTACCGGGCGCTCGGGTTCGGTACATCACGGATCTTGTGGACAGATTACTGGGAGGGGCTGGGGAAGACCCGGCTGTCATGGTGCACGTTGGCACCAATGACAAAGTCAGAGGCAGATGGAGTGTCCTAAAGAACGATTTTAGGGATTTAGGTGCTAAATTGAGGAAAAGGACCTCCAAGGTAGTGTTCTCAGGAATACTACCGGTACATTGAGCCACACCAGAAAGGCAGAGGGAGATTAGGGAAGTAAACAAGTGGCTGAAGAGCTGGTGTAGTAAGGAGGGGTTTGGGTTCCTGGAGGACTGGGCCGACTTCTCAGTCGGTAACCGGTACTATAGAAGGGACGGACTGCACCTAAATGAGGAGGGTGCCGATCTGCTGGGAAGGAAGATGGCCAAAAAGTTAGAGGGGTTTTTAAACTAGGCGATGGGGGGGAGGGTCCAGAGACAGTGATAGCCAGCACGGAAGATATTCCAGAGGGTAGTATTGGGGGCATTAGTGGTAGGTTAACCAAAGCACAAAAACACAAGGTGAGTATAGTAGCAAGTCCTAGTTGCAATCTTGAAACACCCAATACGAGGACAATATGCGACCGGTCTAAACTATGTGGCATGTTCACTAATGCCAGGAGCATGGCGGACAAGATGGGTGAACTAGAGATACTGTTGTACAAGGAGGATTTGGATTTTGTGGGAATTTCAGAGACCTGGTTCAACAGCTCTCATGATTGGCTGGCAAACATTCAAGGGTATACCCTATACCGCAAGGATAGAGAGGGTAAAAAAGGGGGAGGGGTATGCCTATATATCAAGAATAATGTACAAGTGAATGTGAGAGATGACATCACTGAGGGAGCTAGGGAGGAGGTGGAATCTTTATGGGTAGAGCTCCAAAGGGATGAAGCTAAGGGGAAAATAATACTGGGAGTATGCTATAGGCCCCCTAACCTGAGGGAGGAAGTGGAGACGGATCTCCTATCACAAATTGGATTAGCAGCAAGGATGGGAAGTGTTATCATAATGGGGGATTTTAATTATCCAGACATAGACTTGGTGGAGGGAACCGCGCATTCATTTAAGGCTCGCCAGTTCCTTAATGTCTTGCAGGACAATTTTATGGGTCAGATGGTAGACGCACCAACTAGAAATAAAACATTACTGGATCTACTGATTACCAACAATACAGACCTGATCACAGATGTGGAAATACGGGGCAATTTAGGTAACAGCGATCACAGGTCAATTCGTTTCAGTATAAATCACACAAATAGGAAACATGAAGGGAACACAAAGACACTGAATTTCAAAAGAGCCAACTTCCCTAAACTACAAACCTTGCTAAAAGGCATAAATTGGGATAAAATATTAGGAACAAAGAATACGGAGGAGAGATGGGTTTGCTTTAAGAGCATATTAAATAAGGGCATTAGCCAATGCATCCCATTGGGTAATAAATTTAAAAGAGCGAACAAAAATCCTGGATGGCTTAACTCCAATGTAAAAATGCATATAAAAGCAAAGGAGAAGGCCTTCAAAAAATACAAGGTCGAGGGATCATCCTCAGCATTCAGACTTTATAAAGAATGCAATAAGAAATGTAAGGGTGCAATTAGGACGGCTAAGATAGAACATGAAAGACACATAGCGGAGGAGAGCAAAAAAAATCCCAAGAAATTCTTTAAGTATGTAAACAGTAAAAAAGGGAGGACAGACCATATTGGCCCCATAAAGAATGAGATAGGACATCTGGTTACAAAGGATGGGGAGATGGCAAAGGTATTGAATTTATTCTTCTCCTCAGTCTTCACGAGTGAATCGGGGGGCTTCAGTAACCAAAACTGCAGTGTTTATACTCATGACACAACACAGGAAGCACCTACATGGTTAACAGAGGACGGAATTAAAATTAGACTTGAGAAACTTAACATTAATAAATCACCGGGACCAGATGGCTTGCATTCGAGGGTACTTAGGGAACTCAGTCAGGTGATTGCCAGACCGTTGTTCCTAATTTTTACAGACAGTCTATTGACTGGAATGGTACCAGCTGATTGGAGAAAAGCCAATGTAGCACCAATATTTAAAAAGGGCCCAAAAAACATCCCTGGGAATTACAGACCAGTTAGCCTAACATCAATAGTATGTAAACTCTTGGAGGAGATGATAAGGGACTATATACAAGATTTTAGTAATAAGAATGATATCATTAGCAGTAATCAGCATGGATTCATGAAGAATCGTTCTTGCCAAACCAATCTATTAACCTTCTATGAGGAGGTGAGTTGCCATCTAGATAAAGGAAGGCCCGTAGACGTGGTGTATCTGGATTTTGCAAAAGCATTTGACACAGTTCCCCATAAACGTTTACTGTACAAAATAAGGTGCGTTGGCATGGACCATAGGGTGAGTACATGGATTGAAAACTGGCTAAAAGGGCGTGTTCAGAGGGTGGTGATAAATGGGGAGTACTCAGAATGGTCAGGGGTGGGTAGTGGGGTTCCCCAGGGTTCTGTGCTGGGACCAATCCTATTTAATTTGTTCATAAACGACCTGGAGGATGGGATAAACAGTTCAATCTCTGTATTTGCAGATGATACTAAGCTAAGCAGGGCAATAACTTCTCCGCAGGATGTGGAAATCTTGCAAAAAGACCTGAACAAATTAATGGGGTGGGCGACTACATGGCAAATGAGGTTCAATGTAGAAAAATGTAAAATAATGCATTTGGGTGGCAGAAATATGAATGCAATCTATAGACTGGGGGGAGAACCTCTGGGGGAATCTAGGATGGAAAAGGACCTGGGGGTCCTAGTAGATGATAGGCTCAGCAATGGCATGCAATGCCAAGCTGCTGCTAATAAAGCAAACAGAATATTGGCATGCATTAAAAGGGGGATCAACTCCAGAGATAAAATGATAATTCTCCCGCTCTACAAGACTCTGGTCCGGCCGCACCTGGAGTATGCTGTCCAGTTCTGGGCACCAGTCCTCAGGAGGGATGTACTGGAAATGGAGAGAGTACAAAGAAGGGCAACAAAGCTAATAAAGGGTCTGGAGGATCTTAGTTATGAGGAAAGGTTGCGAACACTGAACTTATTCTCTCTGGAGAAGAGACGCTTGAGAGGGGATATGATTTCAATTTACAAATACTGTACTGGTGACCCCACAATAGGGATAAAACTTTTTCGCAGAAGAGAGTTTAATAAGACTCGTGGCCACTCATTACAATTAGAAGAAAAGAGGTTTAACCTTAAACTACGTAGAGGGTTCTTTACTGTAAGAGCGGCAAGGATGTGGAATTCCCTTCCACAGGCGGTGGTCTCAGCGGGGAGCATTGATAGCTTCAAGAAACTATTAGATAATCACCTGAATGACCGCAACATACAGGGATATGTAATGTAATACTGACACATAATCACACACATAGGTTGGACTTGATGGACTTGTGTCTTTTTTCAACCTCACCTACTATGTAACTATGTAACTATGTATAGGGGGACTCTAGGAAGGAGGTCTGGTCTGTAAGGGTGGAGGATGACAGGATAACAGTTTACAGTTCTGCTGTAGGGGGGGTGGAATATCCTTATGGAAAACCAAAACGGTCCGCTGGGCATAGTAGAGGAACGCCCATGTGTAGGGAAAAAGGTGTCTCCACATTCAGCTCAGGGCAAGTGTAGATGGGGATTGTAGGGGTTAGAGCCTCAGGCTTTAAACTGCTCTGCGTCTTGGTGGAACTCCATATCGGTCATTGAGCCATGCCATGGCCTCCTTGGGGTTGGTGTAGAATTGCGCCTTGCCATCATGAATGATGGGCAGCTTTGCAGGGAAAAGTATGGCATAGGAGAGGCCCTCTGTGCGTAATCGAGCCTTTACTGCTGCGAAGCTGATGAGCTGCCTCTGGACATCCGCTGAAAAGTCAGGGTATACTGAAATGGTATTGCCATTGTATTTTAAGGGGCCTTTCTCCCTGGCGAGGCGAAGGATGGCAACCTTGTCTTGGAAGTTGAGGAGCCGGGCAATAATGGAGCGGGGTGGTGCTCCAGAGGGTGGGGGGTGCGGAGGGGTGCGATGTGCCCGCTCAATCACATGGGAAAAGGATGGTGCGTCAGACCCAAAAATTTACCTTAGCCAGTTTTAGAGGAACTTTTCAGGGTGAGGAACCTCTGCACGTTTGGGGAAGCTCAGGAATCACAGGTTGTTCCTTCGGGAACGATTTTCCAGGTCATCAATTTTGACGCGAAGAGCCGCCATTTCCCCTGTATGATCCCTCACTGTGGCAGATAGGGGATGGACAACATCCTCAAGGGAGCTGATGAATTCCTCTGCTTCCCCTGCCCTATCCCTTAAAGAGGAGTTCCACCCAGGGGGTCCAGTAAAAAAAATAAAAATAAAATAAAAGTCAGCAGCTACAAATGCTGCAGCTGCTGACTTTTAATTGGACACTTACCTGTCCCAGAGTCCAGCGATGCGGGGGATCGAAGCCCCGCTCGTCTCCCCCTCCGTTCAGTGGCGCCGGCATTGCAACTGTGGGCCCCGGGCTGTGGCTTCACAGCCTGGCACCCACTGCGCATGCGCGAGTGGTGCCACGTGCTGTGATTGGCCGCTCAGTCACCTGGGACCTGTAATGGTTCCCAGATGATTGACAGGAGGGAGGGAGCAGAGCGGAGCCCTTCCTGTGCCGAGGGGGAAGTGATGTCACCAGCCCAGGCACTGGAAGGGGCAGACTACGAGAGACCCCTAGCAACAGGCATTTAGAGGTAAGTTAAAAAAAAAAATATCCAAATGTTTTTTGAATAAAATGTGGTGCTGCGCTAATCCTATTAAGATAGGCGTGTAATGACTCTGTGATGGTGAGTACCTCCCAGTATAATTGGAATATTTACAACTGTAAAAAAATATCAGTGGAGAGGTAACCTAATGTGACAGTTGTGTAATTGTGCACTGGTGGTATGTATGACCATATACTAGTAATACAGGTACTCAACTGGTGCTAATAAATAAAGCATGCAAAGTGATCAGTGCTTAAACATCATATTCACAAAACATAGGTATATATAAAAAGATATATAAAGAGTATCTAGCAGCTAGCTTACACCATAGCCAGTCACCGACTGGCTTAACATATACCTGATATAAATCAACACACTCTCAGGTGCATGTATAAACAAAGTAGATAGTGCTTAAAGTGCATACAGTGACAATTATAATGTGGCTGGGTGCTAAAAAGTACATTTATATGCATGCAAATCATGCGTGCAAAATAATATAAGGTGTGATGCTCCGTTCGGCAATAAACAGTTAATCAAAGTCCATAAACTATGAGTGATCCCTTCGGTGCTAAAATATAGGTGACAATGGTGATCAATCTTCATGCAGCAACGCGCACACTGGTGGACAGTGGCCCCTTACCTGAAGGTAATGGGGTAATCGCATTTAGCCACTTTGAGGCATGGCAGCCTTTGTAGAAACCGTGGATGTAACCAACTGTGAGGGATAGTGGAGATATGGTCCTTTCCTGGTCACTTCTCTCGTGGGGGCGTCTGGTCCTTTCAAGTAGTGTCCCGGGGTCACCCAGATAAATTAAAAAGGAAGCCCACAATAGTGTAGTATTGTATGGAAAACGTACCACTTTTATTTAAGCATAAACATATGTACTCACATAAAAAACGTTAGAACCGGGTGGAGATCCGACGAGCGGCGAGCTCGTAGTACAATAACTGTCATAGAGTGCCTGTCCCGTCCCTACGCGTGACGTCACGGTCACGTGACTTCTTCAGGGGATCCCCTGAAGAAGTCACGTGATCGGTGACGTCACGCGTAGGGAAGGAATAGGCTTCTTTACACTGCTGTAAGCATTACGAGCTCGCTGCTCGTAGGATAAAGGCTGTGATTTGATACTGTTAAATGTGAGTACTTCTACTTATGTTTTGTGTGAATAAAGTGACCCCCTTTTAAAACATACTTCACTATTGGGTACCCTTGTCCTTCATATTCATTTACATACATCTGAGATGTGGAGGAGGAGCTAGGACCCGCACTGGCCCAGGACCCCAGCTAGGACCATAGCTATACATATCCAGCTGCCATAAGGATCTCGCAGAGCCGGCAAGCGTGGATGTAGTAACGGTATTGAGACCCAGGATCCTATGGTTAAGCAACTCATTATGTGGTTGACCCAGCACCGCTAGGTAAGGGGCCATTACCCACACTAGCGCATGCTGCACGAAGAGGACACAGAGTGTTTTTGCATCCCATCACCTCACTGTCATTTATTGTCGTTTACTGAGCACTGTTTTTTGTGCACCATTGATAAGACTTGTTTTTAGCACGCATTTGCTGGATTCACTGATATGACATACATCATCTTTGGACACTAGCATTCGGATTGGGTCATTATATTATCCATTTGACCATCCACACTGGATTTTATATACTATACTCATTTCACCACTAGGATCTGGTAATCATATCATTTTCCCACTGGATTTATTTATTATTTATTTTCTATTCACTTTATGATTTGTTATTCATCTGTCTGAATAATTGTATTCAGGTCACTTGAGCACTAGCACTTTTATATATTTGTTTTGCATTACCTATTGCTTTATTTATTGGATGGTTGTAGATATATGTTTTATTGTTCACATGAAGTAACCTTCACCACTCCCTTGGATTATATATTTTCTTATATCCCACTAGGTTTTTAGTAATAACACTAACCTTATGCGATTTTAATGTATTCATGCGATTTTCATCTTTTATCTCATTCGTTATCACTGATGCTTTTTCTCATATCACATGGCTTTTAGCACACAGTAAGTGACTATACATAGAGATCTCTAGCTATTTTCCTGGTTAGCGCAGCACCCCCCCCCCCCCCCATTTTATGGTGTAAGCTAGCTGCTAGATACTCTTTATATATCTTTTTATATATACCTATGTTTTGTGAATATGATGTTTAAGCACTGATCACTTTGCATGCTTTATTTATTAGCACCAGTTGAGTACCTGTATTACTAGTATATGGTCATACATACCACCAGTGCACAATTACACAACTGTCACATTAGGTTACCTCTCCACTGATATTTTTTTACAGTTGTAAATATTTATTCCATTTATACTGGGAGGTACTCACCATCACAGAGTTATTACACGCCTATCTTAATAGGATTAGCGCAGCACCACATTTTATTCAATTTCTCTTTAGCCGGGAACAGGCTGTACCCCATTCGGTGTAGGCTGCTTTTCCTTGTTTCACTGAGATTTGGTTCCCCTCCTCCTTTTCTCCCTTACCCCGTTTTACGATAGCGCAGGAATACCCCATAACCAAATGTTTTTTTGTTTTTGTTTTTAGGATTTTTCATGTATTTTTGTTTTTTTGGGTGGAACCCCACTTTAAGTTTTGTACATCTTGCTTCAGGAGAGAAAAGTCTATGCATACTGACGCTATCTGAGCAGTGAGGGAGGCTTTACAGTATCCTTAAGGCCAAACTCAGCATATACTGCAATACTAAAAGCATAAACAGTAACTCTCCGACTGAGAGGTTATGTTCCAAGTGACAGTGGAAAACTACAAAGAAGTATAACAGGCTAAGCCAGTGAAGGGATCTCAGACAAGGGGCTAGTCTTAGGCCTGTGAGTTTAACACACTAATAGCAACCTAGTCTTGTCCTTAGGTATGTAGTAATTATGAGCAATACTTTAAAGTAGGTTTCTGCTGGCAATTTTGGGGCTCTTTAATGTTGGTGTGCAAAAGCAGTGAAGATGCCTCAAGGGGTGAAGCTCAGCAGCAGTCAAGGTTGAGTTAGGTTCTGGGAGTGGGTAGGCCCCTTAATCCAACTAGGCAGAGATAGGACAGCTCAAAAGGCCAGTAAGGGGGGGAAGGTAAGTATGAAAGTATTATGCAGTAAAAAGAGGTGCATAAGGAGCAATCAATATCAGCATTCTGGGGTACTTAAAGCTGTGTTAACGGAGAACTCTCCTTCAGGTTTGGGTTGAAGAAAGAGGTTGGCCCGCGTTATCGTGTCATCACTTCTGATCCTGGGAATCGACCAGTATACCACAGCGGTGGCTTACCACTGCCTATGGGCAAATTTCCTGGGAACTTACCTGCTGTTCACACCGGGTGCCAGGCTTTTAGTCACCCTTACATGTGAGTTTAATTGTGATGTCTTTTTATATTGAATACATTTTTTAAAACGTTGCTGCGCAATGAGGCTTTCTCTGTCATGTCTATTTACATGAGGAACATCTGTCCCAAACAACGCTAGTACATAGAGGAGTGAAGCTTTCTTTATTATATTTATTTATATGAGGAACATCCATCCTAAACCACGCCAGCCCATAGAGAATCCATGGGGACTGCCCCACATGTGTGATTGACCAAACTAGAAATAGTTGGTCCATTTGGAGGGGTGAGTTCACATCTATGAATGTGAGGGCACCGTCTTGTGAGCACTTATCAAGCACTTATCAAGCACGGAGGCGCGTCCACTCTGTAGAGCACGAGCACTTTATTTGGGATTTGGAACTTTTAATGCTATAAGGTCATTGATGTTTGCAACAAATATCCTGTATGGGACTTTCTAGCAATTTTTTCAGTTTAAAGTCGCACCAATTTCAAATGTGATATTTATCCAATAGCTGTGGCATTCAGCGCGGTATATTTATTTTCTTTGAAGAAAAGGTTAACAATTAATTATGATTGTTGTGCGGGTCAGGGATCCTCTCACCAGATCCCTCTGCGGCAGTCCATGTGTGACTACGAGTAGTTCATTCGGTGGGGAGCGCCATTAAATAGCGGTGAAGGAGGGTTGAGCTTGGCCGGTTTGTTGCCTGTAGCCACAAACACATTCAAGCTTTCAGCTCCCCGCAGTTAATTTGAAAGCGCCTGACTGTAGGAAACACATTTATGTATTGGATATTGTGTTATTAAATAAGCTCATGCAATTTCTCAGCATTAAATTTTGGTTATGACTTATCTGTTTGTATAGTACAAGTGTATTGAGAATTAGGTATACACAATGCAAGTGTAAATCATCTAAGCAATACTGTACTTCTCTGTTTACAGGAGAGCTGCAATGGAACATAATGGACGAACTTAAGTGGGCAAATTTTGGGGTACAAGTGTATGTCTGGACAAAACATTAAAAAAATGTTCAGCATATCTCTGCAATACATGTGGATTCACCTATGTTTTATCCCCTTTATTTCCCTTTACATCAGGGTCCACCATGCTCTCCTTTACAACAGGGTTCGCAGAGTTCCCCCTTTCACTGTAAGGGAGAGCCCTGCAGGCTTTTTATGTAAAGGGGAACTCTGTGGACTCTGATGTAAGGGAGAACTTTGTGGAATGATGCAAAGAGGAAATCTGGAGTCTAATGTAACGGGCAACTCTGTGGACTGTTATGTAAAGGGGAGCTCTGTGGACTCTTGTGTAAGGGGGGGGGGGGGGGGCTCTGGTGACCAGAGATATCTTACATCCTAGGTTTCCCTTTACACCAGAGTCAGCAGCATTTCCCCTTACATCAGAGTCTCCATCCTTCTCCTTTACATCAGAGTCCACAGTGTTCCCTTTTACATCAGGATATGCAGAGTTCCTCCTCGCACTGTAAGGGGGAATCCTGCAGACTCTGATGTAAGGGGGACCTCTGTGCTGGGTTATATTAACATGGCCTTCATGTAAAAGAAGAATATGTTTTTTGCCTTTTGTTATACCTTAAGCACATTGCCAATTGTACTAGTTACATGTTTGTAGCTTGAATATAGATATTTGCACTGAAAACTGTCTATTTTTGGCAAATTTATGAAGTGTAAGTAAAATAATGGGTTCTGTCAGTAAATTTCACGTGCTGTGCCAGTAAAACAAATAGGTGCTGTCAATACATTTTTGGAATCCTGTCAGTAAACTTCACTGCAGGAGGTTGGCAACACTGGCTTGCACTGTTGGTCAGGAGGATGTTCTTTTTTTTTAAAAGGTGTTTATTTTGATTTTGCAACACAAAAAACAACAAAAGAAGGACTGTAATTACAAATGTGTAAAGTGCACTCAGTAAAACCATTTGCATAGTAAAGAGAATGAAACAAGTTTAACAGTCCATAAGAAACAGAAATACCCCAACAACACACATTCATACCTACATACTTGCACCCATTCAAACCTGCAACACATGCGACCCCGTAACGACAGCAGAGGTCTAAAATCCCCCCATGCATTAGATGGTTCATATAAGACAGTGGTCATCAACCCAATCCTCAGGGCCCACTAACAGGTCAGGTTTTATGTATTACCTTGGGGGAGATGCAGACTAGAATACTGCAATCACTGAGCAGCAAATGATATCACCTGGGATGTATCTCAGTTATCTTGCAAACCTGGCCTGTTAGTGGGCCCTGAGGACAGGGTTGATGACCACTGATATAAGGCAATCTGTGATTATCAATTTTGGCATCTTGACAAAAAATAGTATTAGAATACATAAGTAGTGGGCCTACTGAGAAAGCTGTGAAGAAAAAACATCCCCCCAGAAATCCTCCGATACATCAAGCCAAGGTTGTCAGATTTTAGTGAATTACTTAGGGCAGTGGTTCTCAACTCCGGTCCTCAGGACCCACTAACAGGCCAGGTTTGCAAGATAACTGAAATACATCACAGGTGATATCATTTGCTGCTCAGTGATTGCAGTATTCTTGTCTGCATCTCCCCAAGGTAATACTTAAAATCTGGCCTGTTGGTGGGTCCTGAGGACTGGAGTTGAGAACCACTGACTTAGGGCATGCCCTGCTCTTGTATATCAATTTGAATGTGGGAAGGACCCTATGAACAATGCGGAAGAAGGCATGGGCTGAAAGAGGGCCCACATCGTTCCAGTCCAATAGGATGGTTTTCCGTGCATAACATGATAGTATATGTAGCAATGTCCTGGTGTATTTATATAAATTATCCCTGCGCTACCTCGGAAACAGCGGTGTATACGGACAGCTGCAAGCACAGAGTGGGATCAAACAAAGCCCATGAATAGTGAAAAACAGAAGGAGGGAGTGCTGCGCTGGTCCAGTGTGATATGATTGTGTAGCAGTGTTTAAAAAAATTAAATTAACAAATAAAATTGAAATGGGGTGTGCGGGTGCTACGTATATGTGCACAGTATCCTGTATTTATACACTGAATCTGAGTGAAACAGAAAATCCTATATCCCGTTTAACCTATGGAAGGGATGCGACAGTGCAATGTGTGTAGGGAACCGATGCAAATAGTTCTCATACACACCAAGTATTAGTATAACTTGTGCAAATAAACCCTTAAAGTGCTGTCGTGCCTGTGCAATTCATAAAATTAAAAAGATTTTTTAGATGAAAGTGAAAAATGGTATGCGGGTACTGTGTTTGTATCCACAGTATCCTGTGGGAAAAGTATATAAATATATAACACAATTCCTTATGTCAAGTTCTATCTCTATAGGGGCTGTAGCAGCACAGTAGGTGCAAAACAAAAAAAAAACCTTAAGGTGCTGTTGTATCTATGCAGCCTATAGAGATAAAAGAATCATATTCATATAATAACAGTGATCAGGGTAATAAATAATATCAACATAGCATGTGCAAACTTCACTCTGTGAACAATATAAAAGTGCAAACTATGCAAAATCCGTAAATCGTAAAGAACCTTGTGCAGCCTATGTAAAATGTAAATAAATAATGTGCAAAACCTTATGAGTGTGACACACAGGTGTAGGATGTTTCTCTATAACACCCGAATAATTAGTAATATTCAAAATATATATTATAACGTGAAGTCCAGAACCAAGTCTTTAGGATATAATAACAATGTCGGTGCAAACTTCAAATACAATGTTTTGTGATCCCTTTAGCAATCCAATTGTGCAGCAAAAAAAATCCGGTGGGGTGCTCAAACACACACAGGTGAAGGATGGCCCCTTACCTTGCGGCAATGGGACAACCGCATAGAAGGTATATGGAGGAGATGGTCTCTCTTTGGGGTCCCTGGACCGGAGCCGGTGGTCCCTGTGTTTTAATCCCTCAGTACCAGCATCAACAGTAGCAGAGTCAACATAAGGGAGAATAAGAAGTGTACCAGATAGTGTAGTATTTTAAACCAATCGCTGTTTTTATTAGAGTTAAAAGCATGTACTCACATGCAATAGATGCATAACACGTAGAAATCCTACGAGCGGCGAGCTCGTCAATCCAACTCTGTATCCGTGCCTATCCCGTCCCTACGCGTGACGTCACCCAATCACGTGACTTCATCAGGGGATGTCCTGGTGTAGGTACGGTGAACATGTTCATTGAGTATTCCCAAAAGTCCCACCTCCAGGGTGTGAGGTATCGGTAGATGTAGTTTGTGGTCGAAGAAAGCAAACAATTCCTTCCAGAAGGTTAAAAGTACGGGACAGGTCCAGAACATATGGAAAAAGTCAGCAGCAATCACATCACATCTAGCACATGCAATATCCTGTCCCAGACCCATCCGGACCAGCCTAACTGGGGTATAATGCAGGTGGTGTATAAACTTAAATTGTACCAGTAGGTCAGCAGTGCTAATTATGTCCTGAAAACATATGTCAGTTGCTTCTTCCCAGTCTTCTTCAGAAAGCTCAGGCATAGACAATAGCCATTTGCGAAGAGAGTTCTGAAAAGGTTCTGCTCCTACCAGCTGGAGGCGACCATAAAAGGTCGTCACCAGTTGGAGAGTCACGGAGCCAAAGGGGGACCCTAAGCGTAGGGACGGCATGACAGTGCTGGACTGCACATCTGCCTGTCTCTGAATGGTACAGTTCTCCTTTTAGAGAAGGGGAGGGGCTGTATGAGAGAAGTGTAGGAGATGTTGGAAGGGGAAGTGACGTCAGTTGAAGAGCGGTGGAGGACGAGATTAGCAGCACACCTCACCGCTCTTCACCTTCCCCTTCTTCTTATACAGCATGGCGGCGATAGAGGGCTTTATAGACCAGCTCAGAGTGGCGGTTGCTGCTACCAGTGCGGACTGGCTCCAGCAGCAGCTGCGGGCGATCGCTGACAGTGGGGCGACGGTGAGCGGGGGGGCCACCAACTCCTCGGGCGCGGCGGTCGCGGCCGCCAGAGAGATACAGCCCTGAGGCTGGCTTGGGCTCATCCAGATCAGAGCAGCGTGGGATAACAGCAGGAGAGGCCCAGACACCCAGCATGCAGGGTAGGCAGAGGGATGGACGAGGAGAGGCCCGGGGGAATCGGAGGAAGGTCGGAGTGACTGGGGGAAGGGTGCCCAGCAATGCACGCGGCTCTTCCCCCCAGCAAGGCGCAGATGCTTGCAACCCCCTGAGGGGTCAGCAGGAGAGGGACGGAGGGCTCGGGACACACGAGAATGCACCGCGGCAAGTGGAGGAGGGGCACAGGTGACAGAGACGGGCAGTAGTCCGCTGCAGGGCGACAGTGGGTCAGCCAGAGACGCCAGGGCCAGCGTGAGGGGAGGTAATGGACGGTCAGCACGCACCCCGCAAAACAGTAGGCATAGGAGTCCGTCACCAGGGGCATCCAGCGGGCCTAGTGGTACTCAAGGAAGGAGTGGTCGAGCTCAGCACCGCAGGCCCTCGGCAACCACTGCGACTGCAGCTGGGGTGCAACAAGAAGTCGGCAGGATGGATGACCGCGACGATTGGTCGGAAGGAGAGCTGTCCGGGTCTGATGGAGGCGACGATCAGGGACATCAGGCATCGCTGGTTCCAGGAGTGGCGGCTGTTGGGCCCAGTCCAGGGCAGCCCGGTGAGTGCGATTCTTCTAACCCTGTTACTATTCTTTTGCATAATCTATTGGGGCGGAATGTGCAGGGGGGATGTTCACGGTCGGGGGGTACAGTCAGGCCAGGGGGGGGCAGAGAATGTATCGGCTCCACAGCCAGCATCGGCGCCCCAAACAGGGAATGAGGGTTTGCGGGAGTTGCTAACAGGCCTAAAAGAGCTAGTAGCACGCGTGGAAGCAGGGTCAGGAGGTGGTCTGGCTACAGCGGGGACGACAGAGAGGAATACCCCGCAGTCGGGGACCACCCCACCTCTTGCGGGTGACATCCCGGTTTCGCCGGTGGCGGCCGTTACAGCTGTTGGGGTGCCCCCCTCTACAGCAGCAGTGGCTACGACTTCGGGGGACCAGGTGAAGACAACTGAGAAAAAAGCCGATTCGGTTAGATTAGCAGATGCGGCAAGGAGCGAGGTATATGTCTGCTTTGAGGGCCCATTGGGGGCTCATTTAAAAGCGGAGATAAAGGAAAAAATATGGAAGGGCGAATACGTGGAAATTTTCACGTTGCTGCCGTTAGAAAAATTTAATCTTGATAGGTTAAAACCGGTGGAAGGAAAAAAGGAGGATGAGGAGAAGCGTAGGTATCGCTTGATCCCGCGAATGTTCTCCAATTGGCTACAAGCGTTCGCCATTTTGGCGAGCGTGGTAGGTGAGAAAGCGCCAGAAAATTGTTCTGCGCTGTTCCTGTACCTAGAGGCCATTAGTGAGGCCCATAGACCATACGGGGGCATGGCGTGGCTACGCTATGATGAGCAATTTCGTCAGAGGATGGCTGTGAGACCGAATCTACGCTGGGATCACAAGGACATCAGCTTGTGGATGAGGTTGATGACGGCAGCGAGGGCCCCTAGTCAGTTTTTTCAGGCAGGGGTCGGAGGTTCAGCATCCCCAGGACAACCGACCGAGAAAAAATGGGGATATTGCTGGCAATTCAATGAAGGAACCTGTAGATTTGGATCCAACTGACGTTTCAAGCACTTGTGTTCCGGCTGCGCGGGATCCCATGTATTGGCAAAACGTTTTAAAAAAGGAAAAGGACGCTCCGCAGATACTTCAGGTAAGAGGGAGGACTCCGGTACGGGTGGAAAGGATGCGGCCTTTCCTCAATATATACCCAGATCGGGCAGCGGCCGCCACGCTGGAGGCAGGTTTTAGGGATGGTTTTCACATTCCTTGTGCCGTGGCGGAGGTGCCGCCTGAGGCCAAGAATTTGCGGTCGGCCTTGCTGCATGCAGCGGTGGTCACTGAAAAATTGAAAAAAGAGGTTTCATTGGGACGCATGGCGGGTCCTTTTCGGGAAAGACCACTACAAGGGTTGGTGGTCTCCCCTTTGGGTGTGGTACCAAAAAGAGATCCAAACAAGTTTAGACTCATACACCACCTCTCTTTCCCGAAGGGAGGGTCGGTGAACGATGCTATAGTGACAGAAGAGTGTGCGGTTACGTACACATCTTTTGACGCAGCGGTCGCATGGGTTAGGAGATATGGGCAGGGGTCTTTAATGGCCAAGTCCGATATCGAATCGGCTTTTCGGCTTTTGCCAGTTCATCCCGACAGTTTTAGATGGCTAGGCTGTAAATGGGAAGGGGCCTACTATGTAGACCGATGTCTTCCAATGGGATGCTCTATATCCTGTGCTCTTTTCGAAATGTTCAGTTCGTTCTTGGAATGGGCAGTTCGGGATGTGGCAGGTATCAATTCAGTCATCCATTATTTGGACGACTTCTTATGTGTTGGTCCAGCAGGTTCCAACATATGTGCAGTGCTTTTGGGGACTTTGCAGTATTTAGCAGAAAGATTTGGGGTGCCGCTAGCCCCGGAAAAAACGGAGGGTCCAGCGGCGACTATCACATTTCTCGGAATAGAGATAGATTCGATGAGTATGGAATGCAGGATTCCGCAGGACAAACTATTGAAGTTGAAAGAGGAGGTTCGCGGGACTATTGGAGTTAGGAAATTGCAGCTTCGCCAACTCCAATCTCTGCTGGGTAAGTTAAATTTCGCTTGCCGAATCATCCCTATGGGCCGAATTTTCTGCAGGCGGCTGTCAGCCGCCACGGCAGGGATCCGGGCACCAACACATTTCGTGAGTCTGAATAGAGAGCACAGGGAGGATTTACGGGTGTGGCAGGTATTCTTGGAGTCTTTCAATGGAAGGGCTCTATGGATGTCTGGGCCGATCAGCAACTGTGACTTGGAATTGTTCACGGATGCGGCCGGTTCAACTGGGTTTGGTGCTTTCGGTAAGGGTCACTGGTGTGCTGCCAGGTGGCCAGCGGCTTGGCGGGAGGCTGGGTTCTTAAAGAACCTGGTACTTTTGGAGTTGTTCCCCATTGTCGTGGCCATGGAGCTGTGGGGCGAGTCATTTAAAAACCTTAAGGTTCACTTCAATTGCGACAATCTGGGGGTGGTGCAAGTGGTTAATTGGCTGACCGCGGCATCGGTGCCCGTGGTCAGGCTTTTGCGCCATCTAGTACTTCGTTGTTTACAATTGAATGCATTCATTTATGCTGTGCATCTACCAGGGACCGAGAACACCTTGGCTGACGCTTTGTCTCGTTTTCAGTGGGACAGGTTCCGGAGGTTGGCACCAGAGGGAGATCATCAGGGGGTCGCCTGTCCCAGCTGGATATGGAACATTGCCTTGGAACAGCAGCAAAATGGATCCAGCGATCCGTGAGTATGGCTACATGGAATGCCTACTCTAAGGTATGGAATGAGTGGTTCGCCTTTCTGAATGACTTGGGCATGGGATCTGATGATCCGGAAGTGGACAAGGCAGTGCTGTACTTTATCATTAGGGACTTTGAAAAAGGTATCTCGGCAGCTGCAATCAATCATGAATTGGCAGGTTTGGCCTTCCTTTTTAAATTGCAGGGGAGTCGGGACCATACTAAGGATTTTTGGTTACGACAAGCAGTCAAGGGATATAGGAAAGCGTACAAACAGAGGGACGGGAGGCGCCCCGTCTCATTTGAAATGCTTAAGCAGTTGATGCTTAGTTTGGAAAGGGTCAGCAGATCCGAGTACGAATGTGCACTATTCAAAGAAGCGTTCGCGCTGGCCTTTTTTGGGGCACTGAAGATAAGCGCCCTTCAAAGACGGGCTTTTCAATGGGGAGGTTGAAGTATGGGTGGATAGGGTCCGTATATGGATTAATAGGTCCAAAACGGATCAAGCTGGGAGAGGCAGGTATCTGGAGTTTGGGAAGATTGCGGAGCATAGCATATGCCCGGTTAGGATTGTGGGAGCTTTCATGGAGGTAAGGCCTGCTTTTACTGGCCCCTTTTTGATACATGAGGATGGTTTGTGTCTTTCAAAATACCAGTTTGTAACGGTTTTTAAGAAATGCGTGGTTAGGGTGGAATGTGACCCTTTACAGTTCTCCTCGCATTCTTTCAGGATTGGGGCGGCCACGGAGGCCACCAGGGCGGGTCTGAGTCAGGAGGTAATTAGACGTATTGACAGATGGGATTCGGATAGATTCAAACTGTATGTCCGCCCTCACATGGTTCAAAAGTAATGTTAGTTTGGTGATGTTTACGAGTGGGAGTTGGGGTATTAAGTGTTCATGAGGTTGTATTATTTATTTCGTTAAAAGGTCAAGATGTATGTCTGGTTTGGATACTCGATCACTCCTATGTGTTTTGGCGGACCAAAAGAGCGGACGTTCGGCCGAACGGCAGACAGCTTCGTATTCCCAGACAAGAGGCCCTCATAAGGTGGATTGGGGTCCCGGGGATGCAGTGGAATAGGGTGCTGGGGGAAGTGCATAGATTCTCCCGCCTGGATAGGGCCCCTGACGTATTGGTATTGCATGTGGGGGGAAATGACATGGGAGCCAGATCCATGAGGGACCTTATCAGAGACATCAAGTGTGATTTTTTGCGTTTAAAAGCTGCTCATCCCAAGATGGTCTTAGTGTGGTCTGATGTGGTAGGGAGGTTATCTTGGCGCTGGGCTTTGTCGGATAAAAAAGTGGACAGGGCTAGGATAAAAGTAAATAAAGAAGTGAGCCGGTTTTTTATAAGGAATGGGGGTTTAGCCATTCGTCATAGGGAGTTGGAGGTTGACACATGGCGTTATTTGTGCAGCGATGGTGTACATCTTAATGAGGTGGGGACAAGGAATACATAGAGGGCTTAGTGTGTGGAGGTGCCTGCAAGGGTAAGGGGTTACCCCTTTCGTGCTGTGGCAGTTGTTGTTTTCCTTTAATAGGATAAGTTATGTTACAAGTTGTAACATGTGTTACCCATCCAAGGATGGGGGGTTGTTTGATGGTACCCATCCATATGATGGGGGGTTTTGCTGGTACCCATACATGGAAGGATGGGGATTGAAGTTGGTACCTTCAGGCCTTAAGGGTTAACCTGCAGGAGTTAAAATGCTAGGTCACTGGGGTATGTTGTGATAATGCAGTGTCGGGTGTTTCCGACTGGCAGGTTTTAAATTAAGGAGGTTGTACCAGTGACCAAGGTCATAGTTATCGTTCTTACAGAGAAAGTCACCCTCACAAGTTATTTAAGAAAGTACAGTTATTTATAATATTTATGGTAATTTATACGTTTGAATAAAAGGTCGCAAGGCCATTTTACTCCAAAAAACTAGTCTGAGTCATCCATGATGTTTTTGGAGGGAGGGTATGTGCGGGTAGGATGGTATTAGGTACATGGGCTTAAGTCCTACAGTGTCATGGCAATTTCCGGGAACGTCAGGAGATCCTCAATAGACGATTCTGTGAGCTCAATGGTCAAAGATCCAAACTGTGCCCGAATGGCGTGTCTGAGTAAGAGATATTTGAAAAAGAATTTATTATCCAGGTCATATTTAAATCTGAGTACATCAAAAGATAGTAAGGTATTCGCTTTGATTATGTGGATTAAATGTGTAATACCAAATTGACTCCACCATGTCGAGTCCGGGTGACCGAAGAGCTCAGGGAGGTTTGGAGGTTGGGGTTCCACCACAGAGGAGTCTGTGGCGAGATCCCCATAGAAGACTGTGTCAGGATTTCTCCCCCTCCCTCCAGGCCATAAAACTAACCTCAACAGGGGAGAATCTAGAACCACCCGATTTCTTTGATCTATGGAGTTCATCCCGTAGAGAGGTAGGAGGTTCAAATAGGGTCAATAAAAGTGCAGTGGCAGGAGTCAGTGGGTCAGAATGTAACAGCATGTAGTACATAGCAATTTATGAAATGAGCTCTCTCTAGCGTCCAAATATATAAGAGCATCGTCCGCGTAGAGGGAGATCTTCTCCTCCAGTGGACCAGAACGAATGCCTCCTATCTCTGACATCTGTCGCACCGCCAGGGCCAATGGCTCAATGGCTCAATGGCCACTGGGAACAGGAGTGGAGAGAGCGGGCACCCTTGCCTGGTACCCCTCTTCAAGGAAAATGGTTCAGAGATGTCCCTGTTGGTGCGGACCCTGGCTTTTGGGTCCCCGTATAATAAACGGGCCTATTGAATAAAATGTGGACCAATACCCACTCATGCCATAGCTTCCCAAAGAAAGGGCCAGCTCACAGTGTCAAAGGCTTTTAACACATCTAGGGATAGGACCAATCCCCCCTGTTTTGCACGTGCTGCACTATGAATATGCAAATACAATCTACAAATATTGTCAAAAGTGCTCCTGCCAGGCATAAAACCAGATTGATCTGGGGGTACGAGGGACAGAATGACTGTCTGAAGTCTAATGCCCTGTACACACGGTTGGACTTTGTTCGGACATTCCGACAACAAAATCGATGGATTTTTTCAGACGGATGTTGGCTCAAACTTGTCTTGCATACACACGGTCACACAAAGTTGTCGGAAAATCCGATCGTTCTGAACGCGGTGACGTAAAACACGCACGTCGGGACTATAAACGGGGCAGTAGCCAAAAGCTTTCATCTCTTAATTTATTCTGAGCATGCGTGGCACTTTGTGCGTCGGATTTGTGTACACACGATCGGAATTTCCGACAACGGATTTTGTTGTCGGAAAATTTTATAGCAAGCTCTCAAACTTTGTGTGTCGGAAATTCCGATGGAAAATGTGTGATGGAGCCATAGGCGTGCGCACGGGGTGTGCCGGGTGTGCCTGGGCACACCCTAATCACCCCGTGCTGTCTCCAGAGATTTGCCCCAAAATGCTGCATCCAAGAGAGTGTGTGGCCCACGCTGCCTGTGAAACAGTTTCACAGGCAGCAGATCGTGAGAATTGCCAGAGCTGTTCAGTGTATTAAACTGTCAGCTAATGACACTGCAAGCAGGGAGAGACACCAGCTGTCAAAATGTTGCGGTGATGTCGGGGGTGGGCGGGACCGAACGGTCATTAAACACCAGCCAATGGGATGGGGTCTGGGCGGGCGGCTACATTTATATGGCTCCACCCCTCTCTGAAACAGCTCAAACATTGGCTGGTGTTTATAGCACTTGGTCCCGCCCACCCCGACATTGCGGCTGAGTTGTAAGTCATCACAGCTCAGCCGCGATGTTGGTGGTGGGTGGGACTAAGCGCCAACACCAGACAATGATTGGGCTGCTTCAGAGAGGGAGCGGAGCCAGAGAAATGTAGCGGCCCGCCCAGACCCATCCTATTGGCTGGTGTTTTGTAACTTTTCAGTCTCGCCCACCACCAACATCACCGCTGACTTTTAACAGCTGGTCTCTCTCCCTGCATGCAGTGTCATTAGCTGACAGTTTCATACACTGAACAGCTCTGGCAATTCTCACTATCTCCTGAATGTGAAACTCCTCCTCTCCCCTATTTGTGCCACCCAATGCTGCCTATCAGTGCCAACCAATGCTGCCAATCAGTGCCAACCAATGCTGCCTATCAGTGCCAACCAATGCTGCCTATCAGTGCCAACCAATGCTGCCAATCAGTGCCAGTGCTGCTTATCAGTGCCAACCAATTCTGCCTATCAGTGCCAATCAGTGCAAACCAGTGCTGCCTATCAGTGCAGACCAGTCCTGTCTATCAGTGCCAACTAATGCTGCCTATCAGTGTCAACCAATGCTGCCAATCAGTGCCACCCAATGCTGCCAATCAATGCCAACCAATGCTGCCAATCAGTGCCAGTGCTGCTTTTCAGTGCAACCAATGCTGCCAATCAGTGCTGCCTATCAGTGCCAACCAGTGCCAACCATTGCCAACCATTGCTACCTATCAGTGCAAACCAGTGCTGCCTATCAGTGCCAACCAATGCTGCCTATTAGTGCCAACCGGTGCCAGTCAGTGCTGCCTATCAGTGCCAACCAATGCTGTAAATCAGTGCCAACCAATGCTGCCTATCAGTGCCAACCAATGCTGCCTATCAGTGCCAACCAATGCTGCCAATCAGTGCCAGTGCTGCTTATCAGTGCCAACCAATTCTGCCTATCAGTGCCAATCAGTGCAAACCAGTGCTGCCTAACAGTGCAAACCAGTGCTGCCTATCAGTGCCAACCAATGCTGCCTATCAGTGCCAGTGCTGCTTATCAGTGCCAACCAATGCTGCCTATCAGTGCCAGTGCTGCTTATCAGTGCCAACCAATGCTGCCTATCAGTGCCAACCAGTACTGCCTATCTGTGCCAGTGCTGCTTATCAGTGCCAACCAATTCTGCCAATCAGTACCAACCAATGCTGCCAATCAGTACCAACCAATGCTGCCAATCAGTGCCAACCAATGCTGCCAATCAGTGCCAATCAGTACTGCCTATCCGTGCCAGTGCTGCTTATCAGTGCCAACCAATTCTGCCTATCAGTGCCAACCAGTGCAAACCAGTGCTGCCTATCAGTGCAGACCAGTCCTGTCTATCAGTGCCAACTAATGCTGCCTATCAGTGTCAACCAATGCTGCCAATCAGTGCCACCCAATGCTGCCAATCAATGCCAACCAATGCTGCCAATCAGTGCCAGTGCTGCTTTTCAGTGCAACCAATGCTGCCAATCAGTGCTGCCTATCAGTGCCAACCAGTGCCAACCATTGCCAACCATTGCTACCTATCAGTGCAAACCAGTGCTGCCTATCAGTGCCAACCAATGCTGCCTATTAGTGCCAACCGGTGCCAGTCAGTGCTGCCTATCAGTGCCAACCAATGCTGTAAATCAGTGCCAACCAATGCTGTCTATCAGTGCCAACCAATGCTGCCTATCAGTGGTGCATATCAGTGCCCATCAGTGCTGCCTATCAGTGCCAATCAATGCCCATAAGTGCTGCCCATTAGTGCTGCCACTCAGTGCCCATCAGTGCTGCATATCAGTGCCCATCAGTTCTGCCTATGAGTGACAGTGTTGACAATTAGTGCCCATCAGTGCTGCCTATCAGTGCCACCTATCAGTGCCCATTAGTGCAGCCTATCAGTGCCCATCAGTGTCCAACAGTGCTGCCTATCAGTGCCAATCAGTGTCCATCAGTGCTGCGAATCAGAGCCTATCAGTGCCCATAAGTGCTACCAATCAGAGCCCATCAATGGTGCATATCAGTGCCCATCAGTGCCGCCTATCAGTGCCAATCAGTGCTGACAATCAGTGTCCATCAGTGCCACCCATCAGTGCCACCTATCAGTGCCAATCAGCGCTGCCTATCTGTGCACATCAGTGATACCAATTAGTGCCCATCAAAGCTGCCAATCAGTGCTGCCATTCAGTGCAGCCTATTAGTGCTCATCAGTGCTGCCTTAGCAGGGATGGTGGAAACCCCTCTACAGATAATTGTAATACAAATTAACTTCAAGTGCAACAACTTTTTAGTTGGGAGGTTCACACTTTGGACTTTTTATTTTTTAGAGTGTTACACTTAATTGTATATGTTTTAGTTACGGTTAAATGTGCATCATTGCACTTGAAGTTAATTTCCCACCAGCCCTGCTAAGTACATGTCTTTATGGACTGGTGTGCAGTCATGTTGGAACAGGAAGGGGCCATCCCCAGACTGTTCCCACAAAGTTGGGAGCATGAAATTGTCTAAAATGTCTTGGTATGCTGACGTCTTAAGAATTACCTTCACTGGAACTAAGGGGCCAAGCCCAACCCCTGAAAAACAACCCCACACCATAACCTCCCCCCTCCACCAAATGATTTGGACCAGTGCACAAAGAAAGGTCCATAAAGACATGGATGAGTGAGTTTGGGTTGGAGGAACTTGACTGACCTGCACAGAGTCCTGACCTCAACCTCAACACCTTTGGGATGAATTCGAGTGAAGACTGTGACCCAGGCCTTCTCATCATACATCAGTGCCTGACCTCACAAATGCCCTTCTGGAAGAATGGTCAAACATCCCCATAGACACACTCCTAAACCTTGTGGACAGCCTTCCCAGAAGAGTTGAAGCTGTTATAGCTGCAAAGGGCGGGCCAACTCAATATTGAACCCTACAGACTAAGACTGGGATGTCATTAAAGTTTATGTGCATGTAAAGGCAGGTGTCCCAATACTTTTGAATATACATACATATACACACGTATGTGTGCTTGAGCTTTCGGGTGCACACCCTAATGCAATAGGCTGCGCACGCCTATGGATGGAGCCCACACACGGTCAGAATTTCCGACAACAAGGTCCTATCACACATTTTCGGTCGGAAAACCTGACCGTGTGTACAGGGCATAAGAGTGAGAATCTTTGCTAGAATTTTGGCATCATTATTTAAAAGGGATATGGGAGGGTAGGACCCACACTGCAACTTTTCTTTGCCAGGTTTGGGTATAACCACTATAAGTGCTTCGTTCATAAAGTCCGGAAGTTTCCCCAGTGTAAGATAGTCTTGGAATGTCTTAAGGAGCTTAGCAGCTAGTTCTTCTATGTGTGTTTGGTACCACTCTGAGGGGAGTCCGTCGAGGCCGGGAGTTTTATTGGTCAGTAATAAACGTATGGCCGTAGTTACTTCCTCCAGAGTAATAGGTTTATCTAAGGAAAGCTGCTGGGGGGTACTAAGTGTTGGGAAGTCAAGTGATTCAAAGAAACCTAGGAAGGCATGTTCTGAGGGGATAAATGTATTGTCATATAATTTACTGTAGAAATCTGCAAAGGTCTGGTTAATAGTCAGAGCGTCAGCAGTAGTTGACCCATTAGGAAGTTGAATTTCAGCTATCGAACTATCCTGGAGGTCCATATGGGCAAGGTACGCAAGGAGCCTACCATTTTTCCTCCATGCTCACAAATGCGAGCAGAGAGAAATAGTTGTTGCTTCCTGGTCAAATCCACCATATGAAGCTGGAGCGCCCGATGAGCGCCCATGAGCATACCTCTAGTCTCAGAGGAGGGGCTACCCGAATGATGGGTGCGTGCCTCCTCTAACGACTATTGGAGAGCTTCCTGCGCAGCCCGCCCAGCGGATCTGTATAGTTTAATACGTGAAATATATGAGCCCCTGACTACCGCCTTAAAGGCGTCCCAGACAGGGCCCCCGGCTGCAGAGTCCATGTTAAAGGACCAGTAATTGGACACGTCGGTCGGGATGGATTCAGAAATTTCCGACGTGGTGATCCAGAGGGGACAGAGTCTCCGGGTCCAGAACAATGGTCTGTGGCCAACACTTAAGCCCACCTGTATTATAGAGTGGTCAGAGACCGTTTGAGATAAATATGCTATGGACTGGACATGGGGTAAAAAATCCCCCGTGGCCAGGGCATAGTCTATTCTGGAGAGGGTTGCATAAGACCTGGACTGGCAGGAGAACACTTTGTCTTTAGGATATTTCCAGCACCATATGTCTACATATCCATAGGCACTGCACCACACACAAAACAATTTAGACTCAGACTGTAGAGGTTTCAACCTATCTAAGGCCGGCTGCAACACAGAGTTAAAATCCCCAAGGATGAGCATGGGACAGCTAGGTAAGGAGGCAAAATGCACACTGAGATCAGAAAATACTGCAGCCGTGAACGGAGGGGGGAGATAGACCGAAACCAAATTAAGGGGTGTTCCATGTACGGTTGCACGTAAGATAATATATTGTCCCTTAGGGTCCAGGATGACTTGGTGACACAGGAAAGGTAACCCCTTACGGATTAAAACTGCAACCCCACGTGCATAGTTAGAATAAGTAGAGTGATAGTTATGGGCCACCCAGGGTTTTTTCAGGGCCAAAATTTTAGATTCCATGAGATGAGTTTCCTGGAGGCACAGAACATGTGGTTTGCCTCAAAAATAGAAGCTCTTTTAAATTTAGAGTTCATTCCACGGACATTCCATGAACAAACATTTACCTGAGACATGGGACCAGGGCAGAAATCACTAGGGCAGGAGGAAACGGGGGGGGGGTCCCTGAAGAGCTCCCTGTCCCCGGTCACAGCCACAGAAGGTCATGAGGGTCGCAGTGCTGCAAAAAAATAAAACCACACATACATCATACACACAACAATAAAACTATGTACAGAAACATAATCATTACCCAATAAGGGTAGCATTACCCCTGCCCAGCTCCAAAAAAGGGGAGAGGGCCTATACCCAAAACTTGTACCATGCGTGGGGTGCATGGCCAGCAACAGGAGACAAAAGAGATGTCAGGAAAACAAAAATAGTCAGTGTTTAATAATTACCAAAAAAGGGGGGGTGTTAAGTACCTGGTAGGAGAGCCTGACTGTAGGAGAAGACCTCTCATACAACGCTGGTTCAGGAGCCACTGGAGTGGGGACAGTGGTCTCCTGAGCGCAGTGGGGTAGGAGTGCCTGTTGGAGTATAGTCCTTGATGTAGAGGCAGAGATCCCTCCTGGGATGGCAGGACTGCAGGTGAGTGGAGACTGGAACAGCAGCAGACTTGACACACTGGAGGTGAGGGATCATAGGAGCTGAAGCTGAAGGTGCAACAGCAAGTAGAGCGGCAGGCACAAGCAGAGTCAGACAGTCCGGGTCGGCAGGTAACTGGCACAGGTAATCACAGCAGGCAAAGGCAGAGTCGGTGCACAGGCAGAGGTCGGCAACGGTAGCAGGTACAGACAGCAGAGATATTCGAAGGCGTCTTGGGCAAGTTGGTTCCAGGAAAAACGGATATTCTGTTTGGTTAACTGCGTGATGGGTGCGATTATGGCTGAGAACCCCCTGATGAACCTTCTGTAGAAGTTCGCAAACCCCACAAACCGCTGAATTCCCTTCTTGTCCAAGGGTACCGGCCAGTCCAGAACAGCGGAAACCTTTTGTGGGTCCATCTTGATGCCTGTTGCAGAGATTATTAACCCCAGAAACTGAATGCTCTGTTGTTCAAACTCACATTTCTCCGCTTTCGCGTACAGACTGTGTAAGCGGAGACGACCCAACACCCTGCGGACATGTTCCTGATGCAATTCACGGGATTCTGAAAAAATCAAGATATCGTCCAAGTATGCGATTACAAACACATCTAAAAAGTCCCTGAGGACATCGTTAATCAGGTGTTGAAAGGTCGCGGGGGCGTTGCAGAGTCCAAAGGGCATGACCAGGTATTCATAATGCCCGAATCGGGTTCGGAATGCTGTCTTCCACTCATGCCCAGCCCGGATATGGATCAAATTATATGCCCCTCTCAGGTCAAGTTTAGTGAAAATGACGGCAGTCCTTAATTTTTGGAAGAGTTCAGGTATCAAGGGTAGAGGATACCGATTTTTAACCGTGATTTTGTTTAGTTCACGATAGTCTATACACGGACGGAGAGACTTGTCCTTCTTGGTGACGAAAAATATTCCGGCACCAGCTGGAGAGGTAGAGTGGCGAATAAAACCTTTGGCCAGGTTCTCATCTATATATGTCTTTAGTACTTCCTGTTCTTTCTCTGACAATGGGAAAATGCGTCCGAATGGTATTTCGGATCCTGGCAGCAATTCAATGGGGCAATCGTAGGGGCGATGAGGTGGAAGAGAGTCTGCCCCCTTCTTACTGAAAACATCAATGAATTCATGATACTGTTTAGGTATGACCTGACAAAGTTTCTGGTCGGTGTCCAAACAAAGTAGGGTAGAAGAGGAATCCGAATCTTTCTTAAAACAGTGTTCATGACAGTAAGAAGATGAGAATTTCACTTCTCCAGATGTCCAATGAATGTATGGATTGTGGGCCTGCAGCCAAGGAATGCCCAGGATGATGGGAAACATAGGAGAGGAGATGGCATCAAGAACCAGCAGTTCCTTGTGTTGGGAGGAAGTAGAAGCAGGCAGAGGCAGGGTTTCCTGGGTTACTTGTCCCGATCTGATGCGGGATCCATCAGCTAGAAATACAGCGAGTCCATGGGTCTTGGTTCGTAATGGGATGTTATGCTGGCTGGCAAAGTTTGAATCAATAAAGCAACTGCATGCTCCGGAATCAATGATGGCGTTGATCGTTATTGTCCCTTCTTGCAGCTGTAAAGACAGAGGAAGGGCAATGTGGGTAGAATTCGCAGACAGAGCAGAGAGATTGGTATACACAGAAGACGGGCACTTACTTATCTTGACTGGACAGTTCAGGACATAGTGCCCAGTCCCACCGCAGTAGAGGCACAGATTGAGTTGCCGGCGTCGGGCCCGTTCTTCAGGCGACAAGGCAGGTCGCATCAGTCCTAATTGCATAGGTTCTGCGGAATCAGGTGTGGCATTGGCTGGATTTGCACTGGATGGGGGTACATAGCGTGTTGCCGGAAGTGGTGCTCTGGCTGTCATCCAAATCGGGCGGGTTTGTAGAGCAGATCGTTCAGATCGACGTTCCCGAATACGTCGGTCGATTTGGATAATCAAATTAATCAAAGCCTCAAGATTGTTTGGTACACCCACTCGGGCAAGTTTGTCCTTTAACCCTTCAGATAGACCCAAGCGAAACTGGTGACGCAGAGCCGCATCATTCCACAGAGTGTCTGCACTCCAACGTCTAAAGTCCATGATATAGTCCTCCGCAGGTCTGCGGCCTTGCTGGAGCGTGAACAGACCTGATTCAGCTGTAGCAGTCTGTTGAGGGTCTTCGTATATTTGAGCCATGGCTTCAAAGAAGGAAGATAAGGACTGGGTTAGTGCTGAGTCCCCCTCAAGTGGACGATGAGCCCAGGTCTGAGGTTCCCCTTGTAGGAGGGAGATCACGAACCCCACCTTAGTGGCCTCCAGTGAGAAAGTTCGGGGCTGTAAGGCGAAGAAGAGCTTGCAGGCGTTGCGAAAGGCCCGGAACTTGGCCCGGTCTCCAGAGAATCTATCAGGAGTGGGAACCTTTGGTTCAGGTGGAAGCATTACAACGGAAGGACCAGGAACCGTCTGTGCCGGGGTTGCGGCTGAGGAGGAGGCCAGGGGGTTAGGTCCTGCAAGGTTCTGAAGTTGCCCCTCCAATCTGTTGTAGTTATCCTGGAGGGATTGAACGGCTTGAGTGAGGACCGCAAGGTGGGTGCATATTTCTTTCAATGGAGAGGTATCTCCTGCAGGCTCAGTCATGGCTGCTTCGTACTGTTAAGTACCTGGTAGTTGAGCCTGACTGTAGGAGAAGACCTCTCATACAACGCTGGTTCAGGAGCCACTGGAGTGGGGACAGTGGTCTCCTGAGCGCAGTGGGGTAGGAGTGCCTGTTGGAGTATAGTCCTTGATGTAGAGGCAGAGATCCCTCCTGGGATGGCAGGACTGCAGGTGAGTGGAGACTGGAACAGCAGCAGACTTGACACACTGGAGGTGAGGGATCATAGGAGCTGAAGCTGAAGGTGCAACAGCAAGTAGAGCAGCAGGCACAAGCAGAGTCAGACAGTCCGGGTCGGCAGGTAACTGGCACAGGTAATCACAGCAGGCAAAGGCAGAGTCGGTGCACAGGCAGAGGTCGGCAACGGTAGCAGGTACAGACAGCAGAGTGGTCAGGCAGGCCGGGTCGGGATCGGAGCAGGTCGGATGGTCAAACAAGCCGGGTCAAATCAGGTAGCAGACAATCAGAATACAGGTTCAGGCAGGGTCACAGAGCTGAGACGAAGCAGCGATGTTCCCATGGAAGAGGGGAACTTTTATGTGCTAATTGACGCCAAACCGGCGCTAACGCGAATGCGCACCCGCGCGTGCCCGAGCGCCGCGCTGATGCACAGCAACAGTAGCAGCTTGATGCCGTGTCTGAACAGGGGCGCGCCGGCGCATAGGCACATGCAAGCGCCCCCGTCTGGTACTGGTAGATCCCTGACAGGGGGTGAACCCCAAGGCAGCTCAGGCCTGCTCAAAAAATAAGGCCAGGTACTCTCCTCACAGGAGATGTGTACGATCAACCATAGTTATCACTGAATAAAGCTTCAGTGGTAATTAACAAGGAATAATGGGAAATGGCCAGGGGAGAAAGAGAATGCAGGCTCTCCATTCTTTCCAGCAAAACACGTGGACCTCCATCAGGCAGGGGGTTTAGGAGGATGGGGTAGAGATTCCCACCAGGTGTTCTGTCTTATCGACAGCCCTGGTTTCTGTAGACCAGGTGGTTGTTCTTTAGGGCACTTTCACACTGGGACGCTTTTCAGCACTTTTCAGCCGCTAACGGGACGCTTTTAACCCCTGCTAATGGCCAAAAAGGGTTAAAAGCACTGGTGCTGCCCATTGATTTCAATGGGCAGGGGTGCTTTAGGAGCGCCTCAAAGATGCTGCTTGCAGGATTTTTTTAAGCGTCCTGCCAGCGCACCGTTCTAGTGTGAAAGCCCTCGGACTTTCACACTGGAGTGACAGGAGAGGCACTTTACAGGCGCTTTTCTGTCACTATTTTTAGCGCTATAGCGCCTGTAAAGCGCCTCAGTGTGAAAGTAGCCTTACTATAAGTGTGCTGACATTCTGGTCCGAGCCTCTGCTTCATATTGTTTAGTTTCCTTTGTGTTCCATGATCGCCCACCATTGCTTGCCTTGGAGGGGTTGTTGAGGTGTTCTGTCTTTTCCAGTATGCCCACCTGTCACAGATCGGATATGGTGCTGATCTGTGTCTTACCTGTTACTGCTGTAGGTCGGCTGGTTCCTGTTGTTCCACAGCTTGTGTTCAGCTCTTGCTGCACTCAGCAGTTATGGGTGTCACCGGTTTCACCTGTTGTCTTTTATATACTTCCCTCCTGCTACTTCCTGTCCAGCCTCCCATGTGCTTCTCTATTTTAATTCCACTCAGATCAGTTTCTGGTTACTTGAGCAACACTTGTTTCTGAGCTCCCTTCGTGTAACCTGCTTTAGCCTGACCTCTCGTGAACTGATCTCTTGTGTACCGACTCGGCTGTCGATGGAATTTCCCCTGAACCAGATGTGGTTTTATCAATTTTTGCAGCTGCGCTATGTACTACAAGGCTAATTTTCTTCCTCTCCTGTTTGGTTTTCTCCTGGGCCTGTGTTGGAGAGAGTAGTTCAAGCAATCTCTTCTAAAGGCCTTATCTCAGGTACTTACTTGTCTCTTTTAGAGACTACTTTTCATAAATTCCACCTGCCCTCTAAAGTGGGGACAGGATATTGTGCCTATTTCTAACAATGCTTGGGAAGAGATTCACCGGGTCCTCCCCTTTGTGTCTCTCTCACCCTCACACAGGTTAACCTAAATTTTTATATTACACAGGATGTATAGAACCCCCGGAATTTCTGTGTACCATTGGCTTTAGAGCCGATTCAACTTGTCCTAGATACAGCAGAAATTCGGGGTCTTTGATACATCTATTATACTGTTTATTCACCAAGGTTCTCTAACAAACATCTGAGGGCTTCATAGAACAGCTGTATCTATACTGAGATTAAATTACACACAGGTGGACTCTATTTACCAATTAAGTGACTTCTGTAAGCAATGGGTTCCACTAGATTTTAGTTAGGGGTATCAGAATAAAGGGGGCTGAATCCACGCTACACTTTTCACATATTTATTTGTAAAAAATGTTGAAAACTATTTATCATTTTCCTTCCACTTCACAATTATGTGCCACTTTGTGTTGGTCTATCACATAAAATCCCAATAAAATACATTTTATGTATTACATTTATACGTATTACATTTACGTTTTTTGTTGTAACATGACAAAATCTGGAAAATTTCAAGGGGTATGAATACTTTTTCAAGGCACTGTAGTTACTGTAGACCATTTGGGTGTTCTTTACTGTAAGAGTGCTTGCCCTGAAGACCAAGAAGATGTTCCCAGCTCTAAGAATAGTTACTGTAGACCAGGTGTGTATCATTGACTATAATAGTTCCTACACTGTAGATCAGGAGGGTGTTCTTAAATCTAACAGTAGTTACACTGTAGACCAAAAGGGTGTTCTTTGCTGTAAGAGTGGTTACTGTAGATCAGGAGGGTGTCCGTTACTGTAATAGTGCTTACACTGTAGATCATAAATGTGTTCTTTAATGCATTAATAGTTACAAACAAAATGTATACAATGCAGCACTCCTACGTATCTTGTTACAAATCTATCCTATTCAAATCTCCATATGAATAAAATAGGTCTTCCAGACCATATTGGGTATCATAAAGTGGCACATTTGTCACCGATCTTGAGCTGATGTGCCCCGAATTCAACTAAAGGATGGGTTCAATTTGAACAGTCTTTTACCAATTGTAAACTGGGGGGGGGGGGGCTCCCATGGCTGCAGACAGAATCTCTCTGCCAAATCCTCTATCACCCGACAATCGGGCTTACACTAGCAGTGGTAAATTCCCTTTGATCTGTGGTCATCATGGATGTGCACCCCTCTGAGATGACTCTGACAATGACACATCCCAATTTTGCTTTCAAAATATTTATTTTTCACAAAAAGCATAGCAAAGAAACTATTTTACATAGTAAAGTAAAACATAGAGTGTACAGTAAGGATATGTGGAAAGTCATGCAATATCGGTAGGCATATAAGAGATGGGACTTGACTAGAAGTCCGAAGGTTGAACAATGTTGGCCACCAGACTTTGGAGTAATAAGGCAGACTTGTACTGATACCACCCCCAGGCGAGGTAGCCGCCAGGGGTTGGAGGTTCTTGGTTCTGGAGATTAGACCCGTCCGAGGGAGGCCACGAGGAGTAGGGGGATCTCCCCCCCAGCACCCCTATTGGGATCATACTGTGCCAGGCAGAGGGACATCCACACCCCCTGTGCCCCCCCAGGCTGGGTCCCCTCACAGAACTCTATTGTATGCTAGGGGATAACCCTAGTATGATCACTGTATTAAGTAAAGGGAAACCCAGAGTGGGAGAGAGAGAGGAAAGCAAGGGCAAGATAGAAGATGAAAAAGAGGATGGGGGTATGGAGATAAGGAGGTAGGGTTCATTCACCTGAACGAAGGGTTGAACTTTGGGGGGGTAAAATACCCGGAGTGATTGAGATTCTCATGAATTGGGCACAGGGACACATCCCAATTTTATGCCAGGACTCAATTTAGAGTAAAGCATTTTTTTCCAGAGATCACATGGTAATCCCTAGCAGATATTCAATCAATGTTAAACCCACCAATCGATGCAATTCCGGCACTTTGTGTTGCATAACTGGGGAAAAGTGACAGCCTTTCCCACTCCTACGGATTTAAAAAACTTGTGTCTTGAGGATGAGAAGATTCCCCATAGTCCATCCCAGTCATATCGAATAATGTCACACATAATGAATTTGGCACCTCCTAAATACCTTACGCAGTGGAATATCGAACTCCACACTACTTTTACTTGACAAGATCCTACAAATGACACAAGGCATCAGTGTCTATCATAGTCAGGAGATGGGATACAAAATACTATCTAAATGGTACTGGGCTCCTAAAATCCTTCACAAGCTTTACCCACAGGGTTTGCCACTATGCTGGTATTGTCTGGAGAATAAAGGAACCATATTCCATATCTTCTGGTCTTGCCATAAGATTCAGTCCTTCAGGTTTCCGGTCAAACACTGGATACTTACATTTTCTGATATCTGTATACCTGAGGATGTGGCCACATTTCTTCTTAATTTAGCTCCCCTCTCCTTGAAACAGTATAAACGCTATCTATGGATTCATTTGCTCAACTGTGCAAAGGCTTGCATTCCTGCTTATTGGAAACAAACATCGGCCCCACCTATCAAATTGGGGTTTCACAAGAACACCAAAATTAAACTTATGGAAGAGTTAATGAAAAAAAAAAAAAAAAGAAGCAGGCGGGAACTCGGGGGTTTTGAATGTGCTGTGGTAGCTACCTTCAGTTCAAGTGGTGCCTGACTGGAACCCTCCGGGTTAGTGTCCATCACCCTCAGCTGTATCAGGCAGACTTTGGCTTCATTGACTATGTGGAGACTGGCCCCTTGGAAACATGAAGGAATCCCTCTTCTCCACTATGGTAGTGAATACGAGCAAAAGGTCACCTAGTCTGTTTCTGACCGCTTGACAGATCTGCTATTCTGTTCCAGTGTCTTTAGGGATATCGGCCACCATGCTTGACTCCAGTTGGCCATTCTGCTCCTCACACCATTGGGTTGTGGCATCGGAATCCCATGTAGATTGTTTCTGGCTCGTTATCTTGGTAACTTGCTTGTAGAAACCGAGATATCCCACGTGTAGCATTATCCCCCCAGGAGCTGCTGAGTAATTTGGGTTTTCTGTTCTGTGCCTTGGCTTGAAGAACAACCTCAGTCCCTCTGACCAACCTGGCTGAATAAAAATTACTGCAAGCACACAAGTATAGATACATTAAACTCAGCTGTGAACTATGTGGTGGAGAGATTGGCTATACATAACCAATCTCACCTGCGCTAAGATGCGCCCCTTCACCATAATGGTATAATGCATCCCTAAGTAACCCATGCCTTCCCTGTTTACCAGTAAACATACATCACCACCATCTCAGCTCCTTCTTTACTTCATCTGCCCAGCAGGGCAGAGACTCTCGGCTTTTTATTCACACACAAACAGGAAGCCACCAGCACCATGTGACCTCAACACAAGATATGACCAAATAAGGATATGACAACAAGGAAAACTCATGGCCCCAACAGCCAATCACTCCCTCAATACAAAATTACATCACAGGAAATTACAAACAGTAAAGGGGAGGGCACCCACAGGAAGGGATAGGGAAGGGGGAGGGAGAGTGCACACGCCCCATCATGGTCAGCATTGATGCCACTCAATACTGCTCAGAGTAACCAGTATTTAATAAGATCACTCTACTTGTTCTTACAGGCTTGAGAAGATCTGCGGGGACATTGCTACCGGTGTTGTCAATATACGGTACGAGTATATTAACAAGGCAGATATCAATGTCCTCTTATTAAAGTAGATATGTATCCAAAAGGGATAGCGTAGCCACACAGAGATAAAGAAATATGTTTCTCTCGTTATGCCTTCGCTTCTCTAATGCGCATAGACATTTGAAGGCAAGAAGTCCAGCGCATTGCGCTTGATACTTACAAACCGGTAAAGGCCCACACACACAGAGAACACGTCTCCAAGCCCATGAGAAAGTTTTCATACTGATGATTTTACCGCTGGTCCCCATTCAACCCAAGTGCGCTCCACTAGAGCGTTCCTTGGTTAGATCAGACACAGGGAGACAGATGACAATCTATAAAACACACATCCTAAAATAAAATGTCCATATGAGCCCATATAATAAAAATTTCCAACAATTAGCACCAAGGAGATAGACACAAGACCGATTAGTGGTAAATGAACTCAATATATGGGTAAGAAGCATGGGTTTGAGCGTAAATGAGCGCACAGTAGGTAGATACAGACAGAGTCTGCTAGACAATGTAATCTTTATGTCAAAGTAAATTAAAATAGAGTTCTGTAGCACTAACTGGAATCAACTTATACATCAGCAAATTCAGCAATAAACAGCACATATAAGAACTAACTGCAATATGAATGATAATACTCATAATAACTAGTCTACCATGAACTCTAGGAGAATAGCTAGGATATGGTGTAATGTCCCCTGAGAGGTACCTCTTAGCATAAGCAATTGGTAAAGGTCTCAGTGTAGCAGCTGTAAAGGGACAGTCTTTAGTCCTAAGTCTCCAGCCGACTAATGTTGTGGCCCAGTTGTACCTTATTGATGCATGTGAGAATAGTCCCAGTCAAGCCTGCAGGCAGCAATAAGGCTGCTAGATGGCTGTATGGTCAGTTCCTAAAGTGTTCAGTCTCTCTAGCAGCAGATAGTAAATTCCCTCAGCAGCATCTCTCCAGTCTCAGTGATATTGGAGCTCACTATCTGGTCACACACAGTGATTAGTCCACTCTCTGCTACTCTCCAGGTGACTTTGGCTGCTAGCACATCTGGACTTATCACTCATCATCCTGCTTAGGCCACCATTATTCAGCAGTGGTGGTGCACACTGGACAGCTATATGGCTATCTCTGGGCTTCCTCATGGCAAAAAGGAAGCTGTGTCCTCTACAGCCTCATGCATTTTTTTCCCCTCCTCTTGGCAATCTCCCACGGAAATGCAGTTCAATGCTCAATAGAAGTCCACGGTATGGCTCTTCCTGAACTTCATTGCCATCATGGATGTCTATGGAGCTCCTTGACATCCCAGCTCCCCCTACTGGCAGACAGTGGCAGACAGTGAGATGAATCGGCCTATCAGTTCAGTGATAGTGTAAAAAGTGGCTGCAAACTGTCATATACAGTACATGTAAATGCAAAGTTTATAATATATATATTAATATATATATATATATATATATATATATATATATATATATATATATATATACACCGTATCTATCGGCGTATAACACACGCCGGTCTATAACATGCTCCCCAAGTTTAGGAGGGAATTTTAGGGAAATAACTTTTTAAGGAAAAAAACTTACATTTAAATGCCCATCAATGCAGCCTTATCAGTGTCCATCTGCAGCTGTGTCAGTGTCCATCTGCAGCCTTGTCAGATCATTTGCAGCCTTATCATTGTCATTTGCGTCCTTGTCAGTGTCATTTGCATCCTTGTCAGTGTCATTTGCATCCTTGTCAGTGTCATTTGCAGCCTTGGCAGATCATTTGCAGCCTTATTCGTGTCTTTTACATCCTTATCATTGTCATTCGGAGCCTTGTCAGATCGTTTCCGGTTTAAATATGGCGCCACTGCCGAGATACACAGAGCTCTTCTTGGCTCCGCTCGTAGTCCCGCCCAGTGTTCGGGTAGCTCCGCTCACAGTCACGCCCAGTCCCTGTGTTATGTCCATCATAGGGCGGGACTGGGGGTGACTGTGAGCGGAGCTAGCCGAGCCTAGCCGAGTACACTCGGCTATCTATGTATATCGGCGGCCGGCTCGCTCCGCTCACAAACAGCGGGGGGGATCGGCGGGGATCGGCGTATAACACGCACCCGCGATTTTCCCTGGATTTTAAGGGGAAAAAAGTGCATGTTATGCGCCGATAAATACAGTATATATCCAAAATGTCAAAATACAGAATATAGAAATTTATAGAACTACAGGTTGTAAGCGGGTTAAAACAATAAAACTCAATAAAATAGATGTGATGACAAAAATGTATATGCTATGTACAAAATTGTATGCAAATTACTTCTGCTTCAAAGATACTAGGTGTGTGTAGTATCTGATATGTAATAAATGTGATCCTTGAGAATAACTATGCAAAGAATCCATAAAAATACATACAAAATGTATGAAAAATCTGTGAGACATACGTAGAAAAGAAATAGAGTGATATGGGGGTGAGCATTTTCAGTGAGTCATGCCAGTCTAAATGGGGGTTCAGGGCTTGTTGGTCCACTTTTATTACCAACATTTAAAAAAAAGCAAAGCCTCTTATGTCAGTATTTCCCACACAGGGATTTGAGCTTTACAAAGTGTTATAAGCAAAAACAGGTAAGGAAAAAATTCCAAACCATCTGGCTTCAGCAGCACTGCGTGTCTTGTCAGGATCCTTCAAACCCAGCTCTCTGGCTCTCCTGGCTCACTCAGCCTTTAGTTACAGCACGTCTCTGTATAGGCCCACTCCTGGCCTCTAAATAAGGGATCTCCTGACATCCCAAGCTCTCTCTTATGCCTTCGAGACTCGGAGACTCACAGACTCCCTCAGTCCCCCCCCCCCCCTCGTCAGCTAAGCTTCCACAGCCACCCCAGCCTTGTGCAGCTGTCCCAACTCTCCCAGTCCTTTTGGTGAGGAAATTCTTCAAAATGAAGAGCAGACTTTCCAGTGGTTCGCCTTTCCTAATTGGAGTATATCTCTATCCTGGCTGGAGCACAGAGCTTTCCAGACATGGCCCCTAAGCTTTGCCCAAGCCTCACTTATAACAAGTGTGCAGACCTGCACACCCACACAGCCTGCAGGCCTCCAGTAAGACCTGGACAATCAAGCCAGTCTTCTCCACTCAGAAATAATACTCTGCATTTTCCACATTTTCTAAAAACATACACTTCTAGGGCCCTTAGCATGCTGGGTTACAAAATATTTGGAAACAAAGCATCCCTTATATCCCCTCTTGTTATACCAATGTTACCTGATCCAGATTTCAAAATTTCTTGTTGTTCTACCGATATATCATAACCCACATGGGCACTGAAGTAGATAAAACACTTCCCCAGTGTCACAACAAATCAAATCTTTGATGGTAATATTTTAGTTGGTACTAAGTAATAGAAAATATTTCCTCCTCTTTAGATTGCCAGTCAGGATCTTGCACGCACAACACTGCCCAAAAATATAGACACCTTGTACACCCAAGAAGGTCAAGGTTTTATTTCTAGACCAGGGTGGGTCTATAACACTTTTAGCAGTTGCAAAAAAATCACTATTTTTGGTACAGTTTTTTTTATTTTAATAAATTGGCTTCTTGCACTGTTGTACAACCATGAGGTATATTAACAACTAGACAAGAGGATAGAACTGTTCCTGTCAGGTCTCCTTAAATGAGATCTGGTACAGATTTTGTTATTCTGTACAAACATTTCTATATCTAGAAAGACAGAATTCTTGGGATGGTCCAGGTACGTGAGTGTTATATTTTTGCCATTATCATTCAACATGTTCATTAATTGTTCACTCCCTCTCTCCAAATCATGACAATATCATCAATAAAGCGTTTCTATAGAACCAGCTGTTTTGGCCTATTTGTCAATACCATCTCTGTCTACCACTTTTCCATGAATGCGATAGCAACACTGGCAGCAAATTTAGCCCCCATCACCATGCCAGTAATCTGTTTATAAAATTCTCCCCATATAAAAAATAATTATGTGTAGGACAAAATTCCGAAGTACTGTGCCTTGAAAAAGTATTCATACCCTTTGAAATTTTCCAAGAAGCCATGTAGGGACACAGCAAACATGTGGAAGAAGGTGCTCTGGTCAGATGAGACCAAAATGGAACTGTTTGGCCTAAAAGCAAAACACTATGTGTGGCGGAAAACTAACACTGCACATCACCCTGAACACACCATCCCCACCGTGAAACATGGTGGTGGCAGCATCATATTGTGGGGAGGCTTTTCTTCAGCAGGGACAGGGAAGCTGGTCAGAGTTGATGGGACAATGAATAGAGCCAAATACAGGGACATTTTAGACGAAAAATTGTTGGAGTCTGCAAAAGACTTGAGACTGGGGAGGAGGTTCACCTTCCAGCAGGACCACGACCCTAAACATACAGCCAGAGCTGCAATGGAATGGTTTAGATCAAAGCATATTCATGTGTTAGGATGGCCCATTCAAAGTCCAGACCTAAATCCATCTGAGAATCTGTGGCAATACTTGAAATTTGCTGTTCACAGATGCTCTCCATCCAACCTGACAGAACTTGAGCTATTTTGCAAATAAGAATGGGCAAAAATGTCACTCTCTAATGTGAGTTTTCCGTTAAGCTTAATGAATTTAATAATCTTCAATTAAAAAGTTTTGACAGGTAATTATTAAAGGGTTTAATTGCTGCTATTTGTTCTTATCTCATTTAGACAACTCTGACATTTCTCATTAATTCACATTAACCTGCACGCTCGCCGAGGGACTCCACAGAGGATTAGGAATATGGAATACTCTGGGGTGATCATTTGGCTTTAAAGAAACTATAATAAGCTCGCTTGTCATTTAGCGGTTTTGCTCTAAAGGAATCGCAATGTTAGGTGATTATGAATAAACAATATTTGCATATTATGTAATAGTTTGCAGAATTCTATTATACTGAAATGTTTTATCACAAGAATCATCAACATCAAAGAAGACCATTAAGCTGCACCCTCCATAATAATATAAACAGACCTCAACAGGAGAGATCATGGGAGATATAATACACCATTAGGGATGGGCCGAACACCCCCCAGTTTGCGTCACACCAGAACACTGCGAACATGCAAAAAGTTCTAACGAACAAGCGAATCCTATTGAAGTCTATGGGACACGAACATGAAAAATCAAAAGTGCTCATTTTAAAGGCTTATATTCAAGTTATTGCCATAAAAAGTATTTGGGGACCCGGGTACTGCGCTAGGGGACATGTATCAATGCAAAAAAATGTTTTCAAACAATAATTTTTTCAGGAGCAGTGATTTTAATAATGCAAGTGAAACAATAAAAATGAAATATTCCTTTTAACAACCTTTAAATATTGTGCCTGGGGGGTCCCCTTAGTCTGCCTGCAAAGTGGCGCATCTGTGCGATGTGTAGAACATGCCGCGCAAAAATAACATTTCTAAAGGAAAAAATGTAATTTAAACTTACTCGCGGCTGTAATGTATTGCCGGCTCCCGGTGAAAATCAAGGAAAAAAATGGCGTGGGGTCCCCCTCAGTCCATACCAGACCCTTATCTGAGAATGCAACCTGGAGGTCAGGATAGGGGGGAGAGTGAGCGCCCCCCCTCCTGAACCATACCAGGCCACATGCCCCCAACATGGGGGGGGGTGGGTGCTTTGGGGCAGGCAGGGCTCTGCACTAAGGGGGGCCCCCCTTAGTGACGCCACTGGAATGAACACTTTGCCAGGTGGAGCCCAGTACGCATACATTACCCCCCTGAGATAAGGATGTAAAAGGAATAACTGGGGATCTTGTGGCAGCTGCCAAGATCCCAGTGGTGAAACCTTCAGAGATGGAAGGAAGCTGGCACTTCAGATTAGCATGGACCACTCTGGGTCCTGAGTTAAGCGTTCCTTGGACGCAGAATCCTCAGAAGAGGAGACTAATGCCAGCCCACCCCCCAGGGCCCCCATCAACTGCCACTTTCTCACTGTTCACCAACTCCTCCTCTAACCAGAAAGCAGGGGGAGAACAAGAATGCCTCTGTTTTGAACCATCTTGACCACACAGTGGTGAGAATCCCAGAGACCTGCCACTGCATCCCCTCCAAGGCATCCAACAAATCCACCTTAGTTAAACAAGCAGGTGTTCCTGTAGCTTACCACAGACAGCATAGAGTCGCCTGGACCGGATCGACTGGCAGAATGCAAAGCACCATTTCCATGTATAGCATTGCAGTGGCCAGGCACATGACACACACAGTCCCTGAAAAACACACAGTGTTTTGTTTGTTTCGCAAGTCTCAAGACACAGTACAAAAAAACCTAACCTCCCCATCCCCCACAAAGGAGAGTAGCAATGTCATGCATCCTGCATGCCATGTCTTAGGTGAGGCCAAACTGCAGTGGGAGTGGTCTTAAAAGGGCCTTGTTAACCACTTGCTTACTAGGCACTTAAACCCCCTTTCTGCCCAGGCAAATTTTCAGCTTTCAGCGCTGTCACTATTTGAATGACAATTGCACAGTCATGCTACACTGTAACCATATGACATATTTGTAATTTTTTTTTACACAAATAGAGCTTTCTTTTGGTGGTATTTAATCACTACTGGGTTTTTTATTTCTTGTTAAACAAACAAAAAAAGACTGAAAATTTTTAATAGTTTGTTATAAAATTTTGAAACAGGTAATTTTTCTCCTTCATTGATGTGCGCTAATGAGGCTGCACTGATGGGTACTGATAGGTGGCACTGAGGGGCACTAACAAGGTGGCACTGGTGGGCACTGATAGGCTGCACTGATAAGGCGGCACTGACGGGCACTAACAAGTGGCACTAATGGGCACTGATCAGGAGGCACCGATGAGGTGGCACTGATAGGTGGCACTGATGAGCACTGATAGGCGGCACTGATGGGTAGCATCGATGGGCACTGATATGTGGTACTGATGAGCACAGATAGGGACTGGTAGGTGACACTGATGATGATGATCGGACCCCCTTACTGAGATCTAGGGATGAGCTTCGAGTCCGAACAGCGAACAATTTGGGGTGTTCGCGGCAAATTCGAAAGCCACGGAACACCCTTTAAAAGTCTATGGGAGAAATCAAAAGTGCTAATTTTAAAGGCTTATATGCATGGTATTGTCATAAAAAGTGTTTGGGGACCTGGGTCCTGCCCCAGGGGACATGGATCAATGCAAAAAAAAGTTTTAAAACCGGCGTTTTTTTCGGGAGCAGTGATTTTAATAATGCTTAAAGTCAAACAATAAAAGTGTAATATTCCTTTAAATTTCGTACCTGGGGGTGTCTATAGTATGCCTGTAAAGGGGCGCATGTTTCTCGTGTTTAGAACAGTCTGACAGCAAAATGACATTTCAAAGGAAAAAAAGCCATTTAAAACTACTCGCGTCTATTAATGAATTGCCGGTCCGACAATACACATAAAAGTTCATTGATAAAAACTGCATGGGATTTCCCCACAGGGGAACCCGAACCAAAATTATAAAAAAAAACTGGCATGGGGGTCCCCCTCAAAATTCATACCAGGCCCTTCAGGTCTGGTATGGATTTTAAGAGGGATCCTGCACCAAATGTTTTTTAAAAATTGGCGTGGGGTCCCCCCAAATATCCATACCCTTATCCGAGCACACAACCTGGCAGGCTGCAGGAAAAGAGGGGGGGACGAGAGAGCGCGCCCCCTCCTGAACCGTACCAGGCCACATGCCCTCAACATTGGGAGGGTGCTTTGGGGTAGCCCCCCAAAACACCTTGTCCCCATGTTGATGAGGACAAGGGCCTCATCCCCACAACCCTTGGCCGGTGGTTGTGGGGGTCTGCGGGCAGGGGGCTTATTGGAATCTGGAAGCCCCCTTTAACAAGGGGACCCCAAGATCCCGCCCCCCCCTGTGTGAAATGGTAAGGGGGTACTTACCCCTACCATTTCACAAAAAAACTGTCAAAAATGTTAAAAATGACAAGAGACAGTTTTTGACAATTCCTTTATATAAAGTTTTCTTTTTTCCATCTTCTATCTTCTTTCTTCTATCTTCCTTCGGTTTTTCCTCCATCTTCTTCTTCCTCCGATCCTCTGCTTCTTTCTCTCTAAAAGCTAGGCCTGTTTGTTTCGATCTGTGTGGGCTGGGAGTGGCTCAGAGTAGGCTGGTGATTCACAGATAGCATCATCTTTCAGTTACCTCCCTTATTCTTCTAGAGGATTTTAGAAGGAAGGAGAGGAAGAGTGGTGGAGCTATCTGAGGTGTTCTAAGAAGCCCTGAGCAATGCCCAACCTGGATTGGCAGGGGGCAGTCCTCCTTAAATACCTAGAGTCAGTCCAGCTGGGGAGGAGTTGTTTGGGTGAAAGAACTGGAGATGGAGTGTTAGGCTGTCGGGGCCTTTGAGGGAGCCCCCTACTCTGGGGGGGGGCTACCTTGGGCCAGGGGCTCAGAGTGGAATGGGAACCCTACAAAGCCCAAGAGGTGTCCTGAACAGGAGCAGGAGAGGACAGCGGGGAATACTGCCGAGCAAGTCTCCAGGAGGAATCCACTAGGTGTCGGTGAGTGGCAGGCACAGTCAGTAAAGCTGGGAGAGGCATGCCGGAGCGGACTGGGAGTGTGCAGTCTGAGATGGATGTAGAGCCAGTGGGAGAGTCTGTGATACTGGCAGTGAAGTCGGGCTGCTGCAGCTGGGAGAGCTGGCAGGGTCTGCAAAGGGCTGACTGGGATCAGTAGTCCATCAAAGATGGCTGGAATCAGAGTTAGGCCTAGCCATGTGCTAGCTGCACCTGAAGAATTGTGCTGGAGGGAGAAGGAGAGATAGTCTGCAGCGAATGTTGTGCAGGAGGAGAAAATATAAATTGTCCCAAACCATGCAAGAATCATTTTCTGGGCATCCCATGAATTCCTTAACCCCATCCAAGTTCTAATCCCTCAATAAAATACAAAAGCAAAGCTGATGGACTTGTTTATTGTCTTTGAGTGTCTGGAAGTGAATGCCGAGGTGGGCAGTGTGATAGGTCGGCCATGATCACTCAGCAGCCCCTACAGGGGTACCGCTACCCAAAGCCAGCAGCTGCCATCAGGTTAGCTTTCCTCTTCAACATTCCTTAAATTCTGGACCACTTTACATTGTATATATTGATCCAACTTCCTGGGATGAAAATGTTACACGAGTTTCTGAGTCTGCACACCTGCTGTGCTCATTATGAGGGTTTCCCACTATCTCTGCAAGATTTTTACATTTATTTTATATTATGGAGAATGTAACACAAGTAGCTGGAACACATGAAGGATAAGTGGGAACATACAAAGTTCCCAGATGGACAGGAACAGTGTCAGAGAGTTATGACAGAGAGATTTCTAAGTTGGAGTATCCAAGATAAGAAGCAAAGGGCTGGCTAAGGTTCCACCACACTAACCCTTCAGTTTGAACCTAGGGATGGTAAAGTGTTACAACAGTTCTGTGCAATGTTTTATACAGGTGTGAAGAAATGCTGTAAAGTAAAAATGCTTTCAATATAAAGTATAAATATATTAATTGTTTATTTTCATCAATTTACAAAATGCAAAGTGAGCGAACAGAAGAAAAATTTAAATCAAATCAATATTTGGTGTGACTATCCATTGGCTTTGAATCAGAATAAGTTCTTATGCCGCGTACACACGAGCGGACTTACGGCAGACTTTGCCCGGTGGACAGGATTTCGTCGGACAATTCCATCGTGTGTGGGCTCCAGCGGACTTTTTTTTTCTCAAAAGTTGGACGGACTTAGATTTGAAACATGTTTTAAATCAATCCATCGAACTCGAGTCCGGTCGAAAAGTCCGCTCGTCTGTATGCTAGTTCGACGGACAAAAAGCCACGCTAGGGCAGCTATTGGCTACTGGCTATGAACTTCCTTGTTTTAGTCCGGTCGTACGTCATCATGTACAAATTTGACAGACTTTGGTGGATTGTGTGTAGGCAAGTCCGTTCATTCAGAAAGTCCTTTGTAAAGTACGTCGAAAAGTCCGCCGGGCAAAGTCTGCCGTAAAGTCCGCTCGTGTGTACACGGCATTACACTTGTACACTTGCACAAAGTCAGGGATTTTGTAGGATTAGAGCCAGGTGTATGATAAATCAATTATACCAAGCAGCTGCTAATGATCATCAATTTCATATGTAGGTTGAAACAGTCAATAACTGGAACAGAAATAGCAACAGCCGTGTAGAAGGCTTAAAACTGGGTGAGGAACAGCTAAACTCTGCTACTAAGGTCAGGTTGTGGAAGACAGTTTCATGCCACAGGTCATACAGCATGGCAAGACTAAGCAAAGCAACAAGACTCAAGATAGTTACCCTATATGCGTCAGCAAAGTCCCTCCCAGGAAAAGATTTCAAAGCAGACTGGGGTTTCAAGATGTGCTGTTCAAGCTCTTTTGAAGAAGCACAAAGAAATAGGCAACGTTGAGGGAGGCATAGTGGTCGACCAAGGAAACTTAATTTAGCAGATGAAAAACACATCATGCTTACTTCCCTTTGAAATCGGAAGATGCCCAGCAGCACCATGAGCACCGAACTGGCAGAAACCAGTGGGATCCAGGTACACCCATCTACAATCTGGATAAGTCTGCCCAGAAGTGGTCTTTATGGAAGAATTACAGCCAAAAAGTCATACCTCCAATGTGAAAACAAGTGAATCAACTATGCAGGAAAACATAGGAACTGGGGTGTAGAAAATGGCAGCGGGTGATCTGGACTGATGAGTCAAAATTTGAAATACTTGGCTGTAGCAGGAGGCAGTTTGTCAGGGGAAAGGCAAACCACATAGTATAATTAATATAATAGACTTATGCTCTGCTCTAAAATGTAACTTATGCGCTGCAACCACCCAATCACTGTACTTAATCACTAAAACAGAAATAACTTCTAATACAGAATAATAGTGGTGCACTGCTCCTTTAACCACTTGCTTACAGGGCACTTAAACCCCCCTCCTATCCAGACCAATTTTCAGTTTTCAGCGCTGATGCACTTTGAATGACAATTGCGCGGTCATACAACACGGTACCCAAATGAAATTTTTATCATTTTTTCACCACAAATAGAGCTTTCTTTTGATGGTATTTGATCACCTCTGCGGTTTTTACTTTTTATTAAAAAAATGTAAAAAACTGAATTTTCTTTTAAAAAAATGTTTATTTTTTTATATTTTGTTATAAAAAATTTTAAACGGGTAATTTTTCTCCTTCATTGATGTACGCTGATGAGGCGGCAGTGATGGGCACTGATAGGCGTCAGTGATGGGCACTGATGGGTGGCAGTGATGGGCACTGATGGGTGGCAGTGATGTGCAGCACTGGCAGGTGGCACTGATTGGCGCTACAGGTGGGCATTGATAGGTGGTACTTGTGGGCATTGATAGGTGGCATTTGTGGGCACTGTTAGGTGGCACTGTGGGCACTGTTAGGTGGCACTGTGGGCACTGTTAGGTGGCACTGTGGGCACTATTAGGTGGCACTGTGGGCACTGTTAGGTGGCACTTTTAGTGGGCACTGATGAGGCAGATGTGCCTCTTCCACTTGGGGACCGATGTCCCTCACATCTGATCCGGTGATCGGCTTTTTTTTCTACTCGCGCTGTCAGCGTGAGTAAAAAAAAAAAACGATTACCGATCTTTTGTTTACATCATGTGATCAGCTGTCATTGGCTGACAGCTGATCACATGGTAAGGGGCCGGGACCGGCCCCTTACACAGATCGGTGATCAGCCGAGTCTCAGAGACTCGGTGATCACAACGCGCCCGGCGCGCGCCCTCCAGGGCGCGCGCAGGGAGTGTGCACACGGGAGGCCGTCATATGACGGCCTCCCGGGAATGTAGGTCCGCGCTGTGGCCGTCATTCGGCCATAGCGCGGATGTCTAGAGGTTAAATGAAATTAAATAGTAAACCTCAATAAGTAATAGTATTTGCTAGTGATATCACACAAATAATTAAAACATACAAGTCAGGGCTCCACAAATTCTAAGCTCCAGGTCGTCATAGTGACTAGAAATTGCATCCTGGTGCCTGGTCATTTATTAGCCCATTCCCAGGCACGAGCAATTCCTACAGCCCGACGCCCAAGAAGTGCAGTTCCCGGCGCCAAGCAGCAGGTTGCTGACTGCGTGGTCAAGTAATTATGGGAGGGCGTCTATTGATGAACCCCACCCCCTGCGCGCCCCCGGGGTGTGCATTGGGCACACCTTGTGATTGCTGTGTCCTTCAAACACAGCTGATCACAGATCAAGGTAAAGGGCCAATAACAGCGGCCCTTTACCATGTGATCACCTATGTCCAAACAGCTAATCATATTGTAAACAGACTTGCTGGTTAACGGCAGCACTTCACCTCATGCGCTGTCACAGCGTGAAGAAAGGAGACCGGTCACTGACAGTTCTGACAGGCACATTGACACTGATAATCAGTGCCCTGATTATCAGTGCAGCCTATCAGTGCCCATCAGTGCAGCCCATTAGTGCCCATAAGTGCAGCCCATTTGTGCCCATCAGTGCAGCCCATTTGTGCCCATCAGTGCAGCCCATTAGTGCCCAGCAGTGCAGCCTATCAGTAGCCATCAGTGCCGCCTATCAGTGCCTCCTTATCAGTGCAGCAGCCTCATCAGTACCTCCTTATTTAAATACCACCAAAATAAAGCTATATCTGTCTAAATTGGGTACATTGTTGCATGACCGCGCAATTGTCATTCAAAGTGCGACAGCGCTGAAAGCTAAAAATTGGCCTGGGCAGGAAGGTGGTGAAAGTGCCCGGTAGGCAAGTGGTTACCATCTAAAAAAAAAAAAAATGTTAGCTCTGCTGCTTACCCATAGCGGAGCTAAAGTTTATTTTTTCTTCTTCACATTCTGACACCTCTGTGTATTCTCCATGTGTAAACCTGTGTCGGACACATGTAAAGAGTCACATCAGGGCTACATAGGGCAGTTTTGTCGTTGAAAATAAAGCTTTGCTGGTTAAAGAAAGAATAAATAAAATTTAACTTTTTTAGCCAGCTGCTAGATTCACAGCAAATTTGTCAAGCCCTGATATAAGTGATTATACAAACATGGTGCATACATGTTTATATACCTGTGTGTGATGCACCAAAGTTTCTGTGTGTGATGCACTAAATTAGTGCATCACACACAGAAACACGTTGTCATGAAGATCCTGCCAATAATCAGCAATCCAGACGCAGGGGGACACGGCCGCGGGTACCACTGCGCATGCGCGCGCGTTCACAGGTGCTGTCACACACGAGCACGCGCGCACACTCCCGCTAGTGCCAGGCGGGCTATTTAAACCGGCCTGTCACACTCCATCCCCGCTGTCTGCTCTACAGCGTTCCGTGTGCCTTAACCTGATCTGACCTGTGTACTCTGCTATCTGACCCGGCTTCCTGTTAGACCATCCTGCTATCCGCCTGCACCAGACCCTCTTGGCTTGCCTGACCATCCCTCTGTGTTGTCCCTGGTACCTCTGCTGATCGACCGATACCGACCTCTGGCTTGTTTGACCACCCCTCAGTCTGATACCTGTATCCAGCGTTCCAGTCTACTACCTGCTGCCTTGTTCCTGGTTCCAGTCCAGCGTTCCAGTCTACTACCTGCTGCCTTGTTCCTGGTTCCAGCCCAGCATTCCAGTCTACTACCTGCTGCCTTGTTCCTGGTTCCAGTCCAGCGTTCCAGTCTACTACCTGCTGCCTTGTTCCTGGTTCCAGTCCAGCGTTCCAGGCTACTACCTGCTGCCTTGTTCCAGGTTCCAGACCAGCGTTCCAGGCTACTACTTGCTGCTTGTTCCAGGTTCCAGACCAGCGTTCCAGGCTACTACCTGCTGCTTTGTTCCTGGTTCCAGTCCAGCGTTCCAGGCTACTACCTGCTGCTTGTTCCTGGCTCCAGACCTGCTTACTTACCTGCTTCCTTATCTGCCGTGGCTCCTGGGTCCTTTCTGTAATCCAGCTTCCTCTTCAGCTTCTGGACCCAGAGGGTGTCACCACTCCTGAACTTCCGGTGACTGTCGATCCTGCCAGGCACCCATACCACTCCTCACTCCTGGCCTTCTGTCTCCATTCCAGAGGAACAGGAGTGGGAGCTGTAAGGGAGGTCCTTCTCTGCAATACGGGCTCACAACCTACCAGGTACGTGACACACGTGTTATGTGCTGTTCTCCAATCAATATATCTATATATAACATAAAACCACACAAACACATTGATCAGTATAAACAAGTACCTCTTAGAATATCCAGTGCATAAAGTGTCCAAGGAAGTTGATTGACCAATGACGCAACGCATTGGGTGGAGCCTGTGACGTCACAGTCAGTTAGAATTTAGAACCGGAAGTGTGGTGAGGCATACAGCACTGATCATTTATAAACACTCTGCAATCTATTTTTTATCAAATGTGTGTGCATTTATGGGCTGAATAAATACATTTTACCATATATTATATATGTTGCGTTAGGGGTATATCCCCATTTCTTGCTTGAGTGACATTTCAAGTTGAGGCAGCCAGCCTCTTAAAGGGACCCTGCATATGAAGCTGGTGTAAATAGCTGGATGGTGGATCTTCAAGGATAACATACCAAAAGTGTGTTTGACCTACAGAGGTAAATTATCAAGGTAAGCGAGCACTGCATCTATTGTTGGATGTCAGGAGCATGTAGTGCTCCTGCTCTATCATAGCTGCTGGTTCCAGCATCCTGGTTTGGGCTATGATGCATCCATGTCTGTCTGTTCACCTGCAAGATGACTGATGCAGCCAGTCTCTGGGTAGAGGCCAAACCTGACTTAAGTAAATCCCAATCATCAATTTCAGCTCTCTCCATCTACCCTGTGCTTGTTTGTTTTTTTCGATCTTTGGGTCATTGTAACTTCGGAAAAATTTGAATTCATTATGTTTCATTCGTTTAAATGCGGAATTAGAGAATTCAGAAATCCAAAAATTTGAAAATCTGGAATAATAACTAACTAATAATAACTAACTATTAAATTGTAGGTATTGGAATTTCCTTTTAAATTTGGCTGTTAGTGAACGTAACGAATACGAATTTATCTGAAGTTACGAAATATCCAAAATAACGAATGCTGCATCTAAATGAATGGAACGTAACAAATTAATATTAAAAAATCATAATAATAATAAAAAGTTTTTATTATTATTATTTATTATTAATTCGTTATGTTCCATTTGTTTAGATGCGGCATTCGTTATTTTGGATAATTCGTAACTTCAGATAAATTTGTATTGGTTATGTTCACTAACAGACAAATTTGAAAGGTAATTTCAATACCTATAATTTAATAGTTAGTAATAGTTATTATTATTAGTTAGTTATTATTTCGGATTTTCGAATTTTGGGATTTTCGTTTTTTTGAATTTTGGGATTTTCATTCTTATTTTCAGATTTTCCAATTTTCGAATATCAGATTTTAACATTTTCGAATTTCCAGATTTTTAAATCTACGAATTTTTGAATTCTGGAATTTACGAATTTTGGTCTGAAGTCAGTTTAAAGCAACCTTGTCAAGTAAAGAAAAACATTTTTTTTTTGGGGGGGGGGGGGGGTTATTAAATTGTTCCTCTGTTTAACCACTTAAGGACCAGCCTCATTTTGGATTTTAGGTGTTTACATGTTTAAAACAGTTTTTTTTGCTAGAAAATTACATAGAACCCCAAAACATTATATATGTTTTTTTTCTAACACCCTAGAGAATAAAATGGCAGTCGTTGCAATACTTTTTTTTGCACGATATTTGCGCAGCGGTCTTAAAAGCGCACTTTTTTTTTAAAAAAAATAAGACAACAGTAAAGTTAGCCCAATTTTTTTTTAAATTGTGAAATATAATGTTACGCCAAGTAAATTGATACCCAACATGTCACGCTTCAAAATTGCGCCTGCTTGTGGAATGGCGTCAAACTTTTACCCTCAAAAATCTCCATAGGCGACATTTAAAAAATTCTATAGGTTGCATGTTTTGCGTTACAGAGGAGGTCTAGGGCTAGAATTATTGCTCTCACTCTACCGGTCACGGCGATACCTCACATGTGTGGTTTGACCACTGTTTTCATATGCAGGCGCTACTCGCGTATGCGTTCGCTTCTGCGCGCGAGCTCGTCTGGACGGGGGTTTTTTAATTTTTTTTTAATTTTTATTATTTAAATTGTATTTTTTTATTTAATTTTACACTGTTTTAAAAAAAAAAAATTGTGTCACTTTTATTCCTATTACAAGGAATGTAAACATCTCTTGTAATAGAAAAAAGCATGACAGGACCTCTTAAATATGAGATCTGGCGTCAAAAAGTCCTCAGATCTCATATTTACACTAAAATGCAATGAAAAAAAAAAAAAAAGAAAAAAAAAAGTCATTTAAAAAAATGACATTGAAAAAAATATTCCTTTAAGAGGTGTGGGCGGAAGTGACGTTTTGACGTCGCTTCCGCCCAGCAGTGTCATGGAGGGGAGTGGACACCATCTTAGCCTCACTCGTCTCCAGGCACAGAAGGGAGAAGGACGCGATCGCCTCCGCCGCTACTGATGGCTCCGGTAAGCGGCAGAGGGAACCGGATCGCGGCGTGAGGGGGGGGCCTCTCCCGCCACCAATAAAAGTGATCTTGCGGCGAATCCGCCGCAGGGACCACTTTTATCAGAAAGCCGACCGTCGCACGAAAACGGGGATACCGGGGTTATGGCAGCTAGCTGCTGCCATAACAACGATATCCGCCGTCAAAGTTTGGACGTACATCGGTGTGCGGCGGTCGGCAAGTGGTTAACCCCTTATTAACCCCTAACCAGCCTTATTGACTCCTTGTGCTTATCATTTAATTATTGTTTTCCTGCTGATTTTTTATTTTATTTACTTCTATTTTATAAACTAAGAAACAATTTTTTTTGTTTGCTTTGTTCATTAATATTTTTACACTTTTAACACATTATATATATATATATATATATATATATATATATATATATATATATATATATATATATATATATATATGTATGCGGTAGGTATTGGTAATTGGTATCGACGAGTACTAAAAAAAAAAAAGAGCCTAATATAACTTAATGGTCATTTTTTTATTTCTTTACACATTACATTATTTTTCATTACATTTCTTTAAATTTGATTGAAGCAAAGAGTATTATGTGTTATTTTATTGCCATCTTGTTTGATAACCTAATGTTCAGGGGTTGTAAATGTTTAAAATAAAAAAAGTTCTTCAGAATCGTGATCTTTATTCTAAGCAAAAAAATTGTGATTCTCATTTTATCCAGAGTCGTGCCGCTCTAGTGGGTATGACATTGCAGGGAGTAATAAAAGCTGTTTCTCACTACAGTGACAAGATAAAAGAAAATAATGCTGGGACAAGATCTAAAGGTCAAGAAAAAGTTTTGGGGATAAATATTGGTCCATCCTGTGAAAACCCTTACATTTGCATCATCATATCAGGGGAACTAATGCCCTGCACACACAATCGGAAATTCGGCCAGCAAAAGACCGATGAGAGCTTTTGGTCGGAAAATGCGACCGTGTGTATGCTCCATCGGTCTTTTGCTGGCGGAATTCCAGCCAGCGAAAGATTGAGAGCAGGTTTTCGGTCGGAAAAAGTTCCTAGCCGAAAATGCGATCGTCTGTATGCAATTCCGACACGGCAAAAATCACACATGCTCAGAATCAAGTACGAGACGGAAGCGCTCGGTCTGGTAAAACTAGCGTTCGTAATGGAGATAGCACATTCGTCACGCTGTAAATTTTTGGATCTTTTAATGCAGCGCATTCTTTTGTTCTTTATAATGCTAGAAGAATTAAGTTGTTTTGCTGCTCATATTCACACAGAGTTCTCACAAACGTATTTCTTTATTATTTCTTGTGATCTCCTGAATATTTTTTTTTGTTTTTAAAGCCAGATCTCCATAATAATGTTTAGAATTCTTTTTTATATCCATCTTTTTTTATTTTTAATCAAAATCTCCTGTTTTTTAGATTATTTTTAAAATAAGTTTCCAGTGATCTCCATAATTTTTGGTGTGTCAAGTTTCCACAACAACATTATTATCTTGTATTTTTATAAAGCTCAAGGAGGTTGGTTGTTGTGCCTTGTTAATTTGACATTGTATTTTGGAAATGTACCTGCCTACTCACAAACAAACTGTCCTTTTTGAAGAAAAACACATAGGCAAGTATTTTCATATTAAAAAAAAAAACATTTATTCTGGCTCATAATAACAAAATAAAGAGGAAGGCAACGCAGGAGAAACTGCTTGAATTTGCGAAGCCTTTGTACCCCAGGGCACACATCAACTCTTTGTAAATTAAAATTGGTAGCCTGAGAAGTCCAAACAATAGGGAGCACAATCTGAAGAGCAGTAACGGACTGAAAAGCGCGAAAGCTGAAAAGCTTGAATCGTTTCTCACCAGACTTCTACTAACACGAGAAAAACACGAGATTAGAAGAAGGAGCCCAAAGGGTGGTGTGCTGGGTATTGAACTTCCTTTTTCTAGTGCCGTCGTACCTTGTGTACGTCACCTTGTTCTTGATGGTCGGAATTTGGTGTGACCGTGTGTACGCAAGACAAGCTTGAGCGGAATCCCGTCGGAAAAGCCATCATACCTTTTTCCGACCAAAATCCTGATCGTGTGTACGCGGCATAACAACTGCCAGAACTTCCTCCTCCAAGTGTCAGAACTTCCTCCTCTTCCCTGCAGCAGCCGCTGTCTGACATGCTGGATCACGTGACCGGACTGGAGCAGATTAAAAAATAGTTTATACAGAATTACGCTACGTGGTTCCCTTTTTTCCATGTTCCACATACCTATTTGATGGGCAATTACCCCTGTATGGAGACCAAGTTCCTATAGAGGGTTGGGACGCCCTGGGTTTTAACCGCAGAGGATCCTCAAGATTCCATCCTGGTTGCCAGTTTAATATACAAGCCTGTTTGACCCATAGAACATACATTCTTTTGAGTTCAAACCATCTGGTAAGCTCATATCTGCTTTGGTGGGGGCTTTACTGCACTGATGCTTCCAGTATTATCCATTTGCATTTTTGACACCTTTGTAGTGAATTGGATCCTTTCTTTTTTCAATACACACTGTAGACTATACAGAATTTTCACAGACTTTTTCATATATATGGTTTTTTATTTTTAGTTTATTAGGCACATGTCATATGTGATACACCATTGTGGTGAATTGAATTTTTTCTTTTCTCACTATATACTGTGGACTTTATAGAATTTACACTGACTTTTTGTACACATGATTGTTTATTTTGTATTCAGCTTATCAGGCACATGTCATATGTGATATTTATGTGTATTTTTGTTTAGATCATTCGTTTTTATGGTCTGTACATTCGGATTGATTTACCGATATTTCACTATTCACCCTACAAGGTTGTTAGTTGATATTTACCAATTTAATCAGTTTAGCGCTACACTTATATATTTTTGCTATTTGAACAAATTTTCTATTTGTTGTGTGAGCTGCTCTACCAGTTTAGGCAGCTCGGGGTACACTCCTTTTTAAACACGAGATTAGCAGAAGGAGCCCAAACGGTGGCGTGCTTGGTATTGAACTTGCTTTCTCTAGTGTCGTCGTGTTGTACGTCACCTCGTTCTTGACTGTCGGAATTTGGTGTGACTGTGTGTATACAAGACAAGCTTGAGCGGAATCCCGTCGGAAAAGCCATCATACCTTTTTCCGACCAAAATCCTGATCGTGTGTACGCGGCATAACAACTGCTGCAAACATTGATTGTTCTGTTCAACTGGCTTCTGTTGGACATGCTGATGTACACACGGGTCGAATGTCAGTCGGTTTCTGTTGAACTGGCTGCTACCGGACAATATTTATCCCATGTGTACCAGGTTTAAACCGTGTCTCTGCGAAGAACTAACACTGACTGAGGGAACATGAAAGAAAAAGGGAAGGTCTAGCTAAACAGAAGGGGAGGACAGGAGATTTAACCAAATCATATAAGTGAACAAGTTGTAATGGGCCAAAGTCGACCCCTAGATGTCAGCATACATCAAACAAAGGCAACCTGATACAGTTCAATATGACACAGAAAATATACATATAAGTGCGACGGAATATTGATAACAAGTGTGGAAACCATACATGGTTCCTTGTCATGTTTGAGATCTTTGTTCTTTCTCTTGTTTATCACTTATGTCAAATATGGATGATTAATGTGTATGAATTTGTGTCCACTTTCCTCCCAAAATTACATTCCACAAATCAGGGCCGTTTTTAATATTGATTGGACTCTGGGCAAACATTTTCTTGGGGCCCCCCATGCAATTTCACCCCCCCCATCATTACACAGAACTCCCTCCCTCATACTACCCAAATCACTACATAGGACCCCCATTCCCCATACTACCCCCATAATTACAGGACCCCTCTCCCACATCATTACAGAGGACACCCTCCCCCATAATACCCCCATCACTACATAAGCCCACTCCCCCATACTACCTCCATTATTACACAGGACCCCTCCCCCATGCTACCCTCATCATTACACAGCCCCCTATACTACATTGTCACTCATTAACCATCAGTGCACTGCTGTTTCTACAGAGGGTTCTTGTTAAGGGTGGAGAAGCAGGGAGGGGGGTTATTATTGAAGGTGGAGAAGCAGGGAGGGGGGTTATTATTGCGGGTGGAGAGGCAGGGAGTGGGGTTATTATTGAGGGTGGAGAGGCAGGGAGGGGGTTATTATTGAGGGTGGAGAGGCAGGGAGGGGGATTATTATTGAGGGTGGAGAGGCAGAGAGGGGGGGTTATTATTGAGGGTGGAGAAGCAGGGGGGTATTATTGAGGGTGGAGAGGCAGGGAGGGGGGGTTATTATTGAGGGTGGAGAAGCAGGGAGGGGGGTTATTATTGAGGGTGGAGAAGCAGGGAGGGGGTTATTATTGAGGGCGGAGAGGCAGGGAGGGGGGTTATTATTGAGGGTGGAGAAGCAGGGAGGGTGGTTACTATTGAGGGTGGAGAAGCAGGGAGGGGGGATATTATTGAGGGGCAGAGAAGCGGGGAGGGGGGTTATTATTGAGGGTGGAGAGGCAGGGAGAGGGGTTTTTAATTGAGGGTGGAGAAGCAGGGAGGGGGGTTATTATTGAGAAGGTGGAGAAGCAGGGAGGGGGTTATTATCGGGGGTGGAGAAACCGGGAGGGTTAGTATTGCTGAGGGTGGAAAAGCAGGGAGGGGGTTTTTTAATTGAAGGTGGAGAAGCAGGGAGGGGGGTTACTATTGGGGGTGGAGAAGCAGGTAGGGGGGTTATTATTGGGGGAGGAGAAGCAGGAAGGGGGAGTATTGCTGAGGATGGAGAGGCAGGGAGGGGGAGTATTGCTGAGGGTGGAGAGGAAAGGAGGGGGGGGTTTAATTGAGGGTGGAGAAGCAGGGAGGGTGGTTACTATTGAGGGTGGAGAAGCAGGGAGGGGGGTATTATTGAGGGCAGAGAAGCGGGGAGGGGGGTATTATTGAGGGCAGAGAAGCGGGGAGGGGGGTAATTAATGAGGGTGGAGAGGCAGATAGGGGGTTTTTAATTGAGGGTGGAGAAGCAGGGAGGGTGGTTACTATTGAGGGTGGAGAAGCAGGGAGGGGGTTATTATTGAGGGCAGAGAAGCGGGGAGGGGGGTTATTATTGAGGGTGGAGAAGCCGGGAGGGGGTTATTATTGAGGGTGGAGAAGCAGGGAGGGGGGTTATTATTGAGGGTGGAGAAGCAGGGAGGGGGGTTACTATTGAGGGTGGAGAAGCAGGGAGGGGGGTTACTATTAAGGGTGGAGAAGCAGGGAGGGGAGTTATTATTGAGGGTGGAGAAGCAGGGAGGGGGGTTACTATTGAGGGTGGAGAAGCAGGGAGGGGGGTTTTTAATTGAGGGTGGAGAAGCAGGGAAGGGGGTTATTGCTGAGCCCAAAGCTGTCAATCACTGCCCTGCACTACAACACCCAGCAGCCCTGCCCCCTCCAAAAAGTTTTGCAGCAGCAGCCAATCATTGCCCTGCACTACAACACACAGCAACCATCTCCTCCCCAAGAGTTTTTGCAGCAGCTGAGACTCTCTGGGAAGTTATCAGAGGTGATGGGAAGGGGGGGTTACTATTGAGGCTGGAGAAGCAGGGAGGGGGTTACTATTGAGGGTGGAGAAGCAGGGAGGGGGGGTTTTAATTGAGGGTGGAGAAGCAGGGAGGGGGGTTATTATTGAGGGTGGAGAAGCAGGGAGGGGGGTTATTATTGAGGGCAGAGAAGCAGGGAGGGGGGTTTTAATTGAGGGTGGAGAAGCAGGGAGGGGAGTTATTATTGAGGGTGGAGAAGCCGGGAGGGGGTTATTATTGAGGGTGGAGAAGCAGGGAGGGGGTTATTATTGGGGGCAGAGAAGCAGGGAGGGAGGTTATTATTGAGGGTGGAGAAGCATGGAGGGGGTTATTATTGAGGGTGGAGAAGCATGGAGGGGGGTTACTATTGAGGGTGGAGAGGCAGGGAGGGGGGGTTTAATTGAGGGTGGAGAAGCAGGGAGGGGGGTTATTGCTGAGCCCAAAGCTGTCAATTATTGCCCTGCACTACAACACCCAGCAGCCCTGCCCCCTCCAAGAAGTTCTGCAGCAGCAGCCAATCACTGCCCTGCACTACAACACGCAGCAGCCATCTCCTCCCCAAGAGTTTTTGCAGCAGCTGAGACTCCCTGGGAAGTTATCAGAGGTGATGGGAAGGGGAGCCTGGCTCAGAGCAGGACACTGTGTCTCCGATGGGGACAGTCTACTCACTGTGCAGAGCGATATCATCCAGGAGCCGCCTGCAGAGGAGGAATGGGAGGGTCGGAATGCAGCACATGGGGGAAGAGACTCAGACTGAGCTAAGGGGGAGGGGTGGGGTGGGGTTACGTGACTTAGCCTATGCCAAGCTGGATAGAATAGAGGAGAAAACAAACCCACTTGATTTATCAGCGTTTGGGGCCCTACAACAATGAATGGGCCCAGGGCAGATGCCCTATTTGCCCTGTGTTATAGACGGCCCTGCCACAAATAATGTCTGAGTTTTATTTTTAGGGCATGGGTCCGTACTCCATAGATCAGAGGATTAAAGACTGGTGGGATCACCAAAGGTGTGACAGAGAGGAGCACATGAACAGTTAGGGGGAGAGTAATATTCCCCAGTCTGTATTTAAGCACAACAAATAAAACTCCAATTAAGAATATTGAAAAGTTGAGCAAATGGGACACAACAGTGTGGACAGCCTTCTGACGTGACTCCTTGGAGAGGTTCATGCAGACAAAGAATATTCTTAAATAGGAAAAAGCAGTGACCAAAATGGTGGTGACAAAGTAGATGGTAAATACAGTGGCTGAAAGTGCACTGCTATTGGATGAATCTACGCAGGCCAGCACAACGAGGGACATATTATCACAAAAAATATTTTTTATTTTATCCCCACATAAAGGAAGTGCTGCTGTCAGAAAAAGGAGCAAAACAAGGATAATGAAGGTTATACCCCAACACCCAGAGATTATCTTCACAACCTTTTCGTTTGTCAATAACATGTTGTACTGCAGAGGTTGACATATGGCCAAGTAACGGTCATAGGCCATAATGGTAAAAGTGTTCATTTCAAAATAGGCAAAAGTAGAAGTGCAGAGATTTTGAATAAGACACTCAGTGCGAGAGATCTTCTTTGAGGAGGTGATCAAGTCAATCATCAATTTTGGAAACAATGAGGAGCTGCCAAAGATCCCATTGAAGAGCAAACTGGCTATAAGAATGTACATGGGTTCGTGGAGGCTTCTCTCCTTCAAAATGGCATATATGATTACACTACTTACTGTCAAAATATATGAGTAGACCATTGTAGAAAGGAAGAAGTAGAGGTATTTTTGCTTCTCCAGCTCCATCAGCCCCAGGAGGATGAAGCTGGTGCTGGTGTTGGATGCAGTGTCCATCTTTCTTCTTTCAATTCAAACTCGAGTTTCATCTGAGATTAGTTGCATGATCCTGAATGATTAAAGAACAGAGAAAACAACGTTTAGATTGTTACTTCTGAAATGTGAATATATGCTTCCAAAATACTATCTGCTGCTATAATTTTTGGGGAATTTTCAAAAGTAAATTAAATTGTGGTAGTTGGTTCATTGCCTAGTAAATTGGTGGTGGTGGGATATTGTGTAAAATATTAGAAACCTTAGTATCATCTGCATCTTCCTGTTGAAATTGAAGAAAGTGGATAGAACTGGACCCGTAGGTTTATTTTACTGGTATTGTTATCTTAAGGTATTGATGTTGGTGTTAATGATCTGGTTCCTTGTCAGGCAACTTTATACCCTAGAGGATCTCCACAGTCTCCTTGGCTTGTAGTGCAATGTAGGAAGGGTTGAATTTAAATCGCCACACCACTGCTAAGAGATCCAGATACAACATTGTTCCATTATAGGTTAGGGTTACAATTCAAGAATTGTCCAACGCGTTTTGGGAGTCTAAGTGCCCCCTTTATCAGGGCTTGACTGGCAACAAAGTTAACAAACCAGTAGTGAACTGGAACTACTGGACCTGGGTGCCAAACAAGCAGTTGATTAGGCCTGTGCTTTCAACTCACACTGGAATAAATACCATTGTAGGTCCAGTTCATTACTGGTTTGTTCACTTTGTTGCCAGTCAAGCCCTGATGAAGGGGGCACTTAGACCCCGAAATACATTGGATACTTCTTGAATTGTACCCCTGGCGTATAATGGAATAAAGTTATATCTGGACCTCTTAGCAGTGGTGTGGCGCTTTAAATTCAACCCGTCTTCCTTTTAAAGTACCACCAAAGTTTAAGGTGGCATCTTATAATGGGAGGAGCTGACGTGCTGACGTCTCGTGTGTTCCGTCTGCAGGACGGGTGATCGCTTTAGCCGGCCGGCTTAAAAACAAATTTTATGCTGTTTTTTCTCCAATACAATGTAAGTGTGTTTCTATTATTTTAATAAATAATCAATTATCAGGATTACGCTATGTCGATTCCCTCTTTTTCTCTTGGGGAACCCCTGAGTGGTAATTGCTCCTGTGCCTGGAGGTGTGTATGAAAGGTTCTTTGCTGTGACCGATCCCTCTGTGTGGTTTGGTGGATCATCGCCTTCCAATCATCCCCTCTGGTTAAAGGCCCCGACCGGGTTAAGGTCACAAGCTACTTTGAGCTTGCCTTGTGGTAAGCGCATAATTTTATTGATATTATCACAGTGGTGCGGTGGAGGAACCATTTGTCTACTTATCAACATCACTAAGAAGAATGTGTTTTAAGTCTTTGGACTTTTTCACTTGCATCTAGATGGACTTGATTTATGCTCACTGAGAGTTGCTTTTTATTTATTCCAACTCACGCTAATGCAGTTTATGGGCTAGTTTTAATCACATATTTGTATTAATATTGTTTATGTCACCAACACTGCTACTTCCTTACATCATATATTAATATTGGTGTACACTATTTAGTTTATTTAGCGCTGCCATTTATTATTATTTATCTAAACAGGTGTGTATCTCACTTATAGCAGCAGCTTCTTATTTTCTTTTTTCAGTCAAACACTATCAATTGGTTGTTTTATCACAGCGCGGTATTTACTGTTTGTTTATCTTATAATGATCATCAATGTGTAAAGATGAATCCCAAGTATGGTATAGTTCTATCTTGGACCAATGTAATTATATATATACACCATACCTGGCCAATGTCCCTGGAACTTGGAAATATTTGAAGTAGACAACGCACTCCAGTGACCTCCACTTGCTTCCTGGTCCCATGCCGAATGGCTACCCTGCTGCACTCTGAGTGCAGGAGATCAGCCGCTGAACACTGGCTTCATTCAGAAAATGCTTTGTCTTTTCTGAAAGAATGCAAAGCATTCTTTGTTTAAAAGCAGTGGTTCTCAACCTTGCTAGTGCTGTGACCCCTTCATAAAATTTCCCAAGTTGTGGGGACCCCTAAGAGTAAAATTATTTTGGTAGTGTGGGTTGTCAGCACCCAAGGCTAGACAAGTAATTTGCACCCCTAACCTACGGACATTTAGTGCTCCCTGAGTCCCCTCCACTACAGTATTAAAACCCCTTATGGTACATTTTAGGATGTACCACTTTTTCTCTTTGTTCTTATTTCTTTCCATTCTATCTCTCTCTATCCTAATTTCTTGTTTTTTTTCGCCATCCCTCTATCTAGCCATTTTTTCTTGTTCATTCTCTTATTCTTTCTCTCCCTTTTTCTTTGTTCCTTCCCCTCTTTTCCTCTCTCTTCTATGTATTCTCTATTTTTTTCCTTCTCTTACTACTTAGTGGGGGGAATGGGATGAGTGGCAGTGCTGGCGGGGAGTTGGGATGAGTGGCAATCCTGGCGGGGAGTTGGGATGAGTGGCAGTGCTGGGGGGAGTTCTGATCAGCCAACTTAGGTGCTCTTGATCAAGGTAATCTGCTGATCTGCGAACTGTAGTGGGGACTTTTAATGGCAACTATAATCACAGGTAGTGTTACTCACTGTGTCTCCGACTTTGTGGTGTCTCGTAGCAGTGACACCTATACCAAAATCAGGAGATAGGGTCTCCTCCAGCCCCTCCCATTTCGCATTCCTCACCAGTCAGCTGACGTCTAGTTTCTGCCCCCCAGCCATGCTGTGAACTGAATGGGCGGCTGAGTGGGCGGCTGCGGGCTCCAGAAACAGCCCAGCTGGGCAGCCGCAAAAAGGCTGGGAGAGTGGGAAACAGCCCGGGATTCAGTGACCCCTGGCAAATCATAATTCAACCCCCGAGGGGGTCCCGACCCCCAGGTTGAGAACCACTGGTTTAAAGGAAGTGGAGAGGCTGGGCAATGACATTGTGCTCTCCACCAGGTACAGTCAGAGACCACTTAGCATTAATTCAGAAGATGCAAAGCATTCTCTGAATGGTGCCCATTCTGAGCAGCCTACCTTCTGTGTTCAGAATGCAGTAAGCCAGCCATTTAGCACGGGACCTGGATACAAATGTAGATCACTGGAGTAGCAGTGTCTGCTTCTGTGATTTCCAACTTCCAGGGGCATAAGTGTGTAGGCAGGTGCAGTCTACTTTCTCCACTGCAGATGGTGCCCTTCCGCAGTAGCACCGCAGCTGGAGAGGAAGTCAAGGTTTACACAGTACCTCCATAGGTTCCTGGATCGTTAGGGAAGCACCTGATTGGATGCTGACACCCCATGTGACTCCAGCAGCCATCTTGGGTCAGGCAGAGCCTATTTAAGGCCCTGGCTCCCGGGCTTGGTGCTCTTTTTATGAGTTGGTAGAGTAGGGACAGGTACCCCACCTGTTAGGGACAGTACTAGCGGTAGGGTAGGGTTCCTGACGTGGAGGTAAAGCATAGGGTCGCAACTCCCCTGTACAAATCATTAGTAATACCTCATCTGAAAGATGTAGTTAAGTTTTGGTCACCAGTTCTCAAAAAGGATATCAGAGAACTGAAGAAAGTGCAGAGAAGGGTAACCAAACTGATAAGAGGCATGGAGGAGCTCAGCTATGAGGAAAGATTAGAGGAACTGAATTTATTCTCTCTTGAGAAGAGGAGATCAGGGGGGATATGATCATCATGTACAAATACATAAGGGGTCCATATGGTGAACTTGGTGTTGAGTTATTCACTTTAAGGTCATCACAGAGGACAACAGGGCACTCTTTACGTCTAGGGGTAAAGAGATTTAATCTCCAAAAATGGAAAGGTTTCTTCACATTAAGAGCTATGAAAATGTGGAAAAGACTCCCAAGTTGGATCAATGTAACTATGTGGAAAAAATATTTATTCTAAATTCTCTTTAAGTGGGCACTAACCACTGACCACCAATTTATAAACAACACTTAACACCAAACACAAATGTTTTAACAGAAAACTCACCACTGACCACCAACATTCTAGAAGGCAGCCACAAATGTTTTAGATGAGAACTCACCAATTGCCACCAACCACTAATGTTTTAGAGGAGAACTCATCACTCATCATTAACATTTTGGAGAGTACTACTCACTGACTACCAATGTTTTGTGGGAGAACTCACCAATGACCATCAATATTCTGAAGAGTACTTACTACTGACCACTAACCTCCCATGTTTTAGAGAACTCACCACTGACCTCCAACACTTAAAGTGCACTTACAACTGACCACCGACCACTAATGTTTTCGAGGAGAACTCACCACTAGGGATGAGCCGAACACCCCCCGGTTCAGTTCGCACCAGAACCCGCGAACGGACCGCAAGTTCGCACGAACGTTAGAACCCCATTGACGTCTATGGGACTCGAACGTTCGAAATCAAAAGTGCTCATTTTAAAGGCTAATTTGCATGGTATTGTCCTAAAAAGGGTTTGGGGACCCGGGTCCTACCCCAGGGGACATGTATCAATGCAAAAAAAACTTTTAAAAACGGCCGTTTTTTCGGGAGCAGTGATTTTAATGATGCTTAAAGTAAAAAAAAAAAAAGTGAAATATTCCTTTAAATATCGTACCTGGGGGGTGTCTATAGTATGCCTGTAAAGTGACGCGTGTTTCCCATGTTTAGAACAGTCCCTGCACCAAATGTCATTTTTAAAGGAAAAAATCTCATTTAAAACTGCTTGCGGGTTTAATGTCATGTCGGGTCCTGGCAATATGGATGAAAATCAGTGAGACAAACGACATGGGTACCCCCCAGTCCATTACCAGGCCCTTTGGGTCTTGTATGGATATTAAGGGGAACCCCGCACCCAAATTAAAATAAGGAAAGGTCCCTATATACTCTGAACAGCAGTATACAGGCGGTGCAAACAAGACAGGGACTGTAGGTTTGTTGTTAAGTAGAATCTCTTTGTAATTTTGAACATTTTTAATGTGTTTAGCTCCAGCCAAAAAATCTTTTCTAAGCTTTTTGGAAAACATAGGGAAGGGTTATCACCCCTGTGACATTTGTTTTGCGTCTTTCCTCCTCTTCAGAAGATTTCACCTCACTTTTTTGTCCCAATGAAAAATGTTTTTTGAAAATTTGGGTTTTTTTGTGGAACAAGGATTGGAAAGCATCAGTGGAAAGGAGAAATTGTTTTCCCATATTAACTCTTACATGAGAGAATTTCCCTTCCTATGGGTAGATTTCATCTCACTTCCTGTTGTCTCCTTCCGTTTGCAAGTAGGAGTCGTTTGTAAGTTAGATGTTTGAAAGTAGGGTCCTGCCCTATATACTCAGCAGAAATTTGGGCCTTAGGTGTTGCTGTGGCCAAAACACTGTAAGCCCTCACAGGGCCCTGCTGTGAAATATTAGATCAAGAATTGTAATTACATGCCCCTGTTGAACAGGAGCTGAAAAATTAGGCCTTAGGCACTGGTGCTGGTGCCACAACACTGCAACCCCTCACAGACACTCTAGTTGGAACGCAGGAACGAGCACTGCTGCAAAGTATTGCATCAAAAATTGTAATTACACGCCCCTGTTAGACAGGGGCAGAAAAATTGGGCCTTAGGCACTGGTGCTGGTGCCACAACACTGCAACCCCTCACAGACACTCTAGTTGGAACGCAGGAACGAGCACTGCTGCAAAGTATTGCATCAAAAATTGTAATTACACGCCCCTGTTAGACAGGGGCAGAAAAATTGGGCCTTAGGCACTGGTGCTGGTGCCACAACACTGCAACCCCTCACAGACACTCTAGTTGGAACGCAGGAACGAGCACTGCTGCAAAGTATTGCATCAAAAATTGTAATTACACGCCCCTGTTAGACAGGGGCAGAAAAATTGGGCCTTAGGCACTGGTGCTGGTGCCACAACACTGCAACCCCTCACAGACACTCTAGTTGGAACGCAGGAACGAGCACTGCTGCAAAGTATTGCATCAAAAATTGTAATTACACGCCCCTGTTAGACAGGGGCAGAAAAATTGGGCCTTAGGCACTGGTGCTGGTGCCACAACACTGCAACCCCTCACAGACACTCTAGTTGGAACGCAGGAACGAGCACTGCTGCAAAGTATTGCATCAAAAATTGTAATTACACGCCCCTGTTAGACAGGGGCAGAAAAATTGGGCCTTAGGCACTGGTGCTGGTGCCACAACACTGCAACCCCTCACAGACACTCTAGTTGGAACGCAGGAACGAGCACTGCTGCAAAGTATTGCATCAAAAATTGTAATTACACGCCCCTGTTAGACAGGGGCAGAAAAATTGGGCCTTAGGCACTGGTGCTGGTGCCACAACACTGCAACCCCTCACAGACACTCTAGTTGGAATGCAGGAACGAGCCGTGCTGCAAAGTATTACATCAAAAATTGTAATTACACGCCCCTGTTATACAGGGGCTGAAAAATTGTGCCTTAGGCACTGGTGGTGGCGCCCAGAACCAAAAATGTTCTTACAAGCTATCAGCGTGATGATTGAGGAGGAAGAGGATAATTACTCAGGGATAATCACTCAGCATCAGCATAGGCAGTCTTTGAAGGGATCTGAAAAAAATTATTCAGTTACATCAGCATCAGGTGCTTGGTAGCTGGTGGTGATCCAAGACTGATTCATTTTTATGAAGGTCAGCCGATCGACCGAGTCAGTGGACAGACGCACCCTGTGATCGGTTACCACGCCTCCAGCAGCACTGAATGTACGTTCCGAAAGAACGCTGGATGCAGGACAGGCCAGTAGCTCAATTGCATACTGTGCAAGCTCTGGCCAGTGATCCATCCTCAAGACCCAGTAACCCAGAGGATTTTCGGTGGGAAAGGTGTCCAAGTCTGATCTTGCCCCTAGGTATTCCTGCACCATGTAAAACAGACGCTGGCGATGGTTGCTGGAACCGATCATACCTTGGGGCTGCGGACCAAAAAATTGTCTGAACGCATCGGTCAGACGGCCACCTTCTCCACCGCTCCTTCTTTGACTGACCGAAGCCTCAGCAACACGTTGTCCAGAAACAGGAGTTTGTAACCTCCCAGTCTCTGGGAACGCGTTGCACAGACCTTTCTGCAAGGCCTCCCGAAGATGTTTCATCCTCTGCTCCCTCTGCGATGGCAAGATAAGGTCCGCAACCTTACCCTTGTAACGTGGATCAAGGAGGGTTGCCAGCCAGTATTGGTCCTTCTCCTTGATACCACGAATACGAGGATCCTTACGCAGGCTTTGCAGGATCAGGGAGGCCATGCAGCGTAGGTTTGCTGAGGCATTCGGTCCGGAGTCCTCTGGGTCACTAAGGACAACAACGTCCGCAGCCACCTCCTCCCAGCCACGTACAAGTCCATGTGTTCCTTGGGACTGATCCCTTAAAGACTGCTGATGCTGAGTGCCAGGCTCCACCTCCATACTGACACAATCTTCCTCCTCCTCCTCCTCCTCCTCCTCGTCCTCTTCCTGTGTGATCGGCGGGCACGCAGGAACACTGTCTGGATAAAGGGGGCCTTGAGAGCTAAGGAAGTCCTCCTCTTCCTGCCTCTGTTCTGCCTCAAGTGCCCTGTCCATTATTCCACGCAGCGTGTGCTCCAACAGGTGGACAAGGGGGACAGTGTCACTGATGCATGCACTGTCAGTGCTCACCATCCTCGTGGCCTCCTCGAATGGTGACAGGACAGTGCATGCATCCCTGATCATGGCCCACTGGCGTGGGGAAAAAAAACCAAGGTCCCCTGACCCTGTCCTGGTGCCATAGTCGCACAGGTACTCATTGATGGCCCTCTGCTGCGTGTGCAGCCGCTGCAGCATGGCCAACGTCGAGTTCCACCTGGTGGGCATGTCACAGATTAGGCGGTTCTTGGGCAGGTTAAACTCCTTTTGGAGGTCCGTCAGCCGAGCACTGGCATTATATGACCGGCGGAAATGCACACAGACTTTCCTGGCCTGCCTCAGGACATCCTGTAAGCCCGGGTACCTGCCCAAGAACCGCTGCACCACCAAGTTAAGGACGTGAGCCAAACAGGGCACATGGGTCAGTTGTCCCTGTCGGAGGGCAGAGAGGAGGTTGGTGCCATTGTCGCAAACCACCATTCCTGCCTTAAGTTGGCGTGGCGTCAACCACCTCTGAACCTGCCCCTGCAGAGCTGACAGAACCTCTGCCCCAGTGTGGCTCCTGTCCCCCAAGCACACCAGCTCAAGCACCGCATGGCATCTTTTGGCCTGCGTACTTGCGTAGCCCCTTGAACGCCTACGGAGCACCGCTGGTTCCGAGGAAGAGGCCATGGAGGAAGAAGAAGAGGAGGGGGTGGAGGAGAGAGGTGTGTCACAATCAGCATTTTGGAGGCGTGGTGGCGGAACAACCTCCAACACTACTGCACCTTGTCCTGCATCCTTCCCAGCTGCCAGCAGAGTCACCCAATGCGCCGTGAAACTTAAGTAACGTCCCTGTCCATGCCTGCTGGACCATGAGTCAGCGGTAATATGCACCTTACCGCTGACCGCCCTGTCCAGCGAGGCATGGACATTGCCTTCCACATGCCGGTAGAGAGCCGGAATCGCCTTCCGTGAGAAAAAGTGGCGTTTGGGTACCTGCCACTGAGGAACCGCACATTCCACAAACTCACGGAAGGGGGCAGAGTCTACCAACTGAAAAGGCAGCAGTTGAAGTGCTAGCAATTTTGCCAAGCTAGCATTCAACCGCTGGGCATGTGGATGGCTGGGAGCAAACTTCTTTCGGCGGTGCAGCAGCTGGGGCAGGGAAATTTGCCTGGTACAATCTGACGTCGGTGTACCAAAAGCAGATTGCCCACAAGTACTTGGCTGTGACACACCTAATTCTACACCTTCATTCCTCTCACTGCAGGTCTCAGAGAGGACTGAAGGTCTAGTGGGGTTGGAAATCTCAGCTGATGAGGAGCAAGGAGAGATCCTCTTTGTTCTTTGGTGTGGGTCTTTCAGATACGCTTGCCAACGAACTGCATGGCAGGTCAACATATGTCTGGTCAAGCATGTGGTACCCAAGCGGGAGATGTTTTGGCCACGCGAGATACGCTTGAGACATATGTTGCAAATAGCAGCGGTGCGATCTGATGCACTCGTCTCAAAAAAGGCCCACACCAAAGAACTTTTTGAATAACGCGCAGAGACTGCAGCGCCCTGCACATGTGGAGCTTTGGGGTGTGATGCAGTCAATGTGCTGCCCTTAGGCTGGCCCCTGGAGGGCATCCTGCCTCGTTGGTGATGTGCCGCCTCCTCCTCCTCTCTCCTATCAGGCACCCACGTTGAGTCAGTGACCTCATCATCCCCTCCCTCCTCATCACTGGAGCAAACCTGGCAGTATGCTGCAGCAGGGGGAGCATGACTGCCAGATTGCTGTCCTTCTTGGGCACCCCCTCTGTCCGTGCTCATGTTACTGCCTTCATCGAGCTCAGTATCATCATCAGAGCCTTCCAAACGCTGGGCATCCTCCTGGAGCATGTACCCAACACTGTGGTCAAACAGTTCGAGGGAATCCTCATGAGGACATGGTGGAGCTAGGGAAGGAGTCACTGATGACATTGAGCTGAGGGAAGAGGCCGCTGCTTTGCCAGACAAAGCACCCTGGGCATGGGTGAGAGAGGATGAGGAGGATGAGGACGGCTTGGTCATCCACTCGACCAAGTCTTCCGCATGTTGCGGCTCAACACGGCCAGCTGCCGAAAAAAAGGCCAAGCGTGTCCCATGGCCACGTGCTGATGAGGATGCACCGTCTCCACGACCAGCACTAGACACAGAGCCTGCTTGCCCTCTCTTATTGGCTTGTGACTGTCTGCCTCTCCTTCTTGGCCTTCCAGACATACTAATGGCCTGTAGCTGCACTAAGCTGGGATAGAACACCTGTAATTTTCTTCAGGTAGCTTTATATACTGTAACCAGACAAGCCTGCCTGTCAGTAGGAAGATAACAGGAACGGATCTAGCTGAACACTGTGAGCAGGACACACTGTACTAAATGTAAATAGTCTAGCTGCCTGACCGTGGTACTAATAGGATCAAAAAGAACACCTGTAATTTTCTTCAGGTAGCTTTATATACTGTAACCAGACAAGCCTGCCTGTCAGTAGGAAGATAACAGGAACGGATCTAGCTGAACACTGTGAGCAGGACGCACTGCACTGAATGTAAATAGCAGGAACGGATCTAGCTGAACACTGTGAGCAGGACGCACTGCACTGAATGTAAATAGCAGGAACGGATCTAGCTGAACACTGTGAGCAGGACGCACTGCACTGAATGTAAATAGCAGGAACGGATCTAGCTGAACACTGTGAGCAGGACGCACTGCACTGAATGTAAATAGCAGGAACGGATCTAGCTGAACACTGTGAGCAGGACGCACTGCACTGAATGTAAATAGCAGGAACGGATCTAGCTGAACACTGTGAGCAGGACGCACTGCACTGAATGTAAATAGCAGGAACGGATCTAGCTGAACACTGTGAGCAGGACGCACTGCACTGAATGTAAATAGCAGGAACGGATCTAGCTGAACACTGTGAGCAGGACGCACTGCACTGAATGTAAATAGCAGGAACGGATCTAGCTGAACACTGTGAGCAGGACGCACTGCACTGAATGTAAATAGCAGGAACGGATCTAGCTGAACACTGTGAGCAGGACGCACTGCACTGAATGTAAATAGCAGGAACGGATCTAGCTGAACACTGTGAGCAGGACGCACTGCACTGAATGTAAATAGCAGGAACGGATCTAGCTGAACACTGTGAGCAGGACGCACTGCACTGAATGTAAATAGCAGGAACGGATCTAGCTGAACACTGTGAGCAGGACGCACTGCACTGAATGTAAATAGCAGGAACGGATCTAGCTGAACACTGTGAGCAGGACGCACTGCACTGAATGTAAATAGCAGGAACGGATCTAGCTGAACACTGTGAGCAGGACGCACTGCACTGAATGTAAATAGCAGGAACGGATCTAGCTGAACACTGTGAGCAGGACGCACTGCACTGAATGTAAATAGCAGGAACGGATCTAGCTGAACACTGTGAGCAGGACACACTGCACTAAATAGTCTAGATAGAAGATAACAGGAACGGATCTAGCTAAACTGAATACAGTGTATATATATATATGCAACACCTGGGATGCATATATATACACAATACACTGTAAGTGCAGCTAACTGACTGACTGTTCTGCCTAATCTATCTAACTCAAATCAAATGACACTGTCTCTCTCTCTCTCTATCTCTCAGCACACCGGAACACACACTACACAGGGCCGCCGTGCAGGCGGCCTTATATAGTGTGGGGTGTGTACTAAATCCCCTGAGCCATAATTGGCCAAAGCCACCCTGGCTTTGGCCAATTACAGCTCTCTCTACTGACGGCGCTGTGATTGGCCAAGCATGCGGGTCATAGTGCATGCTTGGCCAATCATCAGCCAGCAATGCACTGCGATGCCGCAGTGAATTATGGGCCGTGACGCGCCACACGAATTTGGCGCGAACGGCCCATATCGTTCGCAATTCGACGGACGGTCGAACAGCCGATGTTCGAGTCGAACATGGGTTCGACTCGAACACGAAGCTCATCCCTACTCACCACTAACGGCCAGCATTTTGACCACCAATATAAGGGGCTTTACACTTCTCTTCACTTCTCTGCACAGTGCATAACCCCGACTTACCCACAACTGCTACAGTCCTAAAGCCATTCTGTACATTGCATATTCCAGCTGTGCTATACAAAACATACCCCTGGCTGCCACACTTATTTAACTGTGCTGTTCATTGCATAATCCTGACCACTACATGTTATAAACTCTGCTATACATTACATACCTCTGAGCACTTTATTCTTTAAGCTGTACATATATATTTGTTTGCATCACACTATAAGCTGGTCTGTGCAATACATACCCCTGACTGCTGTAAGTTGTGCTGTACATACTCCTCACTAAAGTGTCCATTGCCTTAACAGTTGCTAGTTACTAAGTAGTCTGCAAATTGTTTAATGAACTTCATTAAGGTAAGCGCATACAAATTCTGTGTGCATAAAAGCATATGAAACAGAAGAGTTTGATCCTTTGTGCTGAAGTTTATGTGTTTCTGTGTAATTCTCACTTGTAGCACTTAAAAGTATATTTTTGGGTACAAGAGCTGCAGCCTATGTGTGCGGTGTATACGCAGTAGTGTCAAGTTTTATATATCCATGCCCCTTAACGTCACTCAAGCATAATCTGGCCAAACCCACTTTTGGCTGTGGCGCACTATGCACCCCCCAGAAATCTTAAACAATCCTAGCAACTCCTCTGGACCTTTTGAAAGTATTTTTTTAGACATGCAAGGATTGCTAAGGTAAAATTGTAGGGTTGCAAATGGTTCCAGGAACATGAGGTCCTTCTCTTACACATCCAACATTTTACTAGAATTAGAAATGTTGTATTTAAAATATTTAATTGCAGCACCATTCTATAACTGCCATCATTTATGAGGCATAGTGCTGCCCGCTCTATCCTTGCTGCCTTAGGCACTGGCCCACTGAGTAGCATTATGATAAGTACAGCCCTAGCTATTGTTTCATGATGGGTCCATAATTATAAGTATATTAATATAAGTATTTAAAAGCAATCAGTCACAAAAGGGCATTTAGTAGTACTGTTTAATCCAATAAAATATAGTGTAGCGCAACTTCCTTAGAAATACAGGTGCATCTCAAAAAATGTAAATATCATCAAAAAGGTAATTTATTTTAATAATTCAATTCAAAAAGTGAAACATATATTATACAGATTCATTACACACAGAGTGATATATTTCAAGCATTTCTTTATTTTAATTTGAATGATTATGGCTTACAGCTAGTGAAAACCCAAAATTCAGTATCTCAGAAAATTAGAATATTACATAAGACCAAACAAAAAAAGGATTTTTAATACTAGGGATGAGCTTCCAGTTCGAGTCGAACTCATGTTCGACTCGAACATCGGCTGTTCGCCAGTTCGCTGAACAGCGAACAATTTTGGGTGTTCCTGGCAAATTCGAAAGCCGCGGAACACCCTTTAAAAATCTATGGGGGAAATCAAAAGTGCTATTTTTAAAGGCTTATATGCATGGTATTTTCATAAAAAGTGTTTGAGGACCTGGAACAATGCAAAAAAAAGTTTTAAAAACGGACGTTTTTTCGGGAGCAGTAATTTTAATAATGCTTAAAGTAAAACAAAAAAGTGTAATATTCCTTTAAATTTCGTACATGGGGGGTGTCTATAGTATGCCTGAAAAGGGGCGCATGTTTCCCGTGTTTAGAACAGTATGAGAGCAAAATTACATTTCAAAGGAAAAAAGTCATTTAAAACTACTCTTGGCTATTAATGAATTGCCGGTCCAACAATAGCACATAAAAGTTTGTTGATAAAAACAGCATGGGAATTCCCCACAGGGGAACCCCGAACCAAAATTAAAAAAAAAAATGACGTGGGGGTCCCCCTAAATTCCATACCAGGCCCTTCAGGTCTGGTATGGATATTAAGGGGAACCCCGGCCAAAATGTAAAAAAAAAATGGTGTGGGGTCCCCCTCAAAATCTATACCAGACCCTTCAGGTCTGGTATGGATTTTAAGGGGAGCCCTGTGCCAAAATTAAAAAAAAATGGCATGGGGTCCCCCCCAAAAATCCATACCAGACCCTTATCCGAGCACACAACCTGGCAGGCCGCAGGAAAAGAGGGGGGATGAGAGAGCGGCCCCCCCTCTTGAACCATACCAGGCCACATGCCCTCAACATTGGGAGGGTGCTTTGGGGTCCCCCCCAAAGCACCTTGTCCCCATGTTGATGGGGACAAGGGCCTCATCCCCACAACCCTTGCCCGGTGGTTGTGGGGGTCTGCGGGCGGTTGTCTTATCGGAATCTGGAAGCCCCCTTTAACAAGGGGACCCCCAGATCCCGGCCCTCCCCCCTGTGTGAAATGGTAAGGGGGTACAAATGTACCCCTACCATTTCACAAAAAAAAGTGTCAAAAATGGTAAAAATGACAAGAGACAGTTTTTGACAATTCCTTTATTTAAATGCTTCTTCTCTCCATCTTCTTTCTTCTATCTTCTTTCTTCTATCTTCTATCTTCTATCTTGCTTCAGTTTCTTCCTCCATCTACTTCTTCTTGTGGTTCTTCCTCAGGTGTTCTCGTCCGGCATCTTCCTCCGCGGCGTCTTCTTCCCTTCTTCTTCTTGGGCCGCTCCACATCCATCATGGTGGGAGGCTTGCGCTGTGTGACGCTTCTCCTCTTTTGATGGTTCTTAAATAACGGAGGGCTGGGCCACCCTGTGACCCCGCCCCCTCTGATGCACGGGGACTTGACGGGGACTTCCCTGTGGCATTCCCCGTGACATCAGAGGGGGGTGGGGTCACCCGTTATGTAAATGCTAAATGCAGAGTATTTATATATATATATATACATACATACTAGACTGACTGTATATGTATATATATATATATATATATATATATATATATATATATATATATATATATATATATCAAATACACTGCCACTAACTGAATAACCTGCCTGCTTAATCTAACATTCAAGTTGTGTGGGGCGTGGACTTACTCCCCCTGAGCCATGATTGGCCAAACGCAACCTACCTTTGGCCGCTTTCTCAGCAGAGCGCGCTGTAATTGGCCAAAGCATGCAGGTCAGGTGCATGCTTTGGCCAACCTCGCAGTGCATTAGGGGGCATTCCGCGGCACTCAATTTCCCACGAATGCCCCATGTGTTCAGTTAATTGTAGAACAAACGAACACCCGATGTTCGAGTCGAACCGCGGACTCATCCCTAACTATAATTTTTGGTTTTATATACAGCCCATTTTAAATATATGCATTGCACATTAAACATGTTTGTCCTGCTTATTTTCCACTATACAACAAAGCACACAGAAGAAAAACATGGGAGTTAAATAAGCACATCATTGGTGTCAGCAACATTATTAATAACCCCCAGCAATAGTGTCAGTTGCCATAAAAATAACCCTCAAAATTTGATGTCGGTAATAGTAGTAACCCCCTGCATTTCTGTCAGTGGCTGCAGAAAATACCCCTGCCATTGGTGTCAGTGGACACAATGATAACCCCCAGCATTGGTGACAGTTGCAGTAATAATCACCCTCAGCATTGATGTCAGTAATAGTGACCCCCTTCATTGGTGTCAATGGATGCAATAATAACCCTCTGCATTGGTGTCAGTGGATGCACTAATAACCTTCAGCATTGGTATAAGTGAAAGTAATAACAGTCCACAGCATTGGTGTCAGTATTAGAAAGTAACCCCCTACATAGGTGTCCGTGGACACATTGATAACCCCCAGTACTAGTGTCAGAGGATACACTAATAACCTGTATTGCCAACCCCCGATGACTTACTTTACTGACAAAACATGAAACTGACAAACTGAAATATGACCGAAACTTCTATAAAAAATAAAAAATCACTATTTAAAGGTTAAATTCACCATTAGAGAACAAATAATAGATGCACATATCTGTGCAGGAAAAAAAAAAGTGCATTTATTAATTTTTCCACAGGAGCCTACACTCATCATTCATGGTTGCAATGTCAGGCTCCTGCAGACACTTCCTCAAGTTTTTTCAGGTTGAAAGCTAATGGAAGCATCAAAGGACTACAAGAGTGTTGATCAACAAGTAACATATTCCCAAAGGCGAATTTAGCCTTTGCAATATAAACAATATATAAACATTACCAATACTCATGAGTCATAAGTAATCTGCCTGACTTTACAATTTAAAAGTCAAAACAGTGTAACAAAGTGTGAGCAAGAAAAGTGTGCCCTATGAAAGACATAGGGAACACTGGGAAAGAACAGAAAAATAAGTTCTGGCTATTAAGTAATTATGCGCGCCATGGCGAATAATGGTCATGGCCAGTGGGAGGATTTTTAAAGGGGTATTGAACAGAATCTGCGCCTGCTGTGTACACTGCACACATATGCTAAATTCTTTGCATCCACAAAATACTAATTACTGCACCACAACTGACAACTTTACAGACACAAATAAACCTCAGGACAAAGTCACTTTTTTAAATTAAAAGTTTCCATTATATTTATTTTTAAGCACACAAAAAGGATATTTTTACTGAGCCTATCTTACAAAAGAACTTCATTAAAAGCGACAACTGTTGAGACAACAAACACCTTGATTGGGTATATATACAGCACAATCTATAAAGTGCAGCAGTCAGGATAAGCACCACATTCACATCAGAGTCATCCCTTACATCAAAGTCTCCAGCATCCCCCATATAAATCAGAATCCCCCTTACATCCATGATCCTAGCTTGCCACTTTACATCAGAGCCCCCTTATATTCTCCAGAGTGCTCCCTCTACATCCTCCAGAGTGCCCCCTTATATTAGTGCCTCCAGAGTGCCCCCTTATATTAGTGCCTCCAGAGTGCCCCCTAATATTAGTGCCTCCAGAGTGCCCCCTAATATTAGTGCCTCCAGAGTGCCCCCTAATATTAGTGCCTCCAGAGAGTCCCCTTACATCCTCCAGAGTGCATCCTTAGTAACTTCAGAGTGCATTAGTAGTAATAAGGAGGAACTTTGGAGAATGTTAAGGGGTACCCTGATGGTACTAACTTAGTACCTCCAGAGTGCCCCCTTACATTCTGCAAAGCTCCCAATTATGTCCTTCAGAGTGCCCCCTGACATCCTCCAGCGTGCCCCTTACATCCTCCTGAGTGCCCCCTTATATCCTACAAAGTGTACCCTCAATACTACTATACTAGGGGGGGCACTCTGAAGGATGTAACAAGGCAGTCTGGAGGCACCAGTTGCACACTTACTGGGCTCCCTTGGGAGGGCCCGGTAAAGGCGGCAGAGGGAAGGGAGGACTCCCTTCCGCCTCCTGTAAAAATAATACAGCTGCTTTTACAGTGAAGGGAATCTCTCGCTGAGAAAAATTTTATCTCGGTCAGAGATTACCAATATATCACCCTTTCCATCCAGTGATGTACCGATACGTCGCTGGACAGGAAGTGGCTAATGACTGGAGTAGCTTCGCATTCAGGAGTGAAAGAGGGGTTGCGTAATATAGATAGTAAAAATAGATGTGGAGAGAGTAGGCCTCCAGTACTTAAGATAACCCCAGATCTATAAAGAGTGCCGTGTGATAGGATTAGATAGATTGCTTTTGGCGGAGGGGCGTAGCCACAGAAGGTCATGTATAGACATTGGTGCACAATCCACTGCTTCCAACTTAACCCAAGGTGGTGTTTCATTTTTAGCATAGTATTTTGTTATCTGAGAAAGCTGTGCCGCTAGGTGGTATCTCAAGAAGTACGGGACACCCAACCCTCTCCTAACTCTAAAAGCTCATTTTTTTTTAAAAGGAAAAATGCACAGTTTAACCTATCAACACGCAATAAAAAAAATGATATACACCCAAAATAATTGCCAACATCCTGAATTGTAATTGTACCCATTATAGGGATTTGTTTCTGCTTTTTGCACATTTCATTTTTAGTGAATCATTTTTAGTGAATCATACCTAATGCCTGTGAACTCCCAGTAGACCGAATGATTTTCTTTGCTCTTGTAATGAGCAGTGGTGTGCTCGCTATAAGGTGTAGGAAGGGTCTGTATTGTGTACTGTACCTGCACCCTGGAGGTCTGCGGCAAAGTCTAGAGTAGTCATTGTGTTCTCAATATATAGGATTACATTGGAGCATTGGAGCTGATGAACCTGAGTCACATTTAATTCCCCAGGGCTGGGAAATCCCTCAAGCAGATGGCAAGATGTGTTCCATAGTTAGACTTCAGAAAGAAGTCTATACAAACTGCACATACTTTAGCTTGCATATAATAAAGTATAACCAAGATCCAATTTCATGAAAGCAAATACAGGAGACATTGTGAGATGATGAAGAACTTATGTATGCCCATCCGACTATTTACTAATGCCTATGGCAAGTTTAAAGTGGACCTCTCAGTAACGTCATTACAAGAGATATAAATACCTGGAAGTGTTACAACGGCACATCACTTGCATGCATGCTCACTACATATATCTGATTTTAGGTCCACTTTAGATTGTCCATAGGTAAACAGATATCATCCTAGGGGTAACTGTTAGGGAGCTATAGGCAGAATGTATGTGACTGTTTAATCTAGTTACCTGTTCCTAACCACAGCATTTTTGAAGAATAGTTATTGGGACTGATTACAGTTATGTTAAAAACTTGAGCCCCCATAATTCTGTGTAGCGGTACCCCCGTGAGGGCTGCTGATTGACTCTATACCCCACTGGCTACCCCGACTCTGCAGATCCTCTCCTACCTCTGACACCTTGGGTTCCATTCTGCGATGTGATATTAGCAATGAGAAACTCACACAATGTGACTGAACCATTCGGAAAGTTTACTAGAGTAAATAATGGAACACAATGAACAGCATGAATAAACACAAGTGATAATTGACAATTGGTATCACTTAATTCAGATATGCAAAAAACTTATAACCTTATAGTCACTTTTGGGAGTATATGTGAACAGGTGTACAGAGGGATAAGTACTTAATATCTTTGAAACATATATTAAATACCTTCCCACTGAGGCCTCAACACACAGACCAAATGGCAGTATAATATTCCTTACAATCTAGAACACAGTGTAAAGTCTAACATATACTCAATGGCTCCCCCTAGGCTATAATTCCGAGTTCAACTTATAAGTAGAGCAACAATGCTTGATAAAAGAGGAAGATGATGAAAGTTCTTCAACTCTGGATATCTTCAGCTAGCCTGATGTTTAAACTGCAGTATTTGTAATCCATAAAGCAAAGGAAAAGAAATGACTGTAGAATAAACAATATGCTAATGACTGCTTAACTGAAGAAATAAAACCACTTGAAGAATCCTCCTTTTATGTGAGTGCAATACAGTACTGACCTTACAGCGCAGTGGAAAAGACAAGGCTCCAAAGTTTAGCTGTATGATGCCTGTGAAGAAGTAGATTCACCTCCGTGGAACTACAAGTCTCACCAGCAGTCTGTAAAAAGAACTCATTTAGCAATACTGTATTCTCTACTGAAATGGGCAAGTGCACTCTCACCACAATGGACTCCAATAGCTGTGAGGCTCTGTCCGGAATCCCCTTCTGGTGTCTCCATCTGGTGAAGATGGCGCCGCCGCGCTGCTCTGTAACTCCTGATGGTCTGAACTGCAGGGGCTTCAAGTTACTTTAAAGCGCAGGCCGGTCCGCTTGCAAAGATGGCAAGGTAGTGCTCCGAAATCCCTCAGAGGTAAGCAATCTGGCTCTCCACTGTATAGGCCGCATTCTTTCACTCCTGGTCACACACACAGACCTCCTGCTGGCAGGTGTTGAATGAGGTCCCGAGAGGCTGAAAACAGGCCACGCTGGTCCTTTTATTACTGCTCCCAGCAGGCAGTGCTGCACGCTTTGCATTGTCAGTATTGTAGTTCAGGGCTGATCCAGCTAACAGAGTCACTTCCTCCTCCAAACTACATCTCCCACAATACTTTGCTGCATTCCTTCTCAGGAATAAAGAAACATCCTAACAGAACCCAACAAGCACTAGATGGAGCCAAACTCATTTGAAATAACATCAACTGTAATAACTATAGTAGCAAACCCTTGGCTACACACTCCCCCCACTTGAACTCTTTGGTCCCCAAAGACATAAAGATTACCCACTTCAGCTTGATGAAAAGGAAAGAATAAGTTATTGATGATTTTTTTTTTCACTAACCACAATCCAAGTCTAGCAAATACTGACACACTTCTGGGTTTCTTTGAAACCATCTATACAGACTATCAGTTATATCAAAATCAGTCTTTAAACAGGCCAGGGCGATTGCCCTGTCCCACCCATTGGTGTCAGAGGTTAAGACAGAGTCGTCCCCTACCCAATTAACAGTAGGGGGTGGTAGCACCAGGAGCTGTTCTGTGAATGGTATGAATTAGTTCTTCAGAGCTCTCTCCCAATGTGTCATAAGTGAGTCTCTTGGGAGGGTGCATATCCCGCCTTAACCGCATTGGTGAACATGTTCCAGATATCTGTGTTAAATCTTGAGTTGTTTCATAAGCACTAATTTGAGCATCCAATCCCGGGGAAAGGTTTTCACTTGCAATTTCAGAGGCTAATGAGGGTTCACCAACATTGGGGTCTTCACTGGCAGCCTCAAGAGTGACTGAAGGTTCGCCAACATCAGGTATTGGTAACAAGTCACCAGAGAAGTCTATCAGATCCCTAGTCTCTTGTTCAGGGACATCTCCATCAGCCTTGGGTCTGTCCACCCCTTCAAAAGGTGGGAATGTCATGAACTCTGATCCAAGGGACCTGCAAATCATCTTATTTGTCTCCATTGGCCATTGAGGTGACAGCTTAGCTGTTTCTTTTGGCCGTTGGGGTATCATCTGAGATGTTTCTTTTGGCCGTTGGGGTATCATCTGAGCTGTTTCTTTTTGCCGTGGTGGTATCATCTGAGCTGTTCTTTTTGTGGCAATGCTTTATAGGCTTCCATCCTCTTTTCCATCCTCTTCAAAGGGCTGGCTATTGAGCTGTCTTTGGCAGCCCACAACCAGAAAGGCACACTCACCACCTCATCCTCCTCTTCTTCAATCCTCCTTCTTCCTGGTGAGGACACTGGACTTGAGGACACTGGGCTAAAAACTTGAGAGAACATACAATCTTCTCCAAACTCCTCATCTGACACTGGACTTGAGGACACTGGGCTAAAAACTTGAGAGAACGCATAATCTTCTCCAAACTCCTCATCTTCTTCATCCGTCATATTAGCTACAGTCAGCATTTCCTTTTGTGAGCATGTTCGAGGTGGATTTGGTTTTAGGGGAGTCTGAGAAGGTGCTGGAGGCACCCTTAATGCATCCGATAGTGGTAACAAGTTATTCCTGTGCCACATCTTCAGCGGTCCCTTCTCTCCATCAGGTCTGATCTGATACACGGGTAAACCAGGGAGTTGTTTACACACAATATAGGGCTGTGGCCTCCACCGATCCGCCAGCTTATGTTTTCCTGGTACTCCTAGATTTTTAAGTACCACTCGATCACCCGGTTGCAAGTCCTGGATCTTTACTCTTAAATCAAAGTTTTGATTATTCCGAGATTCTCTGGTAGAAGCATGTTCCATAGCTTTCTCATAGGCTTGTCATAAGTTTTTCCGTAATATGTTTACATAACCCTTATGTGATGTTAAAGGGGTGTGATCAAGAGAGGTGCCAAAAGCCAAGTCAGCAGGAAGATGAGCTTCTCTCCCATACATAAGACGGTAAGGGGAGTAACCAGTAGCATTACTCTCTGTGCTATTGTAAGCATGCACCAGCGCTACTATGTGATTACCCCAATGCTGTTTCTTGTCTGGGGTTAGAGTTCCCAACATGTTTAGCAAAGTCCGATTGAATTGTTTAGGTTGAGGGTCTCCTTGAGGGTGATACGGTGTAGTATGAGACTTCTTGATACCCAATAGGGCACACAGCTGATGGACCAGTCGACTCTCAAAGTCTCTTCCTTGGTCTAAATGAGTTCGCACAGGTAGTCCATAGTGCACAAAAAATTTCTCCACGAGCACCTTGGCCACAGTGCTGGCCGTCTGATCTTTAGTAGGGTAAGCCTGCGCATAGTGGGTGAAGTGATCGGTCACAACCAAGATGCTGTTTCTTCCACCTCTATCGGGTTCCAGGCACAGAAAGTCAATGCAAACCAGGTCTAACGGCTCCTGACTTTGTAAGTGGCCCATTGGGGCGGCCTTAACTGGCAGAGTTTTCCTGATGGATGCAAGTCAGACAAGAGTGACAGTAACTCTCTACCTCTCCTCTCAAACTGGGCCAGTAAAATCTATCTCTAATCAAGCAAAATGTCCTTTCTGTTCCCAAATGCCCATGGTCATCATGTAATGGCATTAAGACAGTAGGGCGATGTTTTTCCGGGAGAAACAACTGCCACCTCTCCTCCTTGTCTCCAGACGGGCAACGCCTGTATAACACTCCATCTCTGATTTGCATCCGATCCTCTGTGAAGAGTCTTGGCTCCCTTTACAGGGCTTTTCAACAACAGTCCGGGATCCTGCTTGTTCAAAGCCTGCAACACCAAACGACCCAATGGGTCCTGCTCCTGATCCCTCTTCAAATCTCTCTTTGTCATTTGGGGTAGGCCTTCTCCTCTCACCTGGGTCAACCCACAGTAACTTCTTGGTATCCCAGAGGGGTGAACCCCAATGTATTCAGCAGCCACTCCTCATTTCATCTTCTGGTCCAGGCCCTGACACAGGGCTTGCACTCCTTCTTCGGTTACAAAAGTCCATCCTTCGTCCTTCCTATGAGGACTGTGAGATAAAGCATCCGCATCTCAGTTCCCAACTCCGGGCCGATACTTCAGACTAAACTGGAACCCTGCCAAAGCTGCTAACCACCTGTGTCCTGTGGCATCCAGTTTTGCCTAGGTTAAGATGTAAGTTAAAGGATTATTGTCAGTCTTGACAATGAACTCAGCTTCATACAAATAGTCTTTCGACTTATCCACCACGGTCCACTTGAGTGCCAAAAATTCCAACTTATGGATGGGGTAATTCCTCTCCGATGGGGTAAGGCTCCTACTCACATAGGCCACCGGTCTCAATCCTCCATTTTGTTCCTGATACAGTACTCCTCCCAATCCTTCTCTACTAGCGTCCACACGCAACTCATAGAGCAGGCCAGGGTCAGAGTAGGCCAAGACTGGGGCCTCTGTAAGACTCTTCTTCAACTGCCAAAACACTTTTTTACATAGAGAGGTCCACTGACTCTGGATGGACTCTCCTTTCTTGTGGGCACCACTCTTCTTGGGTCTGACTCCATCTTCTCCTTCTCCTGTGACCACTTGCAACAGCTCATTAAGGGGTCGAGCAATCTTAGTGAAATTGGCTACAAATTGTCGGTAATAGGAGCAGAATCCCAGGAAAGATCTCAACTCGGTTACAGTTCGGGGTCTGGGCCAAGTGGTAACAGCCTCCAGCTTTTGTGGATCTGTGGCGACTCCTCCCGCAGAAACAACATGGCCCAAATAGGTGACAGAGGTTCTGTAGAACTGGCATTTTTCCAGTGACAATTTCAGTCCTTTTTTGTGGAGGTGGGAGAATACCTTTTCTAGTCGAGCTTCGTGCTCTTCCAGTGTCTTCCCAAACACAATGATGTCATCCAAATACACCAGTACTTCTACGAGATTCATGTCTCCTACTGTCCTTTCCATCAAATGCTGAAAGGTTGCAAGAGCCCCCGACAAGCCCTGAGGCATTCGACTGAACTCGTAGAATCCTAAGGGGCATATGAATGCCGTCTTCTCCTGATCTTATGGGTGCATGGGAATCTGATAGTACCCGTTTTTCAAATCAAGAACACTAAATCACTTAGCTCCAGTAAGACAATGCAAAGCATCCTCGATACAGGGTGCGGTGTACTGATTCGGGATGGTGCACCAAATCAGGGTACGGTAGTCGATGCACATGCGTAATGACACATTTTTCTTCCTTACAACCACAATGGGAGATGCATAGGGACTCCGAGATTCCTGAATGACTCCTGACCTTTTCAGTCACATTCTTCAAGCTAATGGGCACTTTCCTTCCTTTTCTGGACAGGTCTCGGGTAGGAACCAGCTCAGGGACCATTTCTAGTCCAGCTGCTCTGGCTTGCTCATCCGTCTCCAGCACCACAAAGGGCCCAGTTGATCCAAAGTCAACTTGATGGTGGCCTTCACATGAGCAACCTCCCCCGGCTGTAGTACCCTCCCCTTTGTCTCCAACTTCCACAACCGCCTCACTCCTCCTTTAGGGGCCTTCTTTTCTCTTGCCACTCACCCACAAGCTTTCAGTAACTGTGGGTGAATCTTGTTGTTGGTGGATCCATCTTCGTTCAGTACTGATGATAACAGTCTTCTCACTAAGTCGGTATTAGTTCCCACCAGTATGGAATTTCGCCCAGCCCTTGGTGGCCTGGGGCACACGACAGCCAAGGTGTCGAAAGCCTCTTCTTTTCCTACAGCTGCTGGCCCGAAGGATATCTGGATGGGGATGTAGCCATCATATGGCATCTAGCAGTTGCAATTCCCCAGATCTCGAGTTCTTCCAGCTTGCGTAGGGGAATGTGGCTCAGATGTTTGTCATAGAAATCCCAGTATAATAGCATGACCTGGGCCCCTGTGTCCAGTAAAGCTTTGGTTTAAATGCCTTCTATTTGCACAGGCACAATCGGGGACGGCCCCACTAATTTTTCTGGAAAACTGATAGTAGTATCCTGAGTGCGGTTAGGATTACGGTTCCTCTTCTTCAAGGCACTCTGTGAAGACCTAGCAGTGACCCTAGGCGGTGTCGCCAGACCACTTTTGATTGGGCCAAACTGACAAACTTTCTTAGGGGTGTTCTGATAGGACCTGACTGTGGCCCTAGGTGGTGTCGCCAGACCGTTTTGAATTGGGCCAGTTTGACAAACTTTCTTAGAGGTGTTCTGATTGACAATTTCTGCAATAGCTTTACCAACTCCTCCAACAGTTCAGCATTCACTTCCCTTTGGGGACACTGGGCTTTAAAGTGTCTTGGATCACCACACTTGTAGCACTTTCGAATGCCCAACCGGCTTCCATCACATTTAGCAAGCTTGTTGTACCTGTTCCTGAACTTGAGCTCCACTTTCTGATGACGTGACTGGAGTAACTTTTGGGGTGGGTTGCGCCACAGAGATCTTGGTGCGCTCCCCCCCACTCAGACTCTTCATCACTCTCCACCATGCTGCCATCCACCTGGTCTGATTGGGCGACTATCTTCTCACTCTTCTGGTGGGTTCTTACTGGGAATCGAGCCTCCTGACTCTTTTCCTCCAGGAGAGCCTCCTCTTCTCTCACTAACCCCATCAGCTTGGGGTAAGAGGGGGCCTCTCGGGTACCCTGCAAGAGCAATCTGAGCACAATAGGATGGTTGGGCCTGGCTCCTCGTAGGATCCGATCCAATCAGACTTTGTCCGCCTCCCGGGGGACGACACCTTTTTTTAAGATAATTTGGTGCAGGGTTTGATCCACCCGGGCGATATATTCAGACAACCTCTCTCCTCTCCACTGGTGGGTATGCTCAAACTTGTACATCAAATCAGGTAGCTTCTCTACCCTGTCGTTAACTGTGAAGAGGGCCAGGGCTCCCTGGTGGTGACCCGGGGGACTTCTTGCCAGGCTCTTCTGGCAACTGTACTGGGATCACATGGCCATCCAGGCCTTCGGCTAGGCTCACAACCTTCTTCTGGAATTCTACCGGAACACTCTCTTTCCATTCCAGGACATAAGTGCAATCTTCCTCCAAGTCATGTTTCAGGTCCAGAAGGTAGTACCCTTGTTCTGGGACAGCCTTTCTCATCAACTGCTGTACCTCTCTATCAAACCACTAGACTCCTGGTAGCCCCAGAACCGTAGCTTGTTCCAACCGGCTGCCATACTCCTGGCTCCACTCGGTGGCAGTGGCTGGGTCCATTACTTCTTCTACCTGGGATGCATCAACTGATCTGCTCGGGTACCCCAGATGGGATATCTCGGTGGGACCTCCAAATGTAGCGGTACCCCCATGAGGGCTGCTGATTGACTCTATACCCCACTGGCTACCCCGACTCTGCAGATCCTCTCCTACCTCTGACACCTTGGGTTCCATTCTGCAATGTGATATTAGCAATGAGAAACTCATGTCACTGAACCACTCAGAAAGTTTACTAGAGTAAATAATGGAACACAATGAACAGCATGAATAAACACAAGTCATAATTGACAATTGGTATCAATTCATTCAGATTTGCAAAACTTGTAACCTTATAGTCACTTTTGGTAGTATACAGTCAGGTCCATAAATATTAGGACATTGACACAATTCTAATCTTTTTGGCTCTATACACCACCACAATGGTGGTGGTGTATATCAGTGAAGCAAGCCATCATTAGGCTGAAAAAACAAAACAAACCCATCAGAGAGATAGCAAAAACATTAGGTGTGGCCAAATCAACTGTTTGGAACATCCTTAAAAAGAAAGAACGCATCGGTGAGCTCAGCAACACCAAAAGACCTGGAAGACCATGAAAAACAACTTACATAGTTACATAGTAGGTGAGGTTGAAAAAAGACACAAGTCCATCAAGTCCAACCTATGTGTGATTATGTGTCAGTATTACATTGTATATCCCTGTATGTTGCGGTCATTCAGGTGCTTATCTAATAGTTTTTGGAAACTATCGATGCTCCCCACTCAGACCACCACATGTGGAAGGGAATTCCACATCTTTGCCACTCTTACAGTAAAGAACCCTCTACGTAGTTTAAGGTTTAACCTCTTTTCAATCCATGTACTCACCCTATGGTCCATGCCAACAGACCTTATTTTGTACAGTAAAAGTTTATGGGGAAATGTGTCAAATGCTTTTGAAAAATCCAGATACACCACGTCTAAGGGCCTTCCTTTATCTAGATGGCAACTCACCTCCTCATAGAAGGTTTGTAGATTGGTTTGGCAAGAACGATTTTTCATGAATCCATGCTGATTACTGCTAATGATACTGTTCTCATTACTAAAATCTTGTATATAGTCCCTTATCATCCCCTCTAAGAGTTTACATACTATTGATGTTAGGCTAACTGGTCTGTAATTCCCAGGGATGTATTTTGGGCCCTTTTTAAATATTGGTGCTACATTGGCTTTTCTCCAATCAGCTGGTACCATTCCAGTCAGTAGACTGTCTGTAAAAATTAGGAACAACGGTCTGGCAATCACTTGACTGAGTTCCCTAAGTACCCTCGGATGCAAGCCATCTGGTCCCGGTGATTTATTAATGTTAAGTTTCTCAAGTCTAATTTTAATTCTGTCCTCTGTTAACCATGGAGGTGCTTCCTGTGTTGTGTCATGAGGATAAACACTGCAGTTTTGGTTACTGAAGCCCCCCGATTCACTCGTGAAGACTGAGGAGAAGAATAAATTCAATACCTTCGCCATCTCCCCATCCTTTGTAACCAGATGTCCTTCCTCATTATTTATGGGACCAATATGGTCTGTCCTCCCTTTTTTACTGTTTACATACTTAAAGAATTTCTTGGGATTTTTTTTGCTCTCCTCCGCTTTGTGTCATTCATGTTCTATCTTAGCCGTCCTAATTGCACCCTTACATTTCTTGTTGCATTCTTTATAAAGTCTGAATGCTGCGGATGATCCCTCAACCTTGTATTTTTTGAAGGCCTTCTCCTTTGCTTTTATATGCATTTTTACCTTACAGTTAAGCCATCCAGGACTTTTGTTCGCTCTTTTAAATTTATTACCCAATGGGATGCATTGGCTAATGCCCTTATTTAATATGCTTTTAAAGCAAACCCATCTCTCCTCCGTGTTCTTTGTTCCTAATATTTAATCCCAATGTATGCCTTTTAGTAAGGTTTGTAGTTTAGAGAAGTTGGCTCTTTTGAAATTCAGTGTCTTTGTATTCCCTTTATGTTTCCTATTTGTGTGATTTATACTGAAACGAATTGACCTGTGATCGCTGTTACCTAAATTGCTCCATATTTCCACATCCGTGATCAGGTCTGTATTGTTGGTAATCAGTAGATCTAGTAATGCTTTATTTCTAGTTGGTGCGTCTACCATCTGACCCATAAAATTGTCCTGCAAGACATTAAGGAACTGGCGAACCTTAAATGAATGCGCGTTTCCCTCTGCCCAGTCTATGCCTGGATAATTAAAATCCCCCATTAGGATAACATTTCCCATCCTTGCTGCTAATACAAATTGTGATAGGAGACCTGTCTCCACTTCCTCCCACCCAACTGTGGTGGATGACCGAAGAATTCTTTCCCTGGTGAAGAAAACACCCTTCACAACAGTTGGCCAGATCAAGAACACTATTCAGGAGGTAGGTGTATGTGTGTCTTAAGTCAACAATCAAGAGAAGACTTCACCAGAGTGAATACAGAGGGTTCACCACAAGATGTAAACCATTGGTGAGCCTCAAAAACAGGAAGGCCAGATTAGAGTTTGCCAAACAACATCTAAAAAAGCCTTCACAGTTCTGGAACAACATCCTATGGACAAATGAAACCAAGATTAACTTGTACCAGAGTGATGGGAAGAGAAGAGTATGGAGAAGCAAAGGAACTGCTCATGATCCAAAGCATACCACCTCATCAGAGAAGCATGGTGGTGGTAGTGTCATGGTGTGGGCATGTATGGCTGCCAATGGAACTGGTTCTTTTGTATTTATTGATGATGTGACTGCTGAAAAAAGCAGCAGGATGAATTCTGAAGTGTTTCGGGCAATATTATCTGCTCATATTCAGCAAAATGCTTCAGAACTCATTGGACATGCTTCACAGTGCAGATGGACAATGACCGAAGCATACTGTGAAAGCAACCAAAGAGTTTTTTAAGGGAAAGAAGTGGAATGTTATGTAATGGCCAATCACCTGACCTGAATCCGATTGAGCATGCATTTCACTTGCTGGAGACAAAACTGAAGGGAAAATGCCCCAGGAACAAGCAGGAACTGAAGACAGTTGCAGTAGAGGCCTGGCAGAGCATCACCAGGGATGAAACCCAGTGTCTGGTGATGTCTATGCGTTCCAGACTTCAGGCTGTAATTGACTGCAAAGGATTTGCAGCCAAGTATTAAAAAGTGAAAATTTGATGGATGATTGTTAATCTGTCCCATTACTTTTGGTCCCTTAAAAAGTGGGAAGCACATATACAAACTGTTGTAATTCCTACACCGTTCACCTAATTTGGATGTAAATACCCTCAAATTAAAGCAGAAAGTCTGCAGTTAAAGCACATCTTGTTCATTTCATTTCCAAACCATTGTGGTGGTGTATAGAGCCAAAAAGATTAGAATTGTGTCAATGTCCCAATATTTATGGACCTGACTGTATACTCCCAAATCTGAATGAATTGATACCAATTGTCAATTATGACTTGTGTTTATTCATGCTGTTCATTGTGTTCCATTATTTACTCTAGTGGTTCAGTGACATTGTGGTGGTGTATAGAGCCAAAAAGATTAGAATTGTGTCAATGTCCCAATATTTATGGACCTGACTGTATGTGAACAGGTGTACAGAGGGATAAGTACTCAATATCTTTGAAACAGATATTAAATACCTTCCCACTGAGGCCTCAACACACAGATCAAATGGCAGTATGATATTCCTTGCAATCTAGAAAACAGTGTAAAGTCTAACATATACTCCATGGCTCCCCCATGGCTATAATTCAGAGGTCAACTTATAAGTAGAGCAACAATGCTTGATAAAAGAGGAAGATGATGAAAGTTCTTTAACTCTGGATGTCTTCAGCTAGCCTGATGTTTAAACTGCAGTATTTGTAATCCACAAAGCAAAGGAAAAGAAATGACTGTAGAATAAATGATATGCCAATGACTGCTTAACTAAAGAAAAAACCACTTGAAGATTCCCCCTTTTATGTGAGTGAAATACCGTACTGACCTTAAAGCGCAGGGGAAAAGGCAAGGCCCCAAAGTTCAGCTGTATGATGCCTGTGAAGAAGTAGATTCACCTCCGTGGAACTACAAGTCTCACCAGCAGTCTGTAAAAAGAACTCAATCAGCAATACTGTGTTCTCTACTGAAATGGGCAGGTGCCCTCTCACCACAATGAACTTCAAAAGCTGTGAGGCTCCATCCTGAATCCCCTCCTGGTATCTCCGTCTGGTGAAGATGGTGCTGCCGCGCCGCTCTGCAACTCCCAATGGTCTGAAGTGCAGGGGCTTCAAGTTGCTTTGAAGCGCAGGCCGGTCCGCTTGCTAAGATGGCAAGGCTGTGCTCCAAAATCACTCAGAGGCGGACGATCCGGCTCTCCGCTGTATAGGCCGCAGTCTTTCACTCTTGGTCACACACACACAGACCTCCTGCTGGCAGGTATTTAATGACGTCCCGAGAGGCTGAAAACAGGCCACGCTGGTCGTTTTATTACTGCTCCCAGAAGGCAGTGCTGCATGCTTTGCATTGTCTGTATTGTAGTTCAGGGCTGATCCAGAGTCACTTTCTCCTCCAAACTACATCTCCCACAATACTTTGCTGCATTCCTTCTCAGGAATAAGGAAGCATCCTAACAGAGCCCAACAAGCACTAGAGGGAGCCAAACTCATTTGAAATAACCTCAACTGTAATAACTATAGTAGCAAACCCTTGGCTACATCTGCAATCAAACAATTTTTAAATAGGTTTTCAGGACCATTGTTACATGCTTTTGGAATGAAAATCCTACACAAAGATCAGTGAGTATGTTGTTTAATCAGCTAGGTGGCCCAGAACCTTGGGGTGTTGGCTCAAAAGTAGACCTTATATACTGTATATATTTTAAGATCGGGGTGATTAGACTCAAGTGGCGCATGCATTTCCAAGTTGCGCCAGTCCAGAACTGCATTTTTAAGGGCATGGTAGCCCACTTTTATTTAAAGGAATTTAAAAATTCACATAATACAGAAATTTCCCATGCAGGGGTTCCACCATTACTGTAACTTGCACAATCAGAATACTTCAACCTCCTAGCTTACTCTTTTGCCACACGGCTGCTTCAGGCCTCAAGCCTAAGCCTGAGGTCTGCTCCTCAGACCAACACAAGGGTTTCCTTCCACTCAAGCTCTCTCATAGCTTACTGTACTCATGATCAGCTCCTTGGTGCTCTGTCATGGACTACATCTGCCTCCTGCAGACATGCACGCTCTGACTGCCCCATGCAGCCTGTTTGACTCCTAAAGAGATGGGAGTCCTCCTGACTCCAATGTACAGACCTCCTGTCTGTTGGGTGGAGTCCTGAGCTCTAACCCTGGTTCTATTATAAACCCAACCCACACCTGTGCAATCAGTGTGCCTGCCTCTCTAAAAATTTGGCCTAAACTGCTAAAATAAACAGTGGGCTCGCCTCTCTACAATATACAATTTATCTATCTATCTATCTATCTATCTATCTATCTATCTATCTATCTATCTATCTATCTATCTATCTATCTATCTATCTATCTATCTATCTATCTATCTATCTATCTATCTATCTATCTATCTATCTATCCAGTATACACACAGTATCTCCCTCACTGCTAGAGGCCGTGCCACCTATAACAGGTACACGCTATCAACAGGCTGCTGTAAAACTTCTGTTACTCTGGGTAACCACTTTTGTCTTCACACTACTCCACTCCACACGGATGTCCTTGTACACAGGAATCTGGTCCAGAATACTTGGAGGTCTGCGGTTCTCAGCCCCCCCAAACAGGCCCTCACAAGGTTCAGTCTCTCAGCTCAGGTCCTTGCTGATTCCCCCTTGCTGTAAACACTCACAGCAATGGGTCCTCCCAGCTCTGGTCCCAGTTCAGCAATCATTGCACAGGCTCAGCAAAAGCAACAGGTCTATGCTCTCTGGTCCCTGTACCACTCTGAGATGACACCCTGGTCTGTGTACAGTTCCAGCCAAGACCACATGTCGGTATGGGTTGGTTTCTTCCGGCAAAAGACCCAGATCTCTCCAGAATTTCCCAAGAAAAATACTATCTCTAGTCCTTTATTGTGCCACTGCATAGCAAGAGCTCTTGCTCCTAATTGCTTAAAATCATCTGTTGCCAAGAGGGAAGGGGGGCAGGAGTAAGTGTGGGATTTTACATAGAGCCTGCTCTACTCACACAGCAGAGATGTGAGGGGTGAAAGGACAACAGCCCGATCTGCTGCTTAACACTCAAATGTTCTGTCACTGCTCACAGTGGGGGGGGGGGGGGATAAGAGAGAACTGCACACACCTGGAAGAGCACCTATCTACACATTCCCCCAACCAAAAAACATTTGGTCCCCAAAGGAGGGACTGAGTCCAGTACCATATAAATATTGATAACCTTGTACAATGATAGGCAAAATTAGATTAGTTAACTAGAAAAAAACTTTGCATTTGCATCTGAGCCTGTCAAGGGAACCTCCCAACATTTGTCAAAGGGAGAGGGGATGCCTTGACTGTAGATCACTGATACTGGTAGGGTCCATCAAGATGTGTTAGGGGGTGAGCTAGAGTTGTCCTCTTTTGAAACTGGAGCAGGGATACTTGGCATTTCTGGAGCTGTTTGGGCGGTATGGATGGCTTCTTCTGATCTTTCACCAAAAGTATCATAGATCAGTCTATTAGATCGGCGTATGCCACTCTTTGGTCTCTTTCTCTGGTTCAGATTGCTTCTCTCCAGTAGATTCTTCACCGAGTGGTGACTGGACAGTCTCTAGGTCTGGGACACTTGGCAAAGTTGGAAGGGGGTCTTCCTGATTCCCTGCTGGATGACTCTGAGGTACAAACTCTAGGGCCTCAGGCCTGAATGTACTAGTTTCAGTCTCTGTAAGAGAAGGTAATGGAGTGGGGTCAGTAGGTGTAAATGGTAACAGCCGGTCCATACAATTTTCACTGCTTTCTTCTGCTTCTTTGTCTGGTTGCAGAAGTTGTGACCTGTTGACTGGAATTCGTCTGGAAAAGGACGGGTTGGGCAATAGCATCTCGGTGCTTACAGGTACTCTTATGGCCTCACTCAGAGGCAGTAGATGATTTTGATGCTACCTCTTCAGAGGCATTTTACTCCCTTCAGGGTGGACTTGGTACAAAGGAAGGCCAGGCAATTGTTTGCAGATAACATATTTGACTCCACCAGTCAGCTACTGTATCTTATGCTTCTCAGAGGGTTCCAGGTTTCTCAGCAACACTCTGTGTCCCGGCTGAAGATCATGGACCCTTACTTCCAGATCGTAGTTCATATTGTTTTGCTGACCTTTGGCATTAGAAGCATCTCAAGCTTTCTTGGCTTTGGCTTTGACTTTGGCTCACGTAACAGTACACATCCTATCTCTGCTGGCATCAGCATGCAGTTTATAGAGCTTGGCTGAGTAAACATAGACCAATACTGAAGCTTTGGTTAAACTCCACTTCAACTGGTTCGCATTGGTCAGTGCATTCAATCTCTATGGACTCTTGGGACTTTTGAGGTCCTTTGTTTGAGCAAACTCCTTCTGAGGTCCCTTGCTCCTCCTCATCCACTTCAATTTGCAGGAGTTTGATAAAAGCTCGGGCTATCTTTGCAAACCCCTCTGTAGTAAAAACAGAATCCCAAAAATGATCTCAGCTAGTTCACATTCCAGGGGCTGGATCAGGTGGTGACAGCCTCAAACTGTTTGGGGTTAGTGGCCAATCCCTCAGTGCAGACAACATGCCCAAGGTAAGTGACCAACAACTGATAGACTGGCATTTTTCAAGAGATAATTTCAACCCCTCTTCATATACGTAGATGCTTCAAGACTTTTTCCAGCCGCTCCTTATGTTCTTCTAGAGTTTGCCCAAAGATGATGATATCATCTAGGTACACGAGCACTTCAATGAGGTTCATGTCACCAACAACCTTTTCCATTAAATGCTTAAAGGTTGCTGGGGCCCCCAACAGTCCTCGTAGCATTCAAACTCAGAGAATCAGCTTGACAAATTAAGAGGTTTTCTCTCCATTGTCATGATGCTTCGAGATTTCACGGTACCCACTTCTTAGGTCCAGCACACTAAGCTGGAATAGACATTGTAGAGCATCTTCAATTTGACAGGTGATGTATTGATCTGGCATAGTTCTATTGTTGAGAGTATGATAGTCAATACACATTCTTAAAAACTCATTCTTCTTTCTCACCCCCATAATAGGAGAGACACAGGGGCTTCGTTACTCTCGTATTATTCCTGGTCTTTTCAGTTTCGCATTCTGTTCTCTGAGATCCTCTAAGTCTGCCAGCAGGATGCATCTGGATCTTCCTTGAAATGGCCTGTCCTCTTGTAGATGAATGCGATGTTGGGCACTTTTTGCACACCCTACGCCAAACTCTTTTTTCTAGAGAACGTTTTTTGCGAGTTTAAAAACTGTGCTTTGGCACCTTTTCTTCATTCTGGTGGCAGAGAGGAATCTTTGGACAGAAAATATCTTTAGATAACTCTTCAGGGGTTCTGCCGACCAAATTGTGTGGTGAAACTGGTCTGATCCTGCAACCTCTGCTGTGCCTGGCAATGTCTCTTCTTGCTGAGCCACCTGGGGTGATGGACAACTCTCTGGACAATTCCTTGAAAGATCTTGCCTTGAACATTGTTTCTCTTGAACTCTTTGCTGCTCCCATGAAACTCATATTTTAGCAATGCCTCTGCACTTTCTGTTTGCCATATTATTGTGCTCTCCCCAGATAATATCTCACCCTTGTCATTGGTGCTGCCATTGGTATCTCTGCTATTACTCATTACCGATCTTTGGCTTGTTTCTCCACTACGCTTCTGCTTGATCCCAACCTGTAATCACTTGTTGCCAACCTTTGGCTTGTTTACTGACTGTGCTTTTGCTTGATCCCTACCTGGTATATCTGGTACTGGACCTGGCTTGCTCACCTCCTGGTGGCGTGATCCTAAGCACTGCTACCTGGTACTAACAAGCAGGAAAACCCATCTCCACCATTAGGAGCTCTGGCGAACATTGGCTGGTCCAGTTGGTCGGTGGCAGCTTCTCTACTGCTTTAGTTACTGGTCTCTGAGCCTGACCCCTGGTCGTGCCAGAATAATTTGGCCCAAACATGGAGGCCACTATAGCATGCTGTGGCTCCTTTCAGGCAGCAAATTGCAGAACTGCAGGAGGGTTGCACCTGGATTGGCCATCAGATCAAGAATGGACACTCAATGACCTGGAAGCTGTTTGATTAACATCTGTTTCACTAGCCCTTTGGTTCAGGCCCCACTAGAGATGTCATACACTACACACAAGTACAGCTGCTTGTTTTGTTCTTGGCACCACTCTACAACAGTGGTAGGCTTTGTTTCTCTTTCTTCTAGCTCACAGGCACGTCAAGCAGAGTATGCCGGATAAGCCCCCACATGTATCACTGGTAGTATAGGGTCCTCTGCTCTCTAGCCATAGGTGAAATCTCACTTCCACTGACACCACCAGAATAGTTTGGCTGGTGACTCCCAGTGGTCACGCAAAGATGATATATGCCAGCCTTTTAGGAAAATAAGCAGACTGCATTGACAGACCAAATTTAAGATGTAACAAAGCAGATCAGTAGTTCAGTGTAAATGCATAAAACAGTACAATATAAATACAATGCAATAACCCAAGTAACCTTAAGGCCAAACTCAACATATACTGCAATACTAAAAGCATAAACACTAACTCTCTGACTGAGAGGTTATGTTCCAAGTGACAGTGGAAAACTACAAAGAAGTATAACAGTCTAAACCCAGTGAAGAGATCTCAGACAAGGGGCTAGTCTTAGGCCTGTGAGGTTAACACACTAATAGCAACCTAGTCCTGTCCTTAGGTATGTAGTAATTATGAGCAATACTTTATAGTAGATTTCTGCTGGCAATGGTGGGGCCCTTTAATGTTGGTGTGCAAAAGCAGTGAAGATGACTCAAGGGAGTTGAAGCTCAGCAGCAGTCAAGGTTAGGTTAGGTTCAGGTAATGGGTAGGCCCCCTAATCCAGCTAGGCAGAGATAGGGCAGCTCAAAAGGCCAGTAAGGGAGGGAAGGTAAGTATGAAAGTATTATGCAGTGAGAAGAGGCACATAAGGAGCAATCAAAGTCAGCATTCTGGGGTACTAAAAGCTGTGGACTCTGTGTTAATGGAGAGCTCTCCTTCAGGTTTGGGTTGAAGAAAGGGTTAACAATTAGTTATAATTGTTGTGCGGGTCAGGGACCCTCTTACCAGATCCCTCCGCGGCAGTCCATGTGTGACTATTAGTAGTTCGTTCGGTGTAGCACCATTAATAGCGGTGAAGGAGGGTTGAGCTTGGCCGGTTTGTTGCCTGTAGCCACAATCACATTCAAGCTTTCAGCTCCCAGCTGTCAGTAAATTTCATGTGCTGTGCCAGTAAAACAAATAGGTGCTGTCAGTACATTTTTGGAATCTTGTCAGTAAACTTCACTGCAGGAGGGCCTATCTGTAGGCGGGCTATGTTTTGCTATAGAGATGCAGCAGCTGTATGAACACAGCCCCGAGTCCTACTTTGACAGATGTATGGATGCAGGTGTAATGCTCCGAACACAAACAGTGTGCATTGGGGGCCACTCACCCAACCATGCACACATGTCAAATTAAGACCTGTGGCTGTGTTCATACAGGCGATTCAGCTTGTCCTAGATACAGCAATTCAGGGTCTTTGATACATCTATTATGCTGTTTGTTCACCAAGGTACTCTAACAAACATCTGAGGGCTTCATAGAACAGCTGTATTTATACTGAGATTAAATTACACACAGGTGGACTCCATTTACCAATTAGGTAACTTCTGAAAGCAATGGGTTCCACTAGATTTTAGTTAGGTGTATCAGAGTAAAGGGTGCTGAATACAAATCCACACCACACTTCTCAGATATTTATTTGTAAAAAATGTTGAAAACCATTTATCATTTTCCTTCCACTTTACAATTATGTACCATTTTGTGTTGGTCTATCACATAAAATCCCAATAAAATACATTTATGATTTTGGTTGTAACATGACAAAATCTGGAAAATTTCAAGGGGTATGAATACTTTTTCAAGGCACTGTAGTTACTGTAGACCATTTGGGTGTTCTTTACTGTAGGAGTGCTTGCACTAAAGACCAAGTAGATGTTCCCAGCTCTAAAAATAGTTACTATAGACCAGGTGGGTATCGTTGACAATAATAGTGCCTACACTGTAGATTAGGAGGGTGTTCTTAAATCTAACAGTAGTTAAACTGTAGACTAAAAGGGTGTTCTTTGCTGTAAGAGTAGTTACTGTAGACCAGGAGGGTGTCTGTTACTGTAAGAGTGCTTACACTGTAGATCATAAACGTGTTCTTTAATGCATTAATAGTTACAAACAAAGTGTATACAATGCAGCACTCCTATCTTGTTACAAATTTCTCCTATTCTTCACATGAATAAAATAGGTTTGCCAGACCCTATTAGGTATCATAAAGCGGCACATTTGTCACAGATCTTGAGCTGATGTGCCCCAAATTCAACTAAAGAATGGGTTCAATTTGAACAGTCTTTTGCCAATTGTAAACTGGGGGGCGGGGGCTCCCATGGCTGCAGACAGAATCTCTCTGCCAAATCCTCTATCACCCGACAATCGGGCTTACACTAGCAGTGGCGAAATCCCTTTGATCTGTTGTCATCACGGATGAGCACCTCTCTGAGCTGATTCTGATAATGACACATCCTAATTTTATGCCAGGACTCAATTTAGAGTGAAGAATTTTTTACCAGAGGGCACATGGCAATCCCTAGTGGATATTCAATCAACGTTAAACCCACCAATCAATGTAATTACGGCACTTTGTGTTGCATAAATGGGAAAAAGTGACAGCCTTTCCCACTCCTACAGATTTTAAAAAATTGTGTCATGAGGACGAGGAGATTCCCCATAGTCTATCCCAGTCATATTGAATAATGTCACACATAATGAATTTGGCACCTCCTAAATACCTTACGCAGTGGGATATCAAACTCCACACTACTTTCACTTGACAAGATCCTACAAATGACCCATAAGTCATCAGTGTCTTGCATAGTCAGGAGACGGGATACAAAATACTATCAAAATGATACTGGGCTCCTAAAATCCTTCACAAGCTTTACCCACAGGGTTTGCCACTATGCTGGTATTGTCTGGAGAATAAAGGAACCATATTCCATATCTTCTGGTCTTGCCATAAGATTCAGTCCTTCAGGTCTCCGGTCAAACACTGGATACTACTACTACTACTACTACTGTATACCTGATGATGTGGCCACATTTCTTCTTCATTTAGCTCCCCTCTCCTTGAAACAGTATAAACGCTATCTATGGATTCATTTGCTCAACTGCGCAAAGGCTTGCATTCCTGCTTATTGGAAACAAACATCGGCCCCACCTCCCCACCTATCAAATTGGGGTTTCATTAGAACACCAAAATTAAACTTATGGAAGAGTTAATGAAAAAAAAAGAAAGAAGCAGGAGGGAACATGGGGGTTTCGAATGTGCTGTGGTAGCTACCTTCAGTTCAAGTGGTGTCTGACTGGAACCCTCCAGGTTAGTGTCCATCACTCTCAGCTGTATTAGGCAGGCTTTGGCAAACATACAGCCAGAGCTACAATGGAATGGTTTAGATAAAAGCCTATTCATGTGTTAGGATGGCCCATTCAAAGTCTAGACCTAAATCCAATTGAGAATCTGTGGCAAGACTTGAAAATTGCTGTTCACAGACGCTCTTCATCCAACCTGACAGAGCTTGAGCTATTTTGCAAAGAAGAATGGGCAAAAATGTCACTCTCTAATCTGAGTTTTCCGTTAAGCTTAATGAATTTAATAATCTTCAATTAAAAAGTTTTAACAGCTAATTATTAAAGGGTTTAATTGCTGCTATTTGTTCTTATCTCATTAAGACAACTCTGACATGTCTCATTAAGTCACATTAACCTGCACGCTCGCCGAGGGACGCCACAGAGGATTAGGAATATGGAATACTCTGGGGTGATCATTTGGCTTTAAAGAAACTATAATAAGCTGGGATAACATTTAGCGGTTTTGCTCTAAAGCAGGGATAGGCAATTAGCGGACCTCCAGCTGTTGCAGAACTACAAGTCCCATGAGGCATAGCAAGACTCTGACAGCCACAAGCATTACACCCAGAGGCAGAGGCATGATGGGACTTGTAGTTTTGAAACAGCTGGAGGTCCGCTAATTGCATATCCCTGCTCTAAAGGAATCGCAATGTTAGATGATTATGAATAAACAATATTTGCTGCAAACATATTATGTAATAGTTTGCAAAATTCAAATATACTGAAATGTTTTATCACAAGAATCATCAACATCAAAGAAGACCATTAAGCTACATCCTCCATAATAATATAAACAGACCTCAACAGGAGAGTTAATGGGAGATATAACACACCATTAGGGATGGGCCGAACACCCCCTAGTTCGAGTTATGGCTATGTTCTCTCTGTTTAATGCATTACCTGGGACTCACTAGCCCCACCTGCTGCCATCTGTGGACAATCTACAATCAAAGCAGCCCATAAATAGCAGCACTTCCTATCTCTCAGTGCCCGTTTGTGTGGACTAGCTCCCTGGGTGTTGTGATTGCTTTGTGACTCTGAATACCGTATATGAACTTCTGCCTGAATTCCTGACTACTCTCTAGCCTGCTGATTTTGTACTTCACCGCCAGCTCGTGTATGACCTTTGCCTGCCTGACCACTCTTTGGATTTCGATCGTGTACCGCTTTGCCTGATCTGTTGCCAACCTGATCTGCCTGACTAAGTTTTCGCCTGAATCCTCAGCACACAAGCTCCACTTTGGACACTACCTATCACAGGTACCTTACATTATTCCTTTTAATCTCCTTTAAACATCGTGCCTGGGGGTCCCCTTAGTCTGCCTGTAAAGTGGCGCATCTGTGCGATGTGTAGAACATGCCGCACAAAGATGACATTTCTAAAGGAAAAAATGTAATTTAAACTTGCTCGCAGCTGTAATGTATTGCTGGCTTCCAGCAATATAGATGAAAAATCAAGGAAAAAAATGGCGTGGGATCCCCCAGTCCATACCAGACCCTTATCTGAGCATGCAACCTAGAGGTCAGGATAGGGAGGGGCGAGCGCCCCCCCCTCCTGAACCATACCAGGCCACATGCTCCCAACATGGGGGGTGGGTGCTTTGGGGCAGGGGGGGCTCTGCACCCCCCCGCCTCAAAGCACCTTGTTCCCATGCCCCAAAGTACCCACCCCTTGTTCCCATGTTGATAGGGACAAGAGCCTGTTCCTGACAACCCTGGGCTGTGGTTGTCAGGGTCTGCGGGCGGGGGGCTTATTGGAATCTGGAAGCCCCCTTTAAAAAGGGAGCCCCCAGTTTCTGACCCCCCCTATGTGAGTGGGTAGGGATACATTGTACCCCTACCCATTCACCAAAAAAAGTGTCAAAAAGTAAAAACCACAACAGACAGTTTTTGACAATTCCGTTATTAAAAAAGAAAAAAAAAGTGTCCAGCGATGTACATCCATCGTCAATTACGACGCCCAATGGACCCGAAAAATAGAAAAAAAGAAAAAACTCTGCCTCCGCGACTGTTGTCTTTTCACTTTGACAGCTCTTATATAGGCAAGGACGGGGCCACCCGCTGACGTAACCAGATGACCCCACCCCCTCTGACGTTACATCACCGAGTGGCCCGCCCTTGCCTATATAACAGCTGTCAAAGCCAAGAGGCAGCAGTCGCTGGGAGGCCTCCCATCGAGCCAGAGCCTTTTACATTTTTTCTACTTTTCAGGTCTGTTGGTCGGCATGATTGAAGATGGATGGACATCGCGGGACCCTTTTTTTGTTTTTTAATAATGGAATTGTCAAAAACTGTTGTGGTTTTTACTTTTTGACACTTTTTTGGTGAATGTATAGGGGTATAATGTACTTATACCCCATTCACATGGGGGGGGGATCTGTGGGTCCCCTTGTTAAAGGGGGCTTCCAGATTCTGATAAGCCCCCTGCTTGCAGCCCAGGGTTGTCGGGAAGAGGCTCTTGTCCCCATCAACATGTCAACATGGGTGCATTGGGGTGGGGGGGGGGGGGCGCAGTGCTCACTTGTCCCCCCCTTATCCTGATCTCCAGGTTGCATGCTCGAATAAGGGTCTGGTATGGATTTTGGGGGGGGGCCTGGTAGGGACTGGGGAGGGCCCCTACGCTGTTTTCTTCCTTGATTTTTTATCTATATTTCCGGGAGCTGGCAATACATTACAGCCGCAGGCAAGTTTGAATTACATTTTTTCCTTTAGAAATGTCATTATTGCTGCGGCATGTTCTACACATTGCACAGATGTGCCACTTTAAAGGCAGACCAAGGGGACCCCCCAGGCACGATATTTAAAGAAATATTTCTTTTTTTTTGTTTCACTTTAAGCATCATTAAAATCAATGTTGAGGGCATGTGGTGTGGTATGGTTTTTATGTTTTATTGAGGGATTTGAACTTAGATAGGGTATAGGAAGTATACTATGGAATGCCCAATGGAATTTTGCAGAACTTGCTGGGACAACTATATACACTCAGGTAAATACACTGCATTTCTTCTCCTGCACATCGGTTCCTCTCTAATGTTCACTCCTCTCTCCTCCTGCACATCGCTTCCTCTCTAATGTTCACTCCTCTCTCCTCCTGCACATCACTTCTCTAATTTTCACTCATCTCTCCTCTAGCACATCGCTTCCTCTCTAATATTCACTCCTCTCTCCTCCTGCACATCGCTTCCTCTCTAATGTTCACTCCTCTCTCCTCCTGCACATTGCTTCCTCTCTAATATTCATTCCTCTCTCCTCCTGCACATCACTTCCTCTCTAATGTTCATTCCTCTCTCCTCCTGCACATTGCTTCCTCTCTAATGTTCATTCCTGTCTCCTCCTGAACATTGCTTCCTCTCTAATATTCATTCCTCTCTCCTCCTGCACATCGCTTCCTCTCTGATATTCACTCCTCTCTCCTCCTGGACACTGGAAAGTGATGGAAGCAGTGCACTCACACTATACATATGAGACTATATGTATGAGACAATGTTTGCTATGACCAATGGGTCCTTTTCACGTATTTGTGATAAATGGCAATCTTGGACATCGTGGTATGATAAACCTATGCAGTGGCATCTCCAGCTTTCATATTTAGGGGGAGCACATGGGGGGACAGGGACAAAAGTCAGGGATCCAACTATAAAATGCAATTATATATATATATATATATATATATATATATATATATATATATATATATATATATATATATATATATATATATATATATATATATATATAGATCTCTTATGTCTAAAAGGTCTGAAATATCACATGGTCCTAAATATTCAGACCCTTTGCTCAGTATTTAGTAGAAGCACCCTTTTGATCTAATACAGCCATGAGTCTTTTTGGGAAAGATGCAACAAGTTTTTCACACCTGGATTTGGGGGTCCTCTGCCATTCCTTCTTGCAGATCCTCTCCAGTTCTGTCAGGTTGGATGGTAAACGTTGGTGGACAGCCATTTTTAGTTTAAGTTTAAGTCAGGGCTCTGGCTGGGCCATTCAAGAACAGTAACGGAGCTGTTGTGAAGCCACTCCTTCGTTATTTTAGCTGTGTGTTTAGGGTCATTGTCTTGTTGGAAGGTAAACCTTCGGCCCAGTCTGAGGTCTTGAGCACTCTGGAGAAGGTTTTCATCCAGGATATCCCTGTACTTGGCCGCATTCATCTTTCCCTCGATTGCAACCAGTCGTCCTGTCTCTGCAGCTGAAAAACACCCCCACAGCATGATGCTGCCACCACCATGCTTCACTGTTGGGACTGTATTGGACAGGTGAAGAGCAGTGCCTGGTTTTCTCCACACATACCGCTTAGAATTAACGCCAAAAAGTTCTATCTTGGTCTCATCAGACCAAATAATCTTATTTCTCACCATCTTGGAATCCTTCAGGTGTTTTTTAGCAAACTCCATGCGGGCTTTCATGTTTCTTGCACTGAGGAGAGGCTTCCGTCAGGCCACTCTGCCATAAAGCCCTGACTGGTGGAGGGCTGCAGTGATGGTTGACTTTCTACAACTTTCTCCCATCTCCCGATTGCATCTCTGGAGCTCAGCCACAGTGATCTTTGGGTTCTTCTTTACCTCTCTCACCAAAGCTCTTCTCCCCTGATAGCTCAGTTTGGCTGGACGGCCAGCTCTAGGAAGGGTTCTGGTCGTCCCAAACGTCTTCCATTTAAGGATTATGGAGGCCACTGTGCTCTTAGGAACCTTAAGTGCAGCAGAAATGTTTTTGTAACCTTGGCCAGATCTGTGCCTTGCCACATTTCTGTCTCTGAGCTCTTCAGGCAGTTCCTTTGACCTCATGATTCTCATTTGCTCTGACAAGCACTGTGAGCTGTAAGGTCTTATATAGACAGGTGTGTGGCTTTCCTAATCAAGTCCAATCAGTATAATCAAACACAGCTGGACTCAAATGAAGGTGTAGAACCATCTCAAGGATGATCAGAAGAAATGGACAGCACCTGAGTTAAATATATGTCACAACAAAGGGTCTGAATACTTAGGACCATGTGATATTTCAGTTTTTCTTTTTTTTTAAATTGTTTATTTATTAAGTATATTCAAGTATACATAAACAGAGTATTCATTCTCTTAGAAAAGACATTGATAGCAGCATATTTTCAATGAGGTAAAACATTTTTTGGTAGCTTATTACATATCAAGAAGAAATAACACTAGGTGTCAAATGATTTTCAGACAATACATACACATCATGGTAGAAAAAAGAGGGTCAGTTAGTGAAATAAAGCAATGGCATGGTTTGTGGCCCCGCTTCAGTCAATCAATATAGGAAACTGTCTTTATATCTCATTGACTCTGGACTACCTGGGGGTTCTCTATGTTGTATTCAGAGGAATCCCAGTGTCCCCATATAGCCTCGAATCTGGGGAGGGAGTCATCAATTATGGCTGTGATGCGTTCCATCCTGCGGATGTCTGTAATTACTGACAGAAATTGTGCAAAAGTAGGGGGAGTGTTAGCTAACCAACATTGGGGTATAACCCGTTTGGCCGCTAATAAGATGAAAGCCATCAGTTTCCTAAGTGTTTTTGGCATCTTAGGGAGGGGCAAGCCCAACAAGAGATGTATAGGTTGATAGGGTATAGGGAATTTTAGAATTTTCTCCAACAGGGCATGGATCTGTGACCAGTATGGCATTATTAAGGGACATTCCCAAAATATATGGAAGTGGGTGCCCAGGGATGCGCCACATCTCCAGCATTGACCGGATGTAGTCAGTTTCTGTCTTAAAAGAAACTCCGGGGTTCTATACCAGAACATTAGTAATTTATAGGATGTTTCTTTCTGAGTCACACATCTGGATGTCTTAGATGCATTTTCCCAGATATTCTTCCATTCACTTATTTGAATAGGTCTGTTTAAAATATGGGACCATTTGCGCATATATGTGTGAGTCTGTTCTGTGATAGGAGAGGCAGCATGCAGAATTTTGTAAATGGTGGATATTAGATGAGATTCATGAGGGCCTCTGGAGCACACCACTTCAAATTCAGTAGGGATAGTTAGGGTCAGTTGTGGTATTTTGGTGGAGAGAAAATGTTGGATTTGTAGAAAGGAGTAAAATAGGTTTTTTGGGATTTTATATTTAGATTGTAGGTCAGTAAAGGTGAGGAGTTTACGGGTAACTGGGTTAACCAGGTGGCGTAGTTGGAAAATACCGGCTTTCGTCCATGGCAGCATGGCATCATAAGAGAGACTATCAGGGATTTCCGGATTAAAGGTAATATTTGTTAAAGGAGAGCATGGGGATGAAAGTTTATATTTACCGGAGCAGCTTTTCCATATTGAAAGGGTAAATAGCATCGGATTTAAGCTGATTTTACGTAACTGAGAGATAAATTTATCCGAAGATGGCCATAACATATAGCATGGATGTGCGGGAACCGTGATGCCCATTTCTATCTCAGACCATCTGTTAGGGGCGTATCTGGATGTCCAAGAGGTTATTGTTCTTAGATGGGAGGCATAATAATATTTGATTATGTCGGGTGCCCCCAAACCTCCACTGGTTCGGGATGCGAAGAGTACCGAGCTAGCTATCCTATGGGATTTATGATTCCAAATAAAATTTAGGAAGTTTTGTTGGAGTAATTTTAATTGGGACATTGGAACTTTGACTGGAAGGGTCTCAAAGAGATAAAGGAGCCTAGGGAGCACCGACATTTTGAGGACATTTATCCTTCCAAGTAGAGATAAGGGGAGGTTCGTCCATGACTTTAATAATTTGTTGATTTCTATAAACATAGGAGGAAAATTGGCCTGAAAAAGAGTGGAGTAGGAGGAGGTCAGATAAACCCCAAGATATTTCAAGGAGTGGGTGCACCAACGATATTTGAAATTTCCCTGTAAAGTTGAGAGCATATCTGTGGAAAGGTTAATAGGGAGGGCTTCAGTTTTGGTCGGGTTTATTTTAAAACCTGAAATGCTGCCAAATTGATGTAGAATTGCATGAAGAGAGGGGAGTGATATATGGGGATGGGTCAATGTTAATAGAATGTCGTCAGCAAATAGGGACAGCTTGTATTCCTGATGTCTCAGCGCCACTACCCCTATGTCAGGGTGGGAACGAATAGCTTCGGCCAGAGGTTCCAGGCTTAATATGAAAAGTAGGGGTGATAGAGGGCATCCCTGACGAGTACCATTACTTAGGGAGAATAGCGGAGAGACATGGGAAGACAACTGTACCTGGGATGTGGGCGTGGAATAAAGCGCTCTTAGAGCGTGTATAAAGGGACCTGAAATTCCATATCTAGTCAAAATGGCGAACATAAAAGACCAATTTAGGCGATCAAACGCCTTCTGAGCATCTAAACTGAGGACTATCGCAGGTTTCTTAGTTTTAGTCAGTAGATCTATAAGATCGATAGTTCTTCTAGTGTTGTCTCCTGCGTGTCTAGTGGGAACAAACCCGACCTGGTCCCTATGTATGAGTGAGGGAAGAAGCAAGGACAGTCTGTTAGCTAAAATTTTTGTGAAAATCTTATAGTCAGAGTTCAGGAGGGCAATGGGGCGATAGTTGTCTGGTAGTGATAAGTCCTTATCCGGTTTCGGAATAACTGTAATAAAGGCATGCAGGAATTGGGAGTGTGGAACTTTCCCTGACATCAGAGAAGTAAATAAACTTATCATATGGGGTATTAAAACTGGTAGGAAGCTTTTAAAATATGAATAAGGAAGTCCGTCGGGCCCTGGGGACTTGTGGGTCGGAAGCTGTTTAATAACCGCTGTAATTTCTTCAGCAGAGATGGGAGCATTGAGCCCTGAGCGTTTCTCAGGAGAGAGTGTGGGAAGATTTAGAGTTTTGATAAAGTCATCAAACTTTTCTTGAGTGAATGTAAAATTTTGGTCTGTTGCTAGGCAGTTATAGAGTTTTTGGTAATAATCCCCAAAGACTTTGGACATGTGTTGGGGGCAATATGTAGGTTCACCGTTGGGTTGTAGTAGTAAATCAGGGATTGAGGCTGCAGGTCTAGGTTTTAATTTGTTGACCAGCATTCTATGGGGTCTATTAGCGAATATGTAAAACTTTTGTTTGGACCATAGCAAGGATTTAGCAAGTGTATTCAGATCAAGAGATTTAATGCGGTTACGTAACGATACCACTGATCTGAGGCGTTTCACCGTAGGGGAGCTGACAAGGGATTCCTCTGCTTTGGATAAATCATGTAAGAGCGATGCTCTTTGGAGAGCTCGATCTTTTTTAAGACGAGAACTTGAGGAGATGCACTCTCCCCTGAAAAAGGCCTTATGAGCCTCCCATAGGGTGGACGCCCCAGAAACCGAACCCTCGTTAAGCTCAAAGAATTCTGTCAGTTTTTTCTGGAGATGAATATGAATATCAGGTATTTTAAGAAGGGTCTCGTTAAGACGCCAGTGGCACGACCTAGATGTAGGTTTGGTTAGGAGGAGATCAAGGGTTATGGGGGCATGATCCGACCATGTGATTGTATTTATTTCCGAATGGACTACATATGACAGTAAGGGTGCTGAGACAAAGAAGTGATCTAGTCTTGTATATAGCTTGTGTGGGGGTGAATAGAATGTAAATTGTTTGGCTGTAGGATGTTTTATCCTCCAAGTATCAAAGAGGTTGTGGGCTCTAATAAGTTTTCTAAAGGATGTAGCCATCTTTTGAACCTGGGGAGGTGGGGTGTGTGTAAAAAGGGCAAGTCTATCTTTAGTCGGAGACATGCATAAATTGAAATCCCCTCCAATGACCATGAATGGTTGAGAGAAGGATTGCAATTTTTCAAAAAACATTTCGAGAAAACCAATCTGTCCTGTGTTAGGTGCATACACATTGGCAAGGGTAAATGAAACATTTTCATGATCACAGCTCAGGAGAACAAAACGGCCTTGAGGGTCTAAGTATGTCGACCCGACACGGATATTAGAGTTACGTTTCAATAATATGGCCACTCCAGCTCTTCCAGAAGGGTCTGATGCTATATAAGCGGTAGGAAAATGTTTGGAGGCAAATTTAAAAGATCCCTCTGCTTTAAAATGTGTCTCCTGAACCATGATCACTTCTGCTCTGGATGCCTTAAACTCCTTTAACGCCAACCAACGTTTGCGGATGGAACCTAGACCTTTGACATTACATGACAGTATACTTACAGCCATAGCTCAGGTATATGAGTAAAGCAAATATTAAATTTAGAGGATAGGGAAGGAACATGTACCATGATGTATAGAGCATAATAATAGATGTATCATAGGAAATCATATGACAGTATTGTATACTTTTTAAAACATAACTGTGTTTTGAACATGGGTTTGAAAAAAAACCCCATATGTATGAGAAAATCAATCGAAACAGGGGGTTGGGAAGTAGAAAACAAAAACAAAAAGAGCAATAAAAATAGTGGTAAAAAAAAAGGAGATTCAGGTTAGGACCAAAAAGGGTCTCTAGTGAAAAAAAAAGAAAAAAAAACATATACCAATTAGGTATTAGGCCTGAGGCATGTAGAAGCCTCAGGAAATCACGGTCTCGAGTCAAGACCATGTTAACAGGGGGTGTGTCAGCCTACAAAATTAGACTTGTGGGCCTCCGCCCGATCCGAACATTAAAAAAGAAAAAGAAAAAAGAAAAACATGGAACCCCCAACATGGAGGTTTCGTGCTGGGTTGTAACAAACAAGTAAGCAAATAAACATGTAAGGCACTTCGGATATGGAAGTTCGACTCTGAGCACAGAGTCTCAGAACACATAGGTCAAAAAAAAAGAAAAAAGATATGACCTATGTGTAAAGAGGAATCAAAGGGGAATGTCACAAGACGTTTTCAAGTGGGTCCTTTAAATGGAGCCGCTCTTTGAGGTGTAACTGGTGTCTTCTTTGACTTCTGGCGTACCGGGGTCCATATTTTCCCAGGCGTGGACATCTGCCGGGAAGGTGGGATTTGCATCTGCAGGTCTTCATCTGGTATAGGAGGGAGACCTAGGTTTTTGATAAAAGTTTCGCATTCTTGTAGGTCTCGTATGGAGTGTTGTGAACCTTCTTTCATGACTAACAATCGGAACGGCAAACCCCAACGGTAAGGGACTTGGTATTGTTGCAGATGGGAGGTAACTGGGCGTAGAGCGCGGCGTTTAGCCAAAGTGATGGGCGATAAATCATTGAAAATTTGTAGTTTTGCGCCTTTGAATTCGACCCTCGATCTGTTTCGGGTAGCAATGGTCAAGGCCTCCTTGCTCTCATAAAAGTGGAAACGAGCGATTATGTCCCTGGGATTAGCACCCTGAGGAGGTTTAGGAGCCAGTGATCTGTGTGCTCTATCAAGGCGCCATTCTATGTCAGGAATATGAGGTACCAACTTGACAAACAGAGCAAGGAGATATGATCGAATTTCTTTATCTGGAATGGATTCCGGGACTCCACGGAAGCGTAAGTTCTGACGGCGTTCTCGATTTTCGAGGTCTTCTTGCTGTGTTTGTAGTAGCGAGACTGCATTTTTCAGGCCTGCGTTTTCCTCTTCTAGGACATGGACATATTGAACCATGTCGTCGAATTTGGTTTCCAGATGATCCGTACGTTCACCGAGTTGATCTATTTCACCCCTAAGCTCATGGGCTAACTTATTTACTTCTTTGGTGATATTATGGGTGATGCTGTGAAGCAGAGCCTGTAACTTGGTATCTAAAACGTCCACTGTTACGGGTAGTAATGTTGCGGGGGAGACAGGTGGCTGTGGTCGTTGTGAAGAGTCTTCCATGAAGAGAGAGGGATCAACTAATGGGAAATTGTCCGTTTGGTTCATAGCTGTCTCCGGGGTATTTGAGGCCGGGGAGTGGGGCCTCCGTAGGTATTTCTCCATTGGGTGGGTTCGCCGAAGTGTGGCCTGTGAGACTTGTTTTGAGTATACGGTGCGTTGGTCTCCAATTTTACCCATGCACTAATTGAGAGGTAACTATGGGGTTCCTTGAAAGGTTAGTGCGTCTCCCGGGTCTTGAAAATAATAGCGTTGCGGAGCGGGAGGTTCGGATCTGTAGGCGGAGGTCAAGGCTTAAAATTCTGACGTCTTCCATTTTTGCAAGCTGCGTGTGCGTTTTACATGGAACAGTCGTAAGGGTGATTTGTTAGGTAGCTGTTACAGGGCATAATGTTCCCAGTAGTGAGTATTGATAAGGGTGTATAAAGAGATTAATTATGATGAGTGGGTACAGCTTAGAAGGACAGAAGCAGCTGGGTGTATTTTGGAGTCCCAAGATGGCCGCCGGCCTCCGTGTGTAGGCCAAAGCCGTGGTCTTTCCTGTGGGGACAGTTAGTGCTTAATGTCTGGGATGTTTGGCTGTGGGATGGTAAGTGTGGGTGATTCCACTACTCACTGTGTCTCTGGGTTATGGTGAGTAAGCACAGTTTGGGTGAATAGAAGCAGCTGGGTGTATCTTGGAGTCCCAAGATGGCCGCCGACCTCCGTGTGTAGGCCGAAGCCGCGGTCTTTCCTATGGGCCGGCCGGCCGGTTGTGTGATTGCCGCTCCGTCTGGGCTTCGTCTGGGCTAAAGGGCTCCTGGGGAAGCACACAGCTAATGGGACAGTTGGCGGTTGATGTCAGGAATGCTTGGGTTTGGGATGGGAGGTGTGGATGTTCCCACTACTCACTGTGTCCTCCAGGGAGCTGGCGTGGCCTAATCAGTAGGCCGCAGGCTGTAAATGGACGTCAGGCCGCGGTATTTCAGGGCTCACGTTCGGGGATCCCCAGGCAGCACCGCTCCGCTCCAGGTCTATCCAGCAGCCGCCGAAGGTGTCCCGCTGGCCGGTGGAGGTAAGATGATTGCTGTTTTAGAAGCGTGGGGGCCGAGAGGCCTCAAGATGGCGTCGGGCCTCGAGCCCAGGAAGCAGAGAGCCAGACCGGGATGTACACAGTCGGATAGATTCCGAAATGGAGGATAATTTTTAGCTGTGCTTGTAGCAGGGATTGTAGTGAGTAGAATGCCGTGCTTTTTGAAGTTCTCCGGGGTAAGAGAAAGGTAGGATGGCAGTAGATTGTTTGCTGGCTGAGCAGAGCTCAATACAAGCACGTCTTCCTTGCTCAGTGTCCGGACACGCCCCCATTTTCAGTTTTTCTTTTTTAATAAATCTGCAAAAATGTCAACAATTCTGTGTTTTTCTGTCAATATGGGGTGCTGTGTGTACATTAATGAGGAAAAAAAAGGAACTTAAATGATTTTAGCAAGTGGCTGCAATATAACAAAGAGTGAAAGAATGAAAAAAGAGTGAAAAATTGAAGGGGTTCTGAATACTTTCCGTCCCCACTGTATATATATATATATATATATATATATATATATATATATAGAAAAAGAGTCCAAGAGGTTGCTGCACTTAAAAATTTCTTTGCTTTATTTCTCAAATTGTTCAGTAGGGATTTACAAAGCAAGTATAATCCAAAAACACAGGCACGAAATGCCTACACAGTTTCAGACACAGGTAGATTCAGATATGGATGGATGGATGGATTACGTCTCGGGCTAGTCAGCTTACGCCCTTCCTAAGATCCATTGAAGCACATCTGAGGGTTTCAATCCAATCATTCATTTAAATACAGGTTAAGTGAAGTACTTCACATATGGAATCAATATGGCTAATTAGTTCAAATCGCATACCATTTAACATCTATATATGCATATATTTATCTATAACATGCCATTAAAACAAGGATAAGCAACAGGTGTCGAATCTCTCATTCTCTTCATTCTCATTATAGAATATTTGAAATACCTATAAAAACGCAGGGAAATGTTGCATTCATGAGTAAATACAAAAACAAAAAGAAAAAACAAAAAAGATATCCCCATCATGAAGTTATTTTATCTGGCTACTTTCATATACTTATTCCAACAGTTAAACAAATAAATAAAGATCCAAATCAACATTTAAGCCATATGGAGCAATTGTATTCAAAAAATGTATCCAGTATACTTCTCTTTTTCTTAGAATCAATTCACGGTTGCCCCCTCTCCTATTTTTCTCAATACCTTCTAGGACCATATACTTTAGTTGTGATACATTGTGGCCAAATTCCAAAAAGTGTCTCGCCAGCGGTAATTGGGTTAATTTATCTCGTATTGAGTATTTGTGTCTCGCTATCCTATCTTTGATTTTTTGTGTAGTCTCCCCTACATAGACTAAACCGCATGGGCACTTTATGGCGTAAATTACATATGAAGATTGGCATGTGTAGTAACCCCGTATGGGGATGTTGAAACCCCTATGTGGATGTGTAAAGTATTTACCTTTAATCATAGAGTTACATTGTATGCATGACAAGCAGGGATACGATCCCAGATTTTTAGGTCCCAGGAAGGTTAGTTTGGCTGCTGCAGCCACAGGTTGATCAGATTTAATCAATCGATCTCGTATCGTTCTACCTTTTCTATAGGAGGACATGGGTGGATTCCAGAATTCCTGTACCATGGGGTAACTGGATCTTAAAAGATTCCAATGTCTTTTGATAATTTGATTAATTTTGTTGGAGAAAGGATGGTACTGCATAATAAAGGGGATTCTCTTCTTTTCTTTTCGAGGTGATCGATTACTATCCGTATTAGGATGATCGATATTAACTAAAGCTTGCGGATATCTTCTACTAATAAGTTTGTTTTTTATTTCATCAAGTCTCTGATCACGGCACAGCGGGTCACTCACGATCCGCTGCACCCTCATCATCTGACTTTTTGGGATGGATGAAAAAACGTTTGGGGGGTGAAAGCTATTAAAATGTAGCAATTGATTGCGATCTGTGGGTTTCACATATAAGTCAGTAGTGATCTGCCCATTGTTCAATTTAAGAAGAGTATCAAGAAAGGAGATCTCATTTTTACCAATTTCAATGTTGAACTTTAATCCAGGTACTAAATAGTTAATGTATTTATCAAATAAGTATAGGCTTTCCATGTTGCCATCCCATATAGCGAAAATATCGTCCACAAATCTGTACCAACATTGGCAATGTTTTAAAAATAAATCATTGACATAAATAAAGGACGTCTCTATCATATTCATAAATGCGTTCGCATATGGGGGTGCAACATTTGAACCCATCGCTGCTCCATTCAGTTGCAAGAAATGAGTATCCCTGAAAAGAAAATAGTTCTCTTCAAGAGTAATTTTCAAAAGGTCAAGCAGAAATGAAATCTGTTCGGTTTTATAGATGCCTGATTGAATTAACAATCGCTGACATGCCTCTATTCCTAAATCATGTGGAATGATAGTAAATAAGCTAGAGACGTCCCATGATATCAGGATGGAATCTGATGACAAGTTTATATCTTGAATTTTTGACAAAAAGTCAGTAGTATCTCTTATAAATGATTTAGTGTTTAATAGCAATGGTGTCAAACACTTATCCAAGTATTGTGCTAGATGTGTTGTCACAGATTCCATCCCTGATACAATGGGACGTCCGGGGGGATTTTTAGGGTCTTTATGAATTTTTGGTAACATATACAGTACCGGTGTAACTGGATATTCACATATCAAAAACTCCATAGTTTCATCATCAATGATTTTTTGTTTAACTGCCTTAGTTAGAGTTGTTTTTATCCTTTTTTGCACTTTAAAAACAGGACAGCAATCAAGTCTTTTATAAGTAAGGGTATCACTCAGATGTTTCATTATTTCATTTTCATACATGGATGTATCCATGACCACAATAGCTCCCCCCTTGTCAGCCGGCTTGATAGTGATATCATGCCGGGCTGACAAGGAGTTTAACGCTGCAATCTCATCTCTATTTAGATTGTGGGGTATATGGTCTCTCTTATCTCTGTCACACAAAAAACGTTTTATATCATTTTCCACTTTGTCTATATATACCTCTACAGCAGCACATGAAGTGGGTGGTACTTTAGTGCTTTTTGGTTTTAAACCCATGTTTTTGATCGATAATATTGATAATTCTTTAGTTGTGGCAGTGGGTACACCAGAATAGTATGCTTTAAATCTTAATTGTCTAAAAAATCTATATAAATCCTGTTTAAGTACAAAATCATTCATTTTCTCTTTAGGGCAAAAGCCCAAACCCTTATTCAAAACACTTAGTTCAGTTTTAGACAAAACAATAGAAGAAATGTTATGTACCAGGTTTTCATCTAATGTCTCTGGCGGTTCTGGCGTCTGGTGGTTACACCCCCTGCTGTGTCTTTTCTTTGTTCGCCGACCGCCCCTCCTGGTCCGGATTCGGTCAGGTTCCCTGGTAAAAAAGGAGTAGTTGATACACTGGTGGATGATCCAGTAGATGTCATAGAGGAGTTTGAGCTAGCCAGATTTTTTCGTTGTATTTTTCTGTAGCCCTTTGAATGGTAATATGTAGGATCAGTCCAATTGTAGACACGATCGTTTTTATAATCTTCCCGATCTCGTTCAAGTTTTGTACGTTTACGGAATTGAATATTGGTGCGAAATCTTTCTAATTTATCATTATTCATTTTCTTGAATTGCTGTAGTTCCTCTTGATTAGAACATTGTTGTAGCTGTCTTTCAAGTTCAGCAATCTCCTGCTGTATGAGAGTCCTCTCTTGTTGCAAGAATTGCACAGTTAATGTCATGATATCAAAGGAACATTTATTGAGAATCTGGGCAAATTTGGTTTTAAAGTCCTTGTTCTGTGAAAAGAGGGTTGGAGTCAGGCGAACCCTCAGCCCTCTAGGTATCATTTGTAACTTATAGTATTCGGCTAATGTTACCTCATGAAGTTCCATAGTGGTGGCTCTTTGCATTAGTTTCTCCATTTTTCTGGTAAGTTGTATAGAGGAGGACTGGATCAGAAAATCTCTGGATCCCATGGTGTCAGTGAAAATCCTTGAAGCCTCTGTTTCAGAGAATGAGTATGAGCCACCTGTTGCCATCCTTGCAATGATTCCTTGATAGTAGCTGGTGCTTGTTCCCAGGGGAAAATATATTCACTTGTGGAGGAGAACCGCACTCTGCTTACGATTTAGTGCCAGCAATCAGGTCTTCCCACCGACCTTGTATATAGAAAAAGAGTCCAAGAGGTTGCTGCACTTAAAAATTTCTTTGCTTTATTTCTCAAATTGTTCAGTAGGGATTTACAAAGCAAGTATAATCCAAAAACACAGGCACGAAATGCCTACACAGTTTCAGACACAGGTGCCTGTGTCTGAAACTGTGTAGGCATTTCGTGCCTGTGTTTTTGGATTATACTTGCTTTGTAAATCCCTACTGAACAATTTGAGAAATAAAGCAAAGAAATTTTTAAGTGCAGCAACCTCTTGGACTCTTTTTCTATATACAAGGTCGGTGGGAAGACCTGATTGCTGGCACTAAATCGTAAGCAGAGTGCGGTTCTCCTCCACAAGTGAATATATTTTTCCCCTGGGAACAAGCACCAGCTACTATCAAGGAATCATTGCAAGGATGGCAACAGGTGGCTCATACTCATTCTCTGAAACAGAGGCTTCAAGGATTTTCACTGACACCATGGGATCCAGAGATTTTCTGATCCAGTCCTCCTCTATACAACTTACCAGAAAAATGGAGAAACTAATGCAAAGAGCCACCACTATGGAACTTCATGAGGTAACATTAGCCGAATACTATAAGTTACAAATGATACCTAGAGGGCTGAGGGTTCGCCTGACTCCAACCCTCTTTTCACAGAACAAGGACTTTAAAACCAAATTTGCCCAGATTCTCAATAAATGTTCCTTTGATATCATGACATTAACTGTGCAATTCTTGCAACAAGAGAGGACTCTCATACAGCAGGAGATTGCTGAACTTGAAAGACAGCTACAACAATGTTCTAATCAAGAGGAACTACAGCAATTCAAGAAAATGAATAATGATAAATTAGAAAGATTTCGCACCAATATTCAATTCCGTAAACGTACAAAACTTGAACGAGATCGGGAAGATTATAAAAACGATCGTGTCTACAATTGGACTGATCCTACATATTACCATTCAAAGGGCTACAGAAAAATACAACGAAAAAATCTGGCTAGCTCAAACTCCTCTATGACATCTACTGGATCATCCACCAGTGTATCAACTACTCCTTTTTTACCAGGGAACCTGACAGAATCCGGACCAGGAGGGGCGGCCGGCGAACAAAGAAAAGACACAGCAGGGGGTGTAACCACCAGACGCCAGAACCGCCAGAGACATTAGATGAAAACCTGGTACATAACATTTCTTCTATTGTTTTGTCTAAAACTGAACTAAGTGTTTTGAATAAGGGTTTGGGCTTTTGCCCTAAAGAGAAAATGAATGATTTTGTACTTAAACAGGATTTATATAGATTTTTTAGACAATTAAGATTTAAAGCATACTATTCTGGTGTACCCACTGCCACAACTAAAGAATTATCAATATTATCGATCAAAAACATGGGTTTAAAACCAAAAAGCACTAAAGTACCACCCACTTCATGTGCTGCTGTAGAGGTATATATAGACAAAGTGGAAAATGATATAAAACGTTTTTTGTGTGACAGAGATAAGAGAGACCATATACCCCACAATCTAAATAGAGATGAGATTGCAGCGTTAAACTCCTTGTCAGCCCGGCATGATATCACTATCAAGCCGGCTGACAAGGGGGGAGCTATTGTGGTCATGGATACATCCATGTATGAAAATGAAATAATGAAACATCTGAGTGATACCCTTACTTATAAAAGACTTGATTGCTGTCCTGTTTTTAAAGTGCAAAAAAGGATAAAAACAACTCTAACTAAGGCAGTTAAACAAAAAATCATTGATGATGAAACTATGGAGTTTTTGATATGTGAATATCCAGTTACACCGGTACTGTATATGTTACCAAAAATTCATAAAGACCCTAAAAATCCCCCCGGACGTCCCATTGTATCAGGGATGGAATCTGTGACAACACATCTAGCACAATACTTGGATAAGTGTTTGACACCATTGCTATTAAACACTAAATCATTTATAAGAGATACTACTGACTTTTTGTCAAAAATTCAAGATATAAACTTGTCATCAGATTCCATCCTGATATCATGGGACGTCTCTAGCTTATTTACTATCATTCCACATGATTTAGGAATAGAGGCATGTCAGCGATTGTTAATTCAATCAGGCATCTATAAAACCGAACAGATTTCATTTCTGCTTGACCTTTTGAAAATTACTCTTGAAGAGAACTATTTTCTTTTCAGGGATACTCATTTCTTGCAACTGAATGGAGCAGCGATGGGTTCAAATGTTGCACCCCCATATGCGAACGCATTTATGAATATGATAGAGACGTCCTTTATTTATGTCAATGATTTATTTTTAAAACATTGCCAATGTTGGTACAGATTTGTGGACGATATTTTCGCTATATGGGATGGCAACATGGAAAGCCTATACTTATTTGATAAATACATTAACTATTTAGTACCTGGATTAAAGTTCAACATTGAAATTGGTAAAAATGAGATCTCCTTTCTTGATACTCTTCTTAAATTGAACAATGGGCAGATCACTACTGACTTATATGTGAAACCCACAGATCGCAATCAATTGCTACATTTTAATAGCTTTCACCCCCCAAACGTTTTTTCATCCATCCCAAAAAGTCAGATGATGAGGGTGCAGCGGATCGTGAGTGACCCGCTGTGCCGTGATCAGAGACTTGATGAAATAAAAAACAAACTTATTAGTAGAAGATATCCGCAAGCTTTAGTTAATATCGATCATCCTAATACGGATAGTAATCGATCACCTCGAAAAGAAAAGAAGAGAATCCCCTTTATTATGCAGTACCATCCTTTCTCCAACAAAATTAATCAAATTATCAAAAGACATTGGAATCTTTTAAGATCCAGTTACCCCATGGTACAGGAATTCTGGAATCCACCCATGTCCTCCTATAGAAAAGGTAGAACGATACGAGATCGATTGATTAAATCTGATCAACCTGTGGCTGCAGCAGCCAAACTAACCTTCCTGGGACCTAAAAATCTGGGATCGTATCCCTGCTTGTCATGCATACAATGTAACTCTATGATTAAAGGTAAATACTTTACACATCCACATAGGGGTTTCAACATCCCCATACGGGGTTACTACACATGCCAATCTTCATATGTAATTTACGCCATAAAGTGCCCATGCGGTTTAGTCTATGTAGGGGAGACTACACAAAAAATCAAAGATAGGATAGCGAGACACAAATACTCAATACGAGATAAATTAACCCAATTACTGCTGGCGAGACACTTTTTGGAATTTGGCCACAATGTATCACAACTAAAGTATATGGTCCTAGAAGGTATTGAGAAAAATAGGAGAGGGGGCAACCGTGAATTGATTCTAAGAAAAAGAGAAGTATACTGGATACATTTTTTGAATACAATTGCTCCATATGGCTTAAATGTTGATTTGGATCTTTATTTATTTGTTTAACTGTTGGAATAAGTATATGAAAGTAGCCAGATAAAATAACTTCATGATGGGGATATCTTTTTTGTTTTTTCTTTTTGTTTTTGTATTTACTCATGAATGCAACATTTCCCTGCGTTTTTATAGGTATTTCAAATATTCTATAATGAGAATGAAGAGAATGAGAGATTCGACACCTGTTGCTTATCCTTGTTTTAATGGCATGTTATAGATAAATATATGCATATATAGATGTTAAATGGTATGCGATTTGAACTAATTAGCCATATTGATTCCATATGTGAAGTACTTCACTTAACCTGTATTTAAATGAATGATTGGATTGAAACCCTCAGATGTGCTTCAATGGATCTTAGGAAGGGCGTAAGCTGACTAGCCCGAGACGTAATCCATCCATCCATCCATATCTGAATCTACCTGTGTCTGAAACTGTGTAGGCATTTCGTGCCTGTGTTTTTGGATTATACTTGCTTTGTAAATCCCTACTGAACAATTTGAGAAATAAAGCAAAGAAATTTTTAAGTGCAGCAACCTCTTGGACTCTTTTTCTATATACAAGGTCGGTGGGAAGACCTGATTGCTGGCACTAAATCGTAAGCAGAGTGCGGTTCTCCTCCACAAGTGAATATATATATATATATATATATATATATATATATATATATACCGTATTTATCGGCGTATAACACGCACCGGCGTATAACACGCACCCCAATTTAGGAGGGAATTTTAAGTAAAAAAAAACTTTTAGGAGGGAAGTTGAAGGGAAAAAAACTTACATTTAAATGCCCATCATTGCAGCCTTCTCAGTGCAGCCTTGCCCCAGTGCAGCCATGTCAGTGCAGCTTTGTCAGTGCAGCCTTCCCCAGTGCAGCCATGTCAGTGCAGCCTTGTCAGTGCAGCCATGTCAGTGCAGCCTTGTCAGTGCAGCCATGTTAGTGCAGCCTTGTCAGTGCAGCCATGTCAGTGCAGCCATGTCAGTGCAGCCATGTCAGTGCAGCCTTCCCCAGTGCAGCCTTCCCCAGTGCAGCCTTCCCCAGTGCAGCCTTCCCCAGTGCAGCCTTGTCAGTGCAGCCTTCCCCAGTGCAGCCTTGCCCCAGTGCAGCCTTCCCCAGTGCAGCCTTGTCAGTGCAGCCTTCCCCAGTGCAGCCTTGCCCCAGTGCAGCCTTGTCAGTGCAGCCTTCCCCAGTGCAGCCTTGCCCCAGTGCAGCCTTGCCCCAGTGCAGCCTTCGATCCCCTGTCCCTGCTTCCTGGGCTTCAAAATCGCTGACCGCGATTTGAAAATGGCGCCGCCGGCGCCGAAATACACAGAGCCGGTCCTCGGCTCTTTCCGGCGGCTCTAGTTCACTTTCGGCTTCACTCGTAGTCCCGAGCGGAGCTATCCGAGTAGGTTCGGATAGCTCCGCTCGGGACTACGAGTGGAGCCGAAAGTAAACGAGAGCCGCCGGAAAGAGCCGAGGATCGGCTCTGTGTATTTCGGGGACGGCGGCGCCATTTTCAAATCGCGGTCGGCGATTTTTACATTTTGACAGCTCGGGATCGCAGGGGATCGGCGTATAACACGCACCTGCGACTTTCCCCTGATTTTAAGGGGAAAAAAGTGCGTGTTATACGCCGATAAATACGGTATATATATATATATATATATATATATATATCTCCTGGGAACCTTTACTTCTGTTGTGGGGCCCTTTATTACAATCCCGCAATAAGATCCTTTCACATGTTTTGCAGTGAGCCCCCTTCCTACTGTATTGGGGCCCCCCAGTGATGCAATGCATTGGGTGGAGCCTGTGACATCACAGTAAGTTAGAATTTAGAACCAGAATCAATTTTTTATTAAATGTGTGTGCATTAATGAGCTGAATAAATAAATTTTACCATACAGTATATATGTTGCGTTAGGAGTATATTCCCATTTCCTGCTTGAGTGACATTTCAAGTGGAGGCAGCCGGCCTCTTAAAGGGACCCTCCATATGAAGTTGATGTCAATAGCTGGATGGTGGATCTTCAAGGATAACATACCAAAAGTGTGTTTGACCTACGGAGGTCAATTTCCAAGGTGAGCGAGCACTGCGCCTATTGGTGGATGTCAAGAGTATGTAGTGCTCCTGCTCCATCATAGCTGCTGGTTCCAGCATCCTGGTTTCGGCTATGATGCAACCCTGTCTGTCTGCTCACCTGCAAGATGACTGATGCAGCCAGTCTCTGGGTAGAGGCCAAACCTGACTTAAGCCAGCCAAGCCTGCAGTCTCGTGCTTGTGATAGCATGTGTTATACATGCTCAAACGCTCTGTCTGTCCTGCTGTGCTGTTTGCATTTCCCTGTTTATGACCTTGGATTGGATGTTGACTATTCTCTGAACTCTGCCTGCCTTTTGACTACAAATTTGACCCTGATTATTCTGAACCTTGCCTGCCTTGTACCTGGACTGTCATTGAACCACTCTGCCTTTCTGCCAACCGCAAGTACCTGTTTGCTGTGCTCAGTTCGCACCTGCCCCGGTAGGTGGCCAGGCAGTGCGTATAAGTCCTGGGGGCAACCGAGTAGCGGTAGGCCTACTGGTCTTATGGGAAAGGGGGCTGGTATAGGTGAACACAGAATCCAGCTATAGTGCCTGACCACCTGAGTTAGGGGTAAGCGTGACAGTGGATTGGTGGTTTTTTGGATGACACCTTGGACCACATTATTGTTTTCAAGTTGATTACAACGGACACTTTATGCACTGGCTATTATAAGAGGACTTGCTTATACTGATCGATGTTTTGATGTGTTTTTATGTTATTCTCGAATATATTATTTTTAGAAAGCACACAACACACTACAGCTTTAAATCCCTAAGGCCCCTTTCACACTGAGGTGTTTCTAAACTGCCAGTAAAACATTTGAGCACTTTTGAAGAGCTTTTCAGGCGCTTTTGAAGAGCTTTCCATTCATTTCAATGGAGAGGGGCATTTTTTTCATCGCCCTGCCAGCCCACTGCCCCAGTGTGAAAGCGTTCATTGATTTTAATGGAAATAGGTTTTCGTGAGCTTTTCAGTCGCTTTTTTTAGCGTGAAAGCGCCTGAAAAGCGCCTCAGTGTGAAAGGGGTCTAACATCAATTTCAACTCTCTCCAATTCTTCCCTACTGTACTGTATTACAGAACTCCACCTACCCTGTGCTTCTTTCTTCATGCTTATCAGCAAAACACTTGCAGCCTTGGCTTCCAAGAGCCTGACCACACTCTGTGTGTAGGGAAAGGGCTCTTGGGTGATGTAGTTCTGGGGGGCTTGTATAAATCAGTTGGCATGGAGTTCCCAAGAGCTGCCCCTGCAAGAATTTTATAAGCTTGGTTATAGATCTTTACGATTAATTGTTAAGAAATTGCAATCTCAATTCAACCCTACCACACGATCTTAATCCAGCATTTCCACGATTCAAGTGCAGAGCAGTTCCCTGCTCACAGCTGTCAAAAAAAAGCAGCCAGCAATGTTTATCAACAACATTGCTCAGTGCTGAAAGACAGATAAAAAGTAGACATGTGCATTGCCGAAAAATTTCTTAGTTTTTTTCGTTTTTTTGGGTCATTCGCTATAATTGAAATTCGGAAATTAGAGAATTCAGAAATCTGAAAATTCCAAAATCTGAAATAATAACTAACTAATAATAACTAACTATTAAATTGTAGGTATTGGAATTTCCTTTCAAATTTGACTGTTAGTGAACGTAACGAATACGAATTTATGCAAAGTTATGAAATATCCAAAATAACAAATGCCTCATCTACATGAATGGAATGTAACAAATTAAATATAATAAATAATAATAATAAGTTGTTATTAATATTATTTATTATTAATTAGTTATGTTCCATTCATTTGGATGCAACATTCGTTATTTTGGATAATTCGTAACTTCAGAATTTGTATTGGTTATGTTTACTAACAGACATATTTGAAAGGAAATTTCAATACCTATAATTTAATAATTAGTAATAGTTAATTATTATTAGTTAGTTAGTTATTATTTCGGATTTTCATTCTTATTTTCGGATTTTCGTTCTTATTTTCAAATTTTCGTTCTTTTGAATTTTTTCGGATTTTCATTCTTATTTTCAGATTTTTAAATTTTCGGATTTTGAAATTCTCAGATTTAAAAATTTTCGAATTTCCAAATTTTCAAATCTACGAATTTTTGAATTCAGGAATTTACGCATTTACGAATTTACGTTTTCGAAAAAATGTGTTAAACGGGTTTTTGTTAATGCTAATACCGTATATACTCGAGTATAAGTCGTTCCGAGTATAAGTCGAGGCCCTAATTTACCACAAAAAAATGGGAAAAACTTATTGACCCGAGTATAAGACGAGGGTGAGAAATGCACAGCTACTGTAAGTGGAAAAGAGGGTCAACAATGCCCATTTGCAGCCTCACTGTGCCCATTTGCAGCTTCACTGTGCCCATTGGCAGCCATAGGTCCCCTGAACTTCAAACTCGGTAGTTAAGGGTTCCTAGATGCCCCCTAGCTGCAGCCAAAATTTGGGGTCTCTGAACCCAAAGGGTCCCGAAATGACATTGCAGCAGATGGACACAGTTGACCGAATTTGGGGCCCTGTATCTCAGGGCCACTTAGTGCTAAGAACCCCAAATTTGGTGTGCAAACCCAGTGGAACTAGCACCATAACATTTCCAAAGCTGGGGTTTCTAGCACCAAGTGGCCCCGAGATACAGGGCCCCAAAAATCAGTTCAGAAAATGTCAAGCACTTTTCTACAGCAGAGAATGACATTTTCCGAACCAGTTTGGGGGCCCTGTATCTCAGGGCCCCTTAGTGCTAGGAACTTCAGCTTTGGATATGTTGTGGTACCAGTTCCACTGGGTTTGCACACCAAATTTGGGGTTCTTAGCACCAAGTGACCCTGAGATATGGGGCCTCAAACTCGGTTCAGAAAATGTCAAGCACTTTTCTGCAGCAGAGAATGACATTTTCTGAACCGATTTTGGGGCCCCGTATCTCGGGGCCACTTAGTGCTAGAAACTTCAGCTTTGGATATGTTGTGGTACCAGGTCCACTGGGTTTGCACACCAAATTTGGAGTTCCTAGCACCAAGTGGCCCTGAGATAGGGGGCCGCAAAGTCGGTTCGGAAAATGAAATTTTTTGCTGCAGAAAAGTGCTTGACTCGAGTATAAGTCGAGGGGGGCACTTTCAGCACTAAAAAATGTGCTGAAAAATTCGACTTATACTCGAGTATATACGGTATTTCCAAATGAACAAATTTGTCGAATTTTCTATTCACTTACAGATCAAAGGGTGAACTTTGGTCTGCAAATGAAGTCAGTTTAAAGCAACTTTGTCAAGTAAAAAAACATTTTTTTTGGGGGGGGGGGGGGGGGGGGTTATTAAATTGTTCCTCTGTTTAACCCCTTATTAACCCTTAATCAGCCTTATAGACTCCTTATGCTTATCATTTAATTATTTTTTTCCTGCTGATTTTTTTTTATTTACTTCTATTCTATAAACTATTAATAATTAAAACTTTTTTTTGTTTGCTTTGTTCATTAATATTTTTACACCTTTAACATATATATATATATATATATATATATATATATATATATATATATATATATATATATATATATATATATACACGTTTCACATTATTTTTTCAATGCTTTGTACCATTGCTGACAGCTGAAGTGTAAACAAAAAAGTTGCGGTAGGTATCGGTAATTGGTATCGGCGAGTACTAAAAAAAAAAAAAAAAAAGACCCTAATATAACTTGGTCATTTTTTTACTTCTTTACACATTACATTATTTTTCATTACATTTCTTTTCTTTAAATTTGATTGAAGCAAAGAGTCTTATTTTATTGCCGTCTTGTTTGATAACCTAATGTTCAGGGGTTGTAAATGTTTAAAATAAAATAGTTCTTCAGAATCGTGCAGCTCTAGTGGGTATGACATTGCAGGGAGTAATAAAAGCTGTTTCTCACTACAGTGACAAGATAAAAGAAAATAATGCTGGGACAAGATCTAAAGGTCAAGAAAAAGGTTTGGAGATAAATATTGGTCCATCCTGTGAAAACCCTTACATTTGCATCATCATATCAGGGGGACTAACAACTGCTGCAAACATTGATTGTTCAACTGGCTTCTGTTGGACATGCTGATGTATACACGGGTCGAATGTTAGTCAGTTTCTATTGAACTGGCTGCTACCGGACAATATTTGGCCCATGTGTACCAGGTTTAAACCTTGTCTCTGCGAAGAGCTAACACTGACTGAGGGAACATGAAAGAAAAATGGAAGGTCTAGCTAAACAGAAGGGGAGGACAGAAGATGAAACCAAATCACATAAGTGAACAAGTTGTAATGGGCAAAAAACGACCCCTAGATGTCAGCATACATCAAAAAAGGCAACCTGATACAGTTCAATACAACACAGAAAAAGTACATATAAGTGCAACGGAATATTGATAACAAGTGTGGAAACCATACATGGTTCCTTGGCATGTTTGAGATCTTTGTTCTTTCTCTTGTTTATCACTTATGTCAAATATGGATGATTAATGCATATGAATTTGTGTCCACTTTCCTCCCAAAATTACATTCCACAAATAATGTCTAAGTTTTATTTTTAGGGCATGGGTCCGTACTCCATAGATCAGAGGATTAAAGACTGGTGGGATCACCAAAGGTGTGACAGAGAGGAGCACATGAACAGTTAGGGGGAGAGTAACATTCCCCAGTCTGTATTTAAGCACAACAAATAAAACTCCAATTAAGAATATTGAAAAGTTGAGCAAATGGGTCACAACAGTGTGGACAGCCTTCTGACGTGACTCCTTGGAGAGGTTCATGCAAACAAAGAATATTCTTAAATAGGAAAAAGCAGTGACCAAAATGGTGGTGACAAAGTAGATGGTAAATATGGTGGCTGAAAGTGCACTGCTATTGGATGAATCTACGCAGGCCAGCACAATGAGGGACATATTATCACAAAAAATATTTTTTATTTTATCCCCACATAAAGGAAGTGCTGCTGTCAGAAAAAGGAGCAAGAAGAGGATGAAGAAGGTTATACCCCAACACCCAGAGATTATCTTCACAACCTTCTTGTTTGTCAATAACATGATGTACTGCAGAGGTTGACATATGGCCAAGTAACGGTCGTAGGCCATAATGGTAAAAGTGTTCATTTCAAAAATGGCAAAAGTAGAAATGCAGAGATTTTGAATAAGACACTCAGTGCGAGAGATCTTCTTTGAGGAGGTGATCAAGTCAATCATCAATTTTGGAAAAAATGAGGAGCTGCCAAAGATCCCATTGAAGAGCAAACTGGCTATGAGAATGTACATGGGTTCATGGAGGCTTCTCTCCTTCAAAATGGCATATATGATTACACTACTTACTGTCAAAATATATGAGTAGACCATTGTAGAAAGGAAGAAGTAGAGGTATTTTTGCTTCTCCAGCTCCATCAGCCCCAGGAGGATGAAGCTGGTGCTGGTGTTGGATGTAGTGTCCATCTTTCTTCTTTCAATTCAAACTTGAGTTTCATCTGAGATCAGTTGCATGATCCTGAATAATTAAAGAACAGAGAAAACTATGTTTAGATTGTTACTTCTGAAATGTGCATATGTGCTGCTCCAATTTTTTGGGAATTTCAAAAAGTAAATTAAATTGTGGTAGTTGGTTCATTGCCTAGTAGGGATGAGCTTCGAGTTCGACTCGAACTCATGTTCGACTCGAACATTGGCTGTTCGCAAGTTCGCCGAACAGCGAACAATTTGGGGTGTTCGCGGCAAATTCGAATGCCGCGGAACACCCTTTAAAAGTCTATGGGAGAAATCAAAAGTGCTAATTTTAAAGGCTTATATGCAAGTTATTGTCATAAAAAGTGTTTGGGGACCCGGGTCCTGTCCCAGGGGACATGGATCAATGGAAAAAAAAGTTTTAAAAACGGCCGTTTTTTCAGGAGCAGTGATTTTAATAATGCTTAAAGTCAAACAATAAAAGTGTAATATCCCTTTAAATTTCGTAGCTGGGGGGTGTCTATAGTATGCCTGTAAAGGGGCGCATGTTTCCCGTGTTTAGAACAGTCTGACAGCAAAATGACATTTCGAAGGAAAAAACCCATTTAAACCTACTCGCGGCTATTGCATTGCCGACAATACACATAGAAGTTCATTGATAAAAACGGCATGGGAATTCCCCACAGGGGAACCCCGAACCAAAATTTAAAAAAAAAAAATGACGTGGGACTCCCCCTAAATTCCATACCAGGCCCTTCAGGTCTGGTATGGATATTAGGGGGAACCCCGCGCCAAAAAAAAAAAATAAACGGCATGGGGTCCCCCCAAAAATCCATACCAGACCCTTATCCGAGCACGCAACCTGGCAGGCTGCAGGAAAAGAGGGGGGACGAGAGTGCGCCCCCCCTCCTGAACCGTACCAGGCCACATGCCCTCAACATTGGGAGGGTGCTTTGGGGTAGCCCCCCAAAACACCTTGTCCCCATGTTGATGAGGACAAGGGCCTCATCCCCACAACCCTGGCCGGTGGTTGTGGGGGTCTGCGGGCGGGGGGCTTATCTGAATCTGGAAGCCCCCTTTAACAAGGGGAACCCCAGATCCCGCCGCCCCCTGTGTGAAATGATAAGGAGGTACTTACCCCTACCATTTCACTAAAAAACTGTCAAAAATGTTAAAAATGACAAGAGACAGTTTTTGACAATTCCTTTATTTAAATGCTTCTTCTTTCTTCTATCTCCCTTCATCTTCTTCTTCTTCTGGTTCTTCTGGTTCTTCCTCTGGCGTTCTCGTCCAGCATCTCCTCTGTGGCGTCTTCTATCTTCTTCTCCTCGGGCCGCTCCGCACCCATGGCATGGGGGGAGGCTCCCGCTCTTCTCTTCATCTTCTTCTTCATCTTCTTCCATCTTCTCTTCTTCTCTTCTTCATTTTCTTCTCCGGGCTGACGCACGGGACATGACGGGACTTCCCTGTGGCATTCCCCGTGATGTCACAGGGAAGTCCCATCAAGTCACTGTGCGTCAGATGGGGGCGGGGTCACCGGGTGGCCCCGCCCCCTGTTATTTAAGAACCGTCAGACGAGGAGACGCCGTCACACAGCAGGAGCCACCCTCCGTGCCAGCATGGGTGAGGAGCGGCCCGGAGAAGAAAATGAAGAAGAGAAGAAGAGAAGAAAAGAAGAGAAGAAAATGAAGAGAAGAGCGGGAGCCTCCCCCCATGCCATGGGTGCGGAGCGGCCCAAGGAGAAGAAGATAGAAGACACCGCGGAGGAGATGCTGGACGAGAACGCCGGAGGAAGAACCAGAAGAGCCAGAAGAACCAGAAGAAGAAGATGAAGGAAGATAGAAGAAAGAAGAATTATTTAAAGAAAGGAATTGTCAAAAAACTGTCTCTTGTCATTTGTAACAGTTTTTTAGTGAAATGGTAGGGGTAAGTACCCCCTTACCATTTCACACAGGGGGGGCCGGGATCTGGGGGTCCCCTTGTTAAAGGGGGCTTCCAGATTCCGATAAGCCCCCCGCCCGCAGACCCCCACAACCACCGGCCAGGGTTGTGTGGATGAGGCCCTTGTCCTCATCAACATGGGGACAAGGTGTTTTGGGGGGCTACCCCAAAGCACCCTCCCAATGTTGAGGGCATGTGACCTGGTACGGTTCAGGAGGGGGGGGCGCACTCTCGTCCCCCCCTCTTTTCCTGCGGCCTGCCAGGTTGCGTGCTCGGATAAGGGTCTGGTATGGATTTTTGGGGGGACCCCACGCCATTTTTTTTTTTTTTTGGTGCGGGGTTCCCCTTAAAATCCATACCAGACCTGAAGGGTCTGGTATGGAATTTAGGGGGAACCCCACGTCATTTTTTTTTTAAATTTTAGCCTGGGTTCCCCTTAATATCCATACCAGACCTGAAGGGCCTGGTATGGAATTTAGGGGGACTCCCACGTCATTTTTTTTTAAATTTTGGTTCAGGGTTCCCCTGTGGGGAATTCCCATGCCGTTTTTATCAATGAACTTCTATGTGTATTGTCGGCAATGCAATAGCCGCGAGTAGTTTTAAATGGGTTTTTTCCTTCGAAATGTAATTTTGCTTTCAGACTGTTCTAAACACGAGAAACATGCGCCCCTTTACAGGCATACTATAGACACCCCCCCAGCTATGAAATTTAAAGGGATATTACACTTTTATTGTTTGACTTTAAGCATTATTAAAATCACTGCTCCTGAAAAAACGGCCGTTTTTAAAACTTTTTTTTGCATTGACCCAGGTCCCCAAACATTTTTTATGACAATAACTTGCATATAAGCCTTTAAAATTAGCACTTTTGATTATTCATGTTCGTGTCCCATAGACTTTAACGGTGTTCGCATGTTCGAACGAACTTTTTTCCTGTTCGCATGTTCTAGTGCGAACCGAACAGGGGGGTGTTCGGCTCATCCCTATTGCCTAGTAAATTGGTGGTGGTGGGATATTGTGTAAAATATTAGAAACTTTAGTTTCATCTGCATCTTCCTGTTGAAATTAAAGAAAGTGGAAAGATAGAGCTGGACCCGTAGGTTTATTTTACTGGTATTGTTATCTTAAGGTATTGATGTTGGTGTAAATGATCTGGCTCCTGGGCAGGCAACTTCTATACCCCAGATGATCTCCACAGTCTCCTTGGCTTGTAGTGTAATGTAGGAAGGGTTGAATTTAAAGCGCCACACCAGAGATACAGATACAACATTGTTCCATTATAGGTCAGGGTTACAATTCAAGAATTGTCCAACGCGTTTAGGGAGTCTAAGTGCCCCCTTCATCAGGGCTTGACTGGCAACAAAGTGAACAATCCAGTAGTGAATTGGAACTACTGGACTTGGGTGCCAAACAAGCAGCTGATTAGGCCTTTGCTTTCAACTCACACTGGAATAAATACCATTGTAGGTCCAGTTCACTACTGGTTTGTTCACTTTGTTGCCAGTCAAGTCCCGATGAAGGGGGCACTTAGACCCCGAAACACATTGGATACTTCTTGAATTGTACCCCTGGCCTATAATGGAATAAAGTTGTATCTGGACCTCTTAGCAGTGGTGTGCCACTTTAAATTCAACCCTTCTTCCTTTTAAAGGAACACCAGAGTTTAAGGTGGCATCTTATAATGATCATCAATGTGTAAAAATGAATTCCAAGTATGGTATATTTCTACGTTTACATTGGTCCAGCTTGGACCAATGTAACTATATATATATATATATATATATATATATATATACACACACACATCATACCTGGCCAATGTCCCTGGAAGTTGGAAATCTTTGAAGTAAACAACGCTACTCCAGTGACCTCCACTTGCTTCTGGGTCCCATGCCGAACGCCTACCCTGCTGCATTCTGAGTGCAGGAAGTCAGCTGCTGAACACTGGCTTCATTCAGAAAACGCTTTGCCTTTTCTGAAAGGATACAAAGCGTTCTTTGTTTAAAGGAAGTGGAGAGGCTGGGCGACGACATCGCGCTCTCCACCAGGTACAGTCAGAGACCACTTAGCATTAATTCAGAAGATGCAAAGCATTCTCTGAATGGAGCCTACCTTCTGTGTTCAGAATGCAGTAGGCCAGCCGCTTAGCACGGAACACAAGTGTAGATCACTGGAGTAGCAGTGTCTGCTTCTGTGATTTCCAACTTCCAGGGGCATAAGTATGTAGGCAGGTGCAGTCTACTTTCTCCATTGCAGATGGTGCCTTTCCGCAGCAGCACTGCAGCTGGAGAGGAAGTCAAGGGGTACACAGTTCCTCTATAGGTTCCTGGATCGCTAGGGAAGCACCCGATTGGATGCTGACACCCCATGTGACTCCAGCAGCCATCTTGGGTCACAACTCCTACGCGAGCAAAGTCCTTTCTTGTATTAAGAGAGGTATGGACGCCAGAGAGAGAGATATCATTTTGCCCCTGTAGAGATCATTAGTAATAGCTCATCTGGAATATGTAGTCCAGTTTTGGTCACCAGTTCTCAAAAAGGATATCGGGGAACTGGAGAAAGTGCAGAGAAGAGCAACCAAACTGATAAGAGGCATGGAGGAGCTCGGCTATGAGGAAAGATTAGAGGAACTGAATTTATTCTCTCTTGATAAGGAGAAGAGGAGATCAGAGGGGGCTATGATCAACATGTACAAATACATAAGGGGTCCATATGGTGAACTTGGTGTTGAGTTATTCACTTTAAGGTCATCACAGAGGACAAGGGGGCACTTTTTACGTCTAGAAGAAAAGAGATTTAATCTCCAAAAATGGAAAGGTTTCTTCACAATAAGAGCTATAGAAATGTGGAAAAGACTCCCAAGTTGGACCAATGTAACTACGTGGAAAAAATATCCATACCTCCAAGTGGGCACTAACCACTGCCCACCAATTTATAAACAACCCTTAACACAACCACAAACTCACCACTGACCACCACCAACATTCTAGAGGGCATCCACAAATGTTTTAGAGGAGAACTCACCAATGACCACCAACCACCAATGTTTGACCACCACTGAGAGGAGAATTCATCACTGATAATTAACATTTGGAGAGTACTACTCACTGACTACCAATGTTTTGCGGGAGAACTCACCAATGACCATCAATATTCTGAAGGGTACTTACTACTTACAACCAACCTCCCATGTTTTAGAGAACTCACCACTGACCACCAACACTTTAAAGGGCACTTACAGTACAATTGACCACCAACCACCAATGTTTTCGAAGAGAACTCACCACTAACGGCCAGCATTTGTACCACCAATATAAGGGGCTTTACACTGACTTCTCTGCACAGTGCATAACCCTGACTTACCCACAACTGCTACAGTCCTAAAGCCATGCTGTACATTGCAACGAACAGCATTTCTTTAACTGTGCTGTTCATTGCATAATCCTGACCACTACATGGTATATACTCTGCTATACATTACATACCTCTGAGCACTTTATTCATTAAGCTGTACATATATATTTGTTTGCATCACATGGTAAGTGGGTCTGTGCAATACATACCCCTGACTGCTGTAAGTTGTGCTGTACATAGTCCTCACTAATATGTCCATTGCCTTAACAGCTGCTAGTTACTAAGTAGTCTCCAAATTGTTTAATGCACTTCATTAGGGTAAGCGCATACAAATTCTGTGTGCAAAAAGCATATAAACCGAAGAGTTTGATCCTTTGTGCTGAAGTTTATGCATTTCTGTGTAATTCTCACTTGTGGCACTTAAAAGTATATTTTGGGTACAAGGGCTGCAGCCTATGTGTGCGGTGTATACGCAGTAGGGTCAGGTTTTATATATCCATGCCCCTTAACGTCACTCAAGCATAATCTGGCCAAACCCACTGTTGGCTGTGGTGCACTTTGCACCCCCAAGAATTCTTAAACAATCCTAGCAACTCCTCTGGACCTTTTGAAAGTAATTTTTTAGACATGCAAGGATTGCTAAGGTAAAATTGGAGGGTTGCAAATGGTTCCAGGAACATGAGGTCCTTCTGTTACACATCCAACATTTTACTAGAATTAGAAATGTTGTATTTAAAATATTTAATTGCAGCACCATTCTAAAAAAGCCATAATTTATGAAGCATGGTGCTGCCTGCTCTATCCTTGCTGCCCTAGGCACTGGCCAACTGAGCAGCATTATGATAAGTACAGCCCTATCTTTTGTTTCATGATGTGTCCATAATTATAATTATAAGTATAATAATATAAGTATTTAAAAGCAATCAGTCACAAAAGGGCATTTAGTAGTACTGTTTAATCCAATAAAATATAGTGTACCGCAACTTCCTTAGAAATACAGGTGCATCTCAAAAAATGTAAATATCATCAAAAAGGTAATTTATTTTAATAATTCAATTCAAAAAGTGAAACATATATTATACAGATTCATTACATGCAGAGTGATATATGTCAAACATTTATTTCTTTTAATTTTAATGATTATGGCTTACAGCTAGTGAAAACCCAAAATTCAGTATCTCAGAAAAGTAGAATATTACATAAGACCAATAAAAAAAAGGATTTTTAAAACAGAAATGTTGGCTTACTGAAAAGTCTGTCCATGTACAGTATAGTATGCACCCAATACTTGGTCGGGGTTCCTTTTGCATGAATTACTGCATCAATACGGTGTGGCATGGAGGCAATTAGCTGCTGAAGTGTTATGGAAGCCCAAATTGCTTTGTTAGCGACCTTCAGCTCATCTACCTTGTTGGGTCTATTGACTCTCATCTTCCTCTTGACAATACCCCACAGATTCTCATTGGAGTTTAGGTCAGGCGAGCTTGCTGGCTAATCAAGCACAGTGATACCATGATCATTAAACCAGGTATTGGTACTTTTGGCAGTCTGGGGAGGTGCCAGTTCCTGCTGAAAAATAAAATTAGCATCTCCATAAAGCTGGTCAGCAAAGGGAAGCATGAAGTGCTCTAGAAATTCCTGACTTTGAACTTGTTAAAACAAAGTGAACCAATACCAGCAGATGACATGGCTCCCCAAGTTATCACTGACCTATCACACTGGACCTCATGCAACTTGTATTCTGTGCCTCTCCACTTTTCCTCCACACTCTGGGACATTGATTTTCAAATGAAATGCAAAATGTACTTTTATGAGAAAGAGGACTTTGGACCACTGATCAACAGTCCAGTTCTTTTTCTCCCAGGTAAGACGCTTCTGATGTAGTCTCTCGTTCAGGATTGGCTTGATACAAGGAATGAGACAGTTGTAGCCCATGTCCTGGATATGTCTGCGTGTGGTGGCTCTTGAAGCACTGACACCAGCCGTAGTCCACTCCTTGTGAATCTCCCCCAAATTCTTGAATGGCCTTTGCTTCACAATCCTCTTAAGGCTGGGGTTATCCCTGTTGCTTGTGCACCTTTTTCTACCACACTTTTTCCTTCCACTGAACTTTTAATATGCTTGGATACAGCACTCTGTGAACAGCAAGCTTCTTTAGTAATGACCTTTTGTGAATTACCCTCCATGTGGAGGGTGTCATTGACTGTCTTCTGGAGAACTGTCAAGTCAGAAATCTTCTCCATGATTGTGTAACCTATTAAACCAGACTGAGAGACTATTTAAAAGCTCAGGAAACCTTTACAGGTGTTTTGAGTTATTTAGCCGATTAGAGTGTAACTCCACACAATAAAAAGTCTGCAATATTTATCTTTTTCACAATATTCTAATTTTATGAGATACTGAATTTTGGGTTTTCGCTAGCTGTAAGCCATAATCATCAAAAAAAAAAAAAGAAATGCTTGAAATATATCACTCAATGTGTAAACGCATCTATATAAAATATGAGTTTCACTATTTGAATTGAACTACTAGAATAAATTAACTTTTTGATGATATTCTAATTTTTTGAGATGCACCTGTACATACTCAAAAACAATATCAAGCTATAAGACCTGGTAAAGGATGAGCACAAAAGCATTAATATATATTGAATACACTTGGGTGTTTGTTTAAAGCGGTGTTCCACCAAAAAGTGGAACTTCCACTTATCTGTCTCCCCCCCCCTCTGGTGCCACATTTGGTACCTTTCAGGGGGGAGCAGGTACCTGTTTTTGACAGGTACCCAGTCCCCACTTCTGTCGGGTCTCGCCGCGGCCAAGAATGTCAGAGGTCCGGCCCCCTCATACTCTCTCCTCCTCCACCTACTGTGGGGTCAGTAAGAGAGCGCAGCGCTCTTCGTGCATGCGCAGTAGGGACCCGGGCAGTACCGGCAATGGCAACGGCAGCATCCGACAGGCGATGGAAACATTGGATGTGGTGCCGACATCGCTGGATTCCAGGACAGGTAAGTGTCCTAATATTAAAAGTCAGCAGCTACAGTATTTTTGGAGCGGGGGCAGAGCTTTAATTTCACTAACACTGCCAAAATTATGTTATAGATACTGGACTGTGAATATCATTGAAAATTGGAGTTTTGCGTTTTAATATACAGTGCCTTGAAAAAGTATTCACACCCCTTGAAATTTTTCACATTTTGTCATGTTACAACCAAAAATGTAAATGTATTTATATGTGATAGAAAATCTAAAAGGGGGGGGGTGGTCTGTGGGACTTTATATAAGGAGATGACATTGTCATCAGCCTCCATCCCTATTATTTTATACAAAAAAAACAAGGAGGCGGGACTTTAAAAGATGCACACAGAGGGCAAAGTGTTGTGTGGCATTATAATTAACATATCTATAATACTGTACATGTAAAGGAGTAGGACATTTGTCTCATAATTCATATGCGATCAATAATTGATATACCACACATAATTGAATACCTGCATGGAGTGAGATATTAAATTAAAAACTTTATTATGTACAGCAATACATAATACATAAATAATCCAAAAATGGATGCCACATAATATATATAGAAAAGCCCAAAATTGGATAGCACATGATTAAATCATAGTCAAATACATAATGCATGAACAGAATCCACAATGGCGTGGTAGGATGAAGTATGCGATTTGAACACGACATCTGTTAGCTCAACGCGTTTCGTGACTTGATGTCACTCATCAGGAGCGTGTATACGTGCAAGATATCTCTGTAATTATATATTGTGCATTTCTAGTTGGTCTATTATAATCACAGGTATGAAAAAATATAAAAAGAAATGGGGGTTAAAAAACCCTATTGTCAGAAACCATGAAATCAGGCCAAGACTGAAGTACAGTTAAATCACACTTGATTAAAAATAAAAGTAAAAGAACAAACGTAGTCAAAACATAGCCAAAGTTCATTAACCGGAACAGATAGTCAGCCAAGCCAGAAGTCAGGGATCAATGCAGTGGAACAGCAAGCAGGATCTGGAGCCAGAAGGGATGTCAGCAATGCAAGTCTTGAACAGGAGATTGCAGGAGATAGTTTCTGTGATGTTGACCAAGGCGAAGGCAGAGCTTCTCTGGACTGGACGGCTTAAGTAGACAGGACTGACAAGCAGGATATCATCAACAGCTGAGTAACTGTGGAGAGATAGGAGCTGGCAATTAGCCGACAGCTGAGCGGGCAGCTCAGAGAAGAGCCCAGCCCTGACAGCCTCTCCTTGGTGGCCTTCTGGACATGATGTAATTTTTGTTTTGCAACACCACACTACACTGTATTATATACTGTGTACACCACCTGAAGTGTATTAGAAACTATACACCACCAAATGCACTGTATATATAGGCTACTTTGAATGCAGAGTATATATATATATATATATATATATATATATATATATATATATAAATATACAGTGCCTTGCGAAAGTATTCGGCCCCCTTGAACTTTTCAACCTTTTGCCACATTTCAGGCTTCAAACATAAAGATATATATTTTTTTTTTTTGTGAAGAATCACCAACAAGTGGGACACAATTGTGAAGTGGAACGAAATCTTTTGGATTTTTGAAACTTTTTTAACTAATAAAAAAATGAAAAGTGAGGCGTGCAAAATTATTCGGCCCCCTTGCGTTAATACTTTGTAGAGCCACCTTTTTCTGCGATTACAGCTGCAAGTTGCTTGGGGTATGTCTCTATCAGTTTTGCACATCGAGAGACTGAAATTCTTGCCCATTCTTCCTTGCACAACAGCTCGAGCTCAGTGAGGTTGGATGGAGAGCGTTTGTGAACAGCAGTTTTCAGCTCTTTCCACAGATTCTCGATTGGATTCAGGTCTGGACTTTGACTTGGCCATTCTAACACCTGGATACGTTTATTTGTGAACCATTCCTTTGTAGATTTTGCTGTATGTTTGGGATCATTGTCTTGTTGGAAGATAAATCTCCGTCCCAGTTTCAGGTCTTTTGCAGACTCCAACAGGTTTTCATCCAGAATGGTCCTGTATTTGGCTGCATCCATCTTCCCCTCAATTGTAACCATCTTCCCTGTCCCTGCTGAAGAAAAGCAGGCCCAAACCATGATGCTGCCACCACCATGTTTGACAGTGGGGATGGTGTGTTGAGGGTGATGAGCTGTGTTGCTTTTACGCCAAACAAATCATTTTGCATTGTGGCCAAAAAGTTGGATTTTGGTTTCATCGGACCAGAGCACCTTCTTCCACATGTTTGGTGTGTCTCCCAGGTGGCTTGTGGCAAACTTTAGACGAGACTTTTTATGGATATCTTTGAGAAATGGCTTTCTTCTTGCCACTCTTCCATAAAGGCCAGATTTGTGCAGTGTACGACTGATTGTTGTTCTATGGACAGACTCTCCCACCTCAGCTGTAGTTCTCTGCAGTTCATCCAGAGTGATCATGGGCCTCTTGGCTGCATCTCTGATCAGTCTTCTCCTTGTCTGAGCTGAAAGTTTAGAGGGACAGCCAGGTCTTGGTAGATTTGCAGTGGTCTGATACTCCTTCCATTTCAAAATGATCGCTTGCACAGTGCTCCTTGGGATGTTTAAAGCTTGGGAAATCTTTTTGTATCCAAATCCGGCTTTAAACGTCTCCACAACAGTATTACGGACCTGCCTGGTGTGTTCCTTGGTCTTCATGATGCTCTCTGCGCTTTCAACAGAACCCTGAGACTATCACAGAGCAGGTGCATTTATACAGAGACTTGATTACACACAGGTGGATTCTATTTATCACCATCAGTCATTTAGGACAACATTGCATCATTCAGAGATCCTCGCTGAACTTCTGGAGTGAGTTTTCTGCACTGAAAGTAAAGGGGCCGAATAATTTTGCACGCACCACTTTTCAGTTTTTTATTTGCTAAAAAAGTTTAAAATATCCAATAGATTTCGTTCCACTTCACAATTGTGTCCCACTTGTTGGTGATTCTTCACAAAAAATTTAAATTTTATATCTTTATGTTTGAAGCCTGAAATGTGGCAAAAGGTTGAAAAGTTCAAGGGGGCCGAATACTTTTGCAAGGCACTGTATATATATATATATATATATATATATATATATATATATTTTTTTTTACTAGATTGTATCTATATATATTAATACACCGCCTGAAATGTATTAGAAACAGTACACCACCGAATGCACTGTAGATATAGGTGTAGCAAAGTCTTTAACCTCTTCCAGCCTAATTAATGAGGACCTTTAGGGCCAAAGACAGCTGACATCCTTCAATATGTAGTGGGTTGTGAGGCATAGTGGGTGCAAAGATGGTGAAAGTCATTGGGTGCCAGACACTTCTTGGATGCAAAAGAGGTTTTATTTCTTTTAACAGTCCTTTTTATATTTTGAAGGGAAAGAGGGTTAGGGCCAGGACACCGTTAAGTAGTTGCAATTTCAATTGTTAGACTCTGAGACTTAAATAGGAGGACAGCCGTACAAGGAAAGGCCCCAGCAAAGCACCAGTTCTGCACGTGCAGGATTGCTGTCTCCTATGGCAACAGTACTTAACAGTTCCTAACACAAAGTTCTCTCAGCTTCACGACAACGTCTACTTATAGTTCTTCAGCCCCTTGAGCTCCTAGTCTCTCACTGAACTCTCTGATTAACTGACTCTGAATCCCGTGAGCTCCTCAAGGCTTTTGCAGTGGTATCTCCCTCAAGCGTCACCCACGCTTTCCTGTCTCTAGCTTGGCACTTCAGATACTTTTCAAGCTTCACCTCTGCATACCTGCTCGGTCCCTGGCTTGACACACAAGGTTGCTCTGAGAGCATCACCTCCACTGGTTGGGTCCCTGACTTGATCACAGCCTGAAGTTTCCCGATTCTCCACCGTGCCCGTTCGGTGAGAATGTTACTCTGGCACTTGCTTTAGCTATTCACTGTGGTCCCTGGTAAAGGTGGTTGGTCCCTTAGTGGCGACAGCTTCCCTTCTATCTCCAACCATGACAGATTCTCCATCTGGCAGAACCGCCACTTTTGGTTGGACTGCAAGCCGCAGCCCCAACCCTTCGCTGCCCTCCTACTTCTGGATAGGCCCTCACACAGCTTGGCAGCCAGACGCCCCGGGATAGGCCCAATCTCCAGCCTAGCAGCCCGGGGCGTATGACACACATCCACCCAGACAGCAGTCCGGGTGGCACAGAACATACAGTAGATCACCCGACACCACCCGAATATATAGGTTCTCCCAGCAGGCCAAGGGATCCAAGAAAACCCCTGCCCATTGGCTGAGATACCCCATATACCCATAACTGGACCTTGAGTGGTCCTCCTATATATATATATGGCATTTCCAAAAGTTAAAAAAATACAGTTTTAAGTGCAAATCTCAGTATTTAGGCTACAAACCGGCATAATATGCAATAAGCAATGTGATTTAAGGCAGATATTAAGGCAAAAAACATATTTCTTATTTTATTTTTTATATAGTAAGTAAGTAGCTCAGGGACAGGACTCAGGAGGGCAAGGAATTATAATGGGCGGGCAACACACTTGAAACTGACAGCAGTGTACAGCAGCACAGACAATGATGACACATCAACGACACAACGCATCCTCTCCCAAGTCACAGTGACAGTTTCTCTCCATGCCAGTTGTTTCCTTAGTCCACTCCAGTCCAAACAGCACTGACAGCCCCACTCCTGGCCAGCCTTGCTCACGTCCCACAGATCCGTAGATTAGGCTCCGGCAGCTCGGCTCAGCTCCCTTGCACCATGACATCACATGACACGCTCAGGCACCGCTTCTGCCAGATTTGCCCCCACCAGACCCCCCCCCCGCCGATGCCATTAGAACACACTTTAGCAGGCACTCAGATGGTCTCTGATGGCTCCAGATCGGAACTGCGCATACGAGCGTTACAACCATATTTTTTACTGGCAACCTTTTCCTGTCACTGACATTTACTGGCAGGAGAAAAGTGCCCATTTTTTACTGGTTGCCAGTAAAAATACTGACAGTTGGCAACACTGCCCCCTTCTCATCACCTCTTCCTAGGGAGTCTCAGCTGCTGCAAAACCTTTTGGGGGAGGACATGGCTGCTGGGTTTTGTAGTGCAGGGCAGTGATTGACAGCTGTGGGCTCAGCACTAACCCCCTCCCTGCTTCTCCACCCTCAATAATAACCCCCTCCCTGCTTCCCCACCTTCAATTAAAAAAACCCCTCCCTGCTTCTTCACCCTCAATAATAACCCCCTCCCTGCTTCCCCAACCTCAATAGTAACCCCCCCCTGCTTCTCCACTCTCAATAGTAACCTCCCCTGCCTGCTTCTCCACCCTCAATTAAAAAACCCCCTCCCTGCTTCTTCACCCTCAATAATAACCCCCTGCCTGTTTCCTCACCCTCAATAGTAACCCCCCTCCCTGCTTCTCCACCCTCAATGAAACCCCCCCTCCCTGCTTCTCCACCCTTAAATTAAAACCCCCCTCCCTGCTTCTTCTCCCTCAATAATAACCCCCTCCCAGCTTCCCCACCCTCAATAATAACCCCCCTTCCTGCTTCTCCACCCTCAATAATAACCCCTCTCCCTGCTTCCCCACTCTCAATAATAACCCCCTTCCCTGATTCTCCACCTTTAACAATAAGCCCCCTTCCTGCTTCTCCACCCCCAACAATAACCCCCCTTCCTGCCTCTCCACCCTCAACGATAACCCTCTGTAGAAACAGCAGTGCACTGATGGTTAATGAGTGACAATGTAGTATGGAAGGGGGCTGTGTAATGATGAGGGTAGTATTAGGAAGAGGTCATGTGTAATAATGGGGGTAGTATGGGGAGGGGTCCTGTGTAATAATGGGTGTAGTAAGGGGGAAGGGGCTTGTGTAGTAATGGGGGTATTATGGCGGAGGGGGTCCTGTGTAATGATGTGGGAGAGAAGTTCTGTAATTATGGGGGTAGTATGGGGAATGGAGGTCCTATGTAGTGATTTGGGTAGTATGAGGGCGGGAGTCCTGTGTAATGATGGTGGGGAGGCGAAATTGCATGGGGGTTCCATGAAAATGTTTGCCCAGGCAGGGTCCAATCCATATTAAAGACAGCCCTGAGTATATATATATATATATATATATATATATATATATATATATATATATATATATATACCGTCAGTGGTAACAGCAAATACCCCTGCCATTGGTGTCAGTGGACACAATGATAACCCCCAGCATTGGTGACAGTTGCAGTAATAATAACCCTCAGCATTGATGTCAGTAATAGTGTCAGTGGATGCATTAATAACCTTCAGCATTGGTATAAGTTAAAATTAATAACAGTCCATAGCATTGGTGTCAGTATTAGAAAGTAACCCCCTACATAGGTGTCAGTGGACACATTGATAACCCCCAGTACTAGTGTCAGAGGATACACTAATAACCTGTGTTGCCAACCCCCGATGACTTACTTTATTGGCAAAACATGAAACCGACAAACTAAAATATGACAGAAACTTCTATTAAAAATAAAAAAATCACTATTTTAAGGTTCAATTCACCATTAGGGAACAAATAATAGATGCACATATCTGTGCAGGAAAAAAAATGTGCATTTATTCATTTTTCCACAAGAGCCTACACTCATCATCAGTGGATCACGGTTGCAATGTCAGGCTCCTGCAGACACTTCCTCAAGCTTTTTCAGGTAGAAAGCTAGTGGAAGCATCAAAGGACTACGAGAGTGCTGATCAACAAGTAACACATTCCCAAAGGCGAACTTAGCCTTTAAACAATATAAACAATATATAAACATTAACAATACTCATGATAAGTAATCTGCCTGGCTTTACAATTTAAAAGTCAAAACAGTGTAACAAAGTGTGAGCAAGAAAAGGGTTATGAAAGACATAGGGCACACTGGGAAAGAACAGAAAAATAAGTTCTGGCTATTAAGTAATAATGCGTGCCATGGCAAACAATGGTCATGGCCAGTGGGAGGATGTTAAAGGGGGATTGAAAAGAATCTGCGCCTGCTGTGTACACTGCACACATATGCTAAAATTTTTGCATCCACAAAATACTTATTACTGCACCACAACTGACAACTTTACAGACACAAATAAACCTCAGGACAAAGTAATTTTTTTAAATTAAAAGTTTCCATTATATTTATTTTTAAGAACACAAAAATTATATTTTTGTCTTACTGAGCCTATCTTACAGAAGAACTTCATTAAAACCGGCAACTGTTGAGACAACAAACGCCTTGCTCGGGTCTATATACAGCACGATCTATAAAGTGCAGAGGTCAGTAACAAACAAGACAACATATGTGCAGCAGTCAGGATAAGCACCACATTCACATCAGAGTCACCCCTTACATCAAAGTCCCCATTATTCCCCATATAAATCAGAATCCCTCTTACATCCATAATCCTAGCTTGACACCTTACATCAGAGCCCCCTTACATCCTCCAGAGTGCTCCCTCATATTAGTGCCTCCAGAGCGCCCCTTATATTAGTGCCTCCAGAGTCCCCCCTTATATTAGTGCCTCCAGAGAGCCCCCTTACATCCTCCAGGGTGCAGCCTTAGTAACTCCAGAGTGCTTTAGTAGTAATAAGGAGGAACTTTGGAGGATGTAAAGGGGTACCCTGATGGTACTAACTTAGTACCTCCAGAGTGCCCCTTACATTTCCAAAGCTCCCAATTACATCCCTCAGAGTGCCACCTGACATCCTCCAGCATGCCCCTTACATCCTCCTGAGTGCCCCCTTATATCCTACAAAGTGTACCCTCAGTACTACTATACTAGGGGGGCACTCTGAAGGATGTAAAGAGGCACTCTGGAGGCACCAGTTGTACCCTTACTGGGCTCCCTGATCACTTGGGAGGGCCTGGTAAAGGCGGCAGAGGGAAGGGAGGACTCCCTTCCGCCTCCTGTAAAAATAATACAGCTGCTTTTACAGCGAAGGGAATCTCTCGCTGAAAAAAATTATATCTCGGTCAGAGATGACCAATATAGGACCCTTCCCATCCAGTGATGTACCGATACGTCGCTGGACAGGAAGTGGCTAAAGACCGGAGTTGCTTCGTATTCAGGAGTGAAAGAGGGGTTGCGTAATATAGATAGTAAAAATAGATGTGGAGAGAGTAGGCCTCCAGTACTTAAGATAACCCCAGATCCACAAAAAGTGCTGTGTGATTGCTTCTGGCGGAGGGACGTAGCCACAGAAGTTCATGTGTAGACATTGGTGCACAATCCACTGCTTCCAACTTAACCCAAAGTGGTGTTTCATTTTTAGCATGGTATTTTGTTATCTGAGCAAGCTGTGCGGCTAGATGGTATGTCAAGAAGTACGGGACACCCAACCCTCTCCTAACTCTAAAAGTCCATTTTTTTTAAAAGGAAAAATGCACAGTTTAACCTATCAACACGCAATAAAAAAATATATACACCCAAAATAATTGTCAACATCCTGAATTGTAATTGTACCCATTATAGGGATTTGTTGCTGCTTTTTGCACATTTCATTTTTATTGAATCATACCTAATGCCTGTGAACTCCCAGTAGACTGAATGATTTTCTTTGCTCTTGTAATGAGCAGCGGTGTGCTCGCTATAAGGTGTAGGAAGGGTCTGTATTGTGTACTGTACCTGCACCCTGGAGGTCTGCAGCAAATTCTAGAGTAGTCATCGTGTTCTCAATATATAGGATTACATTGGAGCATTGTAGCCGATGAACCTGAGTCACATTTAATTCCCCAGGGCTGGGAAATCCCTCAAGCAGATGGCAGAATGTGTTCCATAGTTAGACTTCACAAAGAAGTCTATACAAACTGCACATACTTTAGTGTGCATATAATAAAGTATAGCCAATTTCCAATTTCATGAAAGCAAACCCAGGAGACATTGTGAGATGATGAAGAACTCATGTATGTCCATCCGACTGTTTACTATGGCAAGTTTAAAGTGGACCTCTCAGTAACGTCATTACAAGAGATATAAATACCTGGAAGTGTCACAACGGCACATTACTTGTGTGCATGCTCACTACATATATCTGATTTTAGGTCCACTTTAGGTTGTCCATAGGTAAACAGATATCACTCTAGGGATAATCATTAGGGAGCTATAGGCAGAATGTATGTGACTGTTTAATCTAGTTACCTGTTCCTAACCACAGCATTTTTGAAGAATAGTTATTGGGATTGATTACATGTTAAAAACTTGAGCCCCCATATTTCTGCAATCAAAGAATTTTTAATTAGGCTTTCAGGAACATTGTTACATGCTTTTGGAATGAAAATCCTACACAAAGATCAGTGAGTATGTCGTTCAATCAGCTAGGTGGCTTGGGGTGATGGCTAAAAAGTGGACCTTATATACTATATAACTTTTAAGATCGGGGTGATTAGACTCAAGCGGCTCATGCATTTTCAAGAAGTTGCGCCAGTCCAAAACTGCATTTCTAAGGGCATGGTAGCCCACTTTTATTTAAAGGAATGGAAAAATTCACACAATACTGCAAATTCCCACGCAGGGGTTGCACCATTACTGTAACTTGCACAATACTTCAGCCTCCTAGCTTTCTCACTTGCCACACGGCTGCTTCAGGCCTCAAGCCTAGGCCTAAGGTCTGCTCCTCAGACCAACGCAAAGGTTTCCTTCCACTCAAGCTCTCTCATAGCTTACTGTACTCATGATCAGCTCCTTGGTGCTCTGTCACGGATTACATCTGCTTCCTGCAGACATGCACGCTCTGACTGCCCCATGCAGCCTGTTTGACTCCTAGAGAGATGGAAGTCCTCCTGACTCCAATGCACATACTTCCTGTCTGTTGGGTGGAGTCCTGAGCTCTAACCCCCGGTTCTTTTATAAACCCAACCCACACCTGTGAAATCAGCGTGCCTGCCTCTCCAAAAATTTGTCTTAAACTGCTAAAATAAACAGTGGGCTCGCCTCTCTACAAATACTATTTACTCTATCTATCTATCTATCTATCTATCTATCTATCTATCTATCTATCTATCTATCTATCTATCTATCTATCTATCTATCTATCTATCTATCTATCTATCTATCTATCTATCTATCTATCTATCTATCTATCTATCCAGTATATAAACAGTATCTCCCTCACTGCTAGAGGCCATGCCACCTATAACAGGTACAAGCTACCAACAGGCTGCTGTAAAATTTCTGTTACTCTGGGTACCTACTTGTGTCTTCACACTACTCCACTCCACATGGATGTCCTTGTACACAGGAATCTGGTCCAGAATACTTGGAGGTCTGCGGTCCTCAGGTACTCAGCCCTCCCAAACAGGCCCTCATAAGGTTCATTCTCGCAGCTTAGGTCCTTGCTGATTCTCCCTTGCTGTAAACACTCACAGCAATGGGTCCTCCCAGCTCTGGTTCCAGTTCAGCAATCACTGCACAGGCTCAGCAAAAGCAACAGGTCCATGCTCTCTGGTCCCTGCACCACTCTGAGATGACACCCTGTTCTGTGTACAGTTCCAGCCAAAACCACATGTCTGTATGGGTTGGTTTCTTCCGGCAAAAGACCCAGATCTCTCCAGAATTTTCCAAGAAAAAGCTCTAGTCCTTTATTGTGCCACTGCATAGCACAAGCTCTTGCTCCTGATTGCTTCAAATCCTCTACTGCCAGGAGGAAAGGGGGGCAGGAGGGACTTTTTCCAGTACCATATAAATATTGATAACCTGGTACATAGCTTTAAAGGTACAATGATAGGCAAAAATAGGTTAGTTAACAAGAAAAAAACTATTTGTATTTGCATCTGAGCCTGGCAAGGGAACCTCCCAACATTTGTCAGAAGGAGAGGGGATGCCTTCACTGTAGACCACTGATACTAGTAGGGTCCATCAAGATGTGTTAGGGGGTGAGCTAGAGTAGTCCTCTTTTGTAACAGGGAGACTTGGCATTTCTGGAGCTGTTTGGGTGGTATGGATGGCTTCTACCGATCTCTCACCCAAAGTATCATAGGTCAGTCTTTTAGGTGGGCGGATGGCCCTCTTTGGTCTCTTTCTTTAGTTCAGATTGCTTTTCTCCAGTAGATTCTTCACCGAGTTCAGGGGGTGATTGGACAGTCTCTAGGTACACTTGGCAAAGTTGGGGGGGGGTCTTCCTGATTTCCTGGTGGATGACTCTGAGGTACAAACTCTAGAGCCTCAGGCCTGAATGTACTAGTGTCAATCTCTGTAAGAGGAGAAAATGAAGTGGGGTCTGTAGGTGTAGATGGTCACAGCCGGTCCATACAATTTTCACTGCTTTCTTCTGCTTCTTTGGTTGCAGAAGTTGTGACCTGTTGACTGGAACTCGTCTGGAAAAGGACGGGGTGGGCAATGGCATCTCAGTGTTTACAAGTACTCTGATGGCCTCACTCACTTACTCAGAGGCAGTAGATGATTTTGATGCCACCTCTTCAGAGGCATTATACTCCCTTCAGGATGGACTTGGTACACAGGAAGGCCAGGCAATTGTTTGCAGATAACATATTTCTGAGACTCCACAAGTCAGCTATCTTATGCTTCCCAGAGGGTTCCAGGTTTCTCTGCAACACTCTGTGTCCTGGCTGAAGATCATGGACCCTTACTCCCAGGTCGTAGTTCATATTGTTTTGCTGACCTTTGGCATTACAAGCATCTCAAGCTTTCTTGGCTTTGACTTTGGCTCACGTAACAGTACACATCCTATCTCTGCTGGCATCGACATGCAGTTCATAGAGCTTGGCTGAGTAAGCATAGACCAATACTGGAACTTTGGTTAAACTCCACTTCAACTGGATAAAAGCCTGTTTGCATTGGTCAGTGCATTCAACCTCTATGGACTCTTGGAACTCTTTGAGGTCCTTTGGTTGAGCGAACTCTATCTGAGGTCCCTTGCTTCTCCTCATTCACTTTGATTTGCAGGAGTTTGATAAAAGGTCGGCCTATCTTTGCAAACCCCTCTGCAATAAAAACAGAATTCCAAAAATGATCTGTTAGTTCACATTCCAGGGGCTGGGTCAGGTGCTAAACAGCCTCCAACTTTTTGGGGTTAATGGCCAATACCTCAGTGCAGACAACATGCGCAAGGTAAGTGACCAACAGTTGACAGAACTGGCACTTTTCAAGAGATAATTTCAACCCCTCCTCATATAGATGCTTCAAGACTTTTTCCAGCCGCTCCGTATGTTCTTCTAGAGTTTGCCCAAAGATGATGATATCATCTAGGTAAACGAGCACTTCAATGAGGTTCATGTCACCAACAACCTTTTCCATTAAATGCTGAAAGGTTGCTGGGGCCCCCAACAGTCCTCGTGGCATTCAAACTCAAAGAATTCACTTGGCAAATTAAGAGGTTTTCTCTCCATTGTCATGATGCTTCGAGATTTCATGGTACCCACTTCTTAGGTCCAGCACACTAAACCACTAAGCTGGAATAGACATTGTAGAGCATCTTCAATTTGACAGGTGATATATTGATCTGGGATAGTTCTATTGTTGAGAGTATGATAGTCAATACACATTCTTAAAAACTCATTTTTTTTCCTCACCCCCATAATGAGAGAGGGAAAGGGGCTCCTTTACTCTTGTATTATTCCTGGTCTTTTCAGTTTTGCAATCTGTTCTATGAGATCCTCTAAGGCCTCATGTACATGGGACGCTGCTAAACACACGTTTAGAGGAAGTTGGACGCTTTTTTCAACCCCCTGAACTCATTCAATGTTATCCTATGTGACCATGTACACAGTCTCGTTTATTGCTGTCTTTTTGCAGTTGCGTTTAACAACGTTTCTTTGGAAGTAAAAAAATGGGTTCAGACGCAGAAGATTTTCACGTTTCAGATGCCAAACGCAGCTAAAAGCGGTATCAGCATTTAGTTGCGTTTTAGTTTATAAGCGTTTTTAAAGGTGCCCTATTTTTTTACATTAAAAATCTCAAAAATGATGGCAAATGATAAAAAAACATTAAAAAAATATTTTAAAAACTTGTAATTGTTTGCAATGATTCATAGACCATTTATGTACCCTAATGAGCCCTTGATCCAATCCAATACGCCACTAGCATTGCTGTTATCCGAAGTATAATTGGAATTTGATCCATATATTGTTAGATTTGAAAAGCAACTTGTGGCAGGTGACGTGGCAAGTGAACAATCCACAACTTGTGGCAGGTGACGTGGCAAATGACAATCCGCAACTTGTGGCAGGTGATGTGGCAAGTGGACAATCCACAACTTGTGGAAGGTGACATGGCAAATGACAATCCACAACTTGTGGCAGGTGACGTGGCAAGTGGACAATCCACAACTTGTGGCAGGTGACGTGGCAAGTGGACAATCCACAACTTGTGGCAGGTGACGTGGCAAGTGGACAATCCACAACTTGTGGCAGGTGACATGGCAAATGACAATTCACAACTTGTGACAATCCACAACTTGTTGCAGGTGACGTGGCAAGTGGACAATCCGCAACTTGTGGCAGGTGACGTGGCAAGTGGACAATCCACAACTTGTGGCAGGTGACGTGGCAAGTGGACAATCTGCAACTTGTGGCAGGTGACGTGACAAATGGACAATCCACAACTTGTGGCAGGTGATGTGCCGAGTGGACAATCCACAACTTGTGGCAGGTGACGTGGCGAGTGGACAATCCACAACTTGTGGCAGGTGACGTGGCAAGTGATGTGGCAAGTGGACAATCCACAACTTGTGGCAGGTGACGTGGCAAGTGGACAATGCACAACTTGTGGCAGGTGACGTGGTAAGTGGACAATCCACAACTTGTGGAAGGTGACTCTGGACCTCTTACGTAATTTTCTATGTTGTTCTAGCCTCATCAAGAGCAATGTCAGGAGCATTTCCTCACATATGCTCATTATTGGATCCATTGCAAAAAAAAGCACAGAAATAGAGGCAAATACAAGTAGACAACTGCTCTCTTTGCTGCTGCTACTCACTCTGGTCAAAATGGCTGAAAAAGATATCTAACAATGTTTTTTGAGCTTGGGGAGGGTCTTAAATTAGGTAATCTTAATAAACGCTTCTAGACGCAAACACGGTTGAACGCGGCTAAACGTGGCATGCAAACTCGGCTAAACGGGCATTTTAAACGTCGGTTTCAAGGTGTCAAAAAAATTCATTCAGAGGACTTTGCCTCAGCATCCCGTGTACATGGGACCTAAGTCTGCCAGCAGGATGCATCTGGATCTTCCTTGAAATGGCCTGTCCTCTTGTAGATGAATGGGATGTTGGGCACTTTTTGCACACCCTACGTCAAACTCTTTTTTCTAGAGAACATTTTGTTTCCAGTTTAAAAGCTGTGGTTTGGCACCGTTTCTTCATTCTGGTGGCAGAGAGGAATCTTTGGACAGAAAATATCTTCAGATAACTCTTCAGGGGCTCTGCCCACCAAATTGTGTGGTGAAACGGGTCTGATCCTGCAACCTCTGCTGTGCCTAGCAATGTCTCTTCCTGCTGAGCCACCTGGGATGATGGACAACTCCCTGGATAATTCTTTGAAAGATCTTGCCTTGAACATTGTTTCTCTTGCTGCCTCCATGAAACTCATATTTTAGCAATGCCTCTGCACTTTCTGTTTGCCATATTATTGTGCTCTCCCCAGATAATATCTCGCCCTTGTCATTGGTGCTGCCATTGGTATCTCTGCTATTACTCATTACTCCGATTTTTGGCTCGTTCCTCCACTACGCTTCTGCTTTATCCCAACCTGTAATCACTTGTTGCCAACCTTTGGCTTGTTTACTGACTATGCTTTTGCTTGATCCCTTCCTGCTATATCTGCTACTGTACCTGGCTTGCTCACCTCCTGATGGTGCGATCCTGAGGACTGCTACCTGGTACTATCAAGCAGGAAAACCCATCTCCACTATTAGGAGCTCTGGTGAACATTGGCTGGTCCAGTTGGTCGGTGGGAGCTTCTCTACTGCTTTAGTTACTGGTCTCTGAGCCTGACCCCTGGTCATGCCAGAATAATTTAGCCCAAACATGGAGGCCGCTATAGCATGCTGTGGCTCTTTTCGGGCAGCAAATTGCAGAACTGCAAGAGGGTTGCACCAGGATTGGCCATGAGATCAAGAATGAACACCCAATGATCTGGAAGCTGTTTGATCAACATCTGTTTCACTAGCCTTTTAGTTCAGGCCCCACTAGGGATGTCATGCACCACACACAAGTACAGCTGCTCATTTTGTTCTTGGCACCACTCTACAACAGTGGTAGGCTTTGTTTCTCTTTCTTCTAGCTCACAGGCACGTCAAGCAGAGTATGCCAGATAAGCCCCCACATGTATCACAGGTAGTATAGGGTCCTCTGCTCTCTAGCCATAGGTGAAACCTCACTTCCACTGACACCACCAGAATAGTTTGGCTGGTGACTCCCAGTGGTCATGCAAAGATGATACATGCCAGCCTTTTTAGGAAAACAAGCAGACTGCATTGACAGACCAAATTTAAGGTGTAACAAAGCAGGTTAGTAGTTCAGTGTAAATGCATAAAACAGTACAATATAAATACAATGCAATAACCCAAGTATCCTTCAGGCCAAACTCAGCATATACTGCAATACTAAAAGCATAAACACTAACTCTCCGACTGAGAGGTTATGTTCCAAGTGACAGTGGGAAGTATAACAGGAAAAGCCAGTGAAGGGATCTCAGACAAGGGGCTAGTCTTAGGCCTGTGAGTTTAACACAAATATAGCAACCTAGTCCTGTCCTTAGGTATGTAGTAATTATGAGAAATACTTTAAAGTAGGTTTCTGCTGGCAATGGTGGACCCTTTATTGTTGGTGTGCAAAAGCAGTGAAGATGCCTCAAGGGGGGAAGCTCAGCAGCAGTCAAGGTTAAGTTAGGTTCTGGGAGTGGGAGGCCCCTTAATCCAGCTAGGCAGAGATGAGGCAACTCAAAAGGCCAGTAAGGGGGGAAAGGTAAGTATGAAAGTATTATGCAGTGAGAAGGGGTGCATAAGGAGCAATCAAAGTCAGCATTCCGGGGTACTAAAAGCTGTGGACTCTGTGTTAATGGAGAACTCTCCTTCAGGTTTGGGTTGAAGAAAGGCTTAACAATTAGTTATAATTGTTTTGTGGGTCAGGGACCCTCTCACCAGATCCCTCTGCGACAGTCCATGTGTGACTATGAGTAGTTCATTCATTTGGGAGCACCATTAGATAGCGGTGAAGGAGGGTTGAGCTTGGCCGGTTTGTTGCTTGTAGCCACAATCACATTCAAGCTTTCAGCTCCCAGCTGTTAATTTGAAAGCACCTGATTGTAGGAAACACATTTATGTATTGGATATTGGGGGTTATTTACAAAAGGCAAGTGCACTTGAAAGTGCACTGAAAGTGCACTTGGAAGTGCAGTCGCTCTAAATCTAAAGGGTAGATCTGAAATGAGTGGAAGCTCTGCTGATTTTATCATCCAATCATGTGCAAGCTAAAATGCTGTTTTTTATTTTCCTTGCATGTCCCCCTCGGATCTACAGCGACTGCACTTCCAAGTGCACTTTCAGTGCAAAGTGGATTTTCCTTTAGTAAATAACCCCCATTGTGTTATTAAATAAGCTCATGCAATTTATCAGCATTAAATTTTGGTTATGACTTATCTGTGTGTATAGTACAAGTGTATTGAGAATTAGGTATACAAAATGCACGTGTAAATCATTCCAGCAATACTGTACTTCTCTGTTTACAGGAGTGCTGCAGTGGAACATAATGGACGAACTAAAGTAGGCACATTTTGGGGTACAAGTGTATGTCTGGACAAAACATTAAAAAAATGTTCAGAATATCTCTGCAATACATGTGCATTCACCTATGTTTTATCCCATTTATTCCCCTTTACATCAGGGTCCACCATGCTCTCCTTTACAACAGGATTCGCAGAGTTCCCCCTTACACTGTAAGGGAGAGCCCTGCGGACTTTCTGGTAAAGGGGAACTCTGTGGACTCTGATGTAAGGGAGAACTTTGTGGACTGTGATGCAGAGAGGAACTCTGCGGTCTAATGTAACGGGAACTCTGTCAACATTAATGTAAAGGGGAGCTCTGTGAAATCTTGTGTAAGGGGGGGGGGGCTCTGGTGTGTGAATGAGGTCTTGGGGCTCATTCACATGGGTATTGTGGCCTGTAGAGTGTGAATCAGTGTTTTTTATGTGGTTGGACCTATGTGTAGGTGAGCTATGTTTTGCTATAGAGATAGACGGTCATATTTCACAAGCAAGTCTGATCTCTGTAACAGGGATCCATCACATCCAGGCCCGGATTTACTCCCTTTGCCGCCCCAAGGCCGGGTCCTTTAATGCCGCCCCCCCCCCCCCACAAACACACCACCGTTCTCAGGTGCAGATCGCTAGGGGGGGCTTACAGGGGCGCAGGCGCTGATCGTTGGGGGGGGGCTGACAGGGGCGCAGGCGCTGATCGCTGGTGGGGGGCTGACAGGGGCACAGGCGCTGATCGCTGGTGGGGGGCTGACAGGGGCGCAGGCACTGATCGCTGGTGGGGGGCTGACAGGGACGCAGGCGCTGATCGCTGGTGGGGGGCTGACAGGGGCGCAGGCGCTGATCGCTGGTGGGGGGCTGACAGGGGCGCAGACGCTGATCGCTGGTGGGGGGCTGACAGGGGCGGAGGCCCTGATCGCTTGTGGGGGGCTGACAGGGGCGCAGACGCTGATCGCTGGTGGGGGGCTGACAGGGGCGCAGACGCTGATCGCTGGTGGGGGGCTGACAGGGGCGCAGGCGCTGATCGCTGGTGGGGGGCTGACAGGGGCACAGGCGCTGATCGCTGGTGGGGGGCTGACAGGGGCGGAGGCACTGATCACTGGTGGGGGGCTGACAGGGGCGCAGATGCTGATCGCTGGTGGGGGGCTGACAGGGGCGCAAACGATGATCGCTGGTGGGAGGCTGACAGGGGCGGAGGCACTGATCGCTGGTGGGGGGCTGACAGGGGAACAGGCGCTGATCGCTGGTGGGGGGCTGACAGGGGCACAGGCGCTGATCCCTGGTGGGGGGCTGACAGGAGCGGAGGCACTGATCGCTGGTGGGGGGCTGACAGGGGCACAGGCGCTGATCGCTGGTGGGGGGCTGACAGGGGCGCAGGCGCTGATCGCTGGTGGGGGGCTGACAGGGGCGCAGGCGCTAATTGCTGGTGGGGCTGACAGGGGCGCAGACGCTGATCGCTGGGGGGGCTGACAGGGGTGCAGGCGCTGATCGCGGGGGGGCTGACAGGGACACACGCAGCGATCGGGGGGTGAACACTGCACCTGTGACTCCAGGGAGAAGAGAGCATGCTGGGATTTGTAGTCTTGTATAGTGAGAAGGAACTATCCAGGTGCACAGCTATGAAGGATGGCCGCCCCCCCCTGTGGGCTCTCCAGGCTTCTTACCTCGTTATCAGTGCTGTCAGGACACGGTGCTCAGTAGGCTGTGTATACAGAAGCCCCGGGTTCCCCTCACTTTCTCTCACCCTCTGATTGGAGGCAACACAACCCGGACACAGAGTCAGAATACCCGCCCACACCGGGCGTCATGACGTTTGACGCCCATCCCTCCAACAACTCCACTTGGAGCTATACACTGGGCCACACCGGGGGTCGCCTAATCTGACAAGACACCTGAGTGACCTCACGGGCGCCATTTTTTACTGCTGGCAGGAAGACGGAAGTGTGTGGGCAAGCTGCCCTCCCAGTACATGTGGGCGGGGGGGGCGGCCGCGAAAGCTGAGAAGTCGCTGCAGGAGCGGCGCCGCGGCCACCCCTGCATCACTGCCGCCCTGAGACCTGGCCTCGGTGGCCTTGTGGGAAATCCGGCCCTGATCACATCTGCTCCACTAGGACAGAAAGAGACTGGCAAGATCAAGAATCAGTTTTCCTGCAATCACTTGATGCCGGGAGTCCTGTTAGCTAAGGAAATTATGGGCCAGCTATATGGGAAGGTAAGTGACTTTTGATGTATCCTTATTGTATACAGACTATTGCAATGTTCCTTTGCTAGGAAAGGATTGATAATCTGTTTATAGATATCATACATAATGGCTAGATAACCAGGGGAAGATAGAGGGAAAGGAAGCTTAAAAAAAATGAATGCAGCCGCCACATCTAGGAATTGGTTTTACACTATTGGAGCCCTTATGTTTCATTACATGCTGTGCGCATCCCATGAGCTGTTTTACAATGAGGTGATCTGAGGATCCGACAGCAAGTCATCACGCTTGGTGTATTCCAGAGTCACAGCCATTATATGCTTACCATGAACCTCTGTAGTGGGGGATCATGGTCAATTGGTAAGAAGTGATTTCTTCTATAGCGGTGGTGGATCACATGTTTGTATCACACAGCAGATGAAGAGTCATCTCAATTTTTTGGACGGACTTGACTCCCTATGTGCCGGTTCACACAGGGGCGGCACGACCTGCACACGACCAGATGGGTGTCCTTTAGGGCACTTTCACACTGGGGCAGGCAGGGTTTGACGGTGAAGCGCCGCTAAATAGCGAAGGTTTACCGTTGCTTTTGCGACACTTTTCGGGCGCTAGCGGGACGCTTTTAACCCCCGCTAATGGCCGAAAAAGGGTTAAAAGCGCTGGCACTCAGGGGCACTTTAGGAGCGGTGTATACACTGCTCCTAAAGCACCTCAAAGATGCTGCTTGCAGGACTTTTGTTAGCGTCCTGCCAGTGCACCGCCCCAGTGTGGAAGCACTCGAGAGGCGCTTTACAGGAGCTATTTTTAGCACTATAGTGCCTGTAAAGCACCTCAGTGTGAAAGTAGCCTTACTGTAATGCTGCGTACAAACGGTCGGATTTTCAGATGGGAAATGTTCGATGGGAGCTTGTTGTAGGAAATTCCGACCGTGTGTAGGCTCCATCGGACATTTTCCATCGGAATTTCCGACAAACAAAATTGGAGATCAGGATCTCAAATTTTCCAACAACAAAATCCGTTGACGTAAATTCCGATCGTGTGTACACAATTCCGACGCAAAAAGTTCCACAAATGCTCAGAATCAAGCAGAAGAGCCACACTGGCTATTGAACTTCATTTTTCCCGGCTCGTCGTGCGTGTTGTAAGTCACCGCGTTCTTGGCGTTCGGAATTTCCGACAACATTTGTGTGACCTTGTGTATGCAAGACAAGTTTGAGCCAACATCTGTCGGAAAAGAAAACATGGATTTTGTTGTCGGAATGTGCGATCGTGTCTACGCGGCATAAGGATGCTTACATTCTGGTCCGAGCTTCTGCTTCATACTGTTTAGTGTCCTCTGTGTTCCAGGGACGCCCACTGTTGCTTGCCCTGGAGGGGTTGTCGAGGTCTTCTGTCTTTTCCAGTATGCCCACCTTTGTGCTGTTGTTCAAGGTGTGGGATTCAATGGGTTTTTTTTCCCCTCACTCAATATACCCCTATTTGGGGCACCGACAGCCTCCCCGAGCTATCAACCCTGCAGGGCTTTCAGTGGTGGGAACGGGCAGGGGTACTTATTCTTTCACATCTATATGAGAGGGGTTCACTTAAACCCTTTGGTCTGGTATGGTTTTATGTTTTATTGAGGGATCTGAACTTGAATAGGGTATAGGAAGTATACTATGGAATGCCCAATGGAATTTTGCAGAACTTGCTGGGACAACTATATACACTCAGGTATATACACTGCATTTCTCCTCCTGCACATCACTTGATCTCTACTGTTCACTCTTCTCTCCTCCTGCACATCGCTCCCTTTCTAATGTTCATTCCTCTCTCCTCCTGCCCATTGCTTCCTCTCTAATGTTCACTCCTCTCTCCTCCTGCCCATTGCTTCCTCTCTAATGTTCACTCCTCTCTCCTCCTGCACATCGCTTCCTCTCCAATGTTCACTCCTCTCTCCTCCTGCACATCGCTTCCTCTCTAATGCTCACTCCTCTCTCCTCCCGCACATTGCTTCCTCTCTGATATTCACTCCTCTCTCCTGCACATTGCATCCTCTCTAATGTTCATTCCTCTCTCCTCCTGCACATCGCTTCCTCTCTAATGTTCACTCCTCTCTCCTCCTGCACACCGCTTTCTCTCTAATATTCATTCCTCTCTCCTCCTGCAAATCGCTTCCTCTCTGATATTCACTCCTCTCTCCTCCTGCACATCGCTTCCTCTCTAATGTTCACTCCTCTCTCCTCCTGCAAATCGCTTCCTCTCTAATGTTCATTCCTCTCTCCTCCTGCACATCGCTTCCTCTCTGATATTCACTCCTCTCTCCTCCTGCACATTGCTTCCTCTCTAATGTTCACTCCTCTCTCCTCCTCTCTCCTCCTGCAAATCGCTTCCTCTCTAATGTTCATTCCTCTCTCCTCCTGCAAATCGCTTCCTCTCTAATATTCACTCCTCTCTCCTGCGCATCGCTTACCCTCTAATGTTCACTCCTCTCTCCTCCTGCTCATCGCTTCCTCTCTGATATTCACTCCTCTCTCCTCCTGCACATTGCTTCCTCTCTAATGTTCACTCCTCTCTCCTCCTGCAAATCGCTTCCTCTCTAATGTTCATTCCTCTCTCCTCCTGCAAATCGCTTCCTCTCTAATATTCACTCCTCTCTCCTCCTGCGCATCGCTTACCCTCTAATGTTCACTCCTCTCTCCTCCTGCTCATCGCTTCCTCTCTAATGTTCACTCCTCTCTCCTCCTGCTCATCGCTTCCTCTCTAATGTTCACTCCTCTCTCTTCCTGCACATCGCTTCCTCTCTAATATTCACTCCTCTCTCATCCTGCACATCGCTTCCTCTCTAAAGTTCACTCCTCTCTCCTCCTCTAGAAATCTAATAAAAAATGTGTTTTCATCCAAGACTGGCACAACTTTCACACAATTTTCCAATTGAATTCAATAAAAAAGTTTTAATCTTGGGGTACTGTTGTGTGAATCGTGAATGAAAATATCAATAAACAAACCCCCAGCGGCAGCCCGTACATTAGGGGCGCCCGGGTACTGCCCCCTCTCTCCACGCCACCCCCTATATGACTAATGGATAGATTCATGCTTAGCATGAATCTATGCACGGCCACCGCTGCCACCCTCTATTCAGGCATCCAGCCCCTTGCAGGATGCCGGGCGCCTGAATTACAGCGGCGGGGGTGTTTTTTTGAAGCACCTGATTAGAGCCATAGGCTCTAATAGGCTTCAAAATATGCGGGATCGTGGTGCAGAGCATTGCGCCATTAACCCATCCAGGTGTTACAACAGAAAATGAATATTCGCTGTTGTAACACTGATCCTCAATCCGGCCAATCAGAAGTGGGTGTGAGACCCATTTTCTGATTGACCGAAAAGAGAAGACTCCCAATTGACCGCCGAGAAATTGGGAGGAAGCGGGAACCAGAGCCATCTCCCGTGGAGAGCAGGAGAACGAGAGAGCCGCCACTGCTGAGAGCCCAGGGAAAGCGCTGCATAGATGGGGTAAGGGCACCAGTCCCGCCCGCCAATGGACCGACTGACCGACGGGGGTGACTGGTTTGCCACCCCCCCAAAGAAAATTACCACCGGCCGCCACTGCAAACCCCTAAGTATATGAATGAAGAGCGTACACAAAGTTAGGAAAAATCCCTTTCATGGAATCATTAGACACTGCCGCAAGTGTAAAAGTGGTTGTAAACCCTTTTTTAGAACTAAGCGGCGCATGTTTAGGAGATATTTACAGTACCTATAGGTAATCCTTATTCTAGGCTTACCTATGGGTACTGTAAATATCTTCTAAACATGCGCCGCTTAGGAGATATTTAGCTTGTAGTGTGTCAATGATGTCATCAGCGCATGCGCTGTGAAGAAACGGCCCTCCGTGCCGTTTCTTCCCGAGCGAGTGCCATGACTGATGGCTCCAGCTCGCGCATGTGCGGGAGTGACATCACGCGGCTCCGGCCAGTCACACAGCCGGAGTCTGTGACCTCGGAAGGAAGAGGGGCGAAGATGGATGCGGCCTGCAACTGGGACATTGCGGCCTTTGATTGCAGGTAAGTGGAACATAATGGGCTAGTATACGATGCATAGTAGCCCATTATGCTTTTACTTTGCATGGTTTGCAGGGAACAAAAGAGGAAGTAAAACCCATCAGGAAGATCACTGCATGACTCTATCTATGGTTGCCGCTGACACCCTCTATTCAGGTGTCTGGACCCTTTTTTGTGTTTTTTGGAAGCACCTGATTAGAGCCATAGGCTCTAATAGGCACCCAAAAAGGTGAACAGTGGGCACAATCCTGTGCGTTCGCTGTTCACTCAGCTGTGTTAGCAAAGCGAAGGAATTCGCTTTGCTAACACTGACCCGCCTCTCAGCCAATCAGGTGCTCGGGTCTATTACCTGTCACCTGATTGGCTGAAACGTCAGGCGCTGTGATTGGACACCTGATAAAGAGGACGGAAGAAGACATCGAGGAGCGTGCAGGACACCGCAGCTGACCCGCTGCGAGACAGGTAAGTTCCGCGCGATGCACACTGGCAGCATTTGATGGGGCACAATAGCGGCAATTGATGGACACACTGGCAGCATTTGATGGGACACAGTAGCGGCAATTGATGGGCACACTGGCAGCATTTGATGGGGCACAGTAGCTGCAATTGATGGGCACACTGGCAGCATTTGATGGGGCACAGTGGCGGCAATTGATGGGCACACTGGCAGCATTTGATGGGGCACAGTAGTGGCAATTGATGGGCACACTGGCAGCAATTGATGGGCACACAGGCAGTGTTTGATGGGCACAGTGGCTGCATTTGATGGGCACAGTGACTGCTTTTGATGGGCACGTGGCTGCGTTTGATGGCACAGTGGCTGCGTTTGATGGACACAGTGGCTGCACTTGATGGGCACAGTGGCGGCAATTGATTGGCACAGTAGCTGCGTTTGATGGCACAGTAGCTGCATTTGATGACACAGTGGCTGCAATTGATTTTTTTTTTTTCTGTTTGTTTGCGTTTCCCCCCCCCCAAAAAATTTTGAGCACCTGCCGCCACTGTCATCAGGGTTTACTTCCTTTTTAAGTAAGGCTAATAGAGAGGGCTAATCTCTCCAGCGAGGACACATACAAACTAGGCAATGGAATCTAACCCTTACCTGCTCTAAAATAAAAATAAAAAAAGGTAAAAAGTTTTGCATCTCTATACACCTGTCAGATCAGTTGAACCAGAGGGCCGCAACCTGGGAGTCATTAGCAGCGAAACCCATGCTTGTGAAAACCAGATGGCTCCACAGATCTCTGGCTTTCCCTGATTTGTTCATTCCCCAACTTGTTCACTCCCCGACTTAGTTGGGGTAGGCGGAACACTTTGGTGGGGGTGGGTCAGTCACGCCTCTTGACCCTTGACCTCTGGGGACACGCCTTCTGACCTTTGACCTTTGGAGCAGGTCCCTATTCCAATCCCTGAGTCCTGACCTTGTTCTTCAAGGGAAAACCCTAACCCTAATCCTAACCCCTAACCCTAACCCCCTAACCCTAACCCTAAAACCCTAACCCTAATCTGGCTTTTTCTGAGACTCCACTGGTACTCTGTGAGGTTTATTTACTAAAGCTGAAGAGTGCAAAATCAGGCTCTCTTCTGCATAGACACCAATCAGCTTTTAACCTCAGCTAGTTCAATTAAGCTTTGGCAATAAAACCTGAAAGCTGATTGGTTTCTATGTACAAGTGAGCCTGATTTTGCACTCTTCAGCTTTAGTAAATAAACCCCTGTGTCTCCTCTATGATCTATGCCACCGCCTAGCCCCAGCTTCTATAACCAAATCCTGGTTTAGCCAGTTGGCCCCCTCCTGCCAGTTGGAACAGACTCCTGCCCATGTTAAGATCTACAGTGATTTGTGGAGAGATTTGACCCTTCAATGAGTTGCTGAGGAAGGAGGAAGAAGAAGATGACTCAGAATTGCCAAGACCATCCGGTCAAACAAAGGGCCCAGAAAGTCTCCAGAATCAATAGAGAACGAATGGACCAATCAGTGTAAACAGGCCATTTGCCAGCTAAAGAGAAGTTTGACCAATGCCCCTGTCCTGGCCCATGCTGATCCAATTTGGCCCTATGAGTTACATGTTGACACCAGTTGGACTAGGTGGGGTGTTATATCAAGAGCATGAAGGACACCTATGACCTGTTGCCTATGTGAACTGGAGCCTTACTCACGCTGAAAAGAACTATTCCAGGCACAAACTGTCTTGAAATTAGACATGTGCAGGATGAAAAAAATAGTTTTGTTTTGATTCGTTATTTAATAAAATTAGTTTAGTTAATTTTGTTACATTTGTTTCATTTGTTTTTATAATTTGTTTCATTCATTTTGTATTCGAATTTCAAAAAATCAACTGAATTTGAAAAAATCTGACTGCAATCGAAAAAAAAATCAAAAACATTTATCGAATCGGTATTCGAATTTGAAAACGCATTCAAATTCACATTTTTTTTCCATTTAAGTGCACCTGTTACATTAGGCTATTGATGTTGACTGTCTGAAAATTCCAAAATTAGAATAAAATAGAATAAAACAGAAACAATATATAACCATCTTCCCACATTCGAATTTCAAATAGAATGAATTCAAATTTGAATAGAAAAGATTAGAATAGAAAATAATAGAAAATAATAGAATAGAAAATAAGAGAATAGAATAGAAAATCAAATATGAATTTCTGAAGATGGTTATATTCTTTATATTTCTTTCTATTCTGTTGTTTTTCTATTTTATTCTATTCTCTTATTTTGTATTCTATTATTTTCTATTATTTTGGATTCCAATGTTTTGAATTATATTCTAATCTATTCAATTCAAATTCAAATTTATTCTATTCAAATTTCTGAAGACAGTCATATTCTATTTTATTTAATTCTATTCTATTAAATTTTATTCTATTCTTTACTATTCTTTCATTTTTATTATATTGCTTTATTATTTTATATTCTATTTTATTGTATTATTTTTTAGAAAATCGATTTCTAATATTTTTAAATTTGATTTCGATTCTAATTTTTTTTTTTATTTGAATTTCGTCCGAAATTCAGTTCATTATTTTGGATTCGTTTAAATTTGTTACTATTGTAATTCGGTAATTCGGATACATCCAAATTTCCTGAATAACAAAAAACGTGTCCGAATTTCAATTCGGAACTAAACGAACTGCACGTCTACCTGTGGTTTATATTTACTATAGCCTAGCTGGATGCTGGAGGAACGGGAGAACTGAGGAATCATCATGGCTGGCAGTAAGGGGAGGGGGGGGGTTCTTCTCAGCACTGTAAAAGTGATTCAACCCAGACCAAAGACAAATCACTTTGGAAAAATGCTATGTATGTTGTCATCAGGAGTCAACAAAGACTTGAAGGCACATAATAATAATAATATTAATATTAATAATAGCAATAATATTACTGCTAGTGATAAGAATAGTAATAGTAATAAATAAAAAATAATAATGAACATTCTGCTGGTCCAATGGGAGAGTCATGGGAGGAGCGGAGCAGTCCAGATTTGTCCTTTTCCAGCAATGTCTTAAATTTTGAAGGATATTGTGGGTTCTAGGGTGAAGTGCTGGATGTAAACCATTCACCTTGCTCTGGGTTTACTACACAATTGGCATGGTTAGAGACCTCTGCCATTCATCTATTGAAAGTGTACTGATGTATCGAATCTTAGTTTGGTACCCCAATTGTTTAGTGAGGAATAAGACTCTCCAGAAAATAATTCACACTGCACAGAAAATGTTGGGCTGTAAATTTTTGTTGGATGGTTTTTCCGACGGAACTCCGCTCAAGCTTGGCTTGCATACACACGGTCACACGAAAGTTCTTCGAACTTTTCGACCGTCAAGAACGCGGTGACGTACAACACTACAACGAAGTTCAATGCTTCCGAGCATGAGTCAAATTGTTTCTGAGCATGCGTGTTTTTTTGTGCGTCGGAATTGCATACAGACGAACGGAATTTTCTGACAGAAAAATAGAGAACCTGCTCTCAATCTTTTGCTGGCGGAAATTCCGGTGGAGCATACACACGGTCGGAATTTCCGACCAAAAGCTCACATTGGACTTTTGCTGGCGGAATTTCCACTTGTGTGTACGGGGCATTAGAGAGAGTTTTTTCAAGGGCTATAAAAACATTAAATATGTAAATAATATCCAATTAATGAGTCGGGTGGTTTTGGGTTACTGTTATTATAACAGGTGTTTTTAGTATTTTGTACTTGATTTATGTACTCTGCATGAGTGTGTGATGTCATGTTTTATGTTTTTTAATGGTTTGTTAATGTATTCTATGCATTAAGATAAAAAGACTTCTGTGTGCAGTAGCCTTGTTAGGACCCCTAATACATACCTGAGCCCCCTCTTGATCCAGAGATGTCCACGAGTGCCTTGGCCGCCTGGGACTCTCCCTCTTGGCTGAGAAACAGCAGTGGCGCCATTGGCTCCCGCTGCTGTCAATCAAACTCAGTTAGCCAATAAGGAGTGAGAGGGGGCTCCGTGTCTGAATGGATACACGGAGCTGCGGCTTGGCTCTGGTGCCCCCCATAGGAAGCTGCTTGCTGTGGGGGTACTCAACAGGAGGGAGGGACCAGTAGCACCAGCCAGGGACCTGTGAAGAGGAGGATCTGGGCTGCCCTGTGCAAAAGCACTGCACAGAGCAAGTAAGTATGACATGTTTATTTTTTTAATTGAAAAAAAAAACAAGACCTTACAATCACTTTAATGTGAGGAGTAGGCTAGAAAATTAATTGGGAATTTATTTTTGCAATGTCAATAAATATTATGTTATCTCTTATGTTGTGCATGATTCAATAACATCAATAACCTCAAGCCAACACAAAAATAGAGATATGTTTTACACCATTACTAGACAAACTAAGATCAGTTCAAATTTAATCCAAAATTTATTTTCATGTTACATTTTTTTTTTCATGTTTTATTTTTCATTGGGAAAGCTTGTTCATTCTATCTTCACTACTTCATTCGATTTCTGACACTAATTAGTCCATTAGTGGCAGATGTAACAGATGTGGTCCACTGGGAAGACTTGGATGCAGTGATTGTAAAGTTTCTACATCTAGTTTGTGAGTGAGGTGACAGCTTTATGAAACCTATAAAAGCCCAACTGAATTCAAGAGAAAATCATTGTGATGGCAATAGCACTAATATTCACACGGCCTCTATGAATTACCTGAAAAGTGTTCAGATTGAATAGAACATTTTAGGAATTGTTGATTTTGCAAGACATAAATCCAAGTCATGAGTTTATCTTCGAAAAATGTTTCTGTGACCAACTTTGTTCTGGTGGGGCTTGTTGAGATTGAATCATTTGGATATGTATGTGCTGTTTTGGCTCTTGCATTATTTTCAGTCACATTGTTTATGACTTCTATGATTGTCTATGTAACCTGGACAGAGAAAAGCTTGCATGAGCCTATGTACATCTTAATATGCGTCTTGGTTATGAATGTGATGTTGGGGAACGCATCATTTTTTCCCAAGCTGGCCATTGACTTGTTAACTGGATGCTCAACAATCTCACTCGCAGGATGTCTCTGTCAATCTTTCTGTCTGCAGCTTTATGGAACTTATGAAATATTTACTTTTACGACAATGGCATATGATCGATATCTGGCTGTAGGCCACCCTCTAAGATACCACGCTTTGATGACTAATGTTACAGCTCAAACAATATCACTTGCCATATATGTTTTCAATGTGGTGATAGTAATTGTGGGTACATTGTTGACATTAAGGCTAACTTTTTGTGGGGTAAATATTAACAATGTCTTTTGTGAAATCCTGTCTCTAATACCGCTTGCTTGTAATGATATAACAGTTATTGTTATGTATGGAACAATTTTGACTTTGTCATTGGTGATTGGCTGCTTGATTGTTATAATGTACTGTTACATAAGAACAGTTGTCATCTGTCTGAAACTTTCTGCAGAATCCTCCCAGAAAGCTATACATACATTGATGACTCACATATTGGCCTTCTCCATTTATATTGTCACCATTCTGTTCATAGATTTCAGGTACAGTCTTAGCACAGGTTCTGTATCAAGCAAAGTTGATGTTATCATACCTTTGATTGGAACTGGCATAGCTACTACTGCAAACCCTCTGATCTACGGGATAAGGACCAAAGCTCTCAGAGAAAAAATTTCATGCAACCTGTATAAAATTGTTGGCAAATCAAAAGAATAAAATGATTTTTTATATTTTTTCAGCAGAAGTCTTACCATTGTGAAGATGTGTTATTTTTCCAAATTTCCTTTCACTTTTTTTTTAAAAATTTTGTTGGAAACAGAGGGCTGTGTTCCAACCTGTTGGAGTGTTGCCTGTTAGTGTTTCAAACACTTGCTGCTTGAGGTTGCTTCAGCAGGGTGTGTTAGAGAAGTGTCATCTTGTGTTATGGGTGTTTAGTTTAGTGCCAATCAACAGGTTTGGGGGCATTATGAGCTGGTTGGGAGGGTATTAAATATTTCAGATACTTCCAGGCACATGGTCTTCCCTCCTGAGCTTCTGCCTGGTGATGATGCTACAGTGAGAACTATCTTTCTCCCAACCCTTTTGGCTTCGGGATTGGAGTGGTGCAAGGATTTACCCTACTGGCTGTAAAGGATGTTCTCTCTTGGGCATAGAGAAAGTAAACTGCAGCTGTACCCCAAAAGAGTGGTGGTGAGCGATTGGTTGAGTGGAAAAGGGAAATTAAGAAAGTAGAGAAGGATAGGGCAATCTAGTGGTGAAAACTGAGACCTACACACCTAACACTCTGCTACATTTCCCACCCTGTTAAGGAATGCAGTCTCTGGCATTACATTACATGTAAACATACCAGTAGAACAACCAAAAAGAACAATGTCAAAAACAGATAACTAGTAAATAGTTCAAGTAAATGTAGCTCCTATTTAGGTGCTAGCTAAGTTAGGAAAATGTAGTTCTTTGGCTCCTCTAATCAGTGGAGCAGCATGTAATTGCTTTTGTCAGCTCTGAGGAATTTCACTAGCTGTGGGTTTGACTGCTCCCCCCGGTTTTCTGGAGAAGTATGGAAACTAGTGGGCTGGAAAAGTCAAATTTAAAGGTTGTAATATTTATGTGGTTCCAGACAATCCCTGGGGGGAGGGTGCCCAGTAGGTGGCTAGGGGAATGCTTGAGCCTGAAAGGTTGCTGCCCTTCTGGGTAGTCCAGCTATGTTTTTGCCTCATGCCTGTGCATTTGCTCTATGAGGTCCCAGCTGAGTCAGCTGAGGTGGGGGTCCTATTCTACTGAACTTTCCTGGAGCTGATTGATGGATTTTTACTTGGGTTGGAGAGTTCACTGGAGACATGGTTGGTGGATATTGGAAAGAGGCATCTAATTAGCCAAGGACATTTGTGAGTACAGACTGGAGTGTGAGATCCCAGTGACTGTGTGTTGTTGCTATCCCTCTGGAATCATGGTCAGCCTGTGTTTAAAAGTGGACATCTTTTACATATATAGTTACATAATAGGTGAGGTTGAAAAAAGACAAAAGTCCATCAAGTCCAACCTATGTGTGATTATGTGTCAGTATTACATTGTATATCCCTGTATGTTGCGGTCATTCAGGTGCTTATCTAATAGTTTCTTAAAGCTATCGATGCTCCCCGCTGAGACCACCGCCTGTGGAAAGGAATTCCACATCCTTGCCACTCTTACAGTAAAGAACCCTCTACGTAGTTTAAGGTTAAACCTCTTTTCTTCTATTTTTAATGAGTGGCCACGAGTCTTGTTAAACTCTCTTCTGCGAAAAAGTTTTATTCCTATTGTGGGGTCACCAGTACGGTATTTGTATATTGAAATCATATCCCCTCTCAAGCGTCTCTTCTCCAGAGAGAATAAGTTCAGTGCTCGCAACCTTTTCTCATAACTAAGACCCTTTATGAGCTTTGTTGCCCTTCTTTGTACTAGCTCCATTTCAAGTACATCCTTCCTGAGGACTGGTGCCCAGAACTGGACAGCATACTCTAGGTAGCCTATCATCTACTAGGACCCCTAGGTCCTTTTCCATTCCAGATTCCCCCAGAGGTTCTCCCCCCAGTGTATAGATTGCATTCATATTTTTGCCACCTAAATGCATTATTTTACAGTTTTCTACATTGAACCTCATTTGCCATGTAGTTGGCCACCCCATTAATTTGTTCAGATCTTTTTGCAAGGTTTCGACATCCTGCGGAGAAGTTATTGCCCTGCTTAGCTTAGTATCGTCTGCAAATACAGAGATGGAACTGTTTATCCCATCCTCCAGGTTGTTTATGAACAAATTAAATAGGATTGGTCCCAGCACAGAACCCTTGGGAACCCCAATACCCACCCCTGACCATTCGGAGTAATCCCCATTTATCACCACCCTCTGAACTCGCCCTTGTAGCCAGTTTTCAATCCATGTACTCACCCTATGGTCCATGCCAATGGACCTTATTTTGTACAGTAAACATTTATGGGGAACTGTGTCAAATGCTTTTGCAAAATCCAGATACACCACGTCTACGGGCCTTCCTTTATATAGCTGGCAGCTTACCTCCTCATAGAAGGTTAGTAGATTGGTTTGGCAAGAACGATTCTTCATGAATCCCTGCTGATTACTGCTAATGATACCGTTCTCATTACTAAAATCTTGTATATAGTCCCTTATCATCCCCTCCAAGAGTTACATACTATTGATGTTAGGCTAACTGGTCTGTAATTCCCAGGGATGTATTTGGGGCCCTTTTTAAATATTGGTGCTACATTGGCTTTTCTCCAATCAGCTGGTACCATTCCAACAACAACGGTCTGGCAATCACTTGACTGAGTTCCCTAAGTACCCTCGGATGCAAGCTATCTGGTCCCGTTGATTTATTAATGTTAAGTTTCTCAAGTCTAATTTTAATTCTGTTCTCTGTTAACCATGGAGGTGCTTCCTGTGATGTGTCATGAGGATAAACACTGCAGTTTTGGTTACTGAAGCCCCCCGATTCACTTGTGAAGACTGAGGAGAATAATAAATTCAATACCTTCGCCATCTTCCCATCCTTTGTAACCAGATGTCCTTCCTCATTCTTTATGGGGCCAATATGGTCTTTCCTCCCTTTTTTACTGTTTACATACTTAAAGAATTTCTTGGGATTTTTTTTGCTCCCGCTATGTGTCTTTCATGTTCTATCTTAGCTGTCCTAATTGCACCCTTACATTTCTTGTTGTATTCTTTATAAAGTCTGAATGCTGATGATGATCCCTCAACCTTGTATTTTTTGACGGCCTTCTCCTTTGCTTTTATATGCATTTTTACATTGGAGTTAAGCCATCCAGGACTTTTGTTCGCTCTTTTAAATTTATTACCCAATGGAATGCATTGGCTAATGCCCTTATTTAATATGCTCTTAAAGCAAACCCATCTCTCCTCCGTGTTCTTTGTTCCTAATGTTTTATCCCAATTTATGCCTTTTAGCAAGGTCAGTGTCTTTGTATTCCCTTTATGTTTCCTATTTGTGTGATTTATACTGAAACTAATTGACCTGTGATCGCTTTTACCTAAATTGCCCCGTATTTCCACATCTGTGATCAGGTCTGTATTGTTGGTAATCAGTAGATCCAGTAATGCTTTATTTCTAGTTGGTGCGTCTACCATCTGACCCATAAAATTGTCCTGCTAGACATTAAGGAACTGGCGAGCCTTAAATGAATGCGCGGTTCCCTCCGCCCAGTCTATGTCTGGATAATTAAAATCCCCCATTATGATAACACTTCCCATCCTTGCTGCTAATCCAAATTGTGATATGAGATCTGTCTCCACTTCCTCCCTCAGGTTAGGGGGCCTATAGCATACTCCCAGTATTATTTTCCCCTTAGCTTCATCCCTTTGGAGCTCTACCCATAAGGATTCCACCTCCTCCCTAGCTCCCTCCGTGATGTCATCTCTCACATTCACTTGTACATTATTCTTGATAGATATGCATACCCCTCCCCCTTTTTTTACCCTCTCTATCCTTGCGGTAAAGGGTATACCCTTGAATGTTTGCCAGCCAATCATGAGAGCTGTTGAACCAGGTTTCTGAAATTCCCACAAAATCCAAATCCTCCTCGTACAACAGTATCTCTAGTTCACCCATCTTATCCGCCATGCTCCTGGCATTGGTGAACATGCCACATAGTTTAGACCAGTCGCATATTGTCCTTGTATTGGGTGTTCCGAGATTGCAACCAGGACTTGCTACTATACTTACCTTGGGTTTTTGTGGTTTGGTCAACCTACCACTAATGCCCCCAATACTGCCCTCTGGAATATGTTCCGTGCTGACTATCTCTACCTCTGGACCCTCCCCCCATCACCTAGTTTAAAAACCCCTCTAACTTTTTGGCAATCTTCATTCCCATCTTCATCTTTGAGAAAGAGACAAATGTCCTCAAGTTACTACTCTTTCCCTCAGGAGTATCCCACAGTTACCCACACCTATCCAAGTTAAAGTTTAATAAAGCATCAGAAAAAAAGATACCTCTATATTGTTTAATGAGCCAGAAGAGTGAATGAGACTGTTTTCCCGGGCTGTGAATACCATAGTTTGGCAAAGAACCTTAGGACCATTCAGTGGGCCATTTCGGGGGGGAGCACTACATGTGGGGACTCGGTTCTGGAATTCTCTGTCGGTGTAGACCAGAGGGTCGACTCACTAGTGCTAATACTAGACACAGGCGTACTGTGTGTGCATAATATCGGTTTTGCCCTGGGCATGATTGAGGGCACAGAATGATTATGCCTGGTCTGTAGAAAGTGCAAGAAACCAACAGTGGTGGTGAAGGTACATTTTGGCCACTGCAGGGAACCTCTATTGGCGCTCACCCCGAGCAGTCTGCCTCCAGTGATTTACCGGGTGAATGTAGCCTCTAGGTTTAGTACGGAGGTGCTGGATTCTTCCCAGTAGACTGGAACCAAGTCAGAATCATCTGGCGAATCTGACGCTGGAAAGTATCCTTAGTCACAGGGCCAGAACTGTTGTCTGGGGGATTTACACGTGGTTGGAGTTAGAGAGTTGCAGCCACTGCTGAAAAGACAGAGGGCCTGGTGGGTCTTGCTTTAGATGAGCCATTGACACTGTACTGCTGAGTCAGAGAGGTACTAGTTCTGGAGGAGCCACAAGAGAAGCAAGCAGCTGCGATTAACCCTGTCACCCCTGAAAGTTAAATAGGTGAAATATTTATCTGCAAAAAAAAATAATGTGTAAAAGGTTGGTAAATGTGCAGTCTCTACTGTGGTTCCAATGGAAAAAGTCTATTGATAATGCTGTGTTTGCATGCACCAGGAGCTCCTTGTGGTTGTCACTCTGTTTGCTTTTAGCCACTTATGGCTCAACTAATGTGCTGGTGTTCCCCCTGAGGAAGCCACATGTCCCTGTGGCATAATGCGTAGGGGAAAGGCAGTGAAACAGCACAGTACTTGTACCCTGAAAAGGATTCTGTGCATGCATGCGGCTTGCAGTCATCAAATAGTTAGGTGTATTAGTCTAGCAGCAGCATTCACAATAGACTGAAGGGGGATAGCCTGTGAAATGGTATGCCAGCTAGAGAGAGAGGTGCAGTAGTCAAGACGGGCTATAACCAAGGATTGAATACGTTGTTTTGTGGTGTCATAGTCAGGAAGGGGCGAACTTTGGAAATATTGTGGAGCTTAAGGCGGCAATATTTAGCCAGTGATTGGATGTGGGGCCAAAGAAGAGGTCAGGGTCTAGGATTACACCCAGCATCCTGGCGTGTGTGGAGGGACCAATGGTTGTGCTGTTGATCTCAATGGTAAAGTCATGGGGGGATCAGGGAGGAGGAAAGGTTACAAACTAAGTTTTAGAAAGATTGAGTTTAAGGAAGTGGTGTGACATCCATACTGATATGTCGCTCAGTAAATTTGTGTTACGTAAAGAGATCAAGGGGGTGAGTTGGGGAGTGGAGAAATAGATCTGGGTGTCACCAGCATAGAGGTGGTATTGAAAGCCATGGGAGGTTATCAACTGGCTGGGGGAAGAGTTATATAGAGAGAAAAGGAGGGGCCCAAGAAAACAGCCTTGGGGTACCCCAACAGAAAGAGGAAGAGGAGTGAAGATGGTGTTGGCTAAAGGTGCGCTGAGGTAGGTAAGAGGAGAACCAAGAAAGAGCAGAGTTGTAGAGGCCAAGGGAGTGGAGTTTACTGAGTAGGAGTGGGTGGTCAACTGTGTCAAAGGCAGCAGAAAGGTCTAAAAGTATGAACAAGGAGTAATGACTGTTGGTTTTAGAAGTTAGTAGGTCATGGTGAGTTTTAGTAGGGCAGATTCAGTGGAATGTTGTGGGTGGAAGACAGACTGTAGGGGATTGAGAAGGTTGTTGTCAGTGAGGTAGCAACACATATGATTGTCGACAAGGCATTCAAGAAGCTTGGAGACAAACAAGACAAGGGAGATGGGTCTTAAGCTATTCAAACAGGTGGAGCCCAGTGAAGATTTTTTAAGTATGGGGGTCACCAGTGCATGTCTGAGTGGGGAAGGAAAGGTGCCAGAGGAGAGAAGGAGGTTAAAGGTGTGGGTTATAGAGTTTAGGATAGAGCAGGAAGGGGGTCATAGTAATTTTGAGGGTACACGGTCCGGGGGACAGGTGGTGAGGTGGGCCTCAGAAAGGAGTTTGGCAACTTCCTGTTGAAGGAGGAAAGTATTGAGTGTGGGGTTGGACCTGATGTGTTGGTTGGAGGAGAAGGCTGGACGCTGAATAGCTCATCATGAATTGTGTCGATTTTGTTTTTAAAATGATTGTCAATCTCATGGGTAGTAAGTAAGTTGGTGGGAGGAGGCAGTGGGGTTTAAAGTAAGGAATTAAGAGTAGAAAAGAGTTGACAAGGATTGGATAAGAGGTTTTAATGGGAGAAGTGTAGTAGGTTTGTTTAGCACCATGGAGGCAGGAGTTGTATTTGAGAAGGGAAAGGTGTAGAAATTGCGCCAACTCCCAAACTAAACAAAAAGAGCAGCCAACACAACAATCTGACCGTTGTAAAAGTAAAAGCAATAACCAAGTGTGGCGCTGGTGAAAAAGCAAAGTGAGTGAAAACCAGTGGTTTCTGTGAGAGAAACACCAACAAATGTATAACCATAAAGTGTTACAGTATCCAAAAAGGATATATACAAGAAAAAATTGGTCAATACTTTGAATGTGTAACAGGGTGGAATGTTATAAAACAGACCCCAAGTTAATCCGAAAACAACAATACAAAAAATACCATAATCAAACAGTATTCAAAAAAAATATAATATAAAAACTATTATTAGGCAGTGTCCCAATATATTAAGTGTATAGCTCTGTAAGGGACATAATGTCCATATGTGAGAAATACTCAAAAGAGAAGTGTCCCAAAATCCTACAGAGGTAAACAAATAAAGGTATGGTGTACAAAATGTGAGTCTATTTGTTGAAGAGGTGCAATACTTCAGGCGGACCTCACAGCCCTTGAGATGTAAGCCGGCTTCCTGTGTAGAAGTTGAGGGGTAGCCTTAAGGATGAATCCTTTACTTATGTAGATAATATCATCATCAATAGAGAACGACAAAAAGATGCCCTTACCAGAGAGGGTGGACTCACAGGCCCTTGGCGGTGAGTCAGACAGGCTTATACCGTCAAGCGGTGTGGGATGGTGCTCCGTAAGAAGACTTGGTAAGAAGACTTGGTGTGGAATCCCATCAAGGGTCCTCAAATGATGTGTTAGTATGGAAACAGGAACATCCACGGGTCAGCTTCGATCGCCGGTTGATCGTTTCCTCAGTGGTTCATCCCGTATATAATTAAATAAAAGAAAGGAAAAGGCTTCCACATGGTGTAAATCCTTATTTTCCAAAAGGCATAGTGGCACTTTATTCAAATATATACTCCGAAAAATTTACAAACAGGGGCGGTAAAACCTTAGTTCAGAGTATAAATTAAATTTAAAAAATAATTAAAAATGGTCTAAAAACAGCGCAGTGAGTAGTGGTGGGGTATAAACATAGAAACCCGACGCGTTTCGCCCTCCAAGGCTTCTGCTGGGGTATGGATAAGCCCCCCACACAACTGCGCTTTATATATTCTCATTTGAATGGGGTGTAACAGCTGATTAGCGCTGTTACACGAGGTGACTTCCGGGTTCAGCGGCGTCATAGGTGACCGACGGTCACATGGTATTTCTAGTGGCCAATCATGTCTCTGAGGAGTTATTCAGAGAGCCAAGCCTCACTTTCAGTGTCCACTCAACAAAGCGTCACTCCTATTGGGCTCTAACGTCACGTGTCAGTCACGTGACGTGTATCTCAAGGAGTGACGAGAGGCCGCTCACAGCCTGCGTATCACAGGGGACAGGAAGTGATAGCTCCGCATACTAAGAGCTGGAACGCAAACACAGTTACAGTCCCAAGTTATGTTTAGGGTCCAATTTCACAAAGAACGGGCTGAATCCCGGGAATCTTCCCCCAAAAACACTTCAACAAACTGTATACTTTGCACAATAGATATGGCCATTACAGATTTACATATGTACAGAAACGGACAGACAAGTAGGTAAAATATGACATTTTAAAAATAAAATAAAATAAAATTGTTAAGGTGCAAAACTGATTTAAAGAAACTGTGCAACCTGTGTAAAAGGCAACCTACACGGAATATATAGCAGAGATCTGAAACAATTCGATTTATATGTGGAAGCACAAATTATGTTCAAATATATTATAAATCCTTTATCAGGAAAAAGAACAAATCCTAGGCAACCAAAGAGAATGTGTCAGTAAAAAAAATATGTGACAATAAGATCTATGGAATAAAGTAAATATGATTGGGATGCTGAGGAATCAGTACTATCTCGATGGAGACAATATTTCACATCAAGCATCAAGATTTTATAGTTCCTCTACCCCAGATTTTGTAATTCCTCTACCCCAGTAGCATATAAGGTAAGATAGACTTAGGGTATAAAATATATGTCAAAAAGATGTGACCAAGAGGCTGGAGAAATATTGAACGAAATCCTGAGAATACCTGGTTCCTATATAAGAAAGATGGTAAGGGTAATAGAGATCCTCAGGGACATGCTTTACAGGGTGGGACAGAGTATATGTCAGGGACCTCTAAGAAATACTTAAAAATCCTATAAAGGTGCACTGAAGAGAGATACGGAAATGGGAAAAATGTATATATCTAGATAATATAGAGGGGTACCATATGGGCCACCAAAGATCTGGGACAGGCTTTAGGGGGACATCCACGCCTAGGACTGATTAATGAAGGCGTTGATATCCCACTCGACGTTAAGTCCATATGGCACATAACACCTCAATAGGTGTATCCAAAAAGTTTCGAGTTTGGAGACACCCCTCGTGTTTGGTTCCCCTCTCCAATGAGGAACGAATTTGTCAATAATTTGAAACCTTCGTTCCGGAAGGGTTCTGATTATGGTGGTGTAAATAGTGTTTAGGAACACTATGGTTGGTGCGTCCTTTCAGTATAGCTGTAATTCTATACAGACCCCAATATAAAAATCGGCTTGAAGTCTCTCTGCGAACGTAACGACCTTGTCATCCGCCCGGCGGACAAAGGCGGAGGAATTGTCGTCCTCGATAGGAGAGACTACCAAGCGGAAATGACTAGGATTTTGAGCGATACAGAGACGTATCTGCCTCTTGGCTCTAACCCTACCACAGGTTTCAAAAGAACACTAGTGGATCTGGTTGATACCGGTTCCCAACTAGGTATATTAAACAAAAAAGAAAAACACTTTTTGATTCCGGTGGCCCCTCGCATCCCCATAATGTATTACCTACCCAAGATACATAAGAACATCACCCAACCCCCAGGCCGCCCTATCATTAGTGGGATTAATTCTGTAACATCACGCATAGGGAAATATATTGATCACTATCTGCAGCCCATCGTGAAAACGATACCATCCTTTTTGAAAGACACTCGTGACACCATTAATAAATTACAGCAGATCACGTACAGTAACGACCTCATTTTAGTAACTGCAGACGTTACTTCCCTTTACACTATTATCCCTCACGAACTGGGCCTGGAGGCAGTGGAACTCTTTTTGTCAAGGGATAGAAATATCCCCATGATTCAAAAGAGGTTCATTATGGACTTACTATGCTTTGCCACCAAGTCAAATTATTTTTGGTATAATGATTGCTACTATCTACAGACAAAAGGGGTAGCTATGGGGGCAAAGTTTGCCCCCAGCCTGGCCAATATTTTTATGGCCAAATGGGAGGAGGATGTCGTCGGTGCCCTGAAACCCCCACAGCTAGCTCTGTGGGCCAGGTACATCGACGACATCCTCCTCCTATGGAAAGGCTCTATGGAAACACTGAACCAGTTCATGTCGACCCTAAACGACAATGAGGTGGGCATCCACTTATCCTATGAAGCTAGCTCTTCTACAATCCATTTCTTGGATTTAGAAATCTCAGCTGTCAACGGTCAATTAGAGACAAAAACTTTCTTTAAAGTTACTGACCGTAACGGATACATTCCGATTGACAGCTGTCACCACACAGCATGGCTGAAATCAGTACCTCGGAGCCAACTGATGCGAATCAGACGCAATTGTTCTCTTTTGCCAGACTATTATACACAAGCAGAGACCATCAAGTCTAGATTCAAGGAAAAAGGGTATGATGGGGATCTAATCGACCAAGAGATCCACAAAGTAGCTCATATCGATCGCTCCTCATTGTTGGTGGAACAACCCAAAAGACCCTTGGATGATAGACATAGATGGGCCTTTCTTACCAATTATTCTATCCAACACAAGCAAATAAAAAATATTATCTCAAGACATTGGAAGGTATTGAAAAATGATCGCATACTAGGTCCATTATTACCCAAACAAGCTGGTGTGATCTATAAAGGTGCACCATCGATAGGAAGTAGGATTGCACCGGGTATAGTGGAACCCCCAAAAGTACCATCATTTTTCCATGACCTCAAGGGCTTTTACCCTTGTAGGAAATGCAGGGTATGCAAAGTTAACGCTTGCAAATCCCGCAAAATCGACAATTTTGTGTCATCCTCAACTGGGAGGGAATATAAAATGAAACAGTTCGCTACTTGCACTACTAAGTTCATCGTATACCTTATCACTTGTCCCTGCGGTAAGCAGTATATAGGGCGAACCATACGCAATTTTTCCATAAGAGTGAACGAACACATTACAGCTATACTGAAAGGACGCACCAACCATAGTGTTCCTAAACACTATTTACACCACCATAATCAGAACCCTTCCGGAACGAAGTTTCAAATTATTGACAAATTCGTTCCTCATTGGAGAGGGGAACCAAACACGAGGGGTGTCTCCAAACTCGAAACTTTTTGGATACACCTATTGAGGTGTTATGTGCCATATGGACTTAACGTCGAGTGGGATATCAACGCCTTCATTAATCAGTCCTAGGCGTGGATGTCCCCCTAAAGCCTGTCCCAGATCTTTGGTGGCCCATATGGTACCCCTCTATATTATCTAGATATATACATTTTTCCCATTTCCGTATCTCTCTTCAGTGCACCTTTATAGGATTTTTAAGTATTTCTTAGAGGTCCCTGACATATACTCTGTCCCACCCTGTAAAGCATGTCCCTGAGGATCTCTATTACCCTTACCATCTTTCTTATATAGGAACCAGGTATTCTCAGGATTTCGTTCAATATTTCTCCAGCCTCTTGGTCACATCTTTTTGACATATATTTTATACCCTAAGTCTATCTTACCTTATATGCTACTGGGGTAGAGGAATTACAAAATCTGGGGTAGAGGAACTATAAAATCTTGATGCTTGATGTGAAATATTGTCTCCATCGAGATAGTACTGATTCCTCAGCATCCCAATCATATTTACTTTATTCCATAGATCTTATTGTCACATATTTTTTTTACTGACACATTCTCTTTGGTTGCCTAGGATTTGTTCTTTTTCCTGATAAAGGATTTATAATATATTTGAACATAATTTGTGCTTCCACATATAAATCGAATTGTTTCAGATCTCTGCTATATATTCCGTGTAGGTTGCCTTTTACACAGGTTGCACAGTTTCTTTAAATCAGTTTTGCACCTTAACAATTTTATTTTATTTTATTTTTAAAATGTCATATTTTACCTACTTGTCTGTCCGTGTCTGTACATATGTAAATCTGTAATGGCCATATCTATTGTGCAAAGTATACAGTTTGTTGAAGTGTTTTTGGGGGAAGATTCCCGGGATTCAGCCCGTTCTTTGTGAAATTGGACCCTAAACATAACTTGGGACTGTAACTGTGTTTGCGTTCCAGCTCTTAGTATGCGGAGCTATCACTTCCTGTCCCCTGTGATACGCAGGCTGTGAGCGGCCTCTCGTCACTCCTTGAGATACACGTCACGTGACTGACACGTGACGTTAGAGCCCAATAGGAGTGACGCTTTGTTGAGTGGACACTGAAAGTGAGGCTTGGCTCTCTGAATAACTCCTCAGAGACATGATTGGCCACTAGAAATACCATGTGACCGTCGGTCACCTATGACGCCGCTGAACCCGGAAGTCACCTCGTGTAACAGCGCTAATCAGCTGTTACACCCCATTCAAATGAGAATATATAAAGCGCAGTTGTGTGGGGGGCTTATCCATACCCCAGCAGAAGCCTTGGAGGGCGAAACGCGTCGGGTTTCTATGTTTATACCCCACCACTACTCACTGCGCTGTTTTTAGACCATTTTTAATTATTTTTTAAATTTAATTTATACTCTGAACTGAGGTTTTACCGCCCCTGTTTGTAAATTTTTCGGAGTATATATTTGAATAAAGTGCCACTATGCCTTTTGGAAAATAAGGATTTACACCATGTGGAAGCCTTTTCCTTTCTTTTATTTAATTATATACGGGATGAACCACTGAGGAAACGATCAACCGGCGATCGAAGCTGACCCGTGGATGTTCCTGTTTCCATACTAACACATCATTTGAGGACCCTTGATGGGATTCCACACCAAGTCTTCTTACCAAGTCTTCTTACGGAGCACCATCCCACACCGCTTGACGGTATAAGCCTGTCTGACTCACCGCCAAGGGCCTGTGAGTCCACCCTCTCTGGTAAGGGCATCTTTTTGTCGTTCTCTATTGATGATGATATTATCTACATAAGTAAAGGATTCATCCTTAAGGCTACCCCTCAACTTCTACACAGGAAGCCGGCTTACATCTCAAGGGCTGTGAGGTCCGCCTGAAGTATTGCACCTCTTCAACAAATAGACTCACATTTTGTACACCATACCTTTATTTGTTTACCTCTGTAGGATTTTGGGACACTTCTCTTTTGAGTATTTCTCACATATGGACATTATGTCCCTTACAGAGCTATACACTTAATATATTGGGACACTGCCTAATAATAGTTTTTATATTATATTTTTTTTGAATACTGTTTGATTATGGTATTTTTTGTATTGTTGTTTTCGGATTAACTTGGGGTCTGTTTTATAACATTCCACCCTGTTACACATTCAAAGTATTGACCAATTTTTTCTTGTATATATCCTTTTTGGATACTGTAACACTTTATGGTTATACATTTGTTGGTGTTTCTCTCACAGAAACCACTGGTTTTCACTCACTTTGCTTTTTCACCAGCGCCACACTTGGTTATTGCTTGTATTTGAGAAGGGCAGGTTGATAGTAGGGATGAGCTTGATGTTCGGGTCGAACATGAGTTGGACTCGAACATCTGGTGTTCGCCCGTTCGCCGAAGAACAAACATTATGGGGCGTTCGCGGGAAATTCGAGCGCCCACGGAACACCCCATAATGCACTGCGAGATCGCAATGCATTGCTGTATGATGATTGGCCAAAGCATGCACCTGACCTGCATGCTTTGGCCAATCCCAGCGCCTTCTGGTAAGAGAGCCATAATTGGCCAAAGGCAGGGTGCCTTTGGCCAATCATGGCTCAGGGGGACTAAGTTCACGCCCCACACTGTATAAGGCTGCCTACGTGGCGGCCCTGTGTAGTGTTGTTGGCGTGGACGGAGAAATAGCTTAATTTAGATTAACCAGGCAGGTTATTCAGTTAGTGGCAATGTATTTGATATATATATACACAGTCAGTCTAGTATATATATATATATATATATATATATATATATATAAATATATATACACTCTGCATCAGAGGCATAACTAGAACCTTCAGGGCCCCGGTGCAAGAAACCATGATGGGCCCCCCTTCCATCTATGCCCCGGGCCTCCAAAACCGTGTGTCCTGCATGCCCCCTGGGACGTGCATCCAGCGCAATCACAGTGGCCCTTTACCATGTGATATCAGCTGATCACATGTAAACAGACTTGCCAGTTATCTGCAGCCCTTTCCTCTCATGCTGTGTCTGTATTAGAAAAAGGGCTGCCATTAACTCTCAAGAATGTCAGTAAATTGTTTACACTGATAATCAGTATCCCAATCATCAGTGCCATCTATCAGTGCCCATCAATGCTGCCTATCAGTGCTCATCAATGCCGCCTATCAGTGCCCATCAATGCCGCCTATCAGTGCCCATCAATGCCGCCTACAAGTGTTACCTATCAGTGCTCATTAATGTTTGCCCATCAAATCTGCCTATCAGCACCACCTATCAGTGCTCATTAATGCCACCTAACAGCGTCCATCCTTTCCACCTATCAGTACTCTTCAATGCTGCCCATCAGTGCCCATCAATACTGCCTGAGTTCTGCATATCAGTGTTCCTCAGTGCCCATCAGTGCAGCCTATAAATTCTGCCTATCAGTGCTCATCAATGCCCATCAGTGCCAACTATAAGTGCCCATCAATGCCTCCTATCAGTGCAACCTTTCAGTGCCCCCTAATAGTGCTCATCAGTAAATCCTATCAGTGCCTCCTATCAGTGCCCACCATTGCCTCCCATCGGTGCCCCCTATCATTGCCCCCTAGTGCCTTCTCAGTGCCCCCTATCAGTGTCCCCTATCAGTGCCCCCTATCAGTGTCCCCTATCAGTGTCCCCTATCAGTGCCCCCTATCAGTGTCCCCTATCAGTGCCTTCTCAGTGCCCCCTATCAGTGCCTCCCTTCAGTGCTCATCAGTAAATCCTATCAGTGCCTCCCATTGGTGCCCCCTATCAGTGCCTTCTATCAGTGTCCCCTATCAGTGCCTCTATCAGTGTTCCCTATCAGTGCCTTCTATCAGTGTCTTCTATCAGTGTCCCCTATCAGTGTCCATCGGTGCCTTCTATCAGTGTCCCCTATCAGTGCCTCCTATCAGTGCCCATCAGAGTCATCTGTCTTCTCAGAACAGCACGGCTCTGAGCGGAGAGCATGTCTCCCATGTAACAGCAGCACAGAGACACCAGCATTGACAGTTTTATATCCCACTCCATCTGTCCTCTCTCACACAGAATAACACCGGACACACAGCTGATCTGTTCCCCCTTCTCCCCCCTCCCCTCTCCTGTGTGCTCCACGGGCAGTCAAGTGTGAAGCTAACGAGCTCACATTTCCCGAGGAGCACACATAGAGGAGAGGGGAGGGGGGAGAAGGGGGAACAGATCAGCTGTGTGTCCGGTGTCATCCCATGTGAGAGAGGACGGACGGAGTGGGATATATAACTGTCAATGCCGGTGTCTCTGTGCTGCTGTTACAAGAGAGACACGCTGTCCGCTCAGAGCTCTGTGAATAGCAACCCAGCTGCCCCCCCACAGTGACGGAATGCCAGGGCCCCGATTGTTGCGACCCTGGTAATTCCGCCACTGCTCTGCATTCAGTCAGTGTAGCCTAAATCTATATTCTACAGTGAATTCCGTCGTGTACTATTTCTAATCTACTTCAGGCAGTGTATTTGATATATATGTATATATGTATATATATATATATATATATATATATATATATATATATATATATATATATATATATATATACAGTCAGTCTAGTATATATATGTATACTCTGCATCCAGTCAGTGTAGCATAGATCTACATTGTACAGTGCAATCTGTGGTGTACTATTTCTAATCTACTTCAGGCAGAGTATTTGATATATATACTGTATATATATATATATATACAGTCAGTCTAGTATATATATGTATACTCTGCATCCAGTCAGTGTAGCCTAGATCTACATTCTACAGTGCATTCCGTGGTATACTATTTCTAATCTACTTCAGGCAGTGTATTTAATATATACAGTATCCCACAAAAGTGAGTACACCCCTCACTTATTTTATTATATCTTTTTATGTGGCAACACTGAAGAAATGACATTTTGCTACAATGTAAAGTATTAGGTGTACAGCTTGTATAACAGTGTAAATTTGCTGTCCCCTCAAAATGACTCAACACACAGCCATTAATGTCTAAACCGCTGGCAACAAATGTGAGTACACCCCAAGTGAAAATGTCCAGTTTGGGCCCAATTAGCCATTTTTCCTCAACGGTGTCATGTGATTAGTTAGTGTTTCAAGGTCTCAGGTGTGAATGGGGAGCAGGTGTGTTAAATTTGGTGTTATCGCTCTTACTGTCTCATACTGGTCACTGGAAGTTCAATGTGGAACCTCATGGCAAAGAAGTCTCTGAGGATCTGAATAAAAGAATTGTTGCTCTACATAAAGATGGCCTAGACTATAAGAAGACTGCCAATAACCTGAAACTGAGCTGCAGCATGGTGGCCATACAGCCATTTAAAAGGACACAATCCATTCAAAACAGGCCTCGCCATGGTGAGTGCACATGCTCAGCATCATATCCAGAGGTTGTCTTTGAGAAATAAATATGAGTGCTGCCAGCATTGCTGCAGAGGCTGAAGGGGTGAGGGGTCAGCCTGTCAGTGCTCAGACCATACACCGCACACTGCATTAAATTGGTCTGCATGGCTGTCATTTCAGAAGGAAGCCTCTTCTAAAGATGATGCACAAGAAAGCCCACAAACAGTTTGCTGAAGACAAGCAGACTAAGGACATGGATTACTGGAACAATGTCCTGTGGTCTGATGAGACCAAGATAAACTTACTTGGTTCAGATGGTGTCAAGCGTGTGTGGCGGCAACCAGGTGAGGAGCACAAGGACAAGTGTGTCTTACCTAAAGTCAGTCAAGCATGGTGGTGGGAGTGTCATGGTCTGGGGCTGCATGAGTGCTGTTGGCACTGGGAAGCTACAGTTCATTGAGGGAACCATGAATGTCAACATGTACTGTGACATACTGAAGCAGAGCATGATCCTCTCCCTTCAGAGACTGGGCCGCAGGGCAGTGTTCCAACATGATAATGACCCCAAACACACCTCTAAGACGACCACTGCCTTGTTAAAGAAGCTGAGGGTAAAGGTGATGGACTGGCCAAGCATGTCTCCAGACCTAAACCCTATTTAGCATCTGTGGGGCATCCTCAAACGGAAGGTGGAGGAGCGCAAGGTCTCTAACATCCACCAGCTCTGTGATGTCATCATGAAGGAGTGGAAGAGGACCCCAGTGGCAACCTGTGAAGCTCTGGTGAACTTCATGCCCAAGAGAGTTAAAGCAGTGCTGGAAAATAATGGTGGCCACACAAAATATTGACACTTTGGGCCCAACTTGGACATTTTCACTTAGGGGTGTACTCACTTTTGTTAACAGCGGTTTAGACATTAATGGCTGTGTGTTGAGTCATTTTGAGGGGACAGCAAATTTACACTGTTATACAAGCTGTACACTCACTACTTTACATTGTAGCAAAGTGTAATTTCTTCAGTGTTGTCAAATGAAAAGATATAATAAAATATTTACAAAATGTGATGGGTGTACTCACTTTTGTGAGATACTGTATATGCAGTCAGTCTTATTATATATATATATATATATATATATATATATATATATATATATATACTCTGCATCCAGTCAGTGTAGCCTAGAGATCTACATTCTACAGTGCATTCTGTGGTGTACTATTTCTAATCTACTTCAAGCAGTGTATTTGATATATATATATATATATATATATATATATATATATATATATATATATATATATATATATATATATATATATATATATATATATATACAGACAGTCTAGTATATATCTATCTGTGTACACAGTACACAATACAGTGCAACCATAGTGCAGTTGCTACTACTTTTCTGGTGGTGTACACAGTACACAATACAGTGCAACCGTAGTGCAGTTGCTACTACTTGTCTAGCGGTGTACACATTACACAATACAGTGCAACTGTAGTTCAGTTGCTACTACACTTCTGGTGGTGTACACAGTACACAATACAGTTCAATCATAGTGCAGTTGCTACTACTTTTCTGGTGGTGTACACATTACATAATACAGTGCAACCGTAGTGCAGTTGCTACTACTTTTCTGGTGGTGTACACAGTACACAATACAGTGCAGTGTGGTGTTGCAAAACAAAATATACATCATGTCCGGAAGGCCACCAAGGAGAGGCAGACGCTCACAGGCCACTAAAAGAGGGCAAGCAGGCTCTGTCTACAGTCAACAGTGCTGGTTGTGGACATGGTGCATCCTCTACAGGTGGCCGTGGGGCACGCTTGTCCTTTTTTTCTGCCGCTGGCCGTGCTATTGAGCCAGAACATGCAGAAGAGTTGGTGGAGTGGATAACAAAGCCGTCCTCATCCTCTGTCACCCAGGCTCAGAGTAGTTTGCCTTCCAATGCAGCTGCCAAAACGGCCTATTCCACCGCCTCCTTGTCCACAGTAACTCCTTCCCTAGCCCCACCATCATGCATGGAGGAGTCCCCCAAATTATTCGATCACAGCGTCGGGTACACGCTGCAGGAGGATGCTGCAGCGTGTAACAAGCTCTGATGTTGGTTCCCAGGTTGAGGAAGGAATTAACGTGAGTCTAGAGATAGGGGGCACCCGAGAAGGACAAGAAACTGGCAGTCATGTTACCCCAGTCGCAGCATACTGTCAAGTTTGCTCCAGTGACGAGGAGGGAGGGTCACTGACTCTACTTGGGTGTCTGATAGAAGAGAGGAGGAGGAAGCACAACTCCAACGAGGCAGGATGTCCTCTAGGGGGCAGTTTAAGGGCAGCCACCCTACTGCATCACACCGCAGAGCTCCGCAGGTGCAGGGCGCTGCTGACTCCCCACTGAGTTTGAAAAGTTCCTTGGTGTGGGCTTTTTTTCACATGTGTGCAGTAGATTGCACCATTGCTGTTTGCAACCTATGCCTGAAGCGGATCAAGCGTAGCAAGAACAGCAGCCGCTTGGGCACCACATGCTTCACCAGACATATGACGACCTCCCATGCAGTCCGTTGGCAACAGCACTTGAAAGACCCACATCAAAGAAAAAGGCGGACTTCTCCTTGCTCCTCATCTGGGATCTCCAACCCCAATATACCTCCAGTCCTCTCAAAAACCTGCACTGAGAGGAATGAAGGTATAGCAATAGGTGTCCCAAGTACTTGCAGCCAATCTGCTATCAGTACACCTCCATTTGATTTTAGCAGGCAAATTTTCTTACCCCAGTTGCTAAACTGTAAAAAGAAATTCAGTCCCAGCCATCCACATGCTCAGCTTCTGAATGCTAACTTGGCCAAATTGCTAGCACTGCAACTGCTGCATTTTCAGATGGTAGACTCTGCCCCCTTTATGAATTTGTGGACTGTGCTGTACCTCAGTGGCAGGTTCCAAAATGCCATTTCTTTTCATGGCAGGCTATTCCGGCTCTCTACTGGCATGTAGAAGGCAATGTTTTGGCCTTGTTGGACAGGGCAGTAAGCAGTAAAGTGCATATTACCGCTGACTCATGGTCTAGCAGGCATGGGCAGGGATGTTACCTTTCCTTCATGGTGCACTGGGTAACTCTGCTGGCAGCTGGGGAGGATGCAGGACCGGGTTCAGTATTGTTGGAGCTTGTTCCAGCATCATACCTCCAAAAAGCTAGTGGTGATTCTGCCACAGCTCTCTCCTACACCCCCTCCTCTTCTTCTTCCTCTATGGCCTCTTTTGCAGATTTCTCCTCTAAACCAGTGGTGCTCCGTAAGCGTTCAAGAGCCTACGCAAGCACTCAGGCAAAAAGATGCCATGCGGTGCTTGAGTTGGTCTGCTTAGGGGACAGGAGCCACACTGGGGCAGAGATTCTGTCAGCTCTGCAGGGGCAGGCTCAGAGGTGGTTGACACCACGCCAGCTTCCGCCAGGAATGGTTGTATGCGACAATGGCACCAACCTTCTCTCTGCCCTCCGACAGGGACACTTGACCCATATCCCATGTTTGGCACATGTCCTGAATTTGGTGGTGCAGTGGTTCTTGAGCAGGTACCCAGGCTTACAGGATCTCTTGAGGCAGGCCAGAAAAGTCTGTGGTCATTTCCGACGGCCATACAATGCCAGTGCTGGGCTGGCTGACATTCAAAGGGAATGCAACCTGCCCACCAAACGCCTCATTTGTGACATGCCCACCAGGTGGAACTCAATGTTGGCAATGCTGCAGCGGCTGCACTCACAGCAGAGGGCCATCAATGAGTACCTGTGTGAGTATAGCAACAGGACAGGGTCAGGGGAGCTTGGCTTTTTTTCGCCACGCCAGTGGCTACTAATCAAGGTTGCATGCACTGTCCTGTCACCATTTGAGGAGGCCACGAGGATGGTGAGCAGCGACAATGCATGCATCAGTGATACTGTCCCACTTGTCTTCCTGTTGGAGCACACGCTTTGTGGAATAATGGACAGGGCACTTGAAGCAGAACAGCGGGAGGAAGAGGAGGACTTCCTTACCTCTCAAGGCCCCCTTTATCCAGATAGCATTCCTGTGGGCCCGCCAAAAACACAGGAAGAAGAAGAGGAGGAGGATTGTGTCAGCATGGATGTAGAGGATAACACTCAGAAGCAGTTTCAAGGGATGGTTTTCAGTCCCCAGAAACCCAAGGAGTTGTACGTGGTTGGGAGGAGGTAGTTCCTGACAACGTCATCCTCAGTGACCCAGAGGACTCACAATTGAATGCTTTTGCAAACTTACACTGCATGGCCTCCCTAATTCTGCAAAGCCTGTGAAAGGACCCTAGGATTCGTTGTATCAAGGAGAGGAATCATTACTGGCTGGCAACCCTTCTTGATCCATGTAACAAGGGTAAGGTTGCACTCATCCTGCCTTCGCAGAGGGAGCAGAGGATGAAATATCTTCAGGAGGCCATGAAGAAAGGTTTGTGCAATGCGTTTCCAGACCCTGGGATGTTACAATTTCCTGGTGCTGGACAACGTGTTGCTGAGGCTTCGTTTAGTCAGAGGAAGAGCAGTGGAGAAGGTGGCCGGCTGACCGATACCTTTAGACAATTTTTCAGTCCTCAGCGCCAAGGTCTGATTGGTTCAACCACCAGCGTCTGCATTACATGGTGCAGGAATATCTAGGGGCAAGAGCAAACTTGGAGACCTTTCCACCAGACCATCCACTGGGTTACTGTTCTTGAGGATGGACCACTGGCCAGAACTTGCTCAATATGCAATTGAGCTACTGGCCTGTCCTGCATCCAGCGTTCTTTCTGAAAGCACATTCAGTGCTGCTGGAGGGTTTGTAACGCATCATAGAGTGCGCCTGTCCACAGATTCCGTTGTAAGGCTCACATTCATAAAAATGAATCAGTCTTGAATCAGCAGCAGCTATCAAGCACCTCATGCTGATGTAACTTATGATTTTTCTATGGATGTGGGAAACCTTGAAGACTGCCTATGCTGAGATACTATTCTATTCCTCCTCAATCTTGATGATGCTACGATCAACAATATTTTTGGTTTAGGGCACCGCCACCACTGCCTAAGGCCCAATTTTATTGCCCCTGTTTAACAGGGGCATGTAATTACAATTTTTGATCAAATATTTCACAGCAGGGCCCGTTCCTGCACCCAACAAGAGTATCTGTCAGGAGTTACAGTGTTGTGGCACAACCACCACCACTGCCAAAGGCCCAATTTTTCTGCCCCTGTTTAACAGGGGCATGGAATTACAATTTTTGATCAAGTATTTCACAGCAGGGCCCATTCCTGCACCCAACAAGAGTATCTGTGAGAGGTTACAGTGTTGTGGCACCACCACCAACACTGTCTAAGGCCCAATTTTTCTGTCCCTGTTTAACAGGGGCATGGAATTACAATTTTTGATCTAATATTTCACAGCAGGGCCCATTCCTGCGCCCATCAAGCGTAACTGTGAGGGCTTACAGTGTTGTGGCACCACCACCACCGCCACCACCAAAGGCCCAATTTTTCTGCCTCTGTTTAACAGGGGCATGTAAATACAATTAGGGTCCTTTCACACTGGGGCGGGGGCGTTGTCGGCGGTAAAGCGTCGCTATTGTAAGCGGCGCTTTACCGTCGGTATGCGGCCGCTAGCGTGGCGGTTTTACCCCCCTGCTAGCGGCCGAGAAAGGGTTAAAACCACCACAAAGCGCCTCTGCCGCGCTGTCCCATTGATTTCAATGGGCAGGAGCGGTGAAGGAGCTGTATACTGTACACTCCGCTCCTTCACCGCTCCGAAGATGCTGCTGGCAGGACTTTTTTTCCCGTCCTGCCAGCGCATCGCTCCAGTGTGAAAGCCCTCGGGGCTTTCACACTGGAATTAAAGCAGCGGCACTTTCGGGTCAGTTTGCAGGCAAACCGCCCCAGTGTGAAAGGACCCTTATTGATCCAATATTTAACAGCAGGGCCCGTTCCTGCGCCTACCAAGAGTATCTGTGAGGGGTTACAGTGTTGTGGCACCACCGCCACTGCCTAAGGCCCAATTTTTCTGCCCCTGTTTAACAGGGGCATGTAGTTACAATTTTTGGAATAATATTTAACAGCAGGGCCTGTTCCTGCGTACAACAAGAGTAACTCTGAGGGGTTACAGTGTTCTGGCACCACCAACACCAAGGGCAGAATTTTTTGCAGAGTATATAGGGCAATCACTGCTCCCGAAAAAACTTCAGTTTTTAAAACTTTTTTTGCATTAATACATGTCCCCTGGGGCAGGACCCGGGTCCCCAAACACTTTTTAGGGCAAAAACATGCATATAAGCTGTTAAAATGAGCACTTCGTGTCCATAGACTTTAACGGTATTCTAAAAAACTTCAGTTTTTAAAACTTTTTTTGCATTGATACATGTCCCCTGGGGCAGGACCCGGGTCCCCAAACACTTTTTAGGACAAAAACATGCATATAAGCTGTTAAAATGAGCACTTCGTGTCCATAGACTTTAACGGTGTTCGCACAAATTTTTTTTGCATGTTCGGATGTTCCTGTGGGGGGGGGGGGGGGGGGGGGGGCGGGATGTTCGGCTCATGATGATAAAATGATATGATAAAAAGCTTCATTTGGAGGCCCTCTATTTTTTCTATTATAAGAGGGCTATAAGAGAGGCTAAAAAAAACTATTTCCGGGAGCAAATCAGGAAGGCAGCCAACAGCACGGCTGAACTCCTTAAGATCTCTTCTGAGTTAACCCACCCGGAAGCTACCATCTCTGCTCCTAAGGAGTCACAGAATTGGTGCCAGGAACTTGCCGACTTCTTTGTCTCTAATGTTAAGACCATTAGAGACAATATCATCAGGCCAGAGATTGTGCAGGAGGACATCTGCCGAACAGTGATGGCCCTGGACTGTCCTGTTTCCAACCTGTTACTGCTGAACAGGTGGTTGAGGTAATTGCCCCTTTGAGACCATCTTCCTCCCTCCTGGATGTCTGTACTGCCAGTTTGGTTAAAGAAACCGCTGTTCTTCTTGCCCCCTTTATTGGGGAGATAGTTAACTGCTGCTTCAGGACAGGCACCGTCCCAGGCGTTCTGAAGCAGGCCGTGATCTTGGCCCTCCTGAAAAAGCTGACCTTGGACCCTGCTGTCCTGGGCAACTATAGGCCGATTTCCAACTTGCCTTTTGTGGCAAAGGTGATGGAGCACTTGGTGGTTATCCAGCTACAAACTTATCTTGAGTCCTTCTACCTTTTGGACGAATTCCAGTCTGAATTTTGACCGCGTTTGATACCATAAACCATACAATTTTACTGAAGCGGATGAGATCAGTTTTGGGCATGAGTGGATCGGCTTTGGTATGGGTGGCCTCTTTTTTAGAGGGCAGAGTTCAGGTAGTCAAGACTGGATCCTTTTACTCTAAGAACACCACCTTGGACTGCAGAGTGCCACAGGGTTCTGCCCTGTCTCCTCTGCTGTTCAATATCTATATGAGGCCTCTTACCGACCTCCTAAAGACCCACGCCGTCCAGTACCATGTATATGCAGATGACACCCAGGTTTACCTGAAGATTTTTAGGAACCAGCCGGGTGATGCCACCCTTGCCAACTGTCTGGAGGCCGTCAACATATGGATTTCCACCAATTTTTTTAAACTCAATGGTGGAAAAACTGAAGTAATCATCTTCAGTGATCTGGCTATTCCTCCATATATTCTGCCTTGGCCTTCCTCATTTGGTTCTCCTCCGGAGGCAGCCTCCCAAGTTTGTGACTTGAGACTCGTCTTAGACTCAGGTTTAACCCTGGTCCCTCAGGTAAATAAGGTGGTCAGTGCATGCCACTGGCAGCTAAAACTCCTGAGGGTGTTGTTCAAATGCCTGGATCTACCGGACAAGAAAACCGTCACCTGTGCCATGATAGGCAGCTGCCTAGACCAGTGTTTCTCAACTCCAGTCCTCAAGGCGCCCCAACAGGTCATGTTTTCAGGATTTCCATTATTTTGCACAGGTGATTTGATCAGTTTCACTGCCTTAGTAATTACCACAACCATTTCATCTGAGGGCAATCCTGAAAACATGACCTGTTGGGGCGCCTTGAGGACTAGAGTTGAGAAACACTGGCCTAGACTACTGCAACTCATTATATCTGGGATTGTCAAAAAAAATAGTGCGGAGGCTTTAACTCATACGGAATTCTGCAGCAAGGCTACTTATGGGCGTTCCTTTGAGGGATCATATCACCCCAGTTCTTTGCTCCACTGTGTCGTGCCTGCGTGACGCTGAGGGGGAGCTGGCGTTCAATGCTGGGGCTGCATCTCACTCCCTGCTTCATGGTATTCAGAGATGGTGCTGATACAACCTATGTACACCCTGATCTTCTCCCATCTATGTGGCTTCAAACATCACATGCATTTTTCAAGGTAATCTTCCTGGTGCTGTTTTTCAATCACCTTGGTGATATCTGCAGTTTATACCATCTCGTTTTTTGTTACTTGTATCATCATAGATACATTTTATATATTTCCTACATTATAGAAGTCCCCTCCACTGCGGGGTGTTGGTGTGTGTGGTCCGGTGTTCCTCGTTGAGGTCCCCCTCTCAGCTCCCGGGCCAGGCTCCATGGCTCTCCCCTGGCTTTGTTTTGTCGCACGGTCCCAGTTTTGGCTATCATGTGAGTAACCTTTTTGGCATGGCCCATTATGCCCAATTTCCCCCTTTTCTGCTGATTTTGTTAGACCCATGAAACTATATTGCTTTTCATACATTTTTTATAGAATTTAGATGCATCCGGCTCCTGAAGAGTGGATTGAAGTCCATGAAACGCAGCGTCGGGCATACCTTTGATGCATCAAACACACATTGACCAATTTTCAGATGTTTTTTACTTCACATGACTTTTATCTTGCTTGGGGGATTAAGATGCATAATTGTACCTACCCATGTCCTATGGTTGTATATACATATATTTATTGTTTATAAGCGATTATTTTATGTCTAATGTTTGCAATGCGTTTTTATGCCATGTTGATCATTGGTCTTTAATAAACGTACATATGTTTGCACCTCTGTGAGTGTGATTGGGCTGCATCATGCGCACCTCATTTAAAGTCCCAACCCCCCCCCTCTTTTTCACGTCACCCCAGTTCTTTGTGCCTTGCACTAGCTGCCGGTTTACCATAGTACTCTGTTTAAAGCAGGTTGTATCATGTTTAAAATCATGAGAAGCCTTGCTCTGAGTTACCTCTGTTCACGCTTCCACAAACGAGTTCTGGGCAGATCACTTAGATCGAGCAGAAGAGACCTCCTCCACAGCTCTGTGCCTAAGAAGACCCCTGGTGGTCCCACCAGGGTGCCGTACTGTGGAATAGCCTCCCTGCTGAGCTCCAGGAGGCCCCTACCATCCTGGTCTTTCACAGGAAATTGAAGACTTGGCTCTTCACACAAGCCTTTCCTGCGTAGCCTTTCTGGTTTCATTTTTCATGCTGCTTTCCTGTTGCTGTCTCCTCCTAGTCCCTGGGTTTCTCCAGGGACTCCGCCAAGCGCGTCGGGACCCTTCGGGGTAAGAACGCGCTATATCAAGATATCTCTCAACTCAACTCAACTCATCCCTAGTTGGAAGAGGGTGAAGTCTTGCAGAGATTTTGTTTTATGACACACTCGCTCAAGAGCATAGTTGCGTGTCTTGGGACTTCTGATGTCTGTTTGCCAGGGTTATAGCAGGCAAGAACTGGTTCTGCACTTAGAGAGAGGAGCAAGTGTGTCCAGGGAGGATGACAGTAAGTTGTTGTAGACAGAAGTGGCCAGTGGGCAGGACAGGGGTGCAATTTTTCATAAAGGAAGTCAGCAGCAGAATGAAGAAGGGACATGTTTTAGTATTCTGGGTATTACATTGATTTATGTACTGGGCAGGAGTGCATGATGTATTGTTTTTATGTTTTATATGGTTTGTTAATGTAATGAGTAGGATTGAAATGTAGTTGTGATTTTTTTTTTTTTTTGCGAAGACAAAAAAACATATCTTATTGTATCATATAGGCTCTTATTGTAGCACCCTCTAGTGTGTGCTATCTGTAAGGTAGGTTTGTTATTGTAGTAAATTTAGTTTGGCTCAGGGCTAAACCTGAGCTGTGAATCTGGGTCAGGGTTAAGTGAATCAGGGCTGGGTGACTCATCCTGACAGCTCCTCTGGTGCCTCCCCCTGTTCTAGAAAGTTGTAGAAACATCTAGGACTAGTGGGTGGAGGTTAAGAGGTGCTGTTTGGAATATTCATTAGGGCCTCAGCAAATCCCCAGTAAAGGGCTGCCAAAGGGCAGGTTCACCTCATAAATAGGCATGAGCCATGCCAGCAAGGGCAGTCCTGTAGAAGATGGAGATATAGTGCTGTGGAGACTGTCGGTGGCCCTCTGGGGTACCCCCTTGTCTGGGGGGGTGGCCTTGGGCGAGGACTCGGGTGCTGGAAGGATCCTGCCACAACACACAGAGGAAGCCCTTCCTGAACCCACAGTAGCAAGTGTGGGAACAATGTGAGTAGAGCAGCACTACTGGGGGCTTACAAGGGTGGAGACTGCCAAATGTAGCCAGTTCTCCCTGAAGGCTGCGTTGTATCAAGTCTTCATTCCTTGCCTGGGAGATCTCCTACAGAGTCAGCCGGGTGAGCTGGTAAAAGTCAGTCTGGAGGACTGTGAAGGAAAGTTAGCCTGGAAGACTAGAGAAAGGGGCAGCTGCAGCCAGATGGTTTGGCATTGCCTGAAAAGGTGGTGCTGGGGCCAGTAGCCACAGGAGGGAAAGAGTGCAAGCAGATTACTGTGTACTACTACACAACAAGGGACTCAGAGTTCCTGTCTGCAAAAGGCCATTGCGAAATATGACTGTGCCTGTCAGATTCATCTACACTGATCCAGCTGGAGTCTTATCTTATCCTATCTTTTATGATTGTGCATGATTGAGTTATCAATAACATCAAACCAACAAGAGAGTTTTACACTCGTACTATGCAAAACTATGGTCAGTTAAATTTGTAATTCAAAATTTCTTTTCAGGTTTCATTTTTCTTTTTCATGTTTTTTATTGGGAAAGCTTGTTAATTTTATCTTCACTGATTCATTCCATTTCTGACACTAATTAGTCCATCAGCGGCAGCTGTAACACATGTGGTCCACTGGGAAGACTTGGATGCAGTGACTGTGATAGTTTCTAAATCTAGATTGTAAGTGAGGGCTTTATGAAGCCTATAAAAGCCCAACTAAATTCACAAGGAAAATAATTCAACAAATGTCGCACTAATATCCACACGGCATCTATGAATTACGTTTTTAAAGCTTTCAGACTGAATAGAACATTTTAGGAAGTTGATTTTGCAAGACATAAATCCAAGTCATGAGCTTATCTCCGAAAAATGTCTCTGTAACCAACTTTGTTCTGGTGGGGCTCATTGAGATTGAATCATTTCGATATGTATGTGCTGTTTTGGCTCTTGCATTATTTACAGTCACATTGTTTATGACTTCTATGATTGTCTATGTAACCTGGACGGAGGAAAGCTTGCATGAACCTATGTACATCTTAATATGCGTCTTGGTTTTGAATGTGATGTTGGGGAACGCATCATATTTTCCCAAGCTGGCTATTGATTTGTTATCTGGATGCTCAACCATCTCATTCGTAGGATGTCTCTGTCAATCTTTCTGTATAGAGCTTTATGGAACTAATGAAATATTTACTTTTACAGTAATGGCATATGATCGATATCTGGCTGTAGGCAACCCTCTGAGATACCACACTCTGATGACCAATGCTAAAACGCAAACAATATCACTTGCCATATATGTGTATGTGGTGGTGATAATAATTGTGGATACATTGTTGACATTAAGGTTAACTTTTTGTGAGGTAAATGTTAACAATGTCTATTGTGAGGTCATGTCTCTACAACCGCTTGCTTGTAACGATATAACAGTTAACGTCATCTATGGAACAGTTTTGGCCTTGTTCAATTCGATTGGCTGCTTGATTATAATAATCTACTCTTACATAAGAACAGTCGTCATCTGTCTGAAACTTTCTGCAGAATCCTCCCAGAAAGCTATACATACATTGATAACTCACATATTGGCCTTCTCTATTTATATTGTAACCCTATTATTCCTCAATTTCAGGTACAGTCTAAGCACAGGTTCTATATCAACCAAAGTAGATATTATTATACCTTTGATTGGTACCAGCATAGCTACTTCTGTAAACCCTCTGATCTACGGGATAAGGACCAAAGCTCTCAGAGAAAAAATTGTATGCAACCTGTATAAAATTGTTGGCAAAACAAAATAATAAAATCAGTTTATATTTTCTTCAGCAGCAATCTTACCATTGTAGAGATGTGTTATTTTTTTACATTTATTTTTACCTTTTTGGGGTTCTGTAGGGAAAAAATGGCTGTAACCTGTTGGAGTGTGCCTGTTAGTGTACTCTATGCATGGACAGTACTGTCTTAGTCACTTGCTGCTTGAGCTTGTTCCATCCGGGTGTGTTAGAGAAGCGCCATTCTGTGTTCTGAGTGTTTAGTTCAGTGGCTTGATGGGGGGGCTTATAAGTTGTCTAGGAGGGTATTTAACCGCTTGCCGACTGGATCACGCCGATATACGTCGGCTGAAGGGTACGTACAGGCAAATTGACGTACCTGTATGTTTCCTCTGACCCCTACACCTCACCCCACTGCAGTATCCTCTGTCCCCTGCACCCCACTGCAGTGTCCTCTGTTCCCTGCACCCCACCCCACCGTCCTGTCCCCTGCACCCCCCACCGTAGTGTCCTCTGACCCTTGCACCCCACCCCACTGCAGTGTCCTCTGTCCCCTGCACCCTACCGTAGTGTCCTCTGTCCCCTGCACCCCATCACACAAACACACACTGTGTAGGTAGAATTCTCCTACCTTACACAGGTGTACAGCAAGCAGAGCATCTGAGATTGGCATTACAGGGCTGGATGGGGGCAGGAACTACTGAAGTTAACTTTTCACATTAACAGGCTGGTAATTGGTTGCTAGGATTGCAACCAATCACCTGTTGTTTAATGAAAAAAGTTAACTCCTGCTGTTCCCACCCCCATCCAGCCCTGTGATAATGTCCGCGGGCCGGACGCCCGCATTCAGCAGTGGTGGGCCAGGTGCCCACCCCTACCCTAGGGACTCGGGGCTATGGGCCCCAGATTCGGGGCTATAGCCTCAATAGCCACCCCCTATCAACGCCTCTGCTTGTGGGTTTAACTAATATTTTTTTTGGTAAAATTCACCTTTGAGGGGACGTGACAGGGGGATATGTCCTGTGCCTACATACTTTTGCTAATAGGTGTCCCTCGTTTCCATCTCAAAATGTTGGGAGGTATGTTAGTCCCCTCATAGTTCACCTGGTCAGGCATGCTTCAGTGTCCTGGAACTGTACATTCTCTTTAGGAGGATCGGATGTACTTGGACTACAAGTTTCTCTGTAGGATGGTCCATTCCAAGGCTCCTTCAGTTAAAATATCCTCATTGCTGTCCATCTTGGCAGAAGGTGGAAATGTGGGGACTCACCACTCCAGGTGTAACCGATACGCCCACTGGAACACACACCTGAGTGCTAGCCCTGGCTTGCCTCCATGGTAAATTTTCAAAATAAGAAAGAGCTGTACCTCACGTGGGCTCCAAGTAAAGTTTATTGGAATATGAAAATATCCAAAATGGCACTAGAGGACACCAGCAGTGGTCAAGGTAGATGCGTTTCACACAACAAAAATGTGCTTAATAATTAAGCACATTTCTGTGCTTAATCACGATGAATGATTAAGCACATTTCTGTTGTGTGAAACATTTCTACCTTGACCACTGCTGGTGTCCTCTGGTCTCATTTTGGATATTTTCATATTCCAATAAACTTTATTTGGAGCCCACGTGAGGTGCAGCCATTTATTATTTTGACACTGAACACACATTGGCAAAGCAGGTTACGGTGCAACTGTTTATAAGGTCTATCTGCTTCCTCGGACACAAATGCTTTCTACTTGAAATGAGTACACCAATATTTGGCGGGGGGGTTATCATCACTCTGTAATGGGATAGGAGGCCCATGACCCTTTTTTTGATCTCTGGGTGCTTTGTGTCTGAAGAGTCCAACAAGCATTAACAAAATACTGTAGTTCACTCTTTGACTGTCCAGTCACCAGTGACCAAGCTTCTCATAGAAGGAGGGAAACATTCCGTTCATGCAGAGCTTTCCTGTCCACAGCTACGGGGAGGTGTGTGTTGGAGGAAGCTGGCAGATGACTTAGGGTTTGAACTAATCCAGCAGCACAAGGAACACTTCACATTGAATGTAGATGTAGAAAGGAGCCGGATATTTACCTATTCCTGCAATCAGGGGACACTTGTGGCATTGTTGCAGGGGGAGCTGTTTCCCTCTAGTGTTGAGTTGATGCTGACCTGTTATCTTCTTAATCAGAGACAAGCCAGAGCAAAGCATCTTGGGACATGTAGTCCGTACAGATGGGATTCACCCTCTGGCTGAGTGATGTGGAACTACAATTACCAGCTGGCTGATAAGAAAGAGCAGACCTCATGGAGAGACTATAAGAGGGAAGGATTGAGGCGTGGCGTGCTCTCTTGGGACCCAGCATGGATCTCTATGCAGGGAACATGTTATAATGGAAGCTGCAGCTGAGTCGTGGCCTGCTTTGCAGAATTATCCAGCGGTTATCTGGAGGGACACCTGCTTCCTTTAGCTGTTCAGTGGCAGCCTGGAGGCCACTCTGATTCCATCCATCCTGCAGTGGTATCAGATTCGGGTGACCTGTGGTGCGGTGGGGTGGAGGCCGGAAGTCATCCCTTGAGCCACATTCCTGAGAGATCATCATCCTCATAACCATCACCCTCAACATCATCATCACCATCATCATTAACCACTTCAGCCCCGGAAGCATTTACCTCCTTCCTGACCAGAGCACTTTTTGCGATTAGGCACTGCGTCGCTTTAACTGACAATTGCGCGGTCGTGAGACATTGTACCCAAACAAAATTGACGTCCTTTTTTTCCCACAAATAGAGTTTTCTTTTGGTGGTATTTGATCGCCTCTGCGGTTTTTATTTTTGCACTATAAGCAAAAGAAGAGGAACAATCTGGAAAAAAACGCATTATTTTTTACTTTTTGCTCTAAAAAATATCCCCCAAAAATATATAAAAAAAAAATTTTTGTTCAGTTTAGGCCGATATGTATTCCTCTACATATTTTTGGTAAAAAAAAAATCGCAATAAGCGTATATTGATTGGTTTGCGCAAAAGTTATAGCATCTACAAAATAGGTGATAGATTTATAGCATTTTTATTATTATTTTTTTTTTACTAGTAATGATCTGTGTTTTTTATCGTGACTGCGACATTATGGCGGACAAATTTTGACACATTTTTGGAACCATTGGCATTAATACAGCGATCAGTGCGATTAAAAATGCATTGATTACTGTAAAAAATGTTACTGGCGGTGAAGGGGTTAACACTAGGGGGCGGTGAAGGGGTTAACTGTGTTCCCTGGGAGGTGATTCTAACTGAAGAGGGATGGACTAACTACAGGAAGTGTCAGATCGTGGTTTCTAGGTAATAGGAACACACGATCTGTCACTCCTGTCAGAACAGAACAGGGAAGTGTGTGTTTTTACACACTCGTCCCTCTTCTGTGTCTCTTGGTCACGATTGCTCGTGGCCGGCGGTCATCGCGACCGTCAGCCATGAGCATCGGCACCCCCGCTGTGCAGCAGGCGCCTTCTATCCGGACCCCTCGAGATCACGTACAGTAACGTGGTTTCACGCAGGGGAGCAAACCTGCTGCAGTAAAACTGCGGCAGCTGGTCTAGAAGTAGTTAAGGAGGAGCCGAACACCCCCCGTTTCGGTTCACACCAGAACATCCGAACAGGCAAAAAATTCGGAAGAACACACGAACGCCGTTAAAGTCTATGGGACACGAACATGAAAAATCAAAAGTGCTCATTTTAAAGGCTTATATGCAAGTTATTGTCATAAAAAATGTTTGGGGACCTGGGTCCTGCCCCAGGGGACATGTATCAATGCAAAAAATTTTTTCGGGAGCAGTGATTTTAATAATGCTTAAAGGGAAACAATAAAAATGAAATATTCCTTTAAATTTCATGCCTGGGGGGTGTCTAGAGTATGCCTGCAAAGTGGCACATTTTCCCCATGTTTAGAACAATACCACAGCAAAATTACATTTCTAAAGGAAAAATTGTCATTTAAAACTGATCGCGGCTGTAATGAATTGTCGGCTCTCTGCAATATAGATAAAACTCATTGAAAAAAAAGGCATGGGTCCCCCCCCCCCCAGTCCATTACCAGGCCCTTTGGGTCTGGTATGAATATTAAGGCAAACCAAAATTTTTAAAAAAATTGCGTGGGGGTGCCCCCAAAATCCATACCAGGCATTTCAGGTCTGATATGGAAATTAAGGGGAACCCTGTCTCAAATTTTAAAAAAATGGCGTAGGGGTCCCCTCCAAAATCTATACCAGACCCTTATCCGAGCACGCAACCTGGCAGGCTGCAGGAAGAGTGGGGGGGACAAGAGAGCGCCCCCCACCTGAACTGTACCAGGCCACATGCCCTCAACATGGGGAGGGTGCTTTGGTGTCTGACCCCAAAGCACCTTGTCCCCATGTTTATGGGGACAAGGACCTCATCCCCACAACCCTTGCCTGTTGGTTGTGGGGGTATGCGGGCGGGGGGTTTATGAGGGGCCCCCCATGTGAATTGGTAACAGGCTACCATTTCACAAAAAAAGTGTCAAAAATGGTAAAAAAACGACAAGAGACAGCTTGGGACAAGTCCTTTATTAAAAAATAAAAAAATAAAAATGTCCAGCAATGTAAATTCACGCCGCCCGATGGACTGGAAAAAAAAAAGCCACATGGGAGGCTCCCGCAGAGTGACGCTTCTTCTGGGTGACAGCTGTTACCTCCCCTCTTTTCCTGAGGCCTGCCAGGTTGCGTGCTCAGATAAGGGTCTGGTATGGATTTTGGGGGTGACCCCTATGCCATTTTTTTGAAATTTGGCACAGGGTTTTTGGGTGACAAGCTTCTCGCGATGCAGTTTGCCACAATTGCAGCACGATTTGTTAAGCAACAATCGGGGCAGAGCCGCACAGTGTTTTTATGCATCATTAAAATGAATGGCATCTGAAATTCGAGTTGTGTGATTTGTCATTTTACCAGAGCGTTTTGAAATCAAGGGCAGAATCGCCGCAAATCTTCACACGATTCAAAACGCCCAGGTGTGAATACAACCTAAAAGTGTTTGGTTGGCTGTAGAGCTGCCCTGATCACTTTTACTGAACATCTGATCATCATAGACTGTAAAAATGGTACCAAGATCTTGGTATAACCACTTGCTGACATTTTTATACATACATTGGTGAGCAAGTGTTTACAGTAAACTTTCCTGTAAGTTTTAGATCTATTAGTGTTGCAACCTTCATCAGTCAGTTCAGACCTATTACTGCTGGATAAAAAAATCAGGTGTCACAACTATAACTATACTAATAAAATCCTTTTTTTTTTTCTCAAGTTATAATGAATCAGAATGTGGTGTGGCTGTGTTTAAGTCACACTAAAAGTAAAAGGTAAAAACTAATGAACATGGTTACATAGTTAAAAAAACACACGTCCATCTATTTTAACCAACAGAAGGAAGAAAAAAATATAATATATATATATATATATATAATATATATATATATATATATATATACACTCACTATATTACAATGCCTTTATACATGCATGAACTTTAATGACATCCCAGTCTTAGTCCGTAGGGTTCAATATTGAGTTGGCCCACCCTTTGCAGCTATAACAGCTTCAACTCTTCTGGGAAGGCTGTCCACAAGGTTTAGTAGTGTGTCTATCTATGGGAATGTTTGGCCATTCTTCCAGAAGTGCATTTGTGAGGTCAGGCACTGATATTGGATGAGAGGCCTGACTCAAAGTCTCCGCTCTAACCAATCCCAAAGTTGTTCTATCAGGTTGAAGTCAGGACTCTGTGCAGGCCAGTTAAGTTCCTCCACCCCAAATTCACTCTTCCATGTCTTTATGGACCTTGCTTTGTGCACTGGTCCAAATCATTTGGTGGAGGGGGGATTATGGTGTGGGGTTGTTTTTCAGGGGTTGGGCTTGGCCCCTTAGTTCCAGTGAAGGGAACTCTTAAGGCATCAGCATACCAAGACATTTTGGACAATTTCATGCTCCCAACTTTGTTGGAACAGTTTGGGGGTGGCTCCTTCCTGTTCCAACATGACTGCGCACCAGTGCACAAATCAAGGTCCATAAAGACATGGATGAGCGAGTTTGGGGTGGAGGAACTTGACTGGCCTGCACAGAGTTCTGGCCTCAACCCGATAGAACACCTTTGGGAGGAATTAGAGCGGAGACTGCGAGCCAGGCCTTCTCATCCAACATCAGTGCCTGACCTCACAAATGCGCTTCTGGAATAATGGTCAAACATTCCCATAGACACACTCCTAAACCTTGTGGACGGCCTTCCCAGAAGAGTTGAAGCTGTTATAGCTGCAAAGGGTGGGCCAACTCAATATTGAACCCTACGGACTAAGACTGGGATGCCATTAAAGTTCATGTGTGTGTAAAGGCAGTTGTCCCAATACTTTAGGATATATATACACATATACAAACACACTATCCTATATACACAATCCTTCACCCATCTACACATTAATAATGTGATGCCAGAATCTGGTATCGCTGAGGCTGTCTGTCGAATCTTTAACACCACATGCAGCTTAAAGGCATTTTTTTCATGTCACCCTGGAAGTAACAATAAACAGTACAGGACTGCCCTATAGCAGATTTAGTACTACAGGGCAGCCGTTCTGTGTGTGTATCTATATATATATATATATATATATATATATATATATATGTGATTCTGAACTTTCGCATAGGGGGCGCATGCATAATTATTCACAGCAGTTGCTGATTTAGCGGGCGCCAGCCAATAAATGTCTGCCGACACCCACTGATCAGCAAGGAGAGACAAGGCACAGGACGGAGGTCTGCATATGTAAACAATGCAGAGCTCCATCCTGGCAGCAGGGTTGTGGTAGATTTTGTTTCGCTGTGTACACATAAAAACTGGTTAGGCATACATTTAAACCCTTGATCACCCTAGATGTTTAACCTCTTCCTAACCAGTGTCATTAGTACAGTGACAGTGCCTATTTTTAGCACTGATTACTGTATTAGGGTGTAAAAAGAGTCAGTTAGTATCAGATTGTCCGCTGCAATAACGCATTCCCACTACAAGTTGCTGATTGCCGCCATTACTAGTATAAAATAATAAATAAATCCAGTATACATACCATAGTTTGTAGACACTAAACTTTTTGTGCAAACTAATCAATATATGCTTATTGGGATTTTTTATACCAAAAACATGTAGCAGAATACATATTGGCCTAAACTGAAGAAATTCGATTTTTCAACTTTTTTATTGGATTTTATTGGTTTTATAGCAGAAAGTAAAAAATACTGTTTGTTGTTTTTTTTTTCAAAATTGTCAGACTTTTTTGTTTATAGCGCAAAAAATAAAAAATGCAGAGGTGATCAAATACCACCAAAAGAAAGCTATATTTGTGGGGGAAAAAATTACATAAATTCCGAATGGCAAGTGGGTAAAGATCCCTGCTGTACAGTAGGGCAGTGCCCAGCTCGCCGTGCTTGTTTTGACAATAGCTTCTCTATTAGCCATGAAAATGGGCAGAATTCAGTATCAATATAGGCCCTCAATAGGGATGGGCCGAACGCCCTCAGATTCGGTTTGCACCAGAACATGCAGACAGGCAAAGAATTTATGCGAACCCTATTAAAGTCTATGGGACACGAACATGAAAAATCAAAAGTGCTCATTTTAAAGGCTTATATACAAGTTATTGCCATAAAAAGTGTTTGGGGACCCGGGTCCTTCCCCAGGGGACATGTATCAATACAAAAAAAAGTTTTAAAAACGGCCATTTTTTCAGGAGCTTTGATTTTAATAATGCTTGAAATGAAACAATAAAAATGAAATATTCCTTTAAATATCGTGCCTGGGGGCCCCCTTAGTCTGCCTGTAAAGTGGCGCATCTGTCTGATGTGTTTTACAGTGCCGCAGCAAAATGACATTCCTAAAGGAAAAAATGTCATTTAAAATTGCTTGCGGCTGTAATGTATTGCCGGCTCCCAGCAATATAGATAAAAACCAAGAAAAAAAATCCACACCAAAATTTTGTAAATAACTGTGTGGGGTTTCACCCAAAATCCATACCAGGCCCTTCAGAAAAGACAGCAGTCAGCAGAAAAGACAGCAGTCGGCAGGAGCCCCCCCATGGAGGCAAAGTTTTTTTTCTATTTTTCATGTTCGTTGGGCGGCGTGATTGACAAAGGATGTACATCGCGGGACACTTTTTTTTTCCTTTTTAATAAAGGAATTGTCAAAAACTGTCCATAGTGGTTTTTACTTTGACACTTTTTTGGTGAATGGGTAGGGGTACAATGTACCCCCTACCCATTCACACAGGGGGGTGGGATCTGGGGGCCCCCTTGTTAAAGGGGACTTACAGATTTCGATAAGCCCCCCGCCCGCAGACCCCCCACAACCACTGTGCCAGGGTTGTGGGGACAAGGCCCTTGTCCCCATCAAGATAGTGACAAGGTGCTTTGGGGGGGGCCCCAAAGCACCCTCCCCATGTTAAGGGCAAGTGGCCTGGTATGGTTCAGGAGGGGGGTGCTCACTTGTCCCCCCCTTTCCTGGCCTGCCAGGCTGCTTGCTCAGATAAGGGTCTGGTATGGATTTTGGAGGGGGGCCACGCCAATTTTTTTTTTATTTTGGCGTGGAGTTCCACTTAAAGTCTATGCCAGACCGAAGGGCCTGGTATGGATTTTGGGGGAGACCCCACACTGTTTTATTTTTTTACATTTTGGCGTGGAGTTCCCCTTAAAATGTAATCAGGGCACTAATCATCAAAAAAAAATAGTGTCACAATACAGTGCCCATCAATGCCCACCAATGCCAGCGATCAGTGCCCACCAGTGGCAGCAATCAGTGCCCACCACTGCCCCCAAGTGCCACCAATCAGTGCCCATTAGCGATGCCAGTCAGTGCTGGCAATCAGTGCTGCCTATCAGTGCTGCCAATCACTGCTGTCAATCAATGCCCCTCAGTGTCGCCCATTAGTGCCACCCATCAATGCCCACCAATACCGCCTATCAATGCCCACTAGTGCCGTCTATTAGTGCCCACCAGTGCCGCCTATCAGTGCCCACCAGTGCCACCTAACAGTGCCCATCAGTGCCGCCTAACAGTGCCCATCAGTGCCACCTATCAGTGCCCATAAGTGCGACATATTAGTGCCTCCTCAACAGTGCCACCTAATCAGTGCCCATAAGTGCCGCCTCATTAGTGCCTATAAGTGCCACCTCATCAATGCCCACCAGTTCAGCCTATCAGTGCCCATCAGTGGCGTCTCATCAGCGCACATCAGTGAAGGCAAAAAATTACTTAGTTACAAAGTTTACTGACAGAAAAAAAATTTTTGGTCTTTTTTTGTAAAAAAAAAAAAAAAAAAAAACAGCAGTGATTAAATCCCACCAAAAGAAAGTTCTATTTGTGTGAAGAAAATGATAAAAAAATTGTTTTGGGTACAGTGTAGCATGACTGCGCAATTGTCATTCAAAATGTGACAGCGCTGAAAACTGAAAAATGGCTTGGGCAGGAAGGGGGTGTAAGTGCCTAGTCGGCAAGTGGTTAATGTTGATAGATGTAAAGTTATACACTTGGGGGATAAGAATATGCATGCATCATACATACTAGGGGGGGGTACAACTGGGGGAATCCATAGTGGAGAAGGATCTGGGGGTTTTGGTGGATCATGAGCTTAATAATAGCATGCGATGCCAAGCTGCGGTTTACAAAGCGAGAAAAGTAAAGTCCTTTCTTGTATTAAGAGAGGTATGGACTTCAGAGAGAGAGATATCATTTTGCCCTGTACAAAGTAAGCCCTCATGTGGAATATGCAGTTCAGTTTTGGGCACCAGTTCTCAAAAAGGATATCAGGGAACTGGAGAAATGAGGAAAGATTAGAGGAACTGAACGTATTCTCTCTTGAGAAGAGGAGATTAAGGGGGGATATAATCACCAACATGTATAAATACATAAGGGGTCCATGAAAATTGGAGATGAGATATATTGGTGTGCAGGGACTGCCATCATCCTAGAAAATACTGGAGGAGATATATGCAGCTAAGTGCACATAGGGGGACGCCCCTTTGGATTTTAAAGGCAGCATACGAGTCAGAAAAGTAAATAGTGATAAAAGGCAAATTCAATGCCAACTTTATTGTTATACAAATATAGATAAAATTGTCTAGAAGACAGAACAAACATACAAAAAAAGTATATACATAAATAAGTAACATAGCAAGGAAAGACTATAGGGTGGTCTATTCACTGGCCATTATTTTTAGAAGTAAGCAGAAATGCAGTACTTACATGGTTAAACTCGCGTTATAAATCAAAAAATAATGAATAAAGGAATCACATGCTGGCTGTCCAGAGGAGGGGAAACCGTGGTGACACACAGAGCCACAGGGGCACTTTCACAAGGGACGCCAAATCCTCCCTGTAGCAAACAATGTCACCATTAGGGGGAAAAATAGCACATAGGGAAAGGGAAAAAAGATATATATAAAATGGCTATAAAGTATAGTGTGTATTGGCACACTATGCTATATATAGCATAGTATAGCATAGTGTAGTAGCTGGTCATGTGTAAGTAACAGGTTCCTGAAAGACAGGGTTCCTACCTTGATTGGTTGTAACTGGTTGTAATAGCAAAGGCGTCTGCTGCTGACAGTCCGGTGTCCGCCTAGAGAGTGGCAAAGGACATCCGTCTGAGAGCAGCAGGAAACCCTTATATATGTGGAATGAGCCAATGAAGTGTAAAGTGCTTGGATTGCTCACAGCTGGGTTAAACACAGCCGAAGGGAAACGATAGAGGGGTGAGTACTAAGCAGCCAATCCGAGTGCAGACAGAGAGGCCACCCAGCGCGCCGCATCGACACATGCAGCGTACGTGGGTGCACCACAAAGGGCGTACCTCAGGCGTGGAGGCGCGCGGCGCAACCACGCCCAAAAGAGGCGTGATTGCGTCACGCGCCGGCGCACCACCAGCGGGAGAGCTACACCAGTCGTCAAGGAGACAACGGTGAGAGCTTGGGAACGCTCTACTCAGCGCAGACAACCAGGGGCGGGAGAAAGTGTCTCCGACCAACCCAGGCCGCACAGAGGAAGCTCACCCGCCAGGTGTCGGCGCACAAGCGGTATCCCAGTAGACCAAGGGGACCCCATCCTCGCCTTCTAGTCCATATAAGGGGTCCATATAGTGAACCTGGTGTTAAGTTATTCACTTTAAGGTCATCACAGAGGAAAAGGGGGCACTCTTTATGTCTAGAGGAAAAAGAATTTCATCTCCAAATACGGAAAGGGTTCTTCACAGTAAAAGCTTTGAAAACGTGGAATAGACTCCTGGATTCTTTCCTAAATGTACAGAATACTATAGAACTGGGTACTAACATTAATAGGTAAAGTTGATCCAGGGAGATCAGGAAGGATTTTTTCCCCCGCAAATTGGAGCATGCTTTGCTGGGGTTTTTTTGCCTTCCTCTGGACCGACTGTGAGTATTATTATTATTATTTTTGTTTTGTTTGAACTAGATAGACTTGTGTCTTTCTTCAATCTGACTAACTATGTAACTATGTAACAAAGGGCATGCCATTTTTTTCTTAATTCTGTCATAGGGTTCCCCTTAACCACTTCAATACACTGTATTAAATACTCTGCACTGCCTGCACTGTATATATATTCTACACTGACTGCACTGTATTTATATATATACTAGACTGCCTGCACTGTATATATATATATATATATATATATATTTACTAGACTGCCTTTATATTAATACACTGCCTGCACTGTATATATAGTCTACACTACACTGACTACACTGTATATATATATATATATATATATATATATATATATATATATATATATATATATATATATATATATATATATATATATATATATATATATATATATATATATATATATTAAACTGCCTGCATGCCACTAACTAACCACTAACTAACCTGCCTCTAGCAAACGTTCACTCATTCATAACACTATATACGGCCGCCGTGTAAGCAGCCTTATATAGTGTGGGCCGTGGACTTAGCCCCCCCGAGCCATGATTGGCTAAAGGCACCCTAAAGGCACCCTTTGGCCAATTATGGCTCTCCCAGCAGAGCACACTGTGATTGGCCAAAGCATGCATGTCAGGTGCATGCTTTGGCCAATCATCAGACATCAATGCACTGCGATCTCGCAGTGCATCATGGGGTGTTCCGCGGTGCTCGAATTTGCCGAGAACGCCCCATAATGTTTGGCCTTCGCCGAACGGGCGAACACCTGATGTTCGAGTCAAAACTTACGTTCGACTCGAACATCGGGACCACCCCTAGCCACCAATAGACTTGAATGGGGTTTAATTTTTCCAGTTTCATAGATCCCTATTTAAGACCCAAACTGAAGACAAATCACTTTGGAAAAATGTAATTTATGTGGTCACCAGGAATCAACAAAGACTTATATAATAGTAATAATAAAAAATAATAATAAACATTCTGCTGGTCAAAGGGGAAGTCATGGGAGGAGCAGAGCAGTCCAGATTTTTTCTTGCCCAGCAAGGTCTTACATTTTAAAGAATATTGTGGGTTCTAGGGTGAAGTGGTGGATAGAAACTGTTCACCTTATTCTGAGTTCACTACATGATTGATATGATTAGAGACCTTCTACTGATCATCTACTGAAAGTGTATCGAATTTTAGTTTGGTACCTTAATTGTTCAGCGAGGGATAAGAATCTCCGGAAAATAATCCACACTGCACAGAAAATCAGAGGCTGTAACTTTCTCTCTTTAGATGAAATTAATGAGTATTGCTGGAATAAACTTCCAGCAGAGATAGTGAGACAATCAACAGTAAATGGCTTCAAACATGCTTGAGACAAACATACAGTCAGGTCCATAAATATTGGGATATCGACACAATTCTAGTCTTTTTGGCTCTATACACCACCACAATGGATTTGAAATGAAACAAACAAGATGTGCCTCCCACTTTTTAAGGGACCAAAAGTAATGGGACAATTGGCTGCTCAGCTGGTCCATGGCCAGGTGTGTGTTATTCCCTCATTATCACATTTACAAGGAGCAGAGTTCATTTCAAGTGTGCTATTTGCATTTGGAATCTGTTGCTGTCAACTCTCAATATGAGATCCAAAGAGCTGTCACTATCAGTGAAGCAAGCCATCATTGGGCTGAAAAAACAAAACAAACCCATCAGAGAGATAGCAAAAACATTAGGTGTGGTTAGGTATGCAGCGGTGAGATCAGCTACACCAAAAGACCCGGAAGACCACGGAAACTAACTTTGGTGGATGACCGAAGAATTCTTTCCCTGGTGAAGAAAACACCCTTCACAACAGTAGCAAAATGGGGGGACAGAAGCGGGACTTTATATGAGGCATGTGGGTGAATATGTTGGGCCAATGATAAAAGTTGGGGTGAAAAAGAATGAAAAATAAAAAATATATAAATGAAATAAAAATAATAAGATGTATATAGTCAACATAGATGATGATAAAAGATAATAATGGTAAAAAAGTTTATTGGCATTGATATTCGGACCAGATAGAGTCAAAGAGAAAAAGAGCACATTTGAGACCAAAATAAGACATGTTAGCAGCGATGTATGGACAAGCAGGGTTCATAAATAGTTATACAGTTACAGGAACGCATATACATTGTACAGTCAGTGTATACATCAATGGATCTGGACTCTAAAACATGTTAACAGCAATATATGGACGAGCAAGGTTCATGAATTGGTAGTACATTTACAGGAACACACATGCATTGTACAGTCGATGAATGCATCAATAGATCTAAACTCAATGCGTTTCCTGGCTTTAAACCAATCGTCAGGAGTCCGATGCGATTAAACTATATCAAAAACAATGGAGTATCTATTATTGTATGAATAAATATTTGTAGAGGACATATGCTGAAAATGTAATTTTCTGCATACTCACAAATTTATGCAATGATTGGTTTGTGATGACCTGTGTGTTGCAATGTGATGTTGGTCTGGGTCCATAGAGTCTCCCCCGGGGTTGAGGCAGAGAGCGCACCCCAATGATGCCGGCCACAGTGGCCCAAGTGACACAGGCACCCACAAAAACGGCAGGCAGGGACGTCCGGCGAGGACAGGGAGTGTAGATGAGCTGGGGAAAAAAGGTGAAAAAAGTAGAGATATGAGAGATGTGTGAGATGGTAGATCAATGGTGTTGAGAATAAGTGGGATGGGAGCGATATGGCGTGGCCCTGAGTGTGTGGAAGGGAGCTAAAACACAGCAGGAGTGAAAGTGATGGGAAAGATAGAAGGCATGTGCGAGAAAACATAGTTGCTGAAGTGGGTGAAGGGAGGTGACAGAGTGTGAGAGAATTACCTGAGTGATGAATGCCCAGCCGAGCCCGACGTCTAGCGTGCATGGCGGAATCGTGGGATGCCCGGCCGAATGGAGCCTCATATAGCCGCAGACATGCGGCGCTCTCACGCCAACGTCACGCGCGGCCGTGATGACGCAGTGAGGGGAGGGGAGGCCAATGGGTGCGGCCACCTAACCACCCGTACAGCGCTTGAGCCCGGAGAAGGGAAGACACTAGACATCCCGTATGCGGCGGCAGAGACGCCGCAAGCGGGGTGTAGGAGGCATGACGCCGATGCGCCGAGGCCAGGGCCCGCCCACGTCAGTGACAGGAGGGTGATGGGTCCTGGGCTGGGCGCGTCGCAACCCCGGGGAATAGACAGAACGGATCCCAGCATCACAGGTGTGCAAAAATCAAATGGATGACAAATGTGTGAAAAAAGGAAAAGCAGCCGGGGCGACACAATGTTGAGTACAGAAGCAATAACAAAAACGAGCGTGTCTTTGCCGTAATTGTATAGCAAAGAACACAATAATATATTTTTAATCCCAGCGCAGGAATCTTTCTCTGTGCAAGGGAGTATAGAACATCATATATTTTTAATCCTTGTACAGGAATCTTTCTCTGTGCAAGGAAGTATAAGAGATAAAGAGCTTTAGCCCTGAATTGAATCAGTATTTATCTGGCTAAAGAAAAACAAAAAATCAAAAAATGTAAAGAAGAAAGAAAAGGGAATGAACAAAGGTAAAAAATGAAAAACTTTAGCCCCGAATTAAATCAGTAGTTTGCTTAGCTAAAGAAATAAACAAAGACAAAAATAAACAAGAAAAATGAAAACTTTAGCCCTGAATTGAATCAGTAAATTGCTTAGCTAAAGAAATAAACAAAAATAAATGAAAAAAAGAAAACTTTAGCCCTGAATTAAATCAGTGTTTGTTTGACTAAAGAAAAACAAAATAAACGAATAAGACAAGGAGTGAGATAGTGGGGAGTAAGAGAAGGCGAAAATGGTTTCCGTCCACAAGAAGATGAGTATTGATTGAGCTAGGGGAAGATAGCAGAATGGGAGAAGGAGGGAAGTAGTTGCCAGGAGTAGACCTAAATGTAACAGTGTAGAGGACTGTAAGACAATGGGGGGCGAGTCAAAACCAATTAATATTGTGCTGTATTGAGACAGTAAATAGTAGAACAAAGAAAGGAAAATTAATGGGACAATGAGTAAAGCAAGGAATAAACTGTTGTTTAATGCCATATGAAGTTAGTATGAGGATACAGTTTACAGAGAGTAAAGGTGTGAAGGCGAAAAGTAATGTAAGGATGACTCTTGCAAAGCAGTCAGTTAATAGACAGGGGGAGGACCGAAGGTCTCAATACGGTACTTCACAGATGGTGGGTAAAAAAGAGGAGATGAGGGAAAAAAGAAGAAAAGGAGAAGAGAAAAGGGAAAGGGGCCAGGGGGTAACAGTGTGTCAAAAGAGGAGTGGGATGAGCAATGGAACAGGATAACAAAGCACAAATAGCAGATGAATTGTATAAAAATGTGTGGACAAGGATAGGTGGAATATTTTGGTCACAAAAAGCGGGTGTTTGCCACCCTGGTTATCATACGTCAAGGGGGGTTGTGACCAATCCACACTGTTTTAGCGGAGGAGCACCAACATGCCTCTATCCCAAATATATGTAGCAAAATGGGGGGACAGAAGCGGGACTTTATATGAGGCATGTGGGTGAATATGTTGGGCCAATGATAAAAGTTGGGGTGAAAAAGAATGAAAAATAAAAAATATATAAATGAAATAAAAATAATAAGATGTATATAGTCAACATAGATGATGATAAAAGATAATAATGGTAAAAAAGTTTATTGGCATTGATATTCGGGCCAGATAGAGTCAAAGAGAAAAAGAGCACATTTGAGACCAAAATAAGACATGTTAGCAGCGATGTATGGACAAGCAGGGTTCATAAATAGTTATACAGTTACAGGAACGCATATACATTGTACAGTCAGTGTATACATCAATGGATCTGGACTCTAAAACATGTTAACAGCAATATATGGACGAGCAAGGTTCATGAATTGGTAGTACATTTACAGGAACACACATGCATTGTACAGTCGATGAATGCATCAATAGATCTAAACTCAACGCGTTTCTTGGCTTTAAACCAATCGTCAGGAGTCCGATGCGATTAAACTATATCAAAAACAATGGAGTATCTATTATTGTATGAATAAATATTTGTAGAGAACATATGCTGAAAATTTAATTTTCTGCATACTCACAAATCTATGCAATGATTGGTTTGTGATGACCTGTGTGTTGCAATGTGATGTTGGTCTGGGTCCATAGAGTCTCCCCCGGGGTTGAGGCAGATAGCGCACCCCAATGATGCCGGCCACAGTGGCCCAAGTGACACAGGCACCCACAAAAACGGCAGGCAGGGACGTCCGGCGAGGACAGGGAGTGTAGATGAGCTGGGGAAAAAAGGTGAAAAAAGTAGAGATATGAGAGATGTGTGAGATGGTAGATCAATGGTGTTGAGAATAAGTGGGATGGGAGCGATATGGCGTGGCCCTGAGTGTGTGGAAGGGAGCTAAAACACAGCAGGAGTGAAAGTGATGGGAAAGATAGAAGGCATGTGCGAGAAAACATAGTTGCTGAAGTGGGTGAAGGGAGGTGACAGAGTGTGAGAGAATTACCTGAGTGATGAATGCCCAGCCGAGCCCGACGTCTAGCGTGCATGGCGGAATCGTGGGATGCCCGGCTGAATGGAGCCTCATATAGCCGCAGACATGCGGCGCGCTCACGCCAACGTCACGCGCGGGCGTGATGACGCGGTGAGGGGAGGGGAGGCCAATGGGTGCGGCCACCTAACCACCCGTACAGCGCTTGAGCCCGGAGAAGGGAAGACACTAGACATCCCGTATGCGGCGGCAGAGACGCCGCAAGCAGGGTGTAGGAGGCATGACGCCGATGCGCCGAGGCCAGGGCCCGCCCACGTCAGTGACAGGAGAGTGATGGGTCCTGGGCTGGGCGCGTCGCAACCCCGGGGAATAGACAGAACGGATCCCAGCATCACAGGTGTGCAAAAATCAAATGGATGACAAATGTGTGAAAAAAGGAAAAGCAGCCGGGGCGACACAATGTTGAGTACAGAAGCAATAACAAAAACGAGCGTGTCTTTGCCGTAATTGTATAGCAAAGAACACAATAATATATTTTTAATCCCAGCGCAGGAATCTTTCTCTGTGCAAGGGAGTATAGAACATCATATATTTTTAATCCTTGTACAGGAATCTTTCTCTGTGCAAGGAAGTATAAGAGATAAAGAGCATTAGCCCTGAATTGAATCAGTATTTATCTGGCTAAAGAAAAACAAAAAATCAAAAAATGTAAAGAAGAAAGAAAAGGGAATGAACAAAGGTAAAAAATGAAAAACTTTAGCCCTGAATTAAATCAGTAGTTTGCTTAGCTAAAGAAATAAACAAAGACAAAAATAAACAAGAAAAATGAAAACTTTAGCCCTGAATTGAATCAGTAAATTGCTTAGCTAAAGAAATAAACAAAAATAAATGAAAAAAAGAAAACTTTAGCCTTGAATTAAATTAAATTTTTTGTTTTTCTTTAGCTAGATAAATACTGATTCAATTCAGAGCTAAAGCTCTTTATCTCTTATACTTCCTTGCACAGAGAAAGATTCCTGTACAAGGATTAAAAATATATGATGTTCTATACTCCCTTGCACAGAGAAAGATTCCTGCGCTGGGATTAAAAATATATTATTGTGTTCTTTGCTATACAATTACGGCAAAGACACGCTCATTTTTGTTATTGCTTCTGTACTCAACATTGTGTCGCCCCGGCTGCTTTTCCTTTTTTCACACATTTGTCATCCATTTGATTTTTGCACACCTGTGATGCTGGGATCCGTTCTGTCTATTCCCCGGGGTTGCGACGCGCCCAGCCCAGGACCCATCACCCTCCTGTCACTGACGTGGGCGGGCCCTGGCCTCGGCGCATCGGCGTCATGCCTCCTACACCCCGCTTGCGGCGTCTCTGCCGCCGCATACGGGATGTCTAGTGTCTTCCCTTCTCCGGGCTCAAGCGCTGTACGGGTGGTTAGGTGGCCGCACCCATTGGCCTCCCCTCCCCTCACCGCGTCATCACGCCCGCGCGTGACGTTGGCGTGAGCGCGCCGCATGTCTGCGGCTATATGAGGCTCCATTCGGCCGGGCATCCCACGATTCCGCCATGCACGCTAGACGTCGAGCTCGGCTGGGCATTCATCACTCAGGTAATTCTCTCACACTCTGTCACCTCCCTTCACCCACTTCAGCAACTATGTTTTCTCGCACATGCCTTCTATCTTTCCCATCACTTTCACTCCTGCTGTGTTTTAGCTCCCTTCCACACACTCAGGGCCACGCCATATCGCTCCCATCCCACTTATTCTCAACACCATTGATCTACCATCTCACACATCTCTCATATCTCTACTTTTTTCACCTTTTTTCCCCAGCTCATCTACACTCCCTGTCCTCGCCGGACGTCCCTGCCTGCCGTTTTTGTGGGTGCCTGTGTCACTTGGGCCACTGTGGCCGGCATCATTGGGGTGCGCTCTCTGCCTCAACCCCGGGGGAGACTCTATGGACCCAGACCAACATCACATTGCAACACACAGGTCATCACAAACCAATCATTGCATAAATTTGTGAGTATGCAGAAAATTACATTTTCAGCATATGTCCTCTACAAATATTTATTCATACAATAATAGATACTCCATTGTTTTTGATATAGTTTAATCGCATCGGACTCCTGATGATTGGTTTAAAGCCAAGAAACGCGTTGAGTTTAGATCTATTGATGCATTCATCGACTGTACAATGCATGTGTGTTCCTGTAAATGTACTACCAATTCATGAACCTTGCTCGTCCATATATTGCTGTTAACATGTTTTAGAGTCCAGATCCATTGATGTATACACTGACTGTACAATGTATATGCGTTCCTGTAACTGTATAACTATTTATGAACCCTGCTTGTCCATACATCGCTGCTAACATGTCTTATTTTGGTCTCAAATGTGCTCTTTTTCTCTTTGACTCTATCTGGTCCGAATATCAATGCCAATAAACTTGTTTACCATTATTATCTTTTATCATCATCTATGTTGACTATATACATCTTATTATTTTTATTTCATTTATATATTTTTTATTTTTCATTCTTTTTCACCCCAACTTTTATCATTGGCCCAACATATTCACCCACATGCCTCATATAAAGTCCCGCTTCTGTCCCCCCATTTTGCTACATATATTTGGGATGGAGGCATGTTGGTGCTCCTCCGCTAAAACAGTGTGGATTGGTCACAACCCCCCTTGACCCTTCACAACAGTTGGCCAGATCAAGAACACTCTCCAGGAGGTAGGTGTATGTGTGTCAAAGTCAACAATCAAGAGAAGACTTCACCAGAGTGAATACAGAGGGTTCACCACAAGAAAACATTGGTGAGCCTTAAAAACAGGAAGACCAGATTAGAGTTTGCCAAACAACATCTAAAAAAGCCTTCACAGTTCTGGAACAACATCCTATGACAAGATGAGACCAAGATCAACTTGTACCAGAGTGATGGGAAGAGAAGAGTATGGAGAAGGAAAGGAACTGCTCATGATCCAAAGCATACCACCTCATCAGTGAAGCATGGTGGTGGTAGTGTCATGGCGTGGGCATGTATGGCTGCCAATGGAACTGGTTCTCTTGTATTTATTGATGATGTGACTGCTGACAAAAGCAGCAGGATGAATTCTGAAGTTTTTCGGGCAATATTATCTGCTCATATTCAGCAAAATGCTTCAGAAATCATTGGACAGCGCTTCACAGTGCAGATGGACAATGACCCGAAGCATACTGCGAAAGCAACCAAAGAGTTTTTTAAGGGAAAGAAGTAGAATGTTATGCAATGGCCAAGTCAATCACCTGACCTGAATCCAATTGAGCATGCATTTCACTTGCTGAAGACAAAACTGAAGGGGAAATGCCCCAAGAACAAGCAGGAACTGAAGACAGTTGCAGTAGAGGCCTGGCAGAGCATCACCAGGGATGAAACCCAGCATCTGGTGATGTCTATGCGTTCCAGACTTCAGGCTGTAATTGACTGCAAAGGAATTGCAACCAAGTATTAAAAAGTGAAAGTTTGATGGATGATTGTTAATCTGTCGCATTACTTTTGGTCCCTTAAAAAGTGGGAGGCACATATACAAACTGTTGTAATTCCTACACCGTTCACCCGATTTGAACGTAAATACCCTCAAATTAAAGCAGAAAGTCTGCAGGTAAAGCACATCTTAGTTTCATTTCAAATCAATTGTGGTGGTGTATAGAGCCAAAAGAATTAGAATTGTGTCGATGTCCCAATATTTATGGATCTGACTGTAGATCTATACTCAGACAAAAAAGTTAACAAAAAAAAACAATAAAAAAAACTCCAACAAACATAAAAAACCCCAAACAAAAATAAAAATGGGTAGACTATGGACTACTCTGTCTTTTTCTGCCATCACATTTCTATGTTTCAATGTTAATGTAGAACAGAGAATATTGTGAGAGATTTGTCCCATCCTGGTCACCATTTAATTGAATTATTCCTATCTGGTAGATGGTTTAGAAACATAAAAGTGCAGACAAACAGACTTAAGCCTCGTACACATGATCGGATTTTCGGCAGACAAAGTGTCAGACTTTTGTCCGAAGGGCATGTGCCAGGATTGTCTTGCATACTAACGGCACACAATTGTCGGCCAACAAACACAAACGTAGTGACATCTTACGTAGAATAACATCTCTTGAGCGCCACCCTTTGGGCACCTTCTGCTAATGTCGTGTTTGGTGAACATTGATTCCGAGCATGCGTGTTTGTACTTTGGACTTTTGCGTGATGGACTTGTGTACACACGATATGAAAATCTGACAACAGACCGTTGTCCGCCAAAAATTTACTAGCCTGCCATCCAACATTTGGTGACGGAAAGTTGGACAACAACTGTCTGATGGAGCGTACTAACGGTTGGATTTTAGGAAAACAGTCTGTCATCACACAATTCCCTGCCGAAAAAATCCGATCATGTGTATGAGGCTTTAGAGAGAGTTTTTTTTCCCAAGAGCTATAAAGGCATTAAATATGGAAATGATATTGAATACATGAGCCAGGTAGTCCTGGGTTACTGTTATTATAATAGGTATTCTGATTTTTAAAATTGAATATTTGAGTTTTCTCAGTATTGATTTGATTTATGTACTGTGCATGAGTGCATGATGTATTGTTTTTATGTTTTTTTATAGTTAGTTAAAATGAGGAGGAGTAGGGTAGAAATTTGATTGTGAATTTTTTTTTTTGCAAAGACAATAAATCTTATGATTGTGCATGACTGAGTCATCAATAACATCAAACCAAAAAAAAATAGTAGAGATGTGTTTTACACCATTACTATGCAAAACTCAAAACTAAGGTCAGTTCAATTTTTAATTCAAATTTTCTCTTTTCATGTTTTATTATTTTCATGTTTTATCTCTCATGCTTGTTAAATTATTCTGCACTACTTCATTCCATTTCTGACACTAATTAGTCCATCAGTGGCAGATGTAACAGATGTGGTCCACTGGGAAGACTTGGACGCAGTGACTGCAAAGTTTCTAAATTTAAATTGTGAGTGAGGTGACAGCTTTATGAAACCTATAAAAGCCCAACTGAATTCAAGAGGAAAGCAATGTGACCAATGTCACACTAATATCCACAGGGCCTCTATGATTGACACTTTTCAATTTAAAGCATTCCGATTGAATACGACATTTTAGGAACTGTTGATTTTGCAAGACATAAATTCAAGTCATGAGCTCGTCTCTGAAAAATATCTCTGTAACCAATTTTGTTCTGATGGGGCTTATTGAGATTGAGTCATTTGGATATGTATGTGCTGTTTTGGCTCTTGCAATATTTTCAGTCACATTGCTTATGACTTCTATGATAGTCTATGTAACCTGGACAGAGAAAAGCTTGCATGAACCTATGTACATCTTAATATGCATCATGGTTATCAATGTGATGTTCGGGAACGCATCATATTTTCCCAAGCTGGCCATTGACTTGTTGTCTGGATGCTCAACCATCTCACTCACAGGATGTCTCTGTCAGTCTTTCTGTATCGAGCTTTATGGAACTTATGAAATATTTACTTTTACAACAATGGCATATGACCGATATCTGGCTGTAGGCCACCCTCTGAGATACCACACTCTGATGACCAACTTTACAACTCAAATAATATCACTTGCTCTATATATTTTCAATGTGGTTATAGTAACTGTGGGTATATTGTTGACATTAAGACTAACGTTTTGTGGGGTAAATATTAACAATGTCTATTGTGAGGCCATGTCTCTACAAGCGCTTGTTTGTAACGATATAACGATTACCGTCATCTATAGAACGATTTTGACCTTGTTCATTTTGATTGGCTGCTTGCTTGTAATAATGTACTGTTACATAAGAACAGTCGTCATCTGTCTGAAACTTTCTGCAGAATCCTCTCAGAAAGCTATACATACATTAATGACTCATATTTTGGCCTTCTCCATTTATATTGTCACCCTATTATTCCTCAATTTTAGGTACAGTTTAAGCACAGGTCCTATATCAACCAAAGTTGACATTATCATACCATTGATTGGTACTGGCATAGCTACTTCTGCAAACCCTCTGATCTACGGGATGAGGACCAAAGCTCTCAGAGAAAAAATTGTATGTAACTTGTATAAAATTGTTGGCAAATCAAAAGAATAAAATATTTTTTTATTTTTTCAGCTGCAGTCTTACCATTATAGAGATGTATTATTTTTCTAAATTTATTTTTACCTTTTGGTTGATTTTGTATGAAATAGAGGGCTGTAGTCCAGTCTGTCAGAGTGTACATGTTGTTTTCTATAGATGGACTGTACTGTCTCAGTCACTTCCTGCTTGGGATTGCTCCATCCAGGTGTGCCAGAAAAGTGCCAATCTGTGTTATCGGTGTTTAGTTTAATGACAATCAGCAGACTTGCGGTGGGGGGGGGGGGGGGGGGCTTATTAGCTGGCTAGGAAGGTATTAATTATTTCAGGCACATGGTTTTCTTTCCTGAGCTTCTGTCTCATGATGAAGCTACAGTGACAACTATCTTTCTCCCAATCCTTTTGGCCTAGGGATTGGAGTGCTGCAAGGATTTCCCCTACTTAGAGGAAGCAAACTGCCCCCAAAAGAGAGGAGGTGAGTGACTGGTTGAGTGGAAAGTGAAAATTAAAGAACTACAGAAGGCCATCCAGTTGTGAAAAGTAACACCATGCTACATTTCCCACCCTGTTTAGGAATGCTTTCCCTGGCATTACATGTAACCATACCATCAGAACAACCAAAAAGAACAATGTATAAACACAGATAACCAGTAAACAGTTCAATTAAAGTAATCAGAGTAAAGGGGCTGGCATCAGTTCTCTCAAACTGAAACTGTATATTCTCTTTAGGAGAATCAGGAGTGCTTGGATTAGTTCCTCTGTAGAATGGTCCATTCCAAGGCTCCTTCAGCTAAAATATCCTCTTTGCTGTTTGTCTTGCCAGAAGGTGGAAATGCAGGGATTGGTGAAGCTGAGAACAAATCAATACTGAACACACATGGGCAAAGCAGATTACAGTGCAACTGTTTGTGAGGTCTATCTGGTTCCTCTGACAGAGATGCTTTCTGCTGGAAATGAGCACACCAATATTTCATGAGGGGTATCATCACTCATGTGATGGTATAGGCGGCATATGACCCTAAATTTTTCTTTCCGAGTTCTGTGTGTTTTGCCTCTGAAGAGTCCAACAAGCATTAACAAGATACTGTAGCTGACTCTCTAACAGTTCAGTCACCAGTGACCAATGACCAAGCTTCTCATAGAAGGAGGGATAGGTTCAGTTCACACAGCCAGTGAGATTCTGTGGGATTATTTCTGTCAGCTACGCAACCATGGCTGCAGTTAGAGACTGTCAAGATCCTGCTAAAATCAGTATGGTATGCATTGTTTCCCTTAGCAACCACTATGGACTTTTCTTGTCGCCTGCACTCAGCTATGCAGCCTTGGCTGAGGTGGAGGGGCATGTTACAATAAGCAAATATCTGTGCATGTGATATGACTGTATGGATGGTGTCTGTGCCTGCAAAGTTCAGTTTGAAAGGGAAGGAGTTACAAAGCGTGTGGGAGCGGGCCTGCTTAGGGTCTTTGACCATGCTGATGACCAGCGACCTGCCAGCAGTGACCGATGCTGTGAGCCTGTCATCAGCACTATGCATGAAGTGGAGAGAGGAATCCCAGCTGATTCGTGGAAGTCTAGGAGTGAGTGGTGTGCAGGCCTGCAGTTGGTTAGGCGTCCGCCACTACTCCTGTGGGAGAGGTCGGAGAATAGCAGTGGTTCCGGGTGTGAAGGAGGAAGAACCATGGTCGGAGGTGAGAGATCCAAGTCCAGCTCAGGATGTCCCTGTGGAGAAGCCAGCTGCTTAAGTCCACCCTGTCAGCCCCACATGGAAGGAGCCAGTTGTTGAGGACCATGTGTCCTCAGGTGAGCCAAAGGGGAGTCGCAGTGGTGGAGAAATAGATTGGGGGCCTCCAAGACTGGAGGCTGAGTTTGGGCCCCTAGAAGTGGAGGCTGAGTGGTCCCTAGAGAGCGAGTAGAAGAAGAGTGAACTTGAAGAGATGCTCAGGAAGCTGAAAGTCTGCCAGCAGGAATACCCAGGAGAGAGCAGGGTGAGAGGTCCATTACCCCTGAAGAGGCAGAGTGGGCAGAGGAGGAGCAGCAGCAGCCCACATTCATCTGCACAAACAGCTAACAGCTACACTAAAACAACCCTGTTATACCCCTGCTACATCTCCAGTCCAGAAGATGAAAGCCCGGGGAGCTCCCCAGGTTCTCCCAGTTTCAGAGGGTAGTGCAGAGAAGGACTGCTCTGGAGTGGGGATTGGACTTTCCGTATGTTCCACAAGATGCCATGGACATCATTGAGGTCTCCTGCACCAACTGAAAAGAGGAACACATCTGGGACTACTTGTACGTTCCCAAACCCCAGAGGTGACCTCACAGCAAAGATGCCTGGGATACGTTCCAGGATATATGGAGGGAATGTAGCCTGGGGCAAGCTATCTACAGGGACTGAGTAGTTCTGAAAGCTGGATGGCCCAGCAGAAGCTACTCGCTAAGAGGGGTCCCAATGTAGAAGTCCTCAGACTGCTGAATCTAGACATGTACTGGTGAGCAAAGGGTCTGACAAAGGATTCCAGCCTGAAGCAAAGCAGCTGATGTGTTAGGGGAACTTTCTCCCCATTGAGCAGACTAGGCCGGACCCTACCACCTATCCTTTCTATATGTGGTACTGTTGGAGAAGATGCAGTGGTAAGACCTGGATATGTTGCTGTAAAGAGACTGATGCTGGGGAGGGGCTCCTCCTTTTAGAGACTCTTTGAAAAAAGTTTTTATTTGTTTCTGCCAGCAGGTTTATATCCCCCTGTGGACAGAATGTACAGTTAATCTGTTAGTGTGAGGATTGTGATTTTCTTCTGTTCTCCTATGCTTGCGGGTATCTTCATGGATGGCTGTCCTCAAACAAATAGATTTCATGGACTTCTCTGTTTCCTACAGTTGTTGGGAAGGCTCCCTTTTAGGGGAGGTGCTCCTTATGCCCATTGAAAATAATGTATATATGTTCATGTTTGCTGGCTGCAGGGATCTGTAGTTAGGCTGTATATTTACCGTGTATATACCCTTGAAAATGTATGTACATTTTCCCCTTCTCCTATTTTTCTTATAGGATGCCATTTTTTCCTGGGTGCAGAAGCAATTTTTGTATCTTTTTGCAGCCAATGGGGACATGGCTGATTTTTAGAGAGAGGTGGGTGTAGCACTCTCTAGTGTGTACTACTAGAAGTGTAGTACAAGCAAAACATAGTCTGACTCGGGGATAAAACTGAGTCATTGAATCTGGGTCAGGGTTATTAGAGGCCAGGGCTGAATGACTCATCCTGGTAGCTCTCTGGTGCCTCCCCCTGTTTCTGGAATGTTGGAGAATGCTCTGGAACTAGTGGGCAGAAGGGAAGAGGAGCTGCCTTAAATATTCAGTGAAGTGAAGAGGAGCTGCCTTTAACCAGTCCCCAGGTTTGGGGCCTGGCAGGGAGCCAAAGAAGCCCTTAAATAGACATGAGCCATGCCAGCAGGGAGTTTGAGGGACCCCTTACTGGGTGGGGGGGGGTGTATCTCGGGCTGGAGCTTGGGAGGATGGCCTGGAAGGATCCATTCACAGGAGGCAGCTGGAGGGATTCAAGCTGGAAAGGCAGCGGAGAGAGCAAGAAAAGACAGTGAGTAGATTAGCACGGTGCAGGGACAGACAACGGGAGAGACTGCTAGCTGTAGCAATGCTCTCTTGAAGACCATGGTGTGCCAAGTCTTCATCTAAAACCTTGCCCTGGGGAATCTCCATGTGTGTGTCAGTCAGGAGGACTGGGAAGAGAGAGGCAGCCAGGCGGGCTAGCATCTTCTGCAGGGCTAGAACTGGGCTCAGTGTCTACAGGAAGGCAGAAGGTCATGAGAGATGCTGTTCCACTCCACATGTGCTACTTTACCAAAAAGGGACAGGACGTTCCTAGCCTGTAATGGGCTGTTACTGAATTACCAAAGTGACTGTTCCATGAGGAGTGATGAGCAGGTGCTATATATGGTGAACAAAGTTTGTGCAGGTGGAGGGAAAAGGAGGATCTTTGTAAATAGGAAGGAAGTATTCCTGAAATTCATTGTTGTCACACTGGGCCTCCCATAATCCCTTAGCTCATCCAAGTAACAACAAAGCCAAGCCAAAGACTGATTTCTGTGCCTGGATGAAAGAAGGAAATACCGTGTTTCCCCGATAGTAAGACACCCCCGATTGTAAGACGTATCGGGGGTTTCAGAGGGGTCAGCTAATATAAGCCGTACCCCGAAAGTAAGACATATGTCTTACTTTCGGGGAAACACGGGGGGATTTGCCTCCAGTGACGTGCGGTACAAAGAGTGGGGCTGGGGGTGCGGGCCGCACCCTGGGGGGGGGGTGCCAGGCCAGTGCCCTCCCCCTCCGACTGAAGAGACAGCGCCGTTTTGATCAGTCTGCCGACAGGTGTCACTGGCTCTGTGTCCTCCCGGAAAAAGGTCAGTGCTGGTCATACAGAGAGAGACCAAGGAGGGGGAGGGGGGGTGTGAAGAGATTCTCTGCAGCTCTTATTGTAACCGCAAGATGCAGCTGAGGAGGACTACAAGTCCCAACATACCGGGCTGTGTGGGCTTACAGTTCTCCTCTGCTGGAGCAGCAATATTGTTTTCCGTGGTCCATCAGGACCATGGACAACATACAAAACACGCTGTGTGGGATACTGTATGGGGCTGTAACCTTATGGGAGACTGTGATACGGAACCACAAGCAGTGCTTATACCATATGTTTTATCTTCCAGTATTCCACTGTTCGTTCTTACCATTTTTCATTGTTTTACATGTTATGCAATGTTGTAACAAGACATTCTTGGCACTTCCTTTTATTAACCTGTTTTGTGGTGAATACAATACTGTTCAGGTTGTTAATAAATGTTAATTTTATGGTTAAAACAAAAAATTCGACAATTTTTTCCCAATATAAGACATACCCCGAAAGTAAGACATAGTGGGGCTTTTAGGGATAAAAAGAAAGTAAGACACTGTCTTACTTTCGGGGAAACACGGTACTGTGTGATTGGCTGTGCAGCAGTGGGGAACCCTGACATGAGCAACTCCTATGGAGGTAGTGCTACATTTGGAGGCTCGTTTCTGGTATTCACCCATGGTAACCTGCACGGCAAGTATTGTGTGTTCCACAAATAAGAGTCAGCAGACTTATTGAAAAAAAAAGGAATTTCTACACAAGTGAGGTGTATGGATAAATCCTGCATCCTGAGACATTGTATTCTGATCTTGAGACTGCTTTGCTGTTAGAATACACTGATCAGTCACAATACAGTCAATTGGCTGCAGCCACTACTGAAAGAGGAGGGCCCATCAAAAAAAAAAAAAAATTAAAAGTCAGCAGCTACAAATACTGCAGCTGCTGACTTTTAATTGGACACCTACCTGTCCCTTGGTCCAGCGATGCGGGGGATCGAAGCCCCGCTCGTTTCCCCCTCCGTTCGGTGATGCCGGCATTGCAACTGTGGGCGCCGGGCTGTGGCTTCACAGCCTGGCACCCACTGCGCATGCGCTAGCAGCGCCGAGCGCCGTGATTGGCCACTCAGTCACCTGGGACCTGTAATGGGTCCCAGATGATTGACAGGAGGGAGGGAGCAGAGCCGAGCCCTTCCTGTGCCGAGACGGAAGTGATGTCACCAGCCCAGGCACTGAAAGAGGCAGACTACGAGGGACCCCCTAGCAACAGCCATTTAGAGGTGAGTAAAAAAAAAAAAGAATATCCAAATGTTTTTTTGTATATTTTTTTAGGATTTTTCATGTAGTTTTTTTTTTGGGTGGAACCCCACTTTAAGAAAAGTTTTTCAACATTCCCATTCAACAGAGGTCGATCAAATGATCAACTTCTGAGAAATAGGGGAGGCCACACATTGATCAAATTGTGGCTGGTTCCTGTTGAAATGGACAGATTTTGATCTGTCTATAGAGCCCAACATACAGAGTGCAGTGCAAAAGAGTATGTAATGTGCAGCCCAGCATACAGAATGCAGGGTTCAGGAATATGTAACTTAAAACCCATTGTACATTCAGGAGTAGGGATGAGCTTCGAGTTCGAGTCAAACTCATGTTCGACTTGAACATCAGCTGTTCACCAGTTCGCCGAACAGCGAACAATTTGGGGTGTTCGCGGCAAATTCGAAAGCCACGGAACACCCTTTAAAAGTCTATGGGAGAAATCAAAAGTGCTAATTTTAAAGGCTTATATGCAAGTTATTGTCATAAAAAGTGTTTGGGGACCCGGGTCCTGCCCCAGGGGACATGGATCAATGCAAAAAAAGTTTTAAAAACGGTCGTTTTTTCAGGAGCAGTGATTTTAATAATGCTTAAAGTGAAACAATAAAAGTGTAATATTCCTTTAAATTTCATACCTGGGGGGTGTCTATAGTATGCCTGTAAAGGGGCGCATGTTTCCCGTGTTTATAACAGTCTGACAGAAAAATGACATTTCAAAGGAAAAAAAGTCATTTAAAACTACTCGCAGCTATTAATAATGAATTGCCGGTCCGACAATACACATAAAAGTTCATTGATAAAAACGGCATGGGAATTCCCCACAGGGGAACCCCGAACCCAAATTTTTTAATAAAATGACGTGGGGGGTCCCCCTCAATTCCATACCAGGCCCTTCAATTCTGGTATGGATATTAAGGGGAACCCCGGACAAATTTTTTTTTTAAAAATGGCGTGGGGTCCCCCTCAAAATCTATACCAGAACCTTTAGGTCTGGTATGGATTTTAAGGGGAACCCCGCACCAAAATAAAAAAAAATGGCGTGGGGTCTCCCTAAAAATCCATACCAGACTCTTATCCGAGCATGCAAACTGTCAGGCCGCAGGAAAAGAGGGCGGGACGAGAGAGCGCCCCCCCCTCCTGACCCTTACTAGGCCACATGCCCTCCACATTGGGAGGGTGCTTTGGGGGTAGCCCCCAAAACACCTTGTCCCCATGTTGATGGGGACAAGGGCCTCATCCCCACAACCCTTGCCCGGTGGTTGTGGGCGTCTGCGGGCGGGGGGCTTATCGGAATCTGGATGCCCCCTTTAACAAGGCAACCCCCAGATCCCGGCCCTCCCCCCTGTGTGAAATGGTAAGGGGGTACAAAAGTACCCCTACCATTTTACAAAAAAACTGTCAAAAATGTTAAAATCGACAAGAGACAGTTTTTGACAATTCCTTTATTTAAATGCTTCTTCTTTCTTCTATCTTCTTTCTTCTATCTTCTATCTTCCTTCGGTTTCTTCCTCCATCTTCTTCTTCTTCTGGTTGTTCTGGTTCTTCCTCCGGTGTTCTTGTCCGGCATTTTCCTCTGCGGCGCCGGCGTCTTCTTCCCTTTGGTTCTTAAATAATGGACCACCCGGTGACCCCGCCCCCCTCTGACGCACGGGGACTTGACGGGGACTTCCCTGTGGCATTCCCCGTGACGTCAGAGGGGGGCGGACAGGGAAGTCATTTGTGATCTTCTTGTATTTGTGATAATATTCACGTTTTGTATAAACACTGTTTTCTACTGAATAAAATTATATTTTTATACTACGTACTTGCCGGTAAAGTCCCATAAATCCTTCTTGGGGGGTAACTTTTTATGTGCATTATGGGAGAGGGTATTTATGGAACAGACGCCATGTTTTAGGTCGTTTTACAGCCACCTGCTGGCCCTCCTGGCCGACAGGTATGCGTTAGAGTGCTACCTCTTGGTCCTCCCAGCCCGGAGGCCCATGTCGCTGTGACGCGTGGGTGGGCCCAGAAGCTTGCCTGGGGCCTACCACAGCAGCTGAGGAATGGTCCTAAGCTGTCTATCCAGAGTAAAGAAGCTGGACAACTGGGGAGATCCCAGGGGAGGACCCGTCATGGAAGGATCATGCAGAGTGCTGGTCTAGAGAGGGGCCTGGTGACTTGGTTGGAGGAAGTATACTAAAGTAACTGTTAAGTACCTGGTAGGAGAGCCTGACTGTAGGAGAAGACCTCTCATACAACGCTGGTTCAGGAGCCACTGGAATGGGGACAGTGGTCTCCTGAGCGCAGTGGGGTGGGAGTGCCTGTTGGAGTATAGTCTCTGAAGTAGAAGTAGAGATCCCTCCTGGGATGGCAGGACTGCAGGTGAGAGGAGACTGGAACAGAAGCAGGCTAACACGCTGGACTGCAGGTGAGAGGAGACTGGAACAGCAGCAGGCTGACACACTGGAGGTGAGAGAACCACTAGGCTGAAGCTGAAGGTGCAACAGCAAGTAGGTTGGCAGGCACAAGCAGAGTCAAACAGTCCGGGTCGGCAGGTAACTGGCACAGATAATCACAGCAGGCAAGGCAGAGTCGGTGAGCAGGCAGAGGTCGGCAACGGTAGCAGATTCAGATAGTAGAGAGGTCAGGCAGGCCGGGTCGGGATAGGAGCAGGTCGGATGGTCAAACAAGCCGGGTCAATCAGGTAAGCAATCAGGATACAGGTTCAAGCAGAGTCACAGAGCTGAGACGAAGCAGCAATGTTCCCATGGAACAGGGGAACTTTTATGTGCTGATTGGCGCCAAACCGGCGCTAACGCGGACGCGCGCGCCCGTGCGCGTGCACGCACCCGCGCCGTGCACCCGCGCGCGCCCGAGCGCCGCGCTGATGCACGGCAACAGTGGCAGCTTGGCGCTGTGTCTGAACAGGGACGCGCCGGCTCCTAGACGCATGCAAGCGCCCTGATCTGGTGCTGGTGGATCCCTGACAGTAACTTTACAACATAGTACTGCCGGGTTTGGCTTAAAGGTTCAAGTACTGTGTCTGACGTTCACCGCAAAACCAATAAATCCTGTGGCAGAGGATCGTACGGGTTCATCCCAAGCAAGTTTGTGGCAGAGACTTTGTTCGTGCTACGTGCTGGCTGCTAGGCAAGTGAGAGAGGCCTATCCAGGCGGGCAAAGAGTGTGTCCCACAAGGGGAGCGCATTCTACTGAAATATTCAACACTAAAGGACATTTGTCAAGAATCCTACAGAAAGGTATTTGAGCTTCCCTGCAGTTTCCCTTCTGCCTCTTTCCTGCTACTTCCTTGGTTAATTGTTCAATAAAGCATTGAAAAGAAACTCAAGTGTTTGGTGCATACATCATCCGGAGGTAAACTCAACAGGACCCTAGACCCAGTGCCGGTGAAACAGAGGGAAGGAGAGTGAAGGTAACAAGCCCGCTTAAATCAGCAGCTCCACCGAGAGTTATTGCTACATATATATTATACACTGCACTATATACCCTGCAATGTATTATATATACTACACTGAGTGCACTATATACTCTGAACTGCAGTATATATACTATACAGACTGCACTCTATACTCTGCTGAAAAATTGGGCCTTAAGTGTTGGTCTTGGCAGAACACGGTAAGCCCTCACAGTTACTCTTGTCGGGCGCAGGAATGGGCCCTGCTGTTAAATATTATTTCAAAAATTGTAATTACATGCCCCTGTTAAACAGGGGCAGAAACATTGGGCCTTAGGTGTTGGTGCTGCCAGAACACTGTAACCCCTCACAGTTACTCTTGTTGGGTGCAGGAACGGTCCCTGCTGTTAAATATTATTTCAGAGGCTGCTTGCCCTCATTTAGTGGCCTGTGAGCGTCTGCCTCTCCTTGGAGGCCTTCCAGACATGATGGGTATTTTTTTTTTTTTTTAACACCGCACTACACTGTATTAGAAACTGTACACTGCCAAATGCACTTTATATATAGGCTACGCAGAATGCAGAGTATATATATATATATATATATATATATATATATATACAAAAGTCTGACTGTATATATATATATATATATATATATATATATATATTAAATACACTGCCACTAACTGCGGCCTGCCAGGTTGCGTGCTCGGATAAGGGTCTGGTTTCCCCTTAAAATCCATACCAGATCTGAAGGGTCTGGTGTGGATTTTGGAGGGGGGCCCCTACGTAATTTTTTTAAATTTGGCGCAGGGTTCCCCTTAATTTCCATATCAGACCCGAAGGGGCCTGGTAATGGACTGGGGGGGGGATCCCATGCTCTTTTTTCAATTATCTGTATCTATATTGCAGAGACCCGACAATTCATTACAGCCGCGATCAGTTTTAAATGACAATTTTTCCTTTAGAAATGTCATTTTGCTGTGGTACTGTTCTAAACACGGGATACATGCGTTACGTTACAGGCATACTATAGACACCCCCCCAGGCACAATATTTAAAGGAATATTTCACTTTTATTGTTTCACTTTAAGCATTATTAAAATCACTGCTATCGAAAAAACTGGCTTTTTTAAAACTTTTTTGCATTGATACATGTCCCCTGGGGCAGGACCCGGGTCCCCAAACACTTTTTATGACGATAACAGATGCATATAAGCCTTTAAAATTAGCACTTTTGATTATTCATGTTCATGTCTCATACACTTTAACGGTGTTCATGTGTTCTGCCGAATTTTTTTTTTTTTTTAACTTTGAGAATTTTTATTAGATTTTCATGTTATACAAGATACAGTGTAGTGGAATACAAAGTAGTTTTACAGAAAAGAAAGGAATACAGATTTTTTTTTTTTTTTTTAACAATCAGGAGTGCTTTATTGAAAAGTATAAAATATACAGTACAAGAAAGAGGAGTAACACAGACCATGTGTATATAAGTACATACAAGTGCAGATCATATTTTGATTGGAGGTAATCTCTTGCTCACATAGTTGTTATCATACCATTTTCAAAGCATCTACCGCAATTCAATAAATAATTACTTGTAAAACATACTAGGTATTCCCATCAGATACATCAAAACCTTGTCAGCTCATCCATGGTAACCAAACCTTATCAAATTTCCATGGGCATCCCCTACTAGTGTACGTCAATCTATAGAGGGGCAATGCTTTGTTAATTCTCTTTTCCCAGGAGGATAGGGTCGGGGGTTCAACAGCGGTCCATCTAGCAAGGATCTCTTTTTTTGCGCAATAGAAGAGAAGCGAGATTAATATTTTTGTATGGTGCGACCTGTGTTCATCCTCATGTATTCCCAGCAGGGCTATCTCGGGTGTTTTAGGAACAGACAGGTCCATTCTAAGGTTTAGATGATCATACACTCCCAGCCAAAATTTTGACAAAGCAGGACAGTCCCAAAACATGTGGAGATACGTGCCAATCTGAGATTGACATCTAGGGCAATGAGGATCTCTGTCTGGATATATTTTGGATAACCTCGCCGGGGTAAAGTAAATCCTGTGAAGAAAGTTTATTTGTGTCAGTTTATCCCCTGCTGATATCACCAGTTTGGGACCCTGTTCCAGAGAGGTCTCCCAGTCCTCTCTATCCAACGTAGGGATGTCCAATTTCCAGGTATTCCATAACCTATCCATCTTAGGCAGTTCCCTGGGCAGCAGCAAATTATATATGGCAGATAGGGGTTTCCCCAGGTCCCCACTGGACAACAAGTCTTCTAGCGGATCCAATTGTATTAGTGGCGGGATAGGGAATTGTGCCCGGGTCGCATGACGTAACTGAGCGTACCGGAAAAACATCCATCCCGGGAGCCTATATGTCCTTGACATTAGCGCAAAGGACAACAGTTCTCCATTGGGCATAATGTCTCTTAGGGTTTTGATACCAAATCCTGCCCACAACTGGGGATCAGGAATTGTTCTGTAGTGGGGCAGCTGAGGATTTCCCCAAAGTGGCTGTACCGGCGCCCATCGTCCCACCAAAGAAAAGCCCCTTCTAGCCACTTTCCACACCTGAAGCGTTGCCTTAGTCGGGCCAGGAAGCTCCGCATATGCTTTTACCCCCCTATATACCAGATTTTGGAGATCCTGTAACGAACCCAGCCTCGCCGCCTCCACACATACGGCCGCGTTAGAGCATTTCCCCTCAAACCACCAGTACGTCGTCACAAGCATCGCCGCCCAGTAGTAAAGTTTAAAATTAGGGAGAGCAAGCCCCCCCAGCTGTGTAGGGAGTTGTAGTGTGGTCTTAGCTAGACGCGGAACAGCTGCATTCCAAATGAAGGAGATAATTTGTTTGTCTATTTCCTGAAAGAAGGATGCCGGAAGCCAGATCGGACTATTCCTAAAAAGATAAGTAAATTTAGGCAGAAGCATCATTTTTAAAATGTTTATACGCCCTAGCAAATTCAAGGGTAGTCCAGACAATGCACGGCAACGTTCTTTAAGGAGGTGAAGCAATGGGAGTATATTCAGGTTGTAATATTGGGCAACATCTCTGGATATTCGAACCCCGAGGTACTTAAACTCTGAGACCCACTGGAGGGGCGCACCACCCGTCGCGACAGGGATCCCACCATCCAGAGGGAAAAGGACCGATTTAGACCAGTTTATTCGAATCCCCGATGCAGCACCAAATCTATCAAAGATGGTCAGAGCGGCCAGCAGAGATGGTCCTGCATCATTCAAGTAAAGTAGTGCGTCGTCCGCGTATAATGAGATTTTCTCTTCAAGTCTACCAATCTGCATCCCCCTGATCTCGGAAGACTCCCTGACCAAAATCGCCAGTGGCTCCAGGGCAAGAGCGAACAGACTAGGCGATAGCGGGCACCCCTGGCGTGTGCCTCTGTGGAGTGGGAAGGGGTCAGATATCCTGTCGTTGGTACGCACCCTAGCCCTCGGTGCTCTGTACAGAAGTTTGACCCATAGGCGAAAGCCAGGACCAAAACCAAATCTCTCCAACACTTCTCCAAGAAAGTCCCACTCCACAGAGTCAAACGCCTTCTCAGCATCTAAGGAGGCGATCACTCTATCCCCACAGTTATCATGGGCAATGGACAGGTTGAGGAAAAGACGCCTAATATTAATGTCTGTCCCCTTACCCGGCATAAAACCGGTCTGATCAACGTGGATCAATGTGGAAATGATTGAGGACAGGCGGGTGGCAAGGATTTTTGCTAGAATTTTGGTATCCACGTTAAGTAATGAGATGGGCCGGTAGGACGCACACTCCTGAGGATCCTTACCCTGTTTATGGATCAGGACTATGACCGCCTCCTCCATGGACTCCGGTAAAGCACCCCTCCCCGCAATTGCAGCAAAAAGTGACGTAAGTTTAGGAGCAATCAGCTCCATATTCTGAGAGTAGAACTCCGTGGGTAAGTATTTCTGTATATATCTAAAGACAAGAGACCTCTTGACGGCTGAATTTAATCCCCTGACATTCCACGAAATAATAGAGATGTCAGCCATTAAACAATTTGCCAGAAGAAACTTGTATCAGGATCCGCAAGTCCCACCCATCCTCCAAACCACTGAAAGGATAGCATATCCCAGTATCATGTACTCTATACAGAAATGAACCTAAGCCTGTATCTACAATTAATTCGTACTGTAGTGAAGGGTATCTTATCCCTCTTGTATCATGAGCAACTCCTCGTTTAGAAAAACCAAGAACACATTCAACTCCCTTGTGTCTGCAACGGCAGAAACCTTCCCCCCCTCCCCCACACCCCCTTAAAACTGGTGATGTGTCAGTACCCATAAAACCCAACTATTACAACCGTAGTAGGGGCGTGGACTCAAATACGATGAAGTTGTCTAGCCAGACAACAGAGATGCTTACAAGACATAAATTATAACAGCCCATTTCTCCTGAACTGATGCAGGGGCACATATCTTAGTTACAGTGTGGAGGCTCTGAGCACCCTCTCATTTAACTCAGCCAATAACGAAAACATATATCATGTGTTATAAAGATTCATATCACCTGGGCTGTTGCAGGGGTAAATATCTTAGTTACAATGCCCAAGTATTAGGCGCACTCTTTCTTAACTTGGTTACTAACAACCATAACGTACAGTAAGTGTAACAATTCTCCTGGATTGATTGCAGGGGCACATTTCTTAATAACAGCATTACCATACCAGATGCAATCGCTTCAAACTGCAATGCAGAGAATAAAAAAATATATAAGGTACAGTAATCCTTTCTTAATAGTTATCATGGGGGCACCTATTCAAGAAAAAAGGGAAAATAAAACCAAAACCAGAAAAATATAAAATAGGACCCCCCCTCTCTCCTGGAGACTATCTGCAGGTTAGTTATCGCCCAGTAGCTGCTCTCAGCATTTGCAAAGTCCTAGCAGACATCAGGATCTAAAGTTCAATAGGTCATTGCATGCAAATCCCCTGTGGCACTGCACTGGATAGTCTTTCCAACGGCATCCTTATCCCACACAGCGATCAGAACAGCGACTGGTGCAATGGGATAGCTCCTAGAGGGTCATCCATGGGTCAACCTTCCTCTGTTCTAGGTGTGCACAAAAAGTTTTTCCAGCCAAGGCATCCAGAGTAGCGAGCTAGCAGAAAACCAGATGCTTGCACCAAGGTCACCATCGCTGTGTAAAAGTAGTAGATAGCAGCTTAGCGCATAAGGAGATGATAACTACATTGTGATCTCAGTGTCAAACCAGGAGGAAAAGAAAGCAAGCACTAAATTAACGGTGTTGTGGGAGAGCCTCGAGCCAGGTGGCAGCCTCCCGGGGAGATGTAAAGAATTTAACCGACTCCCCATCCTGTACCCTCAGTCTGGCCGGAAAAAGTATGCTATACTTAATGTTCCGTGCTCTAAGTGAAGCTTTCACTTGGTCAAAAGACCTACGCAATTTCTGTGTCTCAACAGAATAGTCTGGAAAAAAAAGCAGGTTTGCATTTTGGAACTTTACTTCACCTACCCTGCGCGCCTCTCTCAGTACCGCATCCCGGTCCCTGAAGTTAAGCATACGGAAGATCAGGGTGCGGGGGTTGGATCCAGGCGGCCCGGGAACAGGAGGGACCCAATGCGCTCGTTCCACCGTGTAAAAGGGGGAAAACTGCGCCGCTGGGAGCAGGGTTTTCAGTAGTTCCTCCACAAGGACCGTAGGATTTTTCCCCTTTGCTCCTTCTGGCATGCCGACAATCCGAAGATTGTTTCTTCGGTTCCGGTTCTCGGAATCATCTACTTTGTATTCTAGAGCCCAGACTTTCGTCTGTAGCGTGCGGATGGATGCTGAATGGTCCGTGACCGCGTCCTCGGTCAGGCCTACCCGCTCCTCCACCTCCGACACTCTCGACCGAAGCTTGTCCTGGTCTTGTCTAATCAGACTCACGTCCAGCTGCACAGATTCGATCTTGCCCGTCAGAGCAGCCTGGCAGGAGGTGATCGCAGCCATAACCTCCGGGAATCCGAGCTGTGCCGTCTCCGTCGGGTCTGCGGCCTCTGTCTGAGACGCCATGTTGGATATCCTCCTGGGGGATTCCGCCACGTGTGAGTCCACAATCGGGGCTATATCGTCCAGATTTTGCAGGAATCGTAACTTTTTGGCCCGCCGACGTGTTCTATATGGCATTCAGGCAATTATAGGAGGTTCCCCTCGCGAAGTATTAGCCAGGAGTCAGGATATTAAGATGTCTAGCAGCAGAGCTCCAAGGAACACGTCCTCCTAGGTCGCCATCTTGGCCACGCCCCAATACAGATTTACATGGAGCAAAAAAATAAAAGTAAAATTGAGTATTCTTGGTTCATTACATCAACAGTTGAGAACTAGGGATGAGCTTCGTGTTCGAGTCGAACCCATGTTCGACTCGAACATCGGCTGTTCGGTCGTTCGCCGAATTGCGAACGATATGGGCTGTTCGCGCCAAATTCGTGTGGCGCGTCACGGCCCATAATTCACTGCGACATCGCAGTGCATTGCTGGCTGATGATTGGCCAAGCATGTACTATGACCCGCATGCTTGGCCAAGCACAGCGCCGCCTGAACAGAGAGCCATAATTGGCCAAAGCCAAGGAGGCTTTGGCCAATTATGGCTCAGGGGATTTAGTACACGCCCCACACTATATAAGGCCGCCTGCACGGCGGCCCTGTGCAGTGTGTTCCAGTGTGCTGAGAGATAGAGAGAGACAGTGTCATTTCATTTGAGAAACAGAAGAGAGAGGCGCCTCTGGGTGTAGACTAAAAACAGATTTTATTCATAAAAAGATAGTGATGGTCAAACTCACATGTTAGAAGTCATCAGAAAGGCATGAGAATGTGAGCAGGTACTGGAGAAAACATCATCCATCAGGAAATCAGATCAGTCAAAACAACTCCTGGCTGGGGGCTCTGCCTGTGTGTGAGGGGAGGTACCGCTGAGATGTAAGGCCGGCCGCAGCGGCGTATTTTACCTGAGAGTTTCACAGTGTCTGAAAAAGTAATGGGGGAAAGTAAGGTATACATTTGTTCAAGGGTCGCATACCTATTGCTTGCTATGGCAGAAACAATATCCATGATTGTATGATCAGACACCAAAAAAACAATAAATAAAAAGAAAAAGAAAAGATAGGGGTGGGGGGGGGGAGAGGGAAGGGGAGGGAAAGGAAAGGACGGGCAGAGGGGGAGTGGTGGTAAAATTGTTGTAATTATACAATAACCAGTATGCAGCACAAGAGGTTTCAGCAGAATACAGTATACAAGTAAAGGCGCAGAGAACTGGAGATGACAATAAGAACAACAAAAAACAGGGGGGTGGGGAGAGAACTGAAGTCTTCCCTGTCTTACAATAAATTAAATAAATAGTGTCCACATGTATACATCCATAGAGAGAAAATGTATCACATTATCACATGTGGGGCATGATCTCACAGTCATATGTAGATAAAGGGATGCAAAGATCCAAGGGATGGTAAGTCCACAAATAGGGCTGCCTTCATCAAGAAACGAAACCACATTCCAAATCCTAAGGAGAAACAGAAGAGAGAGGCGCCTCTGGGTGTAGACTAAAAACAGATTTTATTCATAAAAAGATAGTGATGGTCAAACTCACATGTTAGAAGTCATCAGAAAGGCATGAGAATGTGAGCAGGTACTGGAGAAAACATCATCCATCAGGAAATCAGATCAGTCAAAACAACTCCTGGCTGGGGGCTCTGCCTGTGTGTGAGGGGAGGTACCGCTGAGATGTAAGGCCGGCCGCAGCGGTGACAGATCACAATACAAGTCAGAGAGCATGGAGGACGGAAAAACATCCGGCGAGGAGTGATGACGTCACAGATCGAGCGACGCGTTGCAGGGCGTACGGGCTGTGGTGACAAGACAGCCGCGCCCCTTCATCAGGCTATAGATGGATGGGATTGGATGGCTTAAGAAGTGGGAGGTGGGAGGGAGGGCCAGGGCAGGAAATGTGATGATTGGTCTAGATAAAAGGAAGGGGAGGAACAAAAACGGAACTAAAGGAAATGGTCAATACAAAAACAATCAGAAGTGTCAGCAATGAAGTGTATAGCAGGAAAGCATGGCGGTGATTAAGGGACAAATGTGTAAAAAGAAGAAATGGGCTGATATGTGAAAATAGAGAATTGACTATTGAAAAAATGATAAGGGTATATAACTAGGAAAACTGATTAGAAAGATAATTGATATATGGATATATGGATGAATATAGGATAATAATAATAAGGAAACTAATGGGGAGATTAATGTGAATATATGAATACCGAATAATAATGATGATGAGGACATAAGAACTAATAAGGGAATTAAATGGTATGTGGACATATAAATGTAGAGGTAGGATGAGTCTGGGGAGGGAAAAGGCAAGTATATATAAATGAATATAAATGGATATAAATGAATGCATAGGTAAAAAAAGTCTGGGGAGGGAAAAAAAACAAAACAAACATATATAAATAAATATATATGTGTATACCGTATAATAAATAATTATAATAGGACTGGAAAAAAGAGGACAACGGTATATGAATATATATACCATACAATAGTAAGGGGGGGAGGGGGGGGGAAAGCGTGTATCTCTCCATCACACACAAATCAGGCCTTATGTAAAAACACAATCATTTAAAAAAGAGATCCAGTTATTAATAGGTGGTGATTGGTAAAAAATTATTATTAAGTTTGTTATTGCATATGTGTATGTATGTATGCGCACGCGAAAATGCGCACGCACACAGCACCCACATGTACACAAATGCAAAGCACAATACAGGACCTAAAATTCCTAAAATGATCGTACAAAACCTGTAGGGGTACAATTTAATAAATAAAAAACAAAAATAAAAATAAAAAATAATAAAAATATATATTAAAATATATATATATGAAAAAGTTAAAGGATGGTGGAGATCTCTATACTTTCATTAATTCCTCCTGGCGATAGGGCATCCAAAGTGTATATCCAAAAGGTTTCTCTAGAACAGAGCTTCTTAAATCTCTCAGCGGGGGACAAAGATCTGGGGATCTGTTCGATTACCCATACCCTAAGTCCCGCTGTCGAGCTCTGATGGGCCACCGCAAAGTGTCTAGGGACACTGTGTGGGTCAGTGCCTCCTTCAATCAGCCTTCTGTGCTCACCGAACCTCTGTCTGAGAGCCCTGATGGTACGGCCTACATAAATCAGCCCGCATGGGCAACTCAGACCATAAACTACGAAGTCTGATGAGCAGTTAAAGAAGTCTTTCAACATGTAGGCTTTGCCTTTGGTAATAAAAGACTTTTGTCCATGATGGACAAAATGGCAAGTTTTACAAAAGGCCTTACGACACTGGTACATACCCACCAGAGGTATAAGTATAGGTACAGCAGGAGAGGGTGCAGTGGATTTGAGCTTGCTGGGGGCGATTTTACTCTTTAGATTAGGGGCCCTACGGTATGTGACTTTGGGATGTGAAGGTAGTACAGCTGAAAGGTGGGGATCCTGTTGTAGAATGTCCCAATGTTTAGATAGAATTTTTTCCATATGTTTATATTTGTGATGGAAAGTGGTTACAAATCTACTGGAACAGTCTTTGGGAGATGTATTGCCTCTGGGAGGTTTGCCATGAAGGTAATGATTGTAGGCTTCATCAACCAAAGGCTCTGGATATTGTTTATCCAGAAATTTCCTTTTTAAATTAACACTAAGTTCAGTGTAATCCGAATCTTTTGTGCAGTTTTGTCGAAGACGACAAAACTGCCCTTTTGGGATGTTGGTAATCCATTTCGGAAAATGGCAACTCTTGTAGTGCAAATACGAGTTGCCTGCGGTAGGCTTAGTGTAATTCTTAGAGGTGATAATTGAACCTTCGTGTCCCAATTCTAGATCCAAGAAGGCTATGGTGGCACAATCTGTGACTGATGTAAATGAAAGTCCATAGGGATTATCGTTGCAATGTTTCACAAAAGGAGTAATGAGCTCAGAATCACCATCCCAGATGATAATCAGGTCATCAATGTACCTACCAAAAAACACTATGTTGGCTGCAAAAGGGTTATGATTAGGGATGAGCCGAACACCCCCCGGTTCGGTTCGCACCAGAACCCGCGAACGGACCGCAAGTTCGCACGAACGTTAGAACCCCATTGACGTCTATGGGACTCGAACGTTCGAAATCAAAAGTGCTCATTTTAAAGGCTAATTTGCATGGTATTGTCCTAAAAAGGGTGTGGGGACCCGGGTCCTACCCCAGGGGACATGTATCAATGCAAAAAAAACTTTTAAAAACGACCGTTTTTTCGGGAGCAGTGATTTTAATGATGCTTAAAGTAAAAAAAAAAAAGTGAAATATTCCTTTAAATATCGTACCTGGGGGGTGTCTATAGTATGCCTGTAAAGTGACGCGTGTTTCCCATGTTTAGAACAGTCCCTGCACCAAATGTCATTTTTAAAGGAAAAAATCTCATTTAAAACTGCTTGCGGGTTTAATGTCATGTCGGGTCCTGGCAATATGGATGAAAATCAGTGAGACAAACGGCATGGGTACCCCCCAGTCCATTACCAGGCCCTTTGGGTCTTGTATGGATATTAAGGGGAACCCCGCACCCAAATTAAAATAAGGAAAGGTCCCTATATACTCTGAACAGCAGTATACAGGCGGTGCAAACAAGACAGGGACTGTAGGTTTGTTGTTAAGTAGAATCTGTTTGTAATTTTGAACATTTTTAACGTGTTTAGCTCCAGCCAAAAAATCTTTTCTAAGCTTTTTGGAAAACATAGGGAAGGGTTATCACCCCTGTGACATTTGTTTTGCGTCTTTCCTCCTCTTCAGAAGATTTCACCTCACTTTTTTGTCCCAATGAAAAATGTTTTTTGAAAATTTGGGTTTTTTTGTGGAACAAGGATTGGAAAGCATCAGTGGAAAGGAGAAATTGTTTTCCCATATTAACTCTTACATGAGAGAATTTCCCTTCCTAGGGGTAGATTTCATCTCACTTCCTGTTGTCTCCTTCCGTTTGCAAGTAGGAGTCGTTTGTAAGTTAGATGTTTGAAAGTAGGGTCCTGCCCTATATACTCAGCAGAAATTTGGGCCTTAGGTGTTGCTGTGGCCAAAACACTGTAAGCCCTCACAGGGCCCTGCTGTGAAATATTAGATCAAGAATTGTAATTACATGCCCCTGTTGAACAGGAGCTGAAAAATTAGGCCTTAGGCACTGGTGCTGGTGCCACAACACTGCAACCCCTCACAGACACTCTAGTTGGAACGCAGGAACGAGCCCTGCTGCAAAGTATTGCATCAAAAATTGTAATTACACGCCCCTGTTAGACAGAGGCAGAAAAATTGGGCCTTAGGCACTGGTGCTGGTGCCACAACACTGCAACCCCTCACAGACACTCTAGTTGGAACGCAGGAACGAGCCCTGCTGCAAAGTATTGCATCAAAAATTGTAATTACACGCCCCTGTTAGACAGGGGCAGAAAAATTGGGCCTTAGGCACTGGTGCTGGTGCCACAACACTGCAACCCCTCACAGACACTCTAGTTGGAACGCAGGAACGAGCCCTGCTGCAAAGTATTGCATCAAAAATTGTAATTACACGCCCCTGTTAGACAGGGGCAGAAAAATTGGGCCTTAGGCACTGGTGCTGGTGCCACAACACTGCAACCCCTCACAGACACTCTAGTTGGAACGCAGGAACGAGCCCTGCTGCAAAGTATTGCATCAAAAATTGTAATTACACGCCCCTGTTAGACAGAGGCAGAAAAATTGGGCCTTAGGCACTGGTGCTGGTGCCACAACACTGCAACCCCTCACAGACACTCTAGTTGGAACGCAGGAACGAGCCCTGCTGCAAAGTATTGCATCAAAATTTGTAATTACACGCCCCTGTTAGACAGGGGCAGAAAAATTGGGCCTTAGGCACTGGTGCTGGTGCCACAACACTGCAACCCCTCACAGACACTCTAGTTGGAACGCAGGAACGAGCCCTGCTGCAAAGTATTGCATCAAAAATTGTAATTACACGCCCCTGTTAGACAGGGGCAGAAAAATTGGGCCTTAGGCACTGGTGCTGGTGCCACAACACTGCAACCCCTCACAGACACTCTAGTTGGAATGCAGGAACGAGCCCTGCTGCAAAGTATTACATCAAAAATTGTAATTACACGCCCCTGTTATACAGGGGCTGAAAAATTGTGCCTTAGGCACTGGTGGTGGCGCCCAGAACCAAAAATGTTCTTACAAGCTATCAGCGTGATGATTGAGGAGGAAAAGGATAATTACTCAGGGATAGTCACTCAGCATCAGCATAGGCAGTCTTTGAAGGGATCTGAAAAAAATTATTCAGTTACATCAGCATCAGGTGCTTGGTAGCTGGTGGTGATCCAAGACTGATTCATTTTTATGAAGGTCAGCCGATCGACCGAGTCAGTGGACAGACGCACCCTGTGATCGGTTACCACGCCTCCAGCAGCACTGAATGTGCGTTCCGAAAGAACGCTGGATGCAGGACAGGCCAGTAGCTCAATTGCATACTGTGCAAGCTCTGGCCAGTGATCCATCCTCAAGACCCAGTAACCCAGAGGATTTTCGGTGGGAAAGGTGTCCAAGTCTGATCTTGCCCCTAGGTATTCCTGCACCATGTAAAACAGACGCTGGCGATGGTTGCTGGAACCGATCATACCTTGGGGCTGCGGACCAAAAAATTGTCTGAACGCATCGGTCAGACGGCCACCTTCTCCACCGCTCCTTCTTTGACTGACCGAAGCCTCAGCAACACGTTGTCCAGAAACAGGAGTTTGTAACCTCCCAGTCTCTGGGAGCGCGTTGCACAGACCTTTCTGCAAGGCCTCCCGAAGATGTTTCATCCTCTGCTCCCTCTGCGATGGCAAGATAAGGTCCGCAACCTTACCCTTGTAACGTGGATCAAGGAGGGTTGCCAGCCAGTATTGGTCCTTCTCCTTGATACCACGAATACGAGGATCCTTACGCAGGCTTTGCAGGATCAGGGAGGCCATGCAGCGTAGGTTTGCTGAGGCATTCGGTCCGGAGTCCTCTGGGTCACTAAGGACAACAACGTCCGCAGCCACCTCCTCCCAGCCACGTACAAGTCCATGTGTTCCTTGGGACTGATCCCTTAAAGACTGCTGATGCTGAGTGCCAGGCTCCACCTCCATACTGACACAATCTTCCTCCTCCTCCTCCTCCTCGTCCTCTTCCTGTGTGATCGGCGGGCACGCAGGAACACTGTCTGGATAAAGGGGGCCTTGAGAGCTAAGGAAGTCCTCCTCTTCCTGCCTCTGTTCTGCCTCAAGTGCCCTGTCCATTATTCCACGCAGCGTGTGCTCCAACAGGTGGACAAGGGGGACAGTGTCACTGATGCATGCACTGTCAGTGCTCACCATCCTCGTGGCCTCCTCGAATGGTGACAGGACAGTGCATGCATCCCTGATCATGGCCCACTGGCGTGGGGAAAAAAAACCAAGGTCCCCTGACCCTGTCCTGGTGCCATAGTCGCACAGGTACTCATTGATGGCCCTCTGCTGCGTGTGCAGCCGCTGCAGCATGGCCAATGTCGAGTTCCACCTGGTGGGCATGTCACAGATTAGGCGGTTCTTGGGCAGGTTAAACTCCTTTTGGAGGTCCGTCAGCCGAGCACTGGCATTATATGACCGGCGGAAATGCACACAGACTTTCCTGGCCTGCCTCAGGACATCCTGTAAGCCCGGGTACCTGCCCAAGAACCGCTGCACCACCAAGTTAAGGACGTGAGCCAAACAGGGCACATGGGTCAGTTGTCCCTGTCGGAGGGCAGAGAGGAGGTTGGTGCCATTGTCGCAAACCACCATTCCTGCCTTAAGTTGGCGTGGCGTCAACCACCTCTGAACCTGCCCCTGCAGAGCTGACAGAACCTCTGCCCCAGTGTGGCTCCTGTCCCCCAAGCACACCAGCTCAAGCACCGCATGGCATCTTTTGGCCTGCGTACTTGCGTAGCCCCTTGAACGCCTACGGAGCACCGCTGGTTCCGAGGAAGAGGCCATGGAGGAAGAAGAAGAGGAGGGGGTGGAGGAGAGAGGTGTGTCACAATCAGCATTTTGGAGGCGTGGTGGCGGAACAACCTCCAACACTACTGCACCTTGTCCTGCATCCTTCCCAGCTGCCAGCAGAGTCACCCAATGCGCCGTGAAACTTAAGTAACGTCCCTGTCCATGCCTGCTGGACCATGAGTCAGCGGTAATATGCACCTTACCGCTGACCGCCCTGTCCAGCGAGGCATGGACATTGCCTTCCACATGCCGGTAGAGAGCTGGAATCGCCTTCCGTGAGAAAAAGTGGCGTTTGGGTACCTGCCACTGAGGAACCGCACATTCCACAAACTCACGGAAGGGGGCAGAGTCTACCAACTGAAAAGGCAGCAGTTGAAGTGCTAGCAATTTTGCCAAGCTAGCATTCAACCGCTGGGCATGTGGATGGCTGGGAGCAAACTTCTTTCGGCGGTGCAGCAGCTGGGGCAGGGAAATTTGCCTGGTACAATCTGGCGTCGGTGTACCAAAAGCAGATTGCCCACAAGTACTTGGCTGTGACACACCTAATTCTACACCTTCATTCCTCTCACTGCAGGTCTCAGAGAGGACTGAAGGTCTAGTGGGGTTGGAAATCTCAGCTGATGAGGAGCAAGGAGAGATCCTCTTTGTTCTTTGGTGTGGGTCTTTTAGATATGCTTGCCAACGAACTGCATGGCAGGTCAACATATGTCTGGTCAAGCATGTGGTACCCAAGCGGGAGATGTTTTGGCCACGCGAGATACGCTTGAGACATATGTTGCAAATAGCAGCGGTGCGATCTGATGCACTCGTCTCAAAAAAGGCCCACACCAAAGAACTTTTTGAATAACGCGCAGAGACTGCAGCGCCCTGCACATGTGGAGCTTTGGGGTGTGATGCAGTCAATGTGCTGCCCTTAGGCTGGCCCCTGGAGGGCATCCTGCCTCGTTGGTGATGTGCCGCCTCCTCCTCCTCCTCCTCCTCCTCTCTCCTATCAGGCACCCACGTTGAGTCAGTGACCTCATCATCCCCTCCCTCCTCATCACTGGAGCAAACCTGGCAGTATGCTGCAGCAGGGGGAGCATGACTGCCAGATTGCTGTCCTTCTTGGGCACCCCCTCTGTCCGTGCTCATGTTACTGCCTTCATCGAGCTCAGTATCATCATCAGAGCCTTCCAAACGCTGGGCATCCTCCTGGAGCATGTACCCAACACTGTGGTCAAACAGTTCGAGGGAATCCTCATGAGGACATGGTGGAGCTAGGGAAGGAGTCACTGATGACATTGAGCTGAGGGAAGAGGCCGCTGCTTTGCCAGACAAAGCACCCTGGGCATGGGTGAGAGAGGATGAGGAGGATGAGGACGGCTTGGTCATCCACTCGACCAAGTTTTCTGCATGTTGCGGCTCAACACGGCCAGCTGCCGAAAAAAAGGCCAAGCGTGTCCCATGGCCACGGGCTGATGAGGATGCACCGTCTCCACGACCAGCACTAGACACAGAGCCTGCTTGCCCTCTCTTATTGGCTTGTGACTGTCTGCCTCTCCTTCTTGGCCTTCCAGACATACTAATGGCCTGTAGCTGCACTAAGCTGGGATAGAACACCTGTAATTTTCTTCAGGTAGCTTTATATACTGTAACCAGACAAGCCTGCCTGTCAGTAGGAAGATAACAGGAACGGATCTAGCTGAACACTGTGAGCAGGACGCACTGCACTAAATGTAAATAGCAGGAACGGATCTAGCTGAACACTGTGAGCAGGACGCACTGACTGCACTAAATGTAAATAGCAGGAACGGATCTAGCTGAACACTGTGAGCAGGACGCACTGCACTAAATGTAAATAGCAGGAACAGATCTAGCTGAACACTGTGAGCAGGACGCACTGCACTAAATGTAAATAGCAGGAACGGATCTAGCTGAACACTGTGAGCAGGACGCACTGACTGCACTAAATGTAAATAGCAGGAACAGATCTAGCTGAACACTGTGAGCAAGACGCACTGCACTAAATGTAAATAGCAGGAACAGATCTAGCTGAACACTGTGAGCAGGACGCACTGCACTAAATGTAAATAGCAGGAACGGATCTAGCTGAACACTGTGAGCAGGACGCACTGATTGCACTAAATGTAAATAGCAGGAACAGATCTAGCTGAACACTGTGAGCAGGACGCACTGCACTAAATGTAAATAGTAGGAACAGATCTAGCTGAACACTGTGAGCAGGACGCACTGCACTAAATGTAAATAGCAGGAACGGATCTAGCTGAACACTGTGAGCAGGACGCACTGCACTAAATGTAAATAGCAGGAACGGATCTAGCTGAACACTGTGAGCAGGACGCACTGACTGCACTAAATGTAAATAGCAGGAACAGATCTAGCTGAACACTGTGAGCAGGACGCACTGCACTAAATGTAAATAGCAGGAACGGATCTAGCTGAACACTGTGAGCAGGACGCACTGACTGCACTAAATGTAAATAGCAGGAACGGATCTAGCTGAACACTGTGAGCAGGACGCACTGACTGCACTAAATGTAAATAGCAGGAACAGATCTAGCTGAACACTGTGAGCAGGACGCACTGCACTAAATGTAAATAGCAGGAACAGATCTAGCTGAACACTGTGAGCAGGACGCACTGCACTAAATGTAAATAGCAGGAACGGATCTAGCTGGACACTGTGAGCAGGACGCACTGACTGCACTAAATGTAAATAGCAGGAACGGATCTAGCTGAACACTGTGAGCAGGACGCACTGACTGCACTAAATGTAAATAGCAGGAACAGATCTAGCTGAACACTGTGAGCAGGACGCACTGCACTAAATGTAAATAGCAGGAACGGATCTAGCTGAACACTGTGAGCAGGACGCACTGCACTAAATGTAAATAGCAGGAACGGATCTAGCTGAACACTGTGAGCAGGACGCACTGCACTAAATGTAAATAGCAGGAACGGATCTAGCTGAACACTGTGAGCAGGACGCACTGCACTAAATGTAAATAGCAGGAACAGATCTAGCTGAACACTGTGAGCAGGACGCACTGCACTAAATGTAAATAGCAGGAACGGATCTAGCTGAACACTGTGAGCAGGACGCACTGACTGCACTAAATGTAAATAGCAGGAACAGATCTAGCTGAACACTGTGAGCAGGACGCACTGCACTAAATGTAAATAGCAGGAACGGATCTAGCTGAACACTGTGAGCAGGACGCACTGACTGCACTAAATGTAAATAGCAGGAACGGATCTAGCTGAACACTGTGAGCAGGACGCACTGACTGCACTAAATGTAAATAGCAGGAACGGATCTAGCTGAACACTGTGAGCAGGACGCACTGCACTAAATGTAAATAGCAGGAACAGATCTAGCTGAACACTGTGAGCAGGACGCACTGCACTAAATGTAAATAGCAGGAACGGATCTAGCTGAACACTGTGAGCAGGACGCACTGACTGCACTAAATGTAAATAGCAGGAACGGATCTAGCTGAACACTGTGAGCAGGACGCACTGCACTAAATGTAAATAGCAGGAACAGATCTAGCCTAATCTAGCTAACTCAAATCAAATGACACTGTCTGTCTCTCTCTCTATCAGCACACCGGAACACACTACACAGGGCCGCCGTGCAGGCGGCCTTATATAGTGTGGGGCGTGTACTAAATCCCCTGAGCCATAATTGGCCAAAGCCACCCTGGCTTTGGCCAATTACAGCTCTCTCTACTGACGGCGCTGTGATTGGCCAAGCATGCGGGTCATAGTGCATGCTTGGCCAATCATCAGCCAGCAATGCACTGCGATGCCGCAGTGAATTATGGGCCGTGACGCGCCACACGAATTTGGCGCGAACGGCCCATAACGTTCGCAATTCGACGGACGGTCGAACAGCCGATGTTCTAGTCGAACATGGGTTCGACTCGAACACGAAGCTCATCCCTAGTTATGATTATAAATATATTCGTTTTCCCAAAAGCCCATAGCCAAATTGGCGTAGGACGGAGCAAAGTTAGCTCCCATCGCCGTACCTTGTATTTGTTGATAAAAATCTCCATTGAAAATAAAATAATTATGCGTCAGGCAGAACTCTGTAGCCTCTATGATAAATCTGGCCTGACGCATGTTCATCAAAGGATCCGTGGATAAGGATTGCTCCAAAGCCATCAATCCAAACTGGTGTGGAATAGAGGTATATAGGGAACATACATCGAGTGAGAGCCACACGTAAGAGGACTCCCATCTATAAGAAGACAGGAGTTCTAAAAGATGCGTTCCATCACGTATGTATGACCGTAAAGATGAGACTATAGGTTGTAGGAATTGGTCTATGTACAAACTGAAACCCGTAGTGACGCTGTCCATTGCTGCCACAATAGGTCTGCCGGGAGGATCTACTAGGCTTTTATGGATCTTGGGTAGATAGTAGAAATAAGGGATTTGATAGAAAGATTTCCGCAAGAATGAACTTTCTGTTTTCGTGATGATATCTTCTTTCAGAGCAGTGTTTATAAGAATATCAGCCTCCAGTGCAAATTCTGCAGTGGGGTCTTTCTTAAGTTTAGCATATGTAGCTCTATCTGAAAGGAGTCGATGGGATTCCCTTAGATAGTCAGACCTATTGAGCAACACTATACCACCCCCCTTGTCAGCTGACTTGATCACCAAGTCTTCGGCAAGAGTAAGGTGGTTCAGCGCTGTGATTTCAGAGGGTGAAAGATTATTAACTTTGGATGTATAGTTGCACATTTTTAATAAGTCTGCATAGACCACTCTATAGAAACTCTCTATATATGGACCTTTGGATTGAGTTGGAAAAAAGATGGACTTGGGTTTTAGTGTGGAACGTATGATCGGCGGAGATGAAGCTAGATGTTGTGTAAGCATTAGTGATGTGAGTTCATCACAATCAAACATACCCAAGTCCTCAATGTTGTGGTCAGGAAGCTCTATACTGAGATCTGATGAAACAGTAGAGGGTGTGGTCGAAGTCTGAATGGTAGATACGCTATCAGTATTCTGATCTTTAAGTAGTTTTATCTGAAAATGTCTCTTCAAGGTCAGTTTGCGTATATAGCTGTTTAAATCCTTGAAGAAAACAAAGGGATTAGGTTTATTAACCGGAGCAAAATTCAGTCCGTGATTGAGAAGAGAAATATCAGCAGGGGACAACGTATAGGAGGATAAATTAAAAATCTTTACCGTTTTGGGTGTTTCAATGTGTTGACCTGTTTTCCTAGTTCGTCCTCCTCTGCAACCTCTTCTGTGAGCTTTCTTTTTCTTGATATGGAGGCCGGAGGAGGACCGAACACTAAAAAAGGGGAGGTAGAGCTGTGCGCTGTGGGAGCATTATGGATATTCGGTAACGGGGTATCTAAAGGTGGTGGGTTTTCCCTCAGGGGTTCTGCTGGTACCGTAGGCCTAAGATCTAAAGTGGCTGGATGATCAATATGTTTAGAACTGGTAGGAATGGTGGTGGAGATCTCACCAACATTATTACAGGTGGAAGAACCATCTCTGGGGACATAGGATATGGGAGTGGGTGAGGAACTACAAGAAGTACTTGATCTATTATAAAATTGGTTAAGAGCATTAATCAACTCCAGATTCTTATTTTTATATTTGTTGGAGGTTTGTTTATTTGGCATATTTGACGAATGGTTGGAAATATTAGGCGATCTGGAAACACGTGAAGTACGTGAGGAAGATGGATGAGAAGAAGAATGGATCAAGGAATTCTTGAGCTGTCTAACAGGAATAATAGCATCATATGGTTTGATATCTAACAAGGAAGGAATAGGGGGATTGGAAAGCGCCTGATCACATCCATTCTGTTCAGATGAATGTGAGGTGGTCATACTGAAGGATAGAGAGGAACTAGGTATGGATTTATTCTTTTTGTTCCAAGAGAAGACCTTATTGGAGTTGTAATCCTCCAAATCACGTTTAAATTTCCCCATCTTAACACTAATGAAAGCATCCTCATCTTTTTTAGTTTTCTCTTTCAATATCTCAAGCCATAGCTGTGGAATATGAACTTGAAAACTGACAATATCTTTAATGATAGCTTGGACTTGCTGGGTAAAGATATTGAGCTTATTGGCTCTATGGGAAATGAATATTCCCATCCACTTAGTCGTGCAGAATTCTGCAATGTTGGCCCATTCTCTGGTATTATCTGCGCTAAAACCGCTAGGGCAGTCTTTAGTTACTCGTAGTCCTCTAGGTGAAATTTTCACATCAATATATTGTTGTAGAAAGAATTTATCCCACCACTGAAAGTTGGTGGTGTGGATTATTCTTTCAAGTTGTTTAAATTTGCCGCACAGACTGTGGCGTATTTTACCTGAGAGTTTCACAGTGTCCGAAAAAGTAATGGGGGAAAGTAAGGTATACATTTGTTCAAGGGTCGCATACCTATTGCTTGCTATGGCAGAAACAATATCCATGATTGTATGATCAGACACCAAAAAAACAATAAATAAAAAGAAAAAGAAAAGATAGGGGTGGGGGGGGGGGAGAGGGAAGGGGAGGGAAAGGAAAGGACGGGCAGAGGGGGAGTGGTGGTAAAATTGTTGTAATTATACAATAACCAGTATGCAGCACAAGAGGTTTCAGCAGAATACAGTATACAAGTAAAGGCGCAGAGAACTTGAGATGACAATAAGAACAACAAAAAACAGGGGGGTGGGGAGAGAACTGAAGTCTTCCCTGTCTTACAATAAATTAAATAAATAGTGTCCACATGTATACATCCATAGAGAGAAAATGTATCACATTATCACATGTGGGGCATGATCTCACAGTCATATGTAGATAAAGGGATGCAAAGATCCAAGGGATGGTAAGTCCACAAATAGGGCTGCCTTCATCAAGAAACGAAACCACATTCCAAATCCTAAGGAGAAACAGAAGAGAGAGGCGCCTCTGGGTGTAGACTAAAAACAGATTTTATTCATAAAAAGATAGTGATGGTCAAACTCACATGTTAGAAGTCATCAGAAAGGCATGAGAATGTGAGCAGGTACTGGAGAAAACATCATCCATCAGGAAATCAGATCAGTCAAAACAACTCCTGGCTGGGGGCTCTGCCTGTGTGTGAGGGGAGGTACCGCTGAGATGTAAGGCCGGCCGCAGCGGTGACAGATCACAATACAAGTCAGAGAGCATGGAGGACGGAAAAACATCCGGCGAGGAGTGATGACGTCACAGATCGAGCGACGCATTGCAGGGCGTACGGGCTGTGGTGACAAGACAGCCGCGCCCCTTCATCAGGCTATAGATGGATGGGATTGGATGGCTTAAGAAGTGGGAGGTGGGAGGGAGGGCCAGGGCAGGAAATGTGATGATTGGTCTAGATAAAAGGAAGGGGAGGAACAAAAACGGAACTAAAGGAAATGGTCAATACAAAAACAATCAGAAGTGTCAGCAATGAAGTGTATAGCAGGAAAGCATGGCGGTGATTAAGGGACAAATGTGTAAAAAGAAGAAATGGGCTGATATGTGAAAATAGAGAATTGACTATTGAAAAAATGATAAGGGTATATAACTAGGAAAACTGATTAGAAAGATAATTGATATATGGATATATGGATGAATATAGGATAATAATAATAAGGAAACTAATGGGGAGATTAATGTGAATATATGAATACCGAATAATAATGATGATGAGGACATAAGAACTAATAAGGGAATTAAATGGTATGTGGACATATAAATGTAGAGGTAGGATGAGTCTGGGGAGGGAAAAGGCAAGTATATATAAATGAATATAAATGGATATAAATGAATGCATAGGTAAAAAAAGTCTGGGGAGGGAAAAAAAACAAAACAAACATATATAAATAAATATATATGTGTATACCGTATAATAAATAATTATAATAGGACTGGAAAAAAGAGGACAACGGTATATGAATATATATACCATACAATAGTAAGGGGGGGAGGGGGGGGGGGAAGCGTGTATCTCTCCATCACACACAAATCAGGCCTTATGTAAAAACACAATCATTTAAAAAAGAGATCCAGTTATTAATAGGTGGTGATTGGTAAAAAATTATTATTAAGTTTGTTATTGCATATATGTATGTATGTATGCGCACGCGAAAATGCGCACGCACACAGCACCCACATGTACACAAATGCAAAGCACAATACAGGACCTAAAATTCCTAAAATGATCGTACAAAACCTGTAGGGGTACAATTTAATAAATAAAAAACAAAAATAAAAATAAAAAATAATAAAAATATATATTAAAATAAATATATATGAAAAAGTTAAAGGATGGTGGAGATCTCTATACTTTCATTAATTCCTCCTGGCGATAGGGCATCCAAAGTGTATATCCAAAAGGTTTCGCTAGAACAGAGCTTCTTAAATCTCTCAGCGGGGGACAAAGATCTGGGGATCTGTTCGATTACCCATACCCTAAGTCCCGCTGTCGAGCTCTGATGGGCCACCGCAAAGTGTCTAGGGACACTGTGTGGGTCAGTGCCACCTTCAATCAGCCTTCTGTGCTCACCGAACCTCTGTCTGAGAGCCCTGATGGTACGGCCTACATAAATCAGCCCGCATGGGCAACTCAGACCATAAGCTACGAAGTCTGATGAGCAGTTAAAGAAGTCTTTCAACATGTAGGCTTTGCCTTTGGTAATAAAAGACTTTTGTCCATGATGGACAAAATGGCAAGTTTTACACAAGGCCTTACGGCACTGGTACATACCCACCAGAGGTATAAGTATAGGTACAGCAGGAGAGGGTGCAGTGGATTTGAGCTTGCTGGGGGCGATTTTACTCTTTAGATTAGGGGCCCTACGGTATGTGACTTTGGGATGTGAAGGTAGTACAGCTGAAAGGTGGGGATCCTGTTGTAGAATGTCCCAATGTTTAGAATTTTTTCCATATGTTTATATTTGTGATGGAAAGTGGTTACAAATCTACTGGAACAGTCTTTGGGAGATGTATTGCCTCTGGGAGGTTTGCCATGAAGGTAATGATTGTAGGCTTCATCAACCAAAGGCTCTGGATATTGTTTATCCAGAAATTTCCTTTTTAAATTAACACTAAGTTCAGTGTAATCCGAATCTTTTGTGCAGTTTAGTCGAAGACGACAAAACTGCCCTTTTGGGATGTTGGTAATCCATTTCGGAAAATGGCAACTCTTGTAGTGCAAATACGAGTTGCCTGCGGTAGGCTTAGTGTAATATCATTTCATTTGAGTTAGCTAGATTAGGCAGGACAGTCAGTCAGTTAGCTGCACTTACAGTGTATTGTGTATATATATGCATCCCAGGTGTTGCATATATATATACACTGTATTCAGTTTAGCTAGATCCATTCCTGTTATCTTCCTACTGACAGGCAGGCTTGTCTTGTTACAGTATTTACAGCTACCTGAAGAAAATTACTGGTGTTCTTTTGATCCTATTAGTACCACAGTCAGGCAGCTAGACTATTTACAGTTAGTGCAGTGCGTCCTGCTCACAGTGTTCAGCTAGATCTGTTCCTGTTATCTTCTTACTGACAGGCAGGCTTGTCTTGTTACAGTATTTACAGCTACCTGAAGAAAATTACTGGTGTTCTTTTGATCCTATTAGTACCACAGTCAGGCAGCTAGACTATTTACAGTTAGTGCAGTGTGTCCTGCTCACAGTGTTCAGCTAGATCCGTTCCTGTTATCTTCTTACTGACAGGCAGGCTTGTCTTGTTACAGTATATAAAGCTACCTGAAGAAAATTGCTGGTGTTCTTTTGATCCTATTAGTACCACAGTCAGGCAGCTAGACTATTTACAGTTAGTGCAGTGCGTCCTGCTCACAGTGTTCAGCTAGATCCGTTCCTGTTATCTTCTTACTGACAGGCAGGCTTGTCTTGTTACAGTATTTACAGCTACCTGAAGAAAATTACTGGTGTTCTTTTGATCCTATTAGTACCACAGTCAGGCAGCTAGACTATTTACAGTTAGTGCAGTCCGTCCTGCTCACAGTGTTCAGCTAGATCCGTTCCTGTTATCTTCTTACTGACAGGCAGGCTTGTCTTGTTACAGTATATAAAGCTACCTGAAGAAAATTACTGGTGTTCTTTTGATCCTATTAGTACCACAGTCAGGCAGCTAGACTATTTACAGTTAGTGCAGTGCGTCCTGCTCACAGTGTTCAGCTAGATCCGTTCCTGTTATCTTCTTACTGACAGGCAGGCTTGTCTTGTTACAGTATTTACAGCTACCTGAAGAAAATTGCTGGTGTTCTTTTGATCCTATTAGTACCACAGTCAGGCAGCTAGACTATTTACAGTTAGCGCAGTGCGTCCTGCTCACAGTGTTCAGCTAGATCCGTTCCTGTTATCTTCTTACTGACAGGCAGGCTTGTCTTGTTACAGTATTTACAGCTACCTGAAGAAAATGACTGGTGTTCTTTTGATCCTATTAGTACCACAGTCAGGCAGCTAGACTATTTACAGTTAGTGCAGTGTGTCCTGCTCACAGTGTTCAGCTAGATCCGTTCCTGTTATCTTCTTACTGACAGGCAGGCTTGTCTTGTTACAGTATATAAAGCTACCTGAAGAAAATTGCTGGTGTTCTTTTGATCCTATTAGTACCACAGTCAGGCAGCTAGACTATTTACAGTTAGCGCAGTGCGTCCTGCTCACAGTGTTCAGCTAGATCCGTTCCTGTTATCTTCTTACTGACAGGCAGGCTTGTCTTGTTACAGTATATAAAGCTACCTGAAGAAAATTACTGGTGTTCTTTTGATCCTATTAGTACCACAGTCAGGCAGCTAGACTATTTACAGTTAGTGCAGTGCGTCCTGCTCACAGTGTTCAGCTAGATCCATTCCTGTTATCTTCTTACTGACAGGCAGGCTTGTCTTGTTACAGTATTTACAGCTACCTGAAGAAAATTACTGGTGTTCTTTTGATCCTATTAGTACCACAGTCAGGCAGCTAGACTATTTACAGTTAGTGCAGTCCGTCCTGCTCACAGTGTTCAGCTAGATCCGTTCCTGTTATCTTCTTACTGACAGGCAGGCTTGTCTTGTTACAGTATATAAAGCTACCTGAAGAAAATTACTGGTGTTCTTTTGATCCTATTAGTACCACAGTCAGGCAGCTAGACTATTTACAGTTAGTGCAGTCCGTCCTGCTCACAGTGTTCAGCTAGATCCGTTCCTGTTATCTTATTACTGACAGGCAGGCTTGTCTTGTTACAGTATTTACAGCTACCTGAAGAAAATTGCTGGTGTTCTTTTGATCCTATTAGTACCACAGTCAGGCAGCTAGACTATTTACAGTTAGTGCAGTGCGTCCTGCTCACAGTGTTCAGCTAGATCCGTTCCTGTTATCTTCTTACTGACAGGCAGGCTTGTCTTGTTACAGTATATAAAGCTACCTGAAGAAAATTACTGGTGTTCTTTTGATCCTATTAGTACCACAGTCAGGCAGCTAGACTATTTACAGTTAGTGCAGTGCGTCCTGCTCACAGTGTTCAGCTAGATCCGTTCCTGTTATCTTCTTACTGACAGGCAGGCTTGTCTTGTTACAGTATATAAAGCTACCTGAAGAAAATTACTGGTGTTCTTTTGATCCTATTAGTACCACAGTCAGGCAGCTAGACTATTTACAGTTAGCGCAGTGTGTCCTGCTCACAGTGTTCAGCTAAACCTACAAGTTAGTGGGGTGCGTCCACCTCACAGTGTTCAGCTAAAGCTACCTGTAGAAGGTTGGTGGTGTTCTCATACTACAGGTAGGCAGTTGATTTTGCTAGCTGCAGTATCAGTATATATATATATATATATCCCAGCTTAGTGCAGCTACAGGCCATTAGTATATCTGGAAGGCCAAGAGGGAGAGGCAGACAGTCACAAGCCAATAAGAGAGGGCAAGCAGGCTCTGTGTCTAGTGCTGGTCGTGGAGACGGTGCATCCTCATCAGCACGTGGCTGTGGGACACGCTTGGCCTTTTTTTAGGCAGCTGGCCGTGTTGAGCCGCAACATGCGGAAGACTTGGTCGAGTGGATGACCAAGCCGTCCTCATCCTCCTCATCCTCTCTCACCCATGCCCAGGGTACTTTGTCTGGCAAAGCAGCGGCCTCTTCCCTCTGCTCAATGTCATCAGTGACTCCTTCCCTAGCCCCACCATGTCCTCCTGAGGAGTCCCTCGAACTGTTTGACCACAGTGTTGGGTACATGCTCCAGGAGGATGCCCAGCGTTTGGAAGGCTCTGATGATGATACTGAGCTCGATGAAGGCAGTAACATGAGCACGGACAGAGGGGGTGCCCAAGAAGGACAGCAATCTGGCAGTCATGCTCCCCCTGCTGCAGCATACTGCCAGGTTTGCTCCAGTGATGAGGAGGGAGGGGATGATGAGGTCACTGACTCAACGTGGGTGCCTGATAGGAGAGAGGAGGAAGAGGAGGAGGAGGCAGCACATCACCAACGAGGCAGGATGCCCTCCAGGGGCAGCCTAAGGGCAGCACATTGACTGCATCACACCCCAAAGCTCCACATGTGCAGGGCGCTGCAGTCTCTGCGCGTTATTCAAAAAGTTCTTTGGCGTGGGCCTTTTTTGAGACGAGTGCATCAGATCGCACCGCTGCTATTTGCAACATATGCCTCAAGCGTATCTCTCGTGGCCAAAACATCTTCCGCTTGGGTACCACATGCTTGACCAGACATATGTTGACCTGCCATGCAGTTCGTTGGCAAGCGTATCTAAAAGACCCACAGCAAAGAACAAAGAGGACCTCTCCTTGCTCCTCATCAGCTGAGATTTCCAACCCCACTAGACCTTCAGTCCTCTCTGAGACCTGCACTGAGAGGAATGAAGGTGTAGAATTAGGTGTGTCACAGCCAAGTACTTGTGGGCAATCTGCTTTTGGTACACCGACGTCAGATTGTTCCAGGCAAATTTCCCTGCCCCAGCTGCTGCACCGCCGAAAGAAGTTTGCTCCCAGCCATCCACATGCCCAGCGGTTGAATGCTAGCTTGGCAAAATTGCTAGCACTTCAACTGCTTCCTTTTCAGTTGGTAGACTCTGCCCCCTTCCGTGAGTTTGTGGAATGTGCGGTTCCTCAGTGGCAGGTACCCAAACGCCACTTTTTCTCACGGAAGCCGATTCCCGCTCTCTACCGGCATGTGGAAGGCAATGTCCATGCCTCGCTGGACAGGGCGGTCAGCGGTAAGGTGCATATTACCGCTGACTCATGGTCCAGCAGGCATGGATAGGGACGTTACCTAAGTTTCACGGCGCATTGGGTGACTCTGCTGGCAGCTGGGAAGGATGCAGGACAAGGTGCAGTAGTGTTGGAGGTTGTTCTGCCAACACGCCTCCAAAATGCTAATGATTGTGACACACCTCTCTCCTCCACCCCCTCCTCTTCTTCTTCCTCCATGGCCTCTTCCTCGGAACCAGCGGTGCTCTGTAGTCGTTCAAGGGGCTACGCAAGTACGCAGGCCAAAAGATGCCATGCGGTGCTTGAGCTGGTGTGCTTGGGGGACAGGAGCCACACTGGGGCAGAGGTTCTGTCAGCTCTGCAGGGGCAGGTTCAGAGGTGGTTGACGCCACCCCAACTTAAGGCAGGAATGGTGGTTTGGGACAATGGCACCAACCTCCTCTCTGCCCTCCGACAGGGACAAATGACGCATGTGCCCTGTTTGGCTCACGTCCTTAACTTGGTGGTGCAGCGGTTCTTGGGCAGGTACCCGGGCTTACAGGATGTCCTGAGGCAGGCCAGGAAAGTCTGTGTGCATTTCCACCGGTCATATAATGCCAGTGCTCGGCTGACGGACCTCCAAAAGGAGTTTAACCTGCCCAAGAACCACCTAATCTGTGACATGCCCACCAGGTGGAACTCAACGTTGGCCATGCTACAGCGGCTGCACACGCAGCAGAGGGCCATCAAAGTACCTGTGCACCTATGGCACCGGGACAGGGTCAGGGGAGCTTGTTTTTTTTTTATCAGGGATGCATGCGCTGTCCTGATACCATTTGAGGAGGCCACGAGGATGGTGAGCAGTGACAGTGCATGCATCAGTGACACTGTCCCCCTTGTCCACCTGTTGGAGCACACGCTGTGTGTAATAATGGACAGGGCACTTGAGGCAGAACAGAGGCAGGAAGAGGAGGACTTCCTTAGCTCTCAAGGCCCCCTTTATCCAGACAGTATTCCTGCGTGCCCGCCGATCACACAGGAAGAGGACGAGGAGGAGTAGGAGGAGGAGGAAGATTGTGTCAGTATGGAGGTGGAGCCTGGCACTCAGCATCAGCAGCAGTCTTTAAGGGATCAGTCCCAAGAAACACATGGACTTGTACGTGGCTGGGAGGAGGTGGCTGCAGACCATGTCGTCCTTAGTGACCCAGAGGACTCCGGACCGAATGCCTCAGCAAACCTACGCTGCATGGCCTCCCTGATCCTGCAAAGCCTGCGTAAGGATCCTCGTATTTGTGGTATCAAGGAGAAGGACCAATACTGGCTGGCAGCCCTCCTTGATCCACGTTACAAGGGTAAGGTTGCGGACCTTATCTTGCCATCGCAGAGGGAGCAGAGGATGAAACATCTTCGGGAGGCCTTGCAGAAAGGTCTGTGCAACGTGTTCCCAGAGACTGGGAGGTTACAAACTCCTGTTTCTGGACAACGCGTTGCTGAGGCTTCGGTCAGTCAAAGAAGGAGCGGTGGAGAAGGTGGCCGTCTGACCGATGCGTTCAGACAATTTTTTGGTCCGCAGCCCCAAGGTATGATCGGTTCCAGCAACCATCGCCAGCGTCTGTTTTACATGGTGCAGGAATACCTAGGGGCAAGATCAGACTTGGACACCTTTCCCACCGAAAATCCTCTGGGTTACTGGGTCTTGAGGATGGATCACTGGCCAGAGCTTGCACAGTATGCAATTGAGCTACTGGCCTGTCCTGCATCCAGCGTTCTTTCGGAACGCACATTCAGTGCTGCTGGAGGCGTGGTAACCGATCACAGGGTGCGTCTGTCCACCGACTCGGTCGATCGACTGACCTTCATAAAAATGAATCAGTCTTGGATCACCACCAGCTACCAAGAACCTGATGCTGATGTAACCGAATAATTTTTTTTGAAATCTCAGATCCCTTCAAATACTGCCTATGCTGATGCTGAGTGACTATCCTTGAGTAATTATCCTCTTCCTCCTCAATCATCACGCTGATAGCTTGTAAGAACATTTTTGGTTCTGGGCGCCACCACCAGTGCCTAAGGCACAATTTTTCAGCCCCTGTTTAACAGGGGCGTGTAATTACAATTTTTGATGCAATTCTTTGCAGCAGGGCTCGTTCCTGCGTTCCAACTAGAGTGTCTGTGAGGGGTTGCAGTGTTGTGGCACCAGCACCAGTGCCTAAGGCCCAATTTTTCTGCCCCTGTTTAACAGGGGCGTGTAATTACAATTTTTGATGCAATACTTTGCAGCAGGGCTCGTTCCTGCGTTCCAACTAGAGTGTCTGTGAGGGGTTGCGGTGTTGTGGCACCAGCCCCAGTGCCTAAGGCCCAATTTTTCTGCCCCTGCGTGTAATTACAATTTTTGATGCAATACTTTGCAGCAGGGCTCGTTCCTGCGTTCCAACTAGAGTGTCTGTGAGGGGTTGCAGTGTTGTGGCACCAGCACCACCACCACCACCACCAAAGGCCCAATTTTTCTGCCCCTGTTCAACAGGGGCATGTAATTACAATTCTTGATCTAATATTTCACAGCAGTTCCCATTTCTGCACCCACCAAGAGCGACTGAGGACTTACAGTGTTGTGGCACCAGCACCACCACCACCAAAGGCCCCGTTTTTCTGCCCCTGTTCAACAGGGGCATGTAATTACAATTCTTGATCTAATATTTCACAGCAGGGCCCTGTGAGGGCTTACAGTGTTGTGGCCACAACAACACCTAAGGCCCAAATTTCTGCTGAGTATATAGGGCAGGCCCCTACTTTCAAACATCTAACTTACAAACGACTCCTACTTGCAAACGGAAGGAGAAAACAGGAAGTGAGATGAAATCTACCCCTAGGAAGGGAAATTCTCTCCTGTAAGAGTTAATATGGGAAAAACATTTCTCCTTTCAACTGATGCTTTCCAATCCTTGTTCCACAAAAAAAAACAAATTCTCAAAAAGCATTTGTCATTTGGACAAAAAGTGAGGTGAAATCTTCTAAAGAGGAGGAGCAAAACAAATGTCACAGGGGTGATAACCCTTCCCTATGTTTTCCAAAAAGCTTAAAAAAGATTTTTTGGCTGGAACTAAACACGTTAAAAATTTACCCGTTCAAAATGACAAACAGATTCTACTTAACAACAAACCTACAGTCCCTGTCTTGTTTGCACCGCCTGTATACTGCTGTTCAGAGTATATAGGGCCTGGTGGCCAAACACCTTTCCTTATTTTAATTTGGATGTGGGATTCCCCTTAATATCCATAAAAGACCCAAAGGGCCTGGTAATGGACTGGGGGGTACCCATGGTGTTTGTCTTACTGATTTTCATCCATATTGCCAGGATCGGACATTACATTAAACCCGCAAGCAGTTTTAAATGAGATTTTTTCCTTAAAAAATGACATTTGGTTCAGGGACTGTTCTAAACACGGGAAACACATGCCACTTTAGAGGCATACTATAGACACCCCCCAGGTACGATATTTAAAGGAATATTTCACTTTTTTTTTTTACTTTAAGCATCATTAAAATCACTGCTCCCGAAAAAACGCCCGTTTTTAAAAGTTTTTTTTGCATTGATACATGTCCCCTGGGGTAGGACCCGGGTCCCCAAACCCTTTTTAGGACAATACCATGCAAATTAGCCTTTAAAATGAGCACTTTTGATTTCGAACGTTCGAGTCCCATAGACGTCAATGGGGTTCTAACGTTCGTGCGAACTTTCGGTCCGTTCGCAGGTTCTGGTTAGGGATGAGCTTCGTGTTCGAGTCGAACCCATGTTCGACTCGAACATCGGCTGTTCGACCGTCCGTCGAATTGCGAACGATATGGGCCGTTCGCGCCAAATTCGTGTGGCGCGTCACGGCCCATAATTCACTGCGGCATCGCAGTGCATTGCTGGCTGATGATTGGCCAAGCATGCACTATGACCCGCATGCTTGGCCAATCACAGCGCCGTCAGTAGAGAGAGCTGTAATTGGCCAAAGCCAGGGTTGCTTTGGCCAATTATGGCTCAGGGGATTTAGTACACGCCCCACACTATATAAGGCCGCCTGCACGGCGGCCCTGTGTAGTGTGTGTTCCGGTGTGCTGAGAGATAGAGAGAGAGAGAGACAGTGTCATTTGATTTGAGTTAGATAGATTAGGCAGAACAGTCAGTCAGTTAGCTGCACTTACAGTGTATTGTGTATATATATGCATCCCAGGTGTTGCATATATATATATACACTGTATTCAGTTTAGCTAGATCCGTTCCTGTTATCTTCTAGACTATTTACATTTAGTGCAGTGCATCCTGCTCACAGTGTTCAGCTAGATCCGTTCCTGTTATCTTCTAGACTATTTACATTTAGTGCAGTGCGTCCTGCTCACAGTGTTCAGCTAGATCCGTTCCTGTTATCTTCTAGACTATTTACATTTAGTGCAGTGCGTCCTGCTCACAGTGTTCAGCTAGATCCGTTCCTGTTATCTTCTAGACTATTTACATTTAGTGCAGTGCGTCCTGCTCACAGTGTTCAGCTAGATCCGTTCCTGTTATCTTCTAGACTATTTACATTTAGTGCAGTGCGTCCTGCTCACAGTGTTCAGCTAGATCCGTTCCTGTTATCTTCCTACTGACAGGCAGGCTTGTCTGGTTACAGTATATAAAGCTACCTGAAGAAAATTACAGGTGTTCTATTTGATCCTATTAGTACCACGGTCAGGCAGCTAGACTATTTACATTTAGTACAGTGCGTCCTGCTCACAGTGTTCAGCTAGATCCGTTCCTGTTATCTTCCTACTGACAGGCAGGCTTGTCTGGTTACAGTATATAAAGCTACCTGAAGAAAATTACAGGTGTTCTATTTGATCCTATTAGTACCACGGTCAGGCAGCTAGACTATTTACATTTAGTACAGTGCGTCCTGCTCACAGTGTTCAGCTAGATCCGTTCCTGTTATCTTCCTACTGACAGGCAGGCTTGTCTGGTTTCAGTATATAAAGCTACCTGAAGAAAATTACAGGTGTTCTATTTGATCCTATTAGTACCACGGTCAGGCAGCTAGACTATTTACATTTAGTACAGTGCGTCCTGCTCACAGTGTTCAGCTAGATCCGTTCCTGTTATCTTCCTACTGACAGGCAGGCTTGTCTGGTTACAGTATATAAAGCTACCTGAAGAAAATTACAGGTGTTCTATTTGATCCTATTAGTACCACGGTCAGGCAGCTAGACTATTTACATTTAGTACAGTGCGTCCTGCTCACAGTGTTCAGCTAGATCCGTTCCTGTTATCTTCCTACTGACAGGCAGGCTTGTCTGGTTACAGTATATAAAGCTACCTGAAGAAAATTACAGGTGTTCTATTTGATCCTATTAGTACCACGGTCAGGCAGCTAGACTATTTACATTTAGTACAGTGCGTCCTGCTCACAGTGTTCAGCTAGATCCGTTCCTGTTATCTTCCCACTGACAGGCAGGCTTGTCTGGTTACAGTATATAAAGCTACCTGAAGAAAATTACTGGTGTTCTATCCCAGCTTAGTGCAGCTACAGGCCATTAGTATGTCTGGAAGGCCAAGAAGGAGAGGCAGACAGTCACAAGCCAATAAGAGAGGGCAAGCAGGCTCTGTGTCTAGTGCTGGTCGTGGAGACGGTGCATCCTCATCAGCACGTGGCCATGGGACACGCTTGGCCTTTTTTTAGGCAGCTGGCCGTGTTGAGCCGCAACATGCGGAAGACTTGGTCGAGTGGATGACCAAGCCGTCCTCATCCTCCTCATCCTCTCTCACCCATGCCCAGGGTACTTTGTCTGGCAAAGCAGCGGCCTCTTCCCTCTGCTCAATGTCATCAGTGACTCCTTCCCTAGCCCCACCATGTCCTCCTGAGGAGTCCCTCGAACTGTTTGACCACAGTGTTGGGTACATGCTCCAGGAGGATGCCCAGCGTTTGGAAGGCTCTGATGATGATACTGAGCTCGATGAAGGCAGTAACATGAGCACGGACAGAGGGGGTGCCCAAGAAGGACAGCAATCTGGCAGTCATGCTCCCCCTGCTGCAGCATACTGCCAGGTTTGCTCCAGTGATGAGGAGGGAGGGGATGATGAGGTCACTGACTCAACGTGGGTGCCTGATAGGAGAGAGGAGGAAGAGGAGGAGGAGGCAGCACATCACCAACGAGGCAGGATGCCCTCCAGGGGCAGCCTAAGGGCAGCACATTGACTGCATCACACCCCAAAGCTCCACATGTGCAGGGCGCTGCAGTCTCTGCGCGTTATTCAAAAAGTTCTTTGGCGTGGGCCTTTTTTGAGACGAGTGCATCAGATCGCACCGCTGCTATTTGCAACATATGCCTCAAGCGTATCTCTCGTGGCCAAAACATCTTCCGCTTGGGTACCACATGCTTGACCAGACATATGTTGACCTGCCATGCAGTTCGTTGGCAAGCGTATCTAAAAGACCCACAGCAAAGAACAAAGAGGACCTCTCCTTGCTCCTCATCAGCTGAGATTTCCAACCCCACTAGACCTTCAGTCCTCTCTGAGACCTGCACTGAGAGGAATGAAGGTGTAGAATTAGGTGTGTCACAGCCAAGTACTTGTGGGCAATCTGCTTTTGGTACACCGACGTCAGATTGTTCCAGGCAAATTTCCCTGCCCCAGCTGCTGCACCGCCGAAAGAAGTTTGCTCCCAGCCATCCACATGCCCAGCGGTTGAATGCTAGCTTGGCAAAATTGCTAGCACTTCAACTGCTTCCTTTTCAGTTGGTAGACTCTGCCCCCTTCCGTGAGTTTGTGGAATGTGCGGTTCCTCAGTGGCAGGTACCCAAACGCCACTTTTTCTCACGGAAGCCGATTCCCGCTCTCTACCGGCATGTGGAAGGCAATGTCCATGCCTCGCTGGACAGGGCGGTCAGCGGTAAGGTGCATATTACCGCTGACTCATGGTCCAGCAGGCATGGATAGGGACGTTACCTAAGTTTCACGGCGCATTGGGTGACTCTGCTGGCAGCTGGGAAGGATGCAGGACAAGGTGCAGTAGTGTTGGAGGTTGTTCTGCCAACACGCCTCCAAAATGCTAATGATTGTGACACACCTCTCTCCTCCACCCCCTCCTCTTCTTCTTCCTCCATGGCCTCTTCCTCGGAACCAGCGGTGCTCTGTAGTCGTTCAAGGGGCTACGCAAGTACGCAGGCCAAAAGATGCCATGCGGTGCTTGAGCTGGTGTGCTTGGGGGACAGGAGCCACACTGGGGCAGAGGTTCTGTCAGCTCTGCAGGGGCAGGTTCAGAGGTGGTTGACGCCACCCCAACTTAAGGCAGGAATGGTGGTTTGGGACAATGGCACCAACCTCCTCTCTGCCCTCCGACAGGGACAAATGACGCATGTGCCCTGTTTGGCTCACGTCCTTAACTTGGTGGTGCAGCGGTTCTTGGGCAGGTACCCGGGCTTACAGGATGTCCTGAGGCAGGCCAGGAAAGTCTGTGTGCATTTCCACCGGTCATATAATGCCAGTGCTCGGCTGACGGACCTCCAAAAGGAGTTTAACCTGCCCAAGAACCACCTAATCTGTGACATGCCCACCAGGTGGAACTCAACGTTGGCCATGCTACAGCGGCTGCACACGCAGCAGAGGGCCATCAAAGTACCTGTGCACCTATGGCACCGGGACAGGGTCAGGGGAGCTTGTTTTTTTTTTATCAGGGATGCATGCGCTGTCCTGATACCATTTGAGGAGGCCACGAGGATGGTGAGCAGTGACAGTGCATGCATCAGTGACACTGTCCCCCTTGTCCACCTGTTGGAGCACACGCTGTGTGTAATAATGGACAGGGCACTTGAGGCAGAACAGAGGCAGGAAGAGGAGGACTTCCTTAGCTCTCAAGGCCCCCTTTATCCAGACAGTATTCCTGCGTGCCCGCCGATCACACAGGAAGAGGACGAGGAGGAGTAGGAGGAGGAGGAAGATTGTGTCAGTATGGAGGTGGAGCCTGGCACTCAGCATCAGCAGCAGTCTTTAAGGGATCAGTCCCAAGAAACACATGGACTTGTACGTGGCTGGGAGGAGGTGGCTGCAGACCATGTCGTCCTTAGTGACCCAGAGGACTCCGGACCGAATGCCTCAGCAAACCTACGCTGCATGGCCTCCCTGATCCTGCAAAGCCTGCGTAAGGATCCTCGTATTTGTGGTATCAAGGAGAAGGACCAATACTGGCTGGCAGCCCTCCTTGATCCACGTTACAAGGGTAAGGTTGCGGACCTTATCTTGCCATCGCAGAGGGAGCAGAGGATGAAACATCTTCGGGAGGCCTTGCAGAAAGGTCTGTGCAACGTGTTCCCAGAGACTGGGAGGTTACAAACTCCTGTTTCTGGACAACGCGTTGCTGAGGCTTCGGTCAGTCAAAGAAGGAGCGGTGGAGAAGGTGGCCGTCTGACCGATGCGTTCAGACAATTTTTTGGTCCGCAGCCCCAAGGTATGATCGGTTCCAGCAACCATCGCCAGCGTCTGTTTTACATGGTGCAGGAATACCTAGGGGCAAGATCAGACTTGGACACCTTTCCCACCGAAAATCCTCTGGGTTACTGGGTCTTGAGGATGGATCACTGGCCAGAGCTTGCACAGTATGCAATTGAGCTACTGGCCTGTCCTGCATCCAGCGTTCTTTCGGAACGCACATTCAGTGCTGCTGGAGGCGTGGTAACCGATCACAGGGTGCGTCTGTCCACCGACTCGGTCGATCGACTGACCTTCATAAAAATGAATCAGTCTTGGATCACCACCAGCTACCAAGAACCTGATGCTGATGTAACCGAATAATTTTTTTTGAAATCTCAGATCCCTTCAAATACTGCCTATGCTGATGCTGAGTGACTATCCTTGAGTAATTATCCTCTTCCTCCTCAATCATCACGCTGATAGCTTGTAAGAACATTTTTGGTTCTGGGCGCCACCACCAGTGCCTAAGGCACAATTTTTCAGCCCCTGTTTAACAGGGGCGTGTAATTACAATTTTTGATGCAATTCTTTGCAGCAGGGCTCGTTCCTGCGTTCCAACTAGAGTGTCTGTGAGGGGTTGCAGTGTTGTGGCACCAGCACCAGTGCCTAAGGCCCAATTTTTCTGCCCCTGTTTAACAGGGGCGTGTAATTACAATTTTTGATGCAATACTTTGCAGCAGGGCTCGTTCCTGCGTTCCAACTAGAGTGTCTGTGAGGGGTTGCGGTGTTGTGGCACCAGCCCCAGTGCCTAAGGCCCAATTTTTCTGCCCCTGCGTGTAATTACAATTTTTGATGCAATACTTTGCAGCAGGGCTCGTTCCTGCGTTCCAACTAGAGTGTCTGTGAGGGGTTGCAGTGTTGTGGCACCAGCACCACCACCACCACCACCAAAGGCCCAATTTTTCTGCCCCTGTTCAACAGGGGCATGTAATTACAATTCTTGATCTAATATTTCACAGCAGTTCCCATTTCTGCACCCACCAAGAGCGACTGAGGACTTACAGTGTTGTGGCACCAGCACCACCACCACCAAAGGCCCCGTTTTTCTGCCCCTGTTCAACAGGGGCATGTAATTACAATTCTTGATCTAATATTTCACAGCAGGGCCCTGTGAGGGCTTACAGTGTTGTGGCCACAACAACACCTAAGGCCCAAATTTCTGCTGAGTATATAGGGCAGGCCCCTACTTTCAAACATCTAACTTACAAACGACTCCTACTTGCAAACGGAAGGAGAAAACAGGAAGTGAGATGAAATCTACCCCTAGGAAGGGAAATTCTCTCCTGTAAGAGTTAATATGGGAAAAACATTTCTCCTTTCAACTGATGCTTTCCAATCCTTGTTCCACAAAAAAAAACAAATTCTCAAAAAGCATTTGTCATTTGGACAAAAAGTGAGGTGAAATCTTCTAAAGAGGAGGAGCAAAACAAATGTCACAGGGGTGATAACCCTTCCCTATGTTTTCCAAAAAGCTTAAAAAAGATTTTTTGGCTGGAACTAAACACGTTAAAAATTTACCCGTTCAAAATGACAAACAGATTCTACTTAACAACAAACCTACAGTCCCTGTCTTGTTTGCACCGCCTGTATACTGCTGTTCAGAGTATATAGGGCCTGGTGGCCAAACACCTTTCCTTATTTTAATTTGGATGTGGGATTCCCCTTAATATCCATAAAAGACCCAAAGGGCCTGGTAATGGACTGGGGGGTACCCATGGTGTTTGTCTTACTGATTTTCATCCATATTGCCAGGATCGGACATTACATTAAACCCGCAAGCAGTTTTAAATGAGATTTTTTCCTTAAAAAATGACATTTGGTTCAGGGACTGTTCTAAACACGGGAAACACATGCCACTTTAGAGGCATACTATAGACACCCCCCAGGTACGATATTTAAAGGAATATTTCACTTTTTTTTTTTACTTTAAGCATCATTAAAATCACTGCTCCCGAAAAAACGCCCGTTTTTAAAAGTTTTTTTTGCATTGATACATGTCCCCTGGGGTAGGACCCGGGTCCCCAAACCCTTTTTAGGACAATACCATGCAAATTAGCCTTTAAAATGAGCACTTTTGATTTCGAACGTTCGAGTCCCATAGACGTCAATGGGGTTCTAACGTTCGTGCGAACTTTCGGTCCGTTCGCAGGTTCTGGTTAGGGATGAGCTTCGTGTTCGAGTCGAACCCATGTTCGACTCGAACATCGGCTGTTCGACCGTCCGTCGAATTGCGAACGATATGGGCCGTTCCCGCCAAATTCGTGTGGCGCGTCACGGCCCATAATTCACTGCGGCATCGCAGTGCATTGCTGGCTGATGATTGGCCAAGCATGCACTATGACCCGCATGCTTGGCCAATCACAGCGCCGTCAGTAGAGAGAGCTGTAATTGGCCAAAGCCAGGGTTGCTTTGGCCAATTATGGCTCAGGGGATTTAGTACACGCCCCACACTATATAAGGCCGCCTGCACGGCGGCCCTGTGTAGTGTGTGTTCCGGTGTGCTGAGAGATAGAGAGAGAGAGAGACAGTGTCATTTGATTTGAGTTAGATAGATTAGGCAGAACAGTCAGTCAGTTAGCTGCACTTACAGTGTATTGTGTATATATATGCATCCCAGGTGTTGCATATATATATATACACTGTATTCAGTTTAGCTAGATCCGTTCCTGTTATCTTCTAGACTATTTACATTTAGTGCAGTGCATCCTGCTCACAGTGTTCAGCTAGATCCGTTCCTGTTATCTTCTAGACTATTTACATTTAGTGCAGTGCGTCCTGCTCACAGTGTTCAGCTAGATCCGTTCCTGTTATCTTCTAGACTATTTACATTTAGTGCAGTGCGTCCTGCTCACAGTGTTCAGCTAGATCCGTTCCTGTTATCTTCTAGACTATTTACATTTAGTGCAGTGCGTCCTGCTCACAGTGTTCAGCTAGATCCGTTCCTGTTATCTTCTAGACTATTTACATTTAGTGCAGTGCGTCCTGCTCACAGTGTTCAGCTAGATCCGTTCCTGTTATCTTCCTACTGACAGGCAGGCTTGTCTGGTTACAGTATATAAAGCTACCTGAAGAAAATTACAGGTGTTCTATTTGATCCTATTAGTACCACGGTCAGGCAGCTAGACTATTTACATTTAGTACAGTGCGTCCTGCTCACAGTGTTCAGCTAGATCCGTTCCTGTTATCTTCCTACTGACAGGCAGGCTTGTCTGGTTACAGTATATAAAGCTACCTGAAGAAAATTACAGGTGTTCTATTTGATCCTATTAGTACCACGGTCAGGCAGCTAGACTATTTACATTTAGTACAGTGCGTCCTGCTCACAGTGTTCAGCTAGATCCGTTCCTGTTATCTTCCTACTGACAGGCAGGCTTGTCTGGTTTCAGTATATAAAGCTACCTGAAGAAAATTACAGGTGTTCTATTTGATCCTATTAGTACCACGGTCAGGCAGCTAGACTATTTACATTTAGTACAGTGCGTCCTGCTCACAGTGTTCAGCTAGATCCGTTCCTGTTATCTTCCTACTGACAGGCAGGCTTGTCTGGTTACAGTATATAAAGCTACCTGAAGAAAATTACAGGTGTTCTATTTGATCCTATTAGTACCACGGTCAGGCAGCTAGACTATTTACATTTAGTACAGTGCGTCCTGCTCACAGTGTTCAGCTAGATCCGTTCCTGTTATCTTCCTACTGACAGGCAGGCTTGTCTGGTTACAGTATATAAAGCTACCTGAAGAAAATTACAGGTGTTCTATTTGATCCTATTAGTACCACGGTCAGGCAGCTAGACTATTTACATTTAGTACAGTGCGTCCTGCTCACAGTGTTCAGCTAGATCCGTTCCTGTTATCTTCCCACTGACAGGCAGGCTTGTCTGGTTACAGTATATAAAGCTACCTGAAGAAAATTACTGGTGTTCTATCCCAGCTTAGTGCAGCTACAGGCCATTAGTATGTCTGGAAGGCCAAGAAGGAGAGGCAGACAGTCACAAGCCAATAAGAGAGGGCAAGCAGGCTCTGTGTCTAGTGCTGGTCGTGGAGACGGTGCATCCTCATCAGCACGTGGCCATGGGACACGCTTGGCCTTTTTTTCGGCAGCTGGCCGTGTTGAGCCGCAACATGCGGAAGACTTGGTCGAGTGGATGACCAAGACGTCCTCATCCTCCTCATCCTCTCTCACCCAGGGTGCTTTGTCTGGCAAAGCAGCGGCCTCTTCCCTCAGCTCAATGTCCTCAGTGACTCCTTCCCTAGCTCCACCATGTCCTCCTGAGGATTCCCTCGAACTGTTTGACCACAGTGTTGGGTACATGCTCCAGGAGGATGTCCAGCGTTTGGAAGGCTCTGATGATGATACTGAGCTCGATGAAGGCAGTAACATGAGCACGGACAGAGGGGGTGCCCAAGAAGGACAGCAATCTGGCAGTCATGCTCCCCCTGCTGCAGCATACTGCCAGGTTTGCTCCAGTGATGAGGAGGGAGGGGATGATGAGGTCACTGACTCAACGTGGGTGCCTGAGAGGAGAGAGGAGGAGGAGGAGGAGGAGGAGGAGGAGGAGACGGCACATCACCAACGAGGCAGGATGCCCTCCAGGGGCCAGCCTAAGGGCAGCACATTGACTGCATCACACCCCAAAGCTCCACATGTGCAGGGCGCTGCAGTCTCTGCGCGTTATTCAAAAAGTTCTTTGGTGTGGGCCTTTTTTGAGACGAGTGCATCAGATTGCACCGCTGCTATTTGCAACATATGTCTCAAGCGTATCTCGCGTGGCCAAAACATCTCCCGCTTGGGTACCACATGCTTGACCAGACATATGTTGACCTGCCATGCAGTTCGTTGGCAAGCGTATCTAAAAGACCCACACCAAAGAACAAAGAGGATCTCTCCTTGCTCCTCATCAGCTGAGATTTCCAACCCCACTAGACCTCCAGTCCTCTCTGTGACCTGCAGTGAGAGGAATGAAGGTGTAGAATTAGGTGTGTCACAGCCAAGTACTTGTGGGCAATCTGCTTTTGGTACACCGACGTCAGATTGTTCCAGGCAAATTTCCCTGCCCCAGCTGCTGCACCGCCGAAAAAAGTTTGCTCCCAGCCATCCACATGCCCAGCGGTTGAATGCTAGCTTGGCAAAATTGCTAGCACTTCAACTGCTGCCTTTTCAGTTGGTAGACTCTGCCCCCTTCCGTGAGTTTGTGGAATGTGCGGTTCCTCAGTGGCAGGTACCCAAACGCCACTTTTTCTCACGGAAGGCGATTCCGGCTCTCTACCGGCATGTGGAAGGCAATGTCCATGCCTCGCTGGACAGGGCGGTCAGCGGTAAGGTGCATATTACCGCTGACTCATGGTCCAGCAGGCATGGACAGGGACGTTACCTAAGTTTCACGGCGCATTGGGTGACTCTGCTGGCAGCTGGGAAGGATGCAGGACAAGGTGCAGTAGTGTTGGAGGTTGTTCCGCCACCACGCCTCCAAAATGCTGATTGTGACACACCTCTCTTCTCCACCCCCTCCTCTTCTTCTTCCTCCATGGCCTCTTCCTCGGAACCAGCGGTGCTCCGTAGTCGTTCAAGGGGCTACGCAAGTACGCAGGCCAAAAGATGCCATGCGGTGCTTGAGCTGGTGTGCTTGGGGGACAGGAGCCACACTGGGGCAGAGGTTCTGTCAGCTCTGCAGGGGCAGGTTCAGAGGTGGTTGACGCCACGCCAACTTAAGGCAGGAATGGTGGTTTGCGACAATGGCACCAACCTCCTCTCTGCCCTCCGACAGGGACAAATGACCCATGTGCCCTGTTTGGCTCACGTCCTTAACTTGGTGGTGCAGCGGTTCTTGGGCAGGTACCCGGGCTTACAGGATGTCCTGAGGCAGGCCAGGAAAGTCTGTGTGCATTTCCGCCGGTCATATAATGCCAGTGCTCGGCTGACGGACCTCCAAAAGGAGTTTAACCTGCCCAAGAACCGCCTAATCTGTGACATGCCCACCAGGTGGAACTCAACGTTGGCCATGCTGCAGCGGCTGCACACGCAGCAGAGGGCCATCAATGAGTACCTGTGCGACTATGGCACCAGGACAGGGTCAGGGGAGCTTGGTTTTTTTTCCCCACGCCAGTGGGCCATGATCAGGGATGCATGCACTGTCCTGTCACCATTCGAGGAGGCCACGAGGATGGTGAGCAGTGACAGTGCATGCATCAGTGACACTGTCCCCCTTGTCCACCTGTTGGAGCACACGCTGCGTGGAATAATGGACAGGGCACTTGAGGCAGAACAGAGGCAGGAAGAGGAGGACTTCCTTAGCTCTCAAGGCCCCCTTTATCCAGACAGTGTTCCTGCGTGCCCGCCGATCACACAGGAAGAGGAGGAGGAGGAGGAGGAAGATTGTGTCAGTATGGAGGTGGAGCCTGGCACTCAGCATCAGCAGCAGTCTTTAAGGGATCAGTCCCAAGAAACACATGGACTTGTACGTGGCTGGGAGGAAGTGGCTGCGGACGTTGTCGTCCTTAGTGACCCAGATGACTCCGGACCGAATGCCTCAGCAAACCTACGCTGCATGGCCTCCCTGATCCTGCAAAGCCTGCGTAAGGATCCTCGTATTGGTGGTATCAAGGAGAAGGACCAATACTGACTGGCAACCCTCCTTGATCCACGTTACAAGGGTAAGGTTGCGGACCTTATCTTGCCATCGCAGAGGGAGCAGAGGATGAAACATCTTCGGGAGGCCTTGCAGAAAGGTCTGTGCAATGCGTTCCCAGAGACTGGGAGGTTACAAACTCCTGTTTCTGGACAACGTGTTGCTGAGGCTTCGGTCAGTCAAAGAAGGAGCGGTGGAGAAGGTGGCCGTCTGACCGATGCGTTCAGACAATTTTTTGGTCCGCAGCCCCAAGGTATGATCGGTTCCAGCAACCATCGCCAGCGTCTGTTTTACATGGTGCAGGAATACCTAGGGGCAAGATCAGACTTGGACACCTTTCCCACCGAAAATCCTCTGGGTTACTGGGTCTTGAGGATGGATCACTGGCCAGAGCTTGCACAGTATGCAATTGAGCTACTGGCCTGTCCTGCATCCAGCGTTCTTTCGGAACGCACATTCAGTGCTGCTGGAGGCGTGGTAACCGATCACAGGGTGCGTCTGTCCACCGACTCGGTCGATCGGCTGACTTTCATAAAAATGAATCAGTCTTGGATCACCACCAGCTACCAAGCACCTGATGCTGATGTAACCGAATAATTTTTTTTGAAATCTCAGATCCCTTCAAAGACTGCCTATGCTGATGCTGAGTGACTATCCCTGAGTAATTATCCTCTTCCTCCTCAATCATCACGCTGATAGCTTGTAAGAACATTTTTGGTTCTGGGCGCCACCACCAGTGCCTAAGGCACAATTTTTCAGCCCCTGTTTAACAGGGGCGTGTAATTACAATTTTTGATGTAATACTTTGCAGCAGGGCTCGTTCCTGCATTCCAACTAGAGTGTCTGTGAGGGGTTGCAGTGTTGTGGCACCAGCACCAGTGCCTAAGGCCCAATTTTTCTGCCCCTGTCTAACAGGGGCGTGTAATTACAATTTTTGATGCAATACTTTGCAGCAGGGCTCGTTCCTGCATTCCAACTAGAGTGTCTGTGAGGGGTTGCAGTGTTGTGGCACCAGCACCAGTGCCTAAGGCCCAATTTTTCTGCCCCTGTCTAACAGGGGCGTGTAATTACAATTTTTGATGTAATACTTTGCAGCAGGGCTCGTTCCTGCATTCCAACTAGAGTGTCTGTGAGGGGTTGCAGTGTTGTGGCACCAGCACCAGTGCCTAAGGCCCAATTTTTCTGCCCCTGTCTAATAGGGGCATGTAATTACAATTTTTGATGCAATACTTTGCAGCAGGGCTCGTTCCTGCATTCCAACTAGAGTGTCTGTGAGGGGTTGCAGTGTTGTGGCACCAGCACCAGTGCCTAAGGCCCAATTTTTCTGCCCCTGTCTAACAGGGGCGTGTAATTACAATTTTTGATGCAATACTTTGCAGCAGGGCTCGTTCCTGCGTTCCAACTAGAGTGTCTGTGAGGGGTTGCAGTGTTGTGGCACCAGCACCAGTGCCTAAGGCCTAATTTTTCAGCTCCTGTTCAACAGGGGCATGTAATTACAATTCTTGATCTAATATTTCACAGCAGGGCCCTGTGAGGGCTTACAGTGTTGTGGCCACAGCAACACCTAAGGCCCAAATTTCTGCTGAGTATATAGGGCAGGACCCTACTTTCAAACATCTAACTTACAAACGACTCCTACTTGCAAACGGAAGGAGACAACAGGAAGTGAGATGAAATCTACCCCTAGGAAGGGAAATTCTCTCCTGTAAGAGTTAATATGGGAAAACAATTTCTCCTTTCCACTGATGCTTTCCAATCCTTGTTCCACAAAAAAACCCAAATTTTCAAAAAACATTTTTCATTGGGACAAAAAAGTGAGGTGAAATCTTCTGAAGAGGAGGAAAGACAGCAAAACAAATGTCACAGGGGTGATAACCCTTCCCTATGTTTTCCAAAAAGCTTAAAAAAGATTTTTTGGCTGGAGCTAAACACGTTAAAAATGTACCCGTTCAAAATTACAAAGAGATTCTACTTAACAACAAACCTACAGTCCCTGTCTTGTTTGCACCGCCTGTATACTGCTGTTCAGAGTATATAGGGCCTGGTGGCCCCACACCTTTCCTTATTTTAATTTGGGTGCGGGGTTCCCCTTAATATCCATACAAGACCCAAAGGGCCTGGTAATGGACTGGGGGGTACCCATGCCGTTTGTCTCACTGGTTTTCATCCATATTGCCATGACCCGACATGACATTAAACCCGCAAGCAGTTTTAAATGAGATTTTTTCCTTTAAAAATGACATTTGGTGCAGGGACTGTTCTAAACACGGGAAACACGCGTCACTTTACAGGCATACTATAGACTAGGGATGAGCTTCGAGTTCGAGTCGAACTCATGTTCGACTCGAACATTGGCTGTTCGCAAGTTCGCCGAACAGCGAACAATTTGGGGTGTTCGCGGCAAATTCGAATGTCGTGGAACACCCTTTAAAAGTCTTTGGGAGAAATCAAAAGTGCTAATTTTAAAGGTTAATATGCAAATTATTGTCATAAAAAGTGTTTGGGGACCTGGGTCCTGCCCCAGGGGACATGGATCAATGCAAAAAAAAGTTTTAAAAACGGCCGTTTTTTCAGGAGCAGTGATTTTAATAATGCTTAAAGTCAAACAATAAAAGTGTAATATCCCTTTAAATTTCGTACCTGGGGGGTGTCTATAGTATGCCTGTAAAGGGGTGCATGTTTCCCGTGTTTAGAACAGTCTGACAGCAAAATGACATTTTGAAGGAAACACCCATTTAAAACTACCCGCGGCTATTGCATTGCCGACAATACACATAGAAGTGCATTGATAAAAACGGCATGGGAATTCCCCAAAGGGGAACCCCGAACCAAAATTAAAAAAAAAAAAATGACATGGGAGTCCCCCTAAATTCCATACCAGGCCCTTCAGGTCTGGTATGGATATTAAGGGGAACCCCAGCCAAAATAAAAAAAAAAATGGACGTGGGGTTCCCCCTAAATTCCATACCAGACCCTTCAGGTCTGGTATGGATTTTAAGGGGAACCCCGCGCCAAAAAAACCCAAAAAACGGCGTGGGGTCCCCCCAAAAATCCATACCAGACCCTTATCCGAGCACGCAACCTGGCAGGCCACAGGAAAAGAGGGGGGACGTAAGTGCGGCCCCCCCTCCTGAACCGTACCAGGCCACATGCCCTCAACATTGGGAGGGTGCTTTGGGGTAGCCCCCCAAAACACCTTGTCCCCATGTTGATGAGGACAAGGGCCTCATCCCCACAACCCTGGCCGGTGGTTGTGGGGGTCTGTGGGCGGGGGGCTTATCGGAATCTGGAAGCCCCCTTTAACAAGGGGACCCCCAGATCCCGGCCCCCCCCTGTGTGAAATAGTAAGGGGGTACTTACCCCTACTATTTCACTAAAAAACTGTCAAAAATATTAAAAATGACAAGAGACAGTTTTTGACAATTCCTTTATTTAAATGCTTCTTCTTTCTTCTATCTTTCTTCATCTTCTGGTTCTTCTGGTTCTTCTGGCTCTTCTGGTTCTTCCTCCGGCGTTCTCGTCCAGCATCTCCTCCGCGGCGTCTTCTATCTTCTTCTCCTCGGGCCGCTCCGCACCCATGGCATGGGGGGGAGGCTCCCGCTCTTCTCTTCTTCTTTTCTTCTTTTCTTCTCTTCTTCTCTTCTTTATTTTCTTCTCCGGGACGCTCCGCACCCATGCTTGCATGGAGGGAGGCTCCCGCTGTGTGACGGCGCTCCTTGTCTGACAGTTCTTAAATAACTGGGGGCGGGGTCACCTGGTGACCCCGCCTCCCTCTGACACACGGGACATGATGGGACTTCCCTGTGGCATTCCCCGTGACGTCACAGGGAAGTCCCGTCAAGTAACCGTGCGTCAGAGGGGGCGGGGTCACCGGGTGGCCCCGCCCCCCGTTATTTAAGAACTGTCAGACGAGGAGCGCCGTCACACAGTGGGAGCCTCCCTCCATGCCAGCATGGTTGCGGAGCGGCCCGGAGAAGAAAATAAAGAAGAGAAGAAAAGAAGAAGAGAAGAGCGGGAGCCTCCCCCCCATGCCATGGGTGCGGAGCGGGCCGAGGAGAAGAAGATAGAAGACGCCGCGGAGGAGATGCTGGACGAGAACGCCGGAGGAAGAACCAGAAGAGCCAGAAGAACCAGAAGAACCAGAAGATGAAGGAAAATAGAAGAAAGAAGAAGCATTTAAATAAAGGAATTGTCAAAAACTGTCTCTTGTCATTTTTAACATTTTTGACAGTTTTTTAGTGAAATGGTAGGGGTAAGTACCCCCTTACCATTTCACACAGGGGGGGGGGGCGGGATCTGGTGGTCCCCTTGTTAAAGGGGGCTTCCAGATTCCAATAAGCCCCCCGCCCGCAGACCCCCACAACCACCGGCCAGGGTTGTGGGGATGAGGCCCTTGTCCTCATCAACATGGGGACAAGGTGTTTTGGGGGGCTACCCCAAAGCACCCTCCCAATGTTGAGGGCATGTGGCCTGGTACGGTTCAGGAGGGAGGGGCCCGCACTCTCGTCCCCCCCTCTTTTCCTGCAGCCTGCCAGGTTGCGTGCTTGGATAAGGGTCTGGTATGGACTTTTGGGGGGGCCCCACGCCATTTTGTTTTTTTTTGGCGCGGGGTTCACCTTAAAATCCATACCAGACCTGAAGGGTCTGGTATGGAATTTAGGGGGAACCCACGTCATTTTTTTTTAAATTTTGTCCGGGGTTCCCCTTAATATCATACCAGACCTGAAGGGCCTGGTATGGAATTTAGGGGGACTCCCACGTCATTTTTTTTTTTTAATTTTGGTTCGGGGTTCCCCTTTGGGGAATTCCCATGCCGTTTTTATCAATGAACTTCTATGTGTATTGTCGGCAATGCAATAGCCGCGGGTAGTTTTTTCCTTCAAAATGTCATTTTGCTGTCAGACTGTTCTAAACACAGGAAACATGCTCCCCTTTACAGGCATACTATAGACACCCCCCAGGTACGAAATTTAAAGGGATATTACACTTTTATTGTTTGACTTTAAGCATTATTAAAATCACTGCTCCTGAAAAAACGGCCGTTTTTAAAACTTTTTTTGCATTGATCCATGTCCCCTGGGGCAGGACCCAGGTCCCCAAACACTTTTTATGACAATAACTTGCATATTAGCCTTTAAAATTAGCACTTTTGATTATTCATGTTCGTGTCCCATAGACTTTAAAGGTGTTCGCATGTTCGAATAAACTTTTTTCCTGTTCGCATGTTCTGGTGCGAACCGAACAGTGGGGTGTTCGGCTCATCCCTAGTTCTCATGGTGTTTAATCACTGAGATATTTGCTCTGGTTTGACGTTTTTTAATTTGTGAGGCTAAAAGTTTGCTTGCTTTGTTACTCTGGGAGTAGTATGAAAGTTTAAGCCTTTTAAAGTATAAATCGTAATCATGTTGTAGTGTTTGTTAGAGTTCTTCTCTGCAGGTGTTTAGTTGGAGGAGTAGGGAGTGATTTGGCGATTGTTTGTGTCTGGTTTCCAGATCCAAAGTGTTTTTATGTAGTCAATGTGCCGCATTTTTTTCCTTTTCTCTCTAGCAGCTATTTGTATAAGCACCCCCCTAGAGAAGGCCTTGTGTGCGCACCACACTGTACTAGGTCGGGTCCCCCGGTGTTCATTTAATGTAAAATATTCCTCTAATTTTGTTTGCATTTCCTCCCTAATTTGGGGTAGAGAAAGAAGATAGGTGTTGTTACGCCATAGGGGTGCGAGGTTGGCTTTGCGGGTATCCATAATGTCTATTGTAATGGGGGCATGGTCAGACCAGGTGATATTGTGGATATTCGCTTTGACCACATTTTGTAAGGTAAACTTATCTGTAAGAAAGAAATCAATTCTGGAGTAACTTTTATGTAGTGGTGAGAAGTACGTATAGTCCCTCTCTGTGGTGTGGAGACACCGCCATGGGTCATATAGCTCTTCTGATAGACAGTAATGGCCCAGGGATGGTCTGCGCCTCCACCCCACAGAGGAGGAGTCCATTTCATCATTCAAGAGTACATTGAAATCTCCACATATCAATAATTTGCCTTTTCGCAAACATTTAGCCTTTTTTAAGGTTTTGTGTATGAGTCTCATTGGTCTTTTCGTGGGAGCATATATATTTACCAACGTATATGTATCGTTATTGATTTCAGCAATCAAGATAATATACCTACCAAGGCAATCAGTGTATTGCTCTAGAAGTTTAAAAGTGACAGAGTCCTTAATGGCTATTAATACCCCATTGCGTTTGCAAGAGTTATTTGCTGTAAAAATGTGTGGGAACCTGATGTGGGTGCATTTTGGCATGCTTAGTTCTGAAAAGTGTGTTTCCTGCACACAGAGAATGTCGCAGTTTTCCTGCAGGGCTGTGTTCCACATCATTCTTCGTTTAAATGGGCTGTTGAGTCCTCTAGTATTGAGAGACATTAGTCTAATGCTGTGTACACACGATCGGACTTTCTGGCATACTTGGTCCGGCACACTTTCTGACGGACTTTGTCTGCCATGTGCGCCGGACTTTAAAACGGACGGACTTGCCCACACACGACCGGACTTTCCGTCGGGCTAAGTCCGCCTGTCTTTTCGACGGACTTTCGCCGGAGTTACGGCGGACTTTCAGAATGAACGGACTTGCCCACACATGGACAAGTCCGTTCATTTTGAACTTGACTCAGGTGCGATGGGACTAGAAAAGGAAGTCAATCTTGCCGCTTTTATCGGCGAGATTGACACCTTGCGAGCCCCGTCGCAGGTCATACCAGGCCCTTAGGTCTAGTATGGATTTTAAAGGGAAGCCCCCCTATGCCGAAAAAACGGCGTGGGGTCCCCCCTAAAATCCATACCAGACCCAGATCCGAGCATGCAGCCCGGCCGGTCAGGAAAGGGGGTGGGGACGAGCGAGTGCCCCCCCCTGAACCGTACCAGGCCGCATGCCCTCAACATGGGGGGTGGGAGCTTTGGGGGAGGGAGGCCCTGTGGGGCCCCCCCACCCCAAAGCACATTGTCCCCTTGTTGATGAGGACAAGGGCCTCTTCCCGACAACCCTGGCCGTTGGTTGTCGGGGTCTGCGGGCGGGGGGGCTTATCGGAATCCGGGAGCCCCCTATAATAAGTGGGCCCCCATATCCCGGCCCCCCACCCTATGTGAATGAGTATGGGGTACATGGTACCCCTACCCATTCACCTAGGGAAAAAGTGTCAATAATAAAACACACTACACAGGTTTTTAAAATAATTTATTAAACAGCTCTGGGGGGGTCTTCCTCTGGCTTCGGGGGTCCCTCCGGTTCCTCTTCTCCCGGCGTCCGGTTGGTTCTTCTCCGCTCTCTCAGGCGTCTTCTCCCGGTGTTCCAGTTCTTCTGCCGGCTCCTCCGCTGTCTTCAGGCCGCTCTCTTGCCAGCGGAGGTCCGGACTTCTGGGCTTCTTGTCTTCTTCCCTCTTCTCTTCTCCAGATGTTGACACGACGCTCTCCGGCTGGACTGCTCTCTGAGGGCTCCGTTGTGACTTATATAGGCTGAGACCCCGCCCCCTTATGATGTCACAGTCCCTGGGCATGCTGGGACTGTGACATTTTAGGGGACGTGGTCACCGGGTGATGTTGACCATGCCCCCTCAAGAGGCCCTTGTCCTCATCAACATGGGGACAAGGTGCTTTGGGGTGGGGGGGCTCCGCAGGGCGCACCCACCCCCCATGTTGAGGGCATGCGGCCTGGTACGGTTCAGGAGGGGGGGGGGCGCTCGCTCATCCCCACCCCCTTTCCTGACCGGCCGGGCTGCGTGCTCAGATCGGGGTCTGGTATGGATTGCAGGGGGGACCCCACGCCGTTTTTTCGGCGTAGGAGTTTCCCTTTATAATCCATACCAGACCTAAGGGCCTGGTATGCCCCACGCTCGCCGCAATAGGAAAATTTGTTTTTCCTATTGCAGCGAGCACGAAATACAATACCCTGCCCTTGCGTCGCATCTGGTCCGTTGGACCAGCATACAGACGAGCGGGCTTTCCGTCGGACCAGCACACAGGCGAGCAGACTTTCCACCAGAAACTGAGTCCGACGGAAAGATTTAAAACGTGTTTCAAATCTAGGTCCGGCGGGCTTTTGGGAAAAAGTCCGCCGGAAAAGTCCGCCGGAGCCTACACACGGTCGAATAGTTCGGCGGACTCTGGTCCGCCGGACCAAGTATGCCGGAAAGTCCGACCGTGTGTACGCGGCATAAGAGACATTCATTTCATTTGTGATGCTTAGGAGCCATTTAATGGTGCAAGTCGTTATTTGCAGTAAGAGAGATGGAGCCTCTAGGACAGTGGAAAGGGGTTGTCTGCTTGATGTACCCGTGGGGTATAGTCATGTATGTATCTTCCGGTACAGCCGTACATCCGGTGCTACTTGCATTAACTTTAGTGAAGCTTGGTGTTTAGGGTGATGCTGCAAGGTGGGTTCGCCAAAAGTATGGGCGTGTAGATTTCTGTGCATGTAGGCGGAGAAAGACGGTCACCCATCGTATTTCCCTCTGTAGTTGCGGTGCATGTTAGGACCTGCTTTGGAGGTCCCTGGGCCTTTTCCCTCTGAGTTGTTCTCGGTAGGGAGAATTCTCCACTTGCTCAGCAATTCCAGGCCTTTTTCTAAGGATGAGATGGTGTAAGATTTGTTGCCCCATCGATACAATATCTTGTGATTCCGTAGAGATTTAGTAATCGGGATCAGGTTGTTCCTGGCTGACATGGTGGCTTGTGAGAGGTCAGCATATAGGGTTATCCCCGCGTATGGGTCCGGGAGGGCGTTGTTTTGCCTAGAAAATCTCATGAGTTGGTTCTTTATATGGAAAATCTCTAGGACATCTCTAGGAATTCTCTCTGGGAGGTGCGGGGGCTTGTGCAGCCTGTGGGCTCTATCAATGATGACATCTGCTGGTGATAGAGATGGCAGAGTTTTCATCATAAGTTGTTGAAGGAATGAGCTTAAGTCAGCTGGTTGTACAGATTCGGGGATCCCCCTAAATTTCACGTTGTTTCTTCGTGAACGGTCCTCGAGGTCAGCGACATTTAACCTGAGGGCTTTAAGCTCATCCTCCACATCCACGTGCGCATCCACTAGCTCATTATGGGCTGCTGAGAAATCGTCCATTTTAGTTTCTACGTAATCCAGCCTGTTGCCTAGTGCAGTCATTTCCTTATGTGTGGAGCATATTACATTAGTGATGTCTTGTTGTATGGCCCCCCTTAAAGTGAGAATCATCTCTTTCATGGTGACATCTGTCAGGGGCAGACCTGATGTGGGGAGAGCATCCAGCTTCTGGCTGTATTCATTAGTGTGTTCCATGTCACTTTCCTCATTGACCTGTACAGCATCAGAGTCATCTGGGGAGTTTAGCTTTCTCTTTTGTTTAATGGGGCTGTTTGAGGCTGAGTGTGGAGGGTTCAGTGCGGTGTTAATAGCAGATGACTCACCGGCTTCAGAATCTGCCGCTCTGCTGTGAGGAGATGTCGCCATCTTTTGACAGGCTAGCTGGGACCGTCGTATAGAAGTCGGTCAGCTTCTGAGGCGCCTCTCTCTCCTTTCGTTTAGCCATCAGTGCGGCTCAGTTCCCTGCTGTTTCTGCCGTTCGTGTGGGCGTTGTTAGCTCACTATCAGCACTCGGTGTGACTGAGCTCTCTCCTCATTGCTCCATCAGCTCCGGCCGCCGGCTCCGCCCCCCTGCCGAATTTTTTGACTGTTCGCATGTTGTGCTGCAAACCGAACAGGTGGGGTTTGGCTCATCCCTAATGAACAGCCATTGTTCTGGAAAAGGCCATCACTGCCTGACTAATCTGTTATTCTTCCCAGGTGACCCCAGTGACATCCAGGACTATGCTCAGGCCTGATTGGCCATTTTGCTCTCCCGACCACAGGGCGGATGTGGTGGGGTCTATGATGGCTCTTGTGTATGTAGTAGCTTCATTCACGTAACAGGAAATCCTGGAACAGCTCCCGCATGCAATGCTTACCCCTGAAGAAGCTGCTGATAGATGAGTCCCCTGATTCTGAAAGACATCCCTTGTGGCAATGCAGCACCCTCTGATGTATCCAAGGCTAAAGAAAGCAATTCACAGAATAGCAATAGCAATAAGGAATAAGCAAAAATAGATACATTTTGTACAACACCAAAAACAATGACCAGGACTTCTTATGCCGCATACACACGATCGGAATTTCGGGCCGCAAAAGACCGATGAGAGTTTTTCATCGGAAAATGCGACCGTGTGTATGCTCTATCGCACTTTTGCTGGCCGAATTCCAGCCAGCAAAAGATTGAGGGCATGTTCTCAATTTTTCGGTCGGAAAAAGTTCCTATGCGATTGTCTGTGGCAATTCCGATGCGCGAAATTCCGGAAACAATTCAACGCATGCTCGGAAGCATTGAACTTCATTTTCTCGGCTCGTCGTAGTGTTGTACATCACCGCGTTCTTGACGGTCGTGTATGCAAGGCAAACTTGAGAGGAATCCCGTCGGAAAAGCTATCATATCTTTTTCCGACGAGAAGTCCGATCGTGTGTACGCGGCAATAAAGAGGAAGTAAACTCTGATGGGTTTTACTTTCTCGCTGCTCCAGCCTGCAAATGAAAAGCATAATGGGCTAGTATCAGGGGCGGACTAACCATTCGGGCACTCGTGCACTGCCCGAGGGCCCCATGCCACTAAGGGGCCCCATCAGGGTTGCCAGCCTCAATAAAACCAGGGACAGTATGTAAAAATCTGTGTTTTTTAAAAAATCCCAAGATTATAGCTGCCCCACCTCTCCAGTACCTTTTCAGTGTGTGTATTCTGTGTGTGTATACTGTATGTGTATATTGTGTGTGTGTGTGTGTGTATACTGTATGTGTGTGTGTGTATAATGTGTGGCCCCATAATCTATTGCCTGGGGTCCCCATAATCTCCTATTACCTGGGGGCCCCATAATCTCCTATTGCCCGGGGGCCCCATAATCTTTTCCTATTGCTCGGGGGCCCCATAATCTCCTATTGCCCGGGGGCCCCATGAGTTGTAAAAAAAATGTGTGTATTGGGGTTCCTAGCACCAAGTGGCCCTGAGATACGGGGCCCCAAAATCAGTTTGGAAAATGACATTTTTTGCTGCAGAAAAGTGCTTGACTCGAGTATAAGTCGAGGGGGGCACTTTCAGCACAAAAAAAGTGCTGAAAAACTCGACTTATACTCGAGTATATACGGTATGTGAAAAGTGTGGGGTACATTTGTATGGAGCCCCCCTGAGTCAATACTTTGTAGAACCTACTTTCACTGCAATTACAGCTGCAAATCTTTTTGGGGATGTCCCCACCAGCTTTGCACATCTAGAGAGTGACATTTTGGCCCATTCTTCTTTGCAAAATACCTCAAGTTCTGTCAGAGAGCATCTGTGAACAGCAATTTTCAAGTCTTATAATAAACAAGGTATGTGGCGCTATCTAACCTGGGTGAAATATCTTGTGAACCAAATGATGAAATAAATATGTATAAAAATATTGCAAGCTGTAAATTTCATTTACCTTATTTTACCAACTCCTCATTGTAGGACTCTCTGGGTCCTGCCACTGTCTGGGGATTAGACTTTTTGCCACGTTTAGCAATGAAGGGACCAAAGTTCTCACGTATCGTTTGGATGGGATTTTCATCAGATGGAACAAACACATCCACGGGTCCTCAGAAACCTCCGCTTTAGTTATATAGTTTATTGTCTCTAACACCTCACGCAAATATATTCTAATTTTTGGACAGGTCCACCAAATATGGGACATGGTTCCAGGTTCTCTACACCCCCTCCAGCAAAATTGTGAAGTCTTCCTTTGATATTTATGGGCCTTATCTGGGGTTATGTACTAACATGCTGAACTATTAAAACTCATTTCTAAAGTGTTACTATCAATTGACGTTACATGTGCCAATCTCAAAATATTCCCCACCTTGTTATCATTCACCTGTGTTCCCAGTTCCTCTTCCCATTTGCCAATGTATGGCGGTCTTTTCAGCACATTCCTTATCATCAAAATTTTGTATATTTTAGAGATCCCCTTCCTTCTTGCTGTGGACGAACAAAGTTGCTCCATCGGGATCAAATTTTCTGTTGACCGAACTGGTTGGGGCAGGGACTCAATGAAATGTTTCAGCTGGAAATACCGCCACTCATCTATTTTTTTTAAACTCTTGATATGTGCAAATTCTACCCTTCACCATTACATCTTTTAATTGCGCATTCTCTATTTTAATCCAATTTCCAAACAAACTTCATCTCCTCAGTGGAAAATAATCAGTGGCTTTGAGTGGTATAAGTGGCGAATTATATCCCCAGTTTTTTTTTTGTGTATCACATCCCATATGTCTAATGCTTGCTAATTATGCTTTCCATTTCCACCTATCTCTTGTCTTTGTTTTTTTTGTGCCCGATTTATCACCCATGAGAGAAGAACCGCCCTGTGGTAATTCTTTAACCGGATGCAGATCTGTATGGGTTACTGAACCCAGTGGTTCAGTGGTTCAGTAACCCATACAGATCTGCATCCAGGTCATCTATCTTTGAGGGACATCCATATTCTTCTACCATCATCTGATCTGATCAGGCATTCATTGGCCTCTACGTGCGTTACCTGGTGATTGTTGCCACCTATTTGGAATCTGGCTGGAAGAAGGAGAGCCTGGATGTGGGTATCCTGTTACTCCACAGTCCGGAGCGTTCCCTGCTGTCACTAAGGACATTCCTAGGAAGGAGGAAGGAGAGTCGAGGACCATCAGCCTATGTCCTATCGTGATTTCTCTGGTGATCTACCAAGCCTGTATTGACCCCCCTGAGTAAGGGCGGTCGCAGGCTTTCTGGTAAGCCTCCATTCTTCTTACACTTGGTGACGGGCAGCACTACTAAGTTGGAACATTATACTGGGATCCTTTAACACGCTCTTCGTATATGCAATTAATTTTGGACTTTTTTTTGACTTTTCACTATTTTTGGTTTGGTATCTTAAGTACATTTATTGTATGTAGCGTTGATTTTTCTTATCACTATTTCACTTACACTGTGTCATTTATTTTGATAATAACTTATTGATCTTGTCCAGCGCTGCACTTTATACATCTATACACATTGTCTTTTGCCCTTGTATCGGGGTTATAGTGTTCAGCAGCAGGACCTCCATCACGGTAGAATTAGTTTATAACATTTATTGAGTTTTACAGCAGTCCGGAGGTTGAACTCTGCCTGTGTTCCCTTAACAGACCCGCTACTCCACCAGGCTAGGGATACCCCTTGCCCGATCCCCTCCCCAGGCACATCACAACATCAACTAAATCTTTCGCCTTTCTTCACAACTTCTTTACAACTTTATCCCTGACCTGTCTGGTGTGTTCCTTGGCCTTCATGATGCTGTTTGTTCACTAAGGTTCTCTAATAAATCTCTAAGGGCTTCACAGAACAGCTGTATTTATACTGAGATTAAATTACAGTGGACTCTATTTACTAATTAGGTAACTTCTGAAGGCAATTGGTTCCACTAGATTTTAGTTAGGGGTATCAGAGTAAAGGGGGCTGAATACAAATGCACGCCACACTTTTCACATATTTATTTGTAAAAAAGATTTGAAAACCATTTATCATTTTCCTTCCACTTCACAATTATGTGCCACTTTGTGTTGGTCTATCACATAAAATGCCAATAAAATACATTTACGTTTTTGGTTGTAACATTACAAAATGTGGAAAATTTCAAGGGGTATGAATACTTTTTCAATGCACTGTATAATGTAAAGGATTGCTGTTTTTTCCCATGTTGCCGTGGAAGTAACAATGTAAACAATGCAGAGCTCCGTTCTGTCAGCAGGGTTGGGGTGGATTTTGTTTCCCTGCAAAGCAGGGAATAAAATCCAGCACCTCCCATACTAAAAACACCTCACTGTGTACACATAAACACTGGTTAGGCACACATTTCAATCTTTGATCGCCCTTGATGTTTAACCCCTTCCTAGCCAGTGTCATCAACACATTGACAGTGCATATTTTTTAGCACTGATCACCGTATTAGTGTCACTGGTTCCCACTAAGTGTAAAAAAGTACCAGTTAGTGTAAGATTCTCCGCCGTAATAACACAGTCCCGCTATAAGTCACTAATCGCCGACAATACTAGTATAAAAAAATAAATAAATAAATTCAGTATATATATACCATAGTTTGTAGACGCTATAATGTTTGTGCAAACCAATCAATGTACGCTTATTGGGTTTTTTTTTACCAAAAGTATGTAGCAGAATACATATTGGCCTACATTTATGAAGAAATTCGATTTTTTTAAAAAATTTTATTGGATATGTTTTATAGCAGAAAATAAAAAAATAAAAAAATATCTTTTTTTTTTTTCTTAAATTGTCGTTCTTTTTTTGCTTATAGTGCAAAAAAATAAAAATTGCAGAGTTGACCAAATACCACCAAAAGAAAGCTCTATTTGTGGGGACAAAAAGGATGTTTTATTTGGGTACAGCTTTGCATGACCATGCAATTGTCAGTTAAAATAACGCAGTGCTGTATCGCAAATAAAAATGGCCTGGTCATGATGGGGGGTAAATCTTCCGGAGGGCAAGTGGATAACAGGTGTTCTTATTTTTAAAACTGAATATTTGAGTTTTCTCAGTATAGATTTATGTACTGTGCATGACTGCATGATGTATCGTTTTTTGTTTTTTTTTTCATAAAATTTTTATTGATTGAACATAAAAATATAATACAACATAGTATTGGCATAATCACATAATCATCTGAATCACATGTGGGTTGTAGTGAAATTCACATTAAATAATGATGTTGAAATGATTTTGGACAGTGTTAATAGCTAGATTTAAAGCAAATACATATCATATATCTAAGCATTCTTACGTAATGAATACTGAGGTGAAATAACTCACTATAGGAATGAGGTGGGATGGGGGAAAAAAAAAAAATATTTGAAAATACGAAGTGGGAGGGGGAGAAGGTGAGTAGAGACGATTTATTTATTCCAGTAATCTAGTAGTCTCTTTGGCATGTCTGTATGATTTATTTTTGTGGAGGGATTCTATTATTAATTAATAATTGCTTTGTAAGTCTGTGAATTTTTGAATTCAGTCCAATTGTACCATGTTGATGCAAATTTCGAAATCTTCTCCTGAGATATACTTATAAGTTCTTCTATCTTTTCTATATTGTTTATTCTCTGGAACCATTCTTTTTTCGATGGAATAGTGTTTGAACGCCAGTGGCATGGGATACAGTGTCTTGCTGCATTTATCATGAACATGGATAAAGATTTTAAATATTGTTTTTGGGGGATTGAATTGTAGTGTAGGAGGTATTGTGCTGGATTAAAACTTATGTTCTCTGAAGTGAGTGAGGTAATGGTTTCGTGAACCATTTTCCAGAAGTTCTGTAAGAGAGGGCATGACCACCAAATATGAAGCATCGAGCCTTCCTCCTGTTTACATCTCCTGCACCTGTCTGAGATGCATGGGGAGAATTTGTGCAGTAAGGTGGGAGTTCTGTACCACCTGGTAATGAGTTTGAAGCCACACTCCTGGGTGGCTACGTTGAGAGATCCTTTATGTGCATACATGTATATTGTTTCCCAGTTTGCTTCTGTAAGAGATATATCAAGCTCTTGTTCCCAAGCTTGGCACGACGCACTGGAGAACTCCGTTTTGTCCCCAAAAAGCGAATTGTAGAGGGTAGATATAATATGTCTTTGTGGGGTTTTTTTTGTACATAGTTCCTCTAGCGTCGTGGGGTGTCTTGTCCATGATTGGGCTGTCTCATTTCTGGTCAAAAAGTGTCTGATTTGTATATATAGTTCCATTGTGGAATCTGGTTTGGGTTAATGTCTTTATTTAGTTCATCTCTGGACAGAAGTCTCTTACTCTTAAAGAAGCCACTGACCAGGATTTCTTTATGACGCCAGGAATTTGCAAGGAAGTTTTGTTCTAAACCCGGGGTGAAGTCTGGGTTGTTTCTAAGTGGTGTAAGGGGGCTAAGCCAAGGAGAAGGATTCGTTCTTTTAAAGGTTTTGCGAAAGGTTTCTAATGTAGGTCCCATTAGGGGGTGGGCTTTGATATCTTTTGAATGATTTTTAGGATGAATCCATGGGAGAGATTTAATCTGTTGGGAGAATTGTTTTTGCTCTAAGAATACCCAGTCTTTCACTGTATGATGGATGTTCCAGTCTACTATTCGAGCTAGGAGGGCTGCCTGATGATATTTCTTTAGATCAGGTAATGCAATTCCCCCCTTATTTTTGGGTAGATTAAGTCTAGTGAATTTGATTCTGGGAGATTTGCTTCTCTATATAAAGGTGGAGCAAGCTTTGCAAAAGGACTCGAAAAATGACGTTGGTAGTCTAATGGAAATTGTTTGCATCACATAGAGAAATCAGGGTAGGTCATTTTTATTAGGGAAGCTCTTCCAAACCAAGATACGTTCAAGGAATTCCATCTTTTTAAATCGTCATGTGTTTCTTTTAGGATAGGAGTGAAATTAAGTTTAAAGAGATAATTTAGATTTGTAGGTATTTCAATTCCGAGGTGTGTAATACTATGGCTGGCCCATGAGAAGGAGAAGTTTTTTTGGCAAATTTCTCCTGAACTTGGGGGTAATGAGATGTTGAGGGCATTAGATTTTGAATGATTGATTTTTAGATTTGATAATAATTGATAGTGTTCTAGGTCTTGTACAAGATTGGGTATAGAGATGTGTGGTTCTGAGAGGAAGAGGAGCATATCATTCGCAAAAGCTGCAACTTTATACGTATGATTTTTGATTTCTATTCCCCTAATTTCAGGATTGGCTCTGATTTTATTTAGTAGTGGTTCTAGTGTGAGGACGAACAAAAGTGGAGATAAGGGGCATCCCTGTCTAGTACCGTTTCGTAAGTGGAAGGCGTTCGACAGGTGGCCGTTGACAATGTATCGTTTTTATGTTTTTTATAGTTTGGTAAAATGAGGAGTAGGATAGAAATTTCATTTTTGCAAAGACAATAAATCTTATTATTGTGCATGATTGATTCATCAATAAAATCAAACCAACAAAAGAGTAGACATATGTTTTACACCATTACTATACAAAACTCAAAACTAAGGCTAGTTCAAATTTTAATTAAAAATTACTTTTCATGTTTTATTTCTCATTTTAAAAGCTTGTTAAAATATTCTGCACTAACTACTTCTTTCCATTTCTGACACTAATTAGTCCATCAGCGGAAGCTGTAACAAATGTGGTCCACTGGGAAGACTTGGATACAGTGACTGCAAAGTTTCTAAATTTAAATTGTGAGTGAGGTGATAGCTTTATGAAACCTATAAAAGCCCAGCTGAATTCAGGAGGAAAGCAATGCGACAAATGTCGCACAAATATCCACAGGACCTCTGTGATTGACATTTCTCAATTTAAAGAATTCGGATTGAATAGAACATTTTAGGAATTGTTGATTTTGCAAGACATAAATCCAAGTCATGAGCTCGTCTCTGAAAAATATCTCTGTAACACACTTTGTTCTGGTGGGGCTTATTGAGATTGAATCATTTGGATATGTATGGGCTGTTTTGGCTCTTGCATTATTTTCAGTCACATTGTTTATGAGTTCTATGATTGTCTATGTAACCTGGACAGAGAAAAGCTTGCATGAACCTATGTACATCCTAATATGCATCATGGTTATCAATGTGATGTTCGGGAACGCATCATATTTTCCCAAGCTGGCCATTGACTTGTTGTCTGGATGCTCAACCATCTCACTCACCGGATGTCTCTGCCAATCTTTCTTTACCGATCTTTACGGAACTTATGAAATATTTACTTTTACGATAATGGCATATGACCGATATCTGGCTGTAGGCCACCCTCTGAGATACCACACTCTGATGACCAACATTACAACTCAAACAATATCACTTGCACTATATATTTTCAATGTGGTGATAGTAACTGTGGGTATATTATTGACATTAAGACTAACGTTTTGTGGGGTGAATATCAAAAATGTCTATTGTGAAACCATGTCTCTACAACCGCTTGTTTGTAACGATATAACAATTAACATCATCTATAGAACGATTTTGACCTTGTTCATTTCGATTGTCTGCTTGCTTCTTATAATGTACTGTTACATAAGAACAGTTGTCATCTGTCTGAAACTTTCTGCAGAATCCTCTCACAAAGCTATACATACATTGATGACTCACATATTGGCCTTCTCCATTTATTTTTTCACCGTCTTGTTCCTTAATTTCAGGTACAGTCTAAGCACAGGTTCTATATCAACCAAAGTTGACATTATTATACCTTTGATTGGTTCCAGCATAGCTACTTCTGCAAACCCTCTGATCTACGGGATAAGGACCAAAGCTCTTAGAGAAAAAATTGAATGTAACCTACATTGGAATACCAAAAGAATAAAATGACTTTTTATTTTTTCAGCAGCAATCTTACCATTATAGAGATGTATTATTTTTCTAAATTTCTTTTGGCCTTTTGGAGATTTTGTAGAAAAGAGGACTGTAGTCCAGCCTTTCAGAGTGTGCCTGTTAGTGTTTTCTATGCAAGGACTGTACCGCTTCAGTCACTTGCTGCTTGAACTTGCTACATCTTTCACACTGGGGCGTTTTTCAGGTGTTTTTTAGGCCTGTAAAAAGCACCTGTAAAGCACCTGAAAGAAGCCTCATCTGCAATCCCAATGTGAAAGCCCGAGTGCTTTCACACTGAGACCCCTTTAACACAGGGGCGTTTTTCAGGCGCTTTAGCGTTAAAAAAAAAGAGCCTGTAAAGCGCCTGAAAGAAGCCTCATCTACAATCCCAATGTGAAAGCCCGAGTGCTTTCACACTGGGGTGCTGCGCTGCAAAAGTCCTGCAAGCATCTTCTTTGCAGCGCTTTCATGTTTTTGCCACCGGTCTGGGTGTGCCGATGGCCCGAGCGCTTTCACACTGCCAGTGCCCGAAAAATGCCTGAAAAACGCCCCAGTGTGAAAGGGGTCTTAAGCGGCGCTTTACCAGCGTTTTTCGGGCACTGGCAGTGTGAAAGGGCTTGGGCTTTCACATTGGGATTGCAGATGAGGCTTCTTGCAGGCGCTTTACAGGCTCTTTTTTTAATGCTAAAGCACCTGAAAAATGCTCCAGTGTGAAAGGGGTCTCAGTGCCTGAAAAATGCCTGAAAAATGCTTCAGTGTGAAAGAGGTCTTAGAGGAGTGCCATTATTTGTTTTGGGTGTTTAGTTTTGTGTCAGTGAGCAGACTTGGGGGCCTTATCAGCTGGCTGGGGGGGTATTAAATATTTCAGGCACATGGTCTTCTTTCCTGAGCTTCCGCCTGGTGACGATGCTACGGTGAGAACTATCTTTCTTAAAATTCTTTTGGCCTAGGGATGGGAGTGCTGCAAGGATTTCCCCTACTGGCTGCAAGGAGTGTTCCCTTTTGGGCCTACAGGAAGTAAACTGTAGCAGTCTCCCAAAAGAGAGGTGGTGAGTAGGGATGAGCCGAAAACCCCCCAGTTCGGTTCGCAGCAGAACTTGCGAACAGGCAAAAAATTTGTTCGAACACGCTAACACCGTTAAAGTCTATGGGACACAAACATGAATAATCAAAAGTGCTCATTTTAAAGGCTTATATGCAAGTTATTATCATAAAAAGTTTTTTGGGACCCGGGGTCCTGCCCCAGGGGACATGGATCAATGCAAAAAGAATTTTTAAAAACAGCCGTTTTTTTCAGGAGCAATGATTTTCATAATGCTTAAAGTGAAACAATAAAAGTGTAATATTCCTTTAAATTTCGTAGCTGGGGGGTGTCTATAGTATGCCTGTAAAGGGGCGCATGTTTCCCGTGTTTATAACAGTCTGACAGCAAAATGACATTTCAAAGGAAAAAAAAGTAATTTAAAACTACTCACGGCTATTAATGAATTGTCGGTCTAACAATACACATAAAAGTTCATTGATAAAAACTGCATGGGATTTCCCCACAGGAGAACCCCGACCCAAAATGAAAAAAAAAATGCGTGGGGGTCCCCCTAAATTCCATACCAGGCCCTTCAGGTCTGGTATGGATACTAAGGGGAATCCCGCACCAAAATTTAAAAAAAAATGGCGTGGGGTCCCCCTCAAAATCCATACCAGACCCGAATGGTATGGATTTTAAGGGGAACCCCGTGCCAAAATTTAAAAAAAAATGGCGTGAGGTCCCCTCAAAAATCCATACCAGGCCCTTATCCAAGCACACAACCTGGCAGGCCACAGAAAAAGAGGGGGGGACAAGAGATCGCCCCCCTCCTGAACCGTACCAGGCCACATGCCCTCAACATTGGGAGGGTGCTTTGAGGTAGCTCCCCAAAGCACCTTGTCCCCATGTTGATGGGGAGAAGGGCCTCATCCCCTCAACCCTTGGCCGGTGGTTGTGGTGGTCTGCGGGCGGGGGGCTTATCGGAATCTGGAAGCCAGGTTTTAACAAGGGGACCCCCAGATCCTGCCCCCCCCCGTGTGAATTGGTAATGGGGTACAAATGTACCCCTACCATTTCACAAAAAAAAGTGTCAAAAAGTTTAAAAAACACAAGAGACGGTTTTTGACAAGTCCTTTATTAATTTCTTATTCTTTCGGCTTCTTCTTCCATCTTCTTTCTTCTGGTGTTCTTTCGGTGTTCTTCTTCTTCCTCCATCTTCTTCTTCATCTTCTTCTTCTCCATCCTCTTCCTCTTCCGCTCTTCTCGTCCCGCATCTTCCTCCAGGCTTCTTCTCCACTCTGTCCGCACGATCCGCCTCAGAGGGAGTCTTCAGCCGTGTGACGCTTCGCTTCTTCTGACAGTCCCGTCCACGGAAGTCCAGTGAATTCCTGTGAATTCCCTGTGCATCAGAGGAGGGTGGGGTCACCGGGTGGCCCCGCCCTCTGTTATATAAGGAGTGTCAGAAGAAGCCAAGTGTCACACGGCTGAAGACTCTCACTGAGGCGGATCGTGCGGATGGAGTGGAGAAGAAGCCTGTAGGAAGATGCGGGACGAGAACAGCGGACCTACATCTAGACCGCCCAGTGCATGAGAGGAGGGGGTGGGTTGTCCTGGGGGGGTCTATACATATGGGGGGTGGTTTGTCCAGGGGGGTCTGTACATATAGGGGTGATTTGTCCAGGGGGATCTGTACATATGGGGGATGGGTTGTCCTGGGGGTCTGTACATATGGGGGTGGTTTGTCCAGGGGGGTCTGTACATATGGGTGGGGGGTTTGTCCAGGGGGGTCTGTACATATGGGAGGGTGGGTTGTCCTGGGCGGTCTGTACATATGTTGGGTTTGCTTGTCCTGGGGGGAGGTCTGTACATATGGGGGGTGGGTTGTCCTGGGGGGGTCTGTACATATGGGGGGCTGGGTTGTCCTGGGGGTCTGTTCTGATGAGGGGTCGGTACAGATGGAGGGTGGATGGTTTGCCCAGGGGGTCTGTACTGAGGGAGGGGGTCTGCACTGAGGGAGGTCTGCACTATGGGAGGGGGGTCTGCACTTAGTGAGGGGGATCTATACTGCTGGAGGGGGATCGGCACTTAGTGAGGAGGGTCTGTACTGCGGGAGGGGGGGTCTGTACTGAGGGAGGACTATAGTGCGTGTGGGGGGGTGACACCATGTTTTTACACACCGGGTGACATCAACCCTAGTAATGCCACTGGTAACTGGGGACACCTGGTTTAAGGAGGGACTCCACTGGGGACACCTGGTGTAAGGAGGGACTCTACTGGGGACACATGGAGTAAGGAGGGACTCTACTGGGGACACCTGGTGTAAGGAGGGACTCTACTGGGGACACCTGGTGTAAGGAGGGACTCTACTGGGGACACCTGGTGTAAGGAGGGACTCTACTGGGGACAGCTGGTGTAAGGAGGGACTCTGCTGGGGACAGCTGGTGTAAGGAGGGACTCTGCTGAGGACACCTGGTGTAAGGAGGGACTCTGCTGGGGACACCTGGTGTAAGGAGGGACTCTACTGGGGACACCTGGTGTAAGGAGGGACTCTGCTGGGGACACCTGGTGTAAGGAGGGACTCTGCTGGAGTTGTGCGATAAGTCCAAACGCTTAGCTGTGCTGTCTCACCTTAAGCGCATGCGCGCGGATATATCTGTATTAGTGGAGACACACATCACAGGGCAACTTCAAATGGCCCTCAAAAAACCATGGGTGGGCTGGACTTACCAGGCTCCATTCACCAACAATTCCAGAGGTATAGCCATCCTCATAGCCAAAACAGTTAATTTCCAGCTGCATAATATAAGGTCGGACCAGCAGGGGAGGTTTTTGTTCTTGCATGTAACTGTGGGGGGTCTTGAAACCCTTTTACTGGCTTTTTATATACCCCCACCCTTCCAATTTACTGCCCTCAGAGAAGGGCTAGCCTTTATGTTTGAGCATCCCAAGGTACCAGCGATCTGGATGGGGGATTTTAATATGGTTATTGACCCCCTCCTGGATAGGCTTCACCCATCAGATACGCCACAAACCAAGCCGACCCTCACTAGATTTGGTAGATTCCTTTCGGAATTTGCCCTATCCGACACATGGAGACTTAAATATCCCAACAAATCCGCATACTCTTGCTTCACACCCGCACAAAACGCAATGTCCCGCATAGACATGATCATGCTCACCCCCACTCTCATTCCGAGCCTCCTTGCAGCGGGGTTTGGCGTGAGAGTTCTCTCTGACCATTCACCCTACTGGATCACTCTGAGGCTCCAGTCCTCCCGTCGTCTCGCCTGTGGAGACTAAATCCATTTTGGCTCGCAACCCTTACTGACATTGAGATCATACAGCGCGAGTGGTCTCTCTATTTTCAGACTAACCAGGGGTCGGCCTCGCCCGGAGCGGTCTGGGAGGCCTTCAAGGCCCATGCCCGCCTGATTCTATCCACCCATATCAACAGGCACAAAGCCTCCTCTAACAATATTCTGCTACAGGCCGAGGAGCACTTGGGCTTCCTCGAAAAGGCTTTCCTGTCACACCCAACTCCCTCAAACTCTGCCCAACTACGTTTGCAATCTAGGCTCACTAATAACTTACACTTCGAGAAAGCAAAGAAGGGAATCTTTTTTAGAAAACAAAGGATCTTTGAGCATGGAGAACGAGCTGGGAAACTTTTAGCCTACATGGCCCACCTGGACCATTCGCCTCCGGTGGTGGTTCAGCTCCGCTCACAGGATGGTACCATGCTCACAGACCCTGAACAAGTTGCCCACGAATTCAAAAGATTCTACGCCGACCTTTACACCTCTAGAACTAACCGTCCTGTAGACGAGCTACATCTTCTCCTAGATAATATAGACTTTCCCTCCCTCTCAACCACCCAGGTAGAAACCTTGGAGGCACCTATAACTGAGGAGTGCATCAAAGCGGCGATAGCGAACCTTCCAGCGTCAAAGGCCCCTGGCTCAGACGGCCTTCCTCTGGAGTTTTACTCCCAGTTCCAGGAGGCCCTCATTCCCAGACTAGAGGCTTTATATTCACACATATACGCATCAGGCACACTCCCGCGCACCATGAGCGAGGCATTGATTGTCCTCATTCCCAAATCTGGCAAGGATCCCCTTCAACCCGAGTCCTACCGCCCAATTTCTCTCCTTCAATTGGATGTGAAAATTCTCGCTAAAATCCTAGCCATGAGACTCAACAAAGTCATTCTTAGCCTCATCCACCCTGACCAAACAGGCTTTATGCCCAATAAGAACACTGCATTTAACCTGAGAAGGCTATTTACCAATCTTCAAGCTACACATGATGAGACTGGGTCCAGGGTAGTGGTCAGTTTGGACGCCGCCAAGGCGTTTGATTCTGTGAAGTAGAGCTACCTTTGGGAGTGCCTCCATAGATTCGGTTTTGGCCCCAGGTTCATTAAATGGCTCCAGCTCCTTTACCAGGCTCCCACTGCTCGGATCCAGGTCAACGGCAAAATGTCCACCCCATTCTTGCTGTCGAGGGGAACACGTCAGGGTTGCCCAATCTCTCCCATGCTGTATGCCCTAGCTGTTGAGCCATTGGCCATAGCCATCAGAGCGCACCCTGGCATTAAGGGCCTCCGTCGGGGGCAGTTGACCGAGGTACTTAGTTTCTATGCTGACGATATGCTACTCTATCTATCAGACGCTGGTCCCTCGCTGGCTGCGGCCCTGCAGCTTATCCAGCAGCATGGAACCTATTCAGGGCTACAAATTAATTGGTCTAAGTCTCAAATACTCCCCTAAGATGTCTCTGTCCCAGCGAATACTCAGGTGCCCCTCCCATTGGTAAGAACCAGCCTGCTCAAATATCTAGGCATACAGTGCTCACGATCCCTAGCAGACTACATACACCTAAATATTGAACCAATTTTCAAGTATCTTAAAAATAAGACGCAAATCTGGTCCAGACTCCCTTTGGGGGTGATGGGTCGCAACAGCTTGGTGAAGATGATTCTCCTTCCCAAGCTGTTGTACCTATTCTGGCATGCCCCATTGTATATCCCAACTCATGTGTTCAGGTCCCTCGAGTCCATACTCAACACATTTATATGGGGCACATCCAGACATAAGCTATCATGGCAGACCCTTAAATGCCCTACCCGCCTGGGGGGCACGGCCACCCCTGATCTCGCACTTTACTATTTAGCTTCCCAGCTGTCCCACTTTTACAATTTCAACAAGCACGACAGGCTTCTCTACACTGTCCTAGCATGCACACGAGCCTCTGACGTAGTGGCTCACCCCTTCCAGATACTCTTCTGCAAACATAGGGGTAACTCTAGTCCTGTGGGCAGGAACCGACTATTACAGCATCACAGCAGAATCTGGCACCGTGCACTCACCACTATTGGAGCTCCCTCTATCCACACTCATACTCCGCTATGGGACAATCCTCAGCTCCCTGAACTATTGACCATCCCTGATTTCAAGCTTTGGATCATCTATAAAATCATATACCTGTACCAGGTCGTTGCGGGGGGGGGGGTCAGGCCCCCTACCCATATGTTTTTCAGGTACCTCCAGATATGCCACGCCCTTCAATCTCAGTTTAACAACTCTATCCCCACTCTAGAAGTGGTGACAGTTACAGATTTACTCCTGGGTGATGACCCCAAAAAACTGATCTCCACCCTATACAATATCCTCCTCCTACCCGCGGCCACCAACCACACACAAAAATTAAGGGTTAAATGGGAGGCAGACACCGGAGCCTTTGATGATGACCAGTGGGGGGACATACTCGAGACTTGCACAAAAGTTTCCCCCGAAATTATCAGACCGCCTCACTCACTTATACATCCTCCACAGGTCTTATCTCACCCCCGCACGCATCCTTAAATATAGGCCGGAGGCTACTTCAGACTGCCCTCGATGCGGAAGCACCCCCAGTACATACTATCACTTAATATGGTCTTGCCCAATTATTCAGAACTACTGGATGCAAGTAGTCAAATTTCTCCATGACCAAATGGGCTCCCCTCTGACACTATGCCCTCGCCAATGTATACTTGGTCTGCTCGTGGTCTCGGAGGAGGATAAATATTTATCAATATTTATGCAGGAATCCCTCTTCATAGCCAGGTTGCAAGTTGCCCAACTATGGCTTCGGCCTGACCCCCCCACTGTGCAACAGTGGAAGAGAGCAGTGAACCTCACCCTACTCTACAAAAAAGTTCTGTATACCCACCGTGGTTGTCCAGCCAAATATCATAAAATATGGGATAGATGGATAAACGAGGCCTCTACGTGAACAGACTAGCAATACATAGTATGTATATGACTGTTGGTTTAATGGCACTTAATTTTACTTATGACCAAACCTCTCACTAATCTAATTAAAAGGTACACCCTGACATTGGTTTGCAATAATCTGTCAAGACTTTCAGTGTAAAAGCTAATCCATCCGTTTCCAGTGTATGCTACACTTTGTACTTCCGATACATCCGAATTTCCAAATAACGAAAATTCATCAGAATTTTAATTTGGAACAAAACGAACCGCACATGTCTAATATTGGGTTACAAATACATGTGGGTTTTGGGGTGTGCAGGATTCCTAACCCTGCACACCCCACTAAGGCTGTTTGATGTTTGCTTCTAAATCTCACATGTTAGACTTACAACTGCTATGTAATGGTTAAGATAAAAAGGAATGTTCCTGCTAATTCATTCCTGCTTTGTGTGTCAATGTAGTTTGTGCGCTGCCTTTTGTATTCATTTTGTTTTGCTTATGATGTAACTTTTTTGGGGTTTGGGGTGAGGACTTCTGATCGCACAAAAGGTTAGTCATGCTTGTTAGCTTCATTTGTATCCCTGCATTTCTAATGTAATTTATTTAACCACCTCAATACAGGGCACTACCCCCCCCCCCCCCTTCTGCCCAAACCATTTTTCAGCTTTCAGCGCTGTCGCACTTTGAATGACAATTGCGCGGTCATGTTACACTGTACCCAAATTAAATTTTTATCATTTTTTTCCCCACAAATATAGCTTTCTTTTAGTGGTATTTGATCACCTCTGCTGTTTTTATTTATTGCGCTATAAACAAAAAAGAGGGACAAGTTTGAAAAAACACAATATTTTTTACTTTTTGCTATAATAAATATCCAATTTTTTTTTTTAAACAATTTTTTTCCTCAGTTTAGGCCGATACGTATTCTTCTACATACTTTTGGTAAAAAAAATCGCAATAAGCGTATATTGATTGGTTTGCGCAAAAGTTATAGCGTCTACAAAACAGGGGATTGATTTATAGCATTTTTATTATTATTTTTTTACTAGTCATGACGGCGATCTGCGATTTTTATCATGACTGTGATATTGCGGAGGACACTTTTGACACATTTTTGGGACCATTCACATCTATACAGCGATCCGTGCTATAAAAATGCATTGATTACTGTATAAATGTGACTGGCAGGGAAGGGGTTAACACTAGTGCGTGATCGAGGGGTTAATGTGTGTCCTAGGAAGGTGATTCTAACTGTGGGGGTAGGGGACTGGTTGGGGGAGTGACCAATCGCTGTCCCTATGTACAAGGGACACACATCGGTCTCTTCTCCTCTCTGACAGGACGTGGATCTGTGTTTACATTCACAGATCCACGGTCCTGCTCGGTTGCTGGGCAATCGCGGGTGCCCGGCGGACATCGCGGCACGCCTCCTAGTGGCTCAGAAAGGCAGTTACGTCATATGATGTCCGCCCAGAACGAGAGCTGCCTCGTCCCGCCGTCATATGACAGTGGGCGCGCAGCTACTGGTTAATGTGTATAATTTTTTTGTGTCCTACCCCTGTAGATTGTAAGCTCTTTTGAAATGGAACTGGAGCATCAATTCCGTGCCTTTTTTTGTTTGGCCCAAGTACATTAATGTAACAAATGTTTATACTAATGTTGAAATAAAAAGTTGATTATTTTTTGCTTTGTTTGACTTTTGCAGACTTGAAATACATATTTTATAAGTGCAAACAATTCATACCCCTTCAAATCTGTATTTAATCTAGTTGCATACAAAAGTATTTGGTTGTGTAAGTCCTTGTGTAGAAAATGTAATGGTGGAGGGGGAAGAAAAGCCCAAAAAAATCTAAAAACAAAAAAAAACCCTGCTCCAAAGCTAAAATTCAGGGCTCTACTAATTATTTTGTGGACTAGGTAAGCCACGAAATATGTCAACTGAATGTGAATTCTCTCCAAGCACCAAATTAAGCAAAAAATACCCCAAAAACTGTTGTTTAAAAGAAAAATTGGTGTGGGGTTCCCACTAAAACCCATACCAGGCCCTTCGAGTCTGGTGTGGATTTTAAGAGGAACTCCATGCCAAATAAAAAAAAAAATTGGCATGGGGTCCCCTCCAAAATACATACCAGACCCTTATCCGAGCATGCAGCCTGGAGGTCAGGAAAGGGGGGGACACGAGCGAGCACCCACCCTCCTGAACCTTACCAGACCACAGGCCCTCAACATGGGGAGGGTGCTTTGGGGTCCCCCCAAAGCACCTTGTCCCCATGTTGATGGGGACAAGAGCCTCTTCCCGACAACCCTGGGCTGTGGTTGTTGGGGTCTGCGGGTGGGGGGCTTATCGGAATCTGGAAGCCTCCTTTAACAAGGGGACCCCCACATCCCGCTCCCCCTATATGAATGAGTATGGGGTACATCATACCCCTACCCATTCACCAAAAAAAGTAGTGTAGTGTGACAAAAGACAGTAGCCAGTTTTTGACAATTACTTTATTAAAAATGTCTTCTTCTTCCCCACTTCTTCCTCTGGTCTTCTCCTTCTTCCTTTGGTCTTCCTCCAGCTTCTTCTTCCCCCACTCCTTCTCCTGGTCTTCTCCTTCCTCCTTCGGTCTTCCTCCAGCTTCTTCTTCCCCTGCTTCTTCTTCCAGTTGTCTTCTTCTTCTTCTTCCCCCGCCACCACTCCCACCACCGACCCGCTGAACATGAAAAAACAACCCTCCTCCAATGATGCGGCCAGCCGATCTGTCCGCTTCCATAGCGCACATTTCATCTATAAAACCCCATCGCAGCATCGGAGGAGATTTGCTTTGTAATCTTCAGCGGGAGCGGCGGTGGAGGAAGAAGAACGGAGGACGAAGGAGGGGGGAAGAAGCTGGAGGAAGAAGGAGAAGACCGGAGGAAGACCGGAGGAAGACCGGAGGAAGAAGCAGGCAAGAAGAAGACTGTCTATTGTGGTTTTTACTTTTTGACACTTTTTTTGGTGACTGGGTAGGGGTACAATGTACCTGATACCCATTAACATCGGGGGGTGGGATCTAGGGTCCCCTTGTTAAAGTGGACTTCCAGATTCAGATAAGCCCCCCCACCCGCAGACCCTGACAACCACAACCTAAAATTGTCGGGAAGAGGTTCTTGTCCCATGGGGACAAGGTGCTTTGGGGACCCCAAAGTTCCCTCCCCGTGTTGAGGGCATGTGACCTGGTATGGTTCAGGAGGTGGGGGGCGCTCACTCGGCCCCCCCCTTTTCCTGACCTCCAGGCTGCATGCTCGGATAAGGGTTTGGTATGTATTTTGGCGGGGACCCTACGTCAATTTTTTTTTACATTTTTTTTATTGATTTTTTATTCATATTGCCGGGAGCAGGCAATACAGCCGCGAGCAAGTTTGAATTACATTTTTTCCTTTAGAAATGTTCTTTTGCTGCGGCACTGTTATACACATCGCCAGATGCACCACTTTACAGGCAGACTAAGGGGACCCCCAGGCACGCTATTTAAAGGAATTTTTAATTTTTATCGTTTCACTTTAAACATTATTAAAATCGCTGCTCCTGAAAAAACGGTAGTTTAAAAAAAAATATTGCATTGATACATGTCCCCTAGGGCAGTACCTGGGTCCCCATACACTTTTTGTATGGCAAATAACTTGCATACAAGCCTTCAGTGAGGACTTTGGATTTTGCAGGTTCGAGCCCCATTGACTTCAACTATTCCAGCATATGCGATGTGACAGGCATGTTCGCCAGCAATAGCGTGCTTTCCATTTGCATGTCTGCCCAGTTTCTGAGAGTTGAAGTCCCAATTGGCTTTAATTGGGCGCTATTTTCATGGATTGCAGGATTGCATGTTGGTGCTATAGTAAATGACCCCCCCATGTCTCTGGAGCCCAAATTAATACAAGAAAGGACTTTGCACGCTTTGTTAACAGCTTGGAATTCACGGCACAGTGGTGCAGTGGTTAGCGCTCTCACTTAGCAGTAAAAAAGGGTCGCTGGTTCGAATCCCAACCACGACACTACCTGCCTGGAGTTTGCATGTTCTCCCTGTGCCTGCGTGGGTTTCCTCCGGGTACTCCGGTTTCCTCCCACACTCCAAAGACTTGCTGGTAGGTTAATTGGCTTCAGTCCAAAATTGACCCTAGTATATGAATGGGGACCTTGGATTGAGGGTAGGGACTGATGTGAGTGTGCGATGTACAGGGTTAGGGACAAGGGTCAGGGTTGTAGACACACACTCACTCAGGTTGAACTGGATGGACTGGTGTCTTTATTCAACCTTACTAACTATGTAATTGCATGCTGTTATTAAGCTTATGGTCTACTAAAACCCCTAGATCAAGGGTCTCAAACTCAAATTACCTGAGGGCCACAGGACAAATTTTCACATCCAATGGGGGCCGCTTGCAAACTTTCCTTTCCCCGATGGTCGTTCCTCCTACTATGAACAAGGCCCACGGGACCCCTCAGCACACAGAAGGCACACCGGTTATGATGACTATTACCATTATGAACCATATCCCCAAAGGACACCTCTCCAGACCTACAATAGGTTTTCACCACTAAGAGGGGAACAGAATAGGAGTTATAATTCCCAATACTCCTATAGGAATAGAGACAATGATTATCCAGAAAGGTCTCCATTTAACTATAACCAACGGTTACCTAGGCCTACAAGGGTAGGGGGTTTTCACAGGGAAACCGAAAACCCCACATACAACGGAGAACAAAACGGGGCAGCAGAGGGGGGAGGCGCGCCCGTAAAAAGAAAGCGGTCATAGAAAACAAGGGGATTTTCAATTTAAGCAAAACGACCTTTACAGAAGCTGAAAAGATAGTTCTAGATAAAGGGTTAAAGTTTGCTCCCCCTAAAAAGCTGAATAAGTTTTCGACATTCATCGATATACAGAAATACGTGCGTAAATTGAACATTCAAAGATACATTTTATCAAATCCGAGTAGATCCCCCTATCCACAAACCACTACTCACACTGTACACTCAGGGTTGAGTAATCCATCATTATTCAACCCCCCGGTCCCTACAGCACCTTCAATTAAGGTATTTAGAGACCTAGTACTGAGGGACCTTGAAGATCTCCCATGCAAAAAGGTATATAACGATCCAAGGTTCCGAATGGGATTAAAATCCCTATGTGAGAGGAAGGATCTTATCATCCGTTCTGCGGATAAAGGGGGAGGGGTGGTCATCCTTGATAAGAGTGACTACCATAGCGAGATGACCAGAATCCTTAGTGATTCTGAGACATACCGCTGTCTCCAAAACAATCCAACCTCAGAATACAAAAAAACATTAATTAATTTGGTTAATACTGGTTCACAACTGGGCATCCTAAATAAAAAAGAAAAACATTTCTTAGTACCTGTGGCACCGCATATTCCCATAATGTATTATTTGCCAAAGGTGCACAAAAATACGACACACCCACCAGGATGCCCGATCATCAGTGGCATTAATTCTATAACCTCTCGGATAGGGAAATATATCGATTTTTTCCTCCAACCGATAGTTCAAGCTGTTCCTTCCTTCTTGAAAGATACAAGAGACACCATAATTAAATTGCAACAGGTTACAGATACTAACAACTTAATATTGGTCACTGCGGACGTTACGTCCTTATATACATGTATACCCCAAGCTCAAGGTCTGGAAGCAGTGGAATCGTTCCTCTCGAGAGACAGGAATATTCCCCGAACACAGAAAAAATTCATTATGGACTTACTGAGATTTGCCACAGGTGCCAACTATTTTTGGTATGATGACCAGTTTTATCTGCAAACAAAAGGAGTAGCCATGGGGGCCAAGTTTGCCCCCAGCTTGGCGAATATTTTCATGGCCAAATGGGAGGAGGATGTCATCTATACCCTTAATCCCCCAGAATTAGTTCTGTGGGTGAGGTACATAGACGACATCCTCCTCCTATGGAGGGGCAGTATGGACTCTTTGGATTCGTTCATTGCGACTCTGAATGATAACCAAAGGGGGATCCATCTGACCCATGAGGCCAGTCTGTCCAAGATCCATTTTTTGGATTTAGTGATTATGTCCAATAATGGTCATCTTGATACAAAAACCTATTTTAAGACTACGGACCGCAATGGCTATATTTCGACCGACAGCTGCCATCATGAGACATGGCTAAAATCTGTCCCAAGCCAGTTGATGAGAATAAGGAGAAATTGCTCCCATCTTTCCGATTACTTCCAGCAGGCGGAGATCTTAAAATCACGGTTTTGTGAAAAAGGATATGATAGCTCTCTAATTACTAAAGAGATTCGACAAGACAGACATTCGCAGCATGCGCCTCCCTTAGTGGTATAGTATCTGATCTGATCAATATCTGATCCGATCAGATCTATACTAGCGTCCCCAGCAGTTTAGGGTTCCCAAAAACGCAGTGTTAGCGGGATCAGCCCAGATACCTGCTAGCACCTGCGTTTTGCCCCTCCGCCCAGCCCACCCAAGTGCAGTATCGATCGATCACTGTCACTTACAAAACACTAAACGCATAACTGCAGCGTTCGTAGAGTCAGGCCTGATCCCTGCGATCGCTAACAGTTTTTTTGGTAGTATTTTGGTGAACTGGCAAGCACCAGCCCCAGGCAGCGTCAGGTTAGCGCCAGTACCGCTAACACCCATGCACGCAGCATACACCTCCCTTAGTGGTACAGTATCTGAACGGATCAATATCTGATCCGATCAGATCTATACTAGCGTCCCCAGCAGTTTAGGGTTCCCAAAAACACAGTGTTAGCGGAATCAGCCCAGATACCTGATAGCACCTGCATTTTGCCCCTCCGCCCGGCCCAGCCCAGCCCAGCCCACCCAAGTGCAGTGCGATTGATCACTGTCACTTACAGAACACTTAACGCATAACTGCAGCGCTCGCGGAGTCAGGCCTGATCCCTGCGATCGCTAACAGTTTTTTTGGTAGCTTTTTATTGAACTGGCAAGCACCAGCGGCCTAGTACACCCCAGTCGTAGTCAAACCAGCACTGCAGTAACACTTGGTGACGTGGCGAGTCCCATAAGTGCAGTTCAAGCTGGTGAGGTGGCAAGCACAAGTAGTGTCCCGCTGCCACCAAAAAGACAAACACAGGCCCGTCGTGCCCATAATGCCCTTCCTGCTGCATTCGCCAATCCCAATTGGGAACCCACCACTTCTGCAGCACCCGTACTTCCCCCATTCACATCCCCAACCAAATGCAGTCGGCTGCATGAGAGGCATTTTTATGTCCTCCCGAGTACCCCTACCCAACGAACCCCCCCAAAAAAGATGTTGTGTCTGCAGCAAGCGCGTATATAGGCGTGACACCCGCTATTATTGTCCCTCCTGTCCTGACAATCCTGGTCTTTGCATTGGTGAATGTTTTGAACGCTACCATTCACGAGTATTAGCGTAGGGTACAGCATTGCACAGACTAGGACACACTTTCACAGGGTCTCCCAAGATGCCATCGCATTTTGAGAGACCCAAACCTGGAACCGGTTACAGTTATAAAAGTTAGTTACAAAAAAAGTGTCAAAAAAAAAAAAATATATATATAAAATAAAAAAAAATAGTTGTCGTTTTATTGTTCTCTCTCTCTCTCTATTCTCTCTATTGTTCTGCTCTTTTTTACTGTATTCTATTCTGCAATGTTTTATTGTTATTATGTTTTATCATGTTTGCTTTTCAGGTATGCAATTTTTTATAATTTACCGTTTACTGTGCTTTATTGTTAACCATTTTTTTGTCTTCAGGTACACCATTCACAACTTTGAGTGGTTATACCAGAATGATGCCTGCAGGTTTAGGTATCATCTTGGTATCATTCTTTTCAGCCAGCGGTTGGCTTTCATGTAAAAGCAATCCTAGCGGCTAATTAGCCTCTAGACTGCTTTTACAAGCCGTGGGAGGGAATGCCCCCCCCCACCGTCTTCCGTGTTTTTCTCTGGCTCTCCTGTCTCAACAGGGAACCTGAGAATGCAGCCGGTGATTCAGGCAGCTGACCATAAAGCTGATCAGATACCAGAGTGGCTCCAAACATCTCTATGGCCTAAGAAACCGGAAGCTACGAGCATTTTATGACTTAGATTTCGCCGGATGTAAATAGCGCCATTGGGAAATTGGGGAAGCATTTTATCACACCGATCTTGGTGTGGTCAGATGCTTTGAGGGCAGAGGAGAGATCTAGGGTCTAATAGACCCCAATTTTTTCAAAAAAGAGTGCCTGTCACTACCTATTGCTATCATAGGGGATATTCACATTCCCTGAGATAACAATAAAAATGATTAAAAAAAAAAATATGAAAGGAACAGTTTAAAAATAAGATAAAAAAAGCAAAAAAATAATAAAAAAAAAAAAAAAAAAAAAAAGCACCCCTGTCGCCCCCTGCTCTCACGCTAAGGCGAACGCAAGCGGCGGTCTGTCATCAAATGTAAACAGCAATTGCACCATGCATGTGAGGTATCACCACGAAGGTCAGATCGAGGGCAGTAATTTTTGCAGTAGATCTCCTCTGTAAATCTAAAGTGGTAACCTGTAAAGGCTTTTAAAAATGTATTTATTTTGTTGCCACTGCACGTTTGTGCGCAATTTTAAAGCATGTCATGTTTGGTATCCATGTACTCGGCCTAAGATCATCTTTTTTATTCCATCAAACATTTGGGCAATATAGTGTGTTTTAGTGCATTAAAATTTAAAAAAGTGTGTTTTTTCCCCAAAAAATGCGTTTGAAAAATCGCTGCGCAAATACTGTGTGAAAAAAAAAATGAAACACCCACCATTTTAATCTGTAGGGCATTTGCTTTAAAAAAATATATAATGTTTGGGGGTTCAAAGTAATTTTTTTGCAAAAAAAAAAACTTTTTCATGTAAACAATAAGTGTCAGAAAGGGCTTTGTCTTCAAGTGGTTAGAAGAGTGGGTGATGTGTGACATAAGCTTCTAAATGTTGTGCATAAAATGCCAGGACAGTTCAAAACCCCCCCAAATGACCCCATTTTGGAAAGTAGACACCCCAAGCTATTTGCTGAGAGGCATGTCGAGTCCATGGAATATTTTATATTGCGACACAAGTTGCGGGAAAGAGACAAATTTTTTTTTTTTTTTTTTTTGCACAAAGTTGTCACTAAATGATATATTGCTCAAACATGCCATGGAAATATGTGAAATTACACCCCAAAATACATTCTGCTGCTTCTCCTGAGTACGGGGATACCACATGTGTGAGACTTTTTGGGAGCCTAGCCGCGTACGGGACCCCGAAAACCAAGCACCGCCTTCAGGCTTTCTAAGGGCGTGAATTTTTGATTTCACTCTTTACTGCCTATCACAGTTTCGGAGGCCATGGAATGCCCAGGTGGCACAAAACCCCCCCAAATGACCCCATTTTGGAAAGTAGACATCCCAAGCTATTTGCTGAGAGGTATAGTGAGTATTTTGCAGACCTCACTTTTTGTCACAAAGTTTTGAAAATTGAAAAAAGAAAAAAAAATGTTTTTTCTTGTCTTTCTTCATTTTCAAAAACAAATGAGAGCTGGAAAATACTCACCATGCCTCTCAGCAAATAGCTTGGGGTGTCTACTTTCCAAAATGGGGTCATTTGGGGGGGGTTTTGTGCCAGCTGGGCATTCCATGGCCTCCGAAACTGTGATAGGCAGTGAAGAGTGAAATCAAAAATTTTCACCCTTAGAAATCCTGAAGGCGGTGATTGGATTTCGGGGCCCCGTACGCGGCTAGGCTCCCAAAAAGTCCCACACATGTGGTATCCCCATACTCAGGAGAAGCAGCTAAATGTATTTTGGGGTGCAATTCCACATATGCCCATGGCCTGTGTGAGCAATATATCATTTAGTGACAACTTTATGCAAAAAAAAAAAAGTGTCACTTTCCCGCAACTTTTGTCAAAATATAAAATATTCCATGGACTCAATATGCCTCTCAGCAAATAGCTTGGGGTGTCTACTTTCCAAAATGGGGTCATTTTGGGGGGTTTTGTGCCACCTGGGCATTCCATGGCCTCCGAAACTGTGATAGGCAGTGAAGAGTGAAATCAAAAATTTACACCCTTAGAAATCCTGAAGGCAGTGATTGGTTTCGGGGCCCCGTACGCGGCTAGGCTCCCAAAAAGTCCCACATATGTGGTATCCCCATACTTAGGAGAAGCAGCTGAATGTATTTTGGGGTGCAATTCCACATAGGCCCATGGCCTGTGTGAGCAATATATCATTTAGTGACAACTTTTTGTAAATATTTTTTTTTTTTTGTCATTATTCAATCACTTGGGACAAAAAAAATAAATATTCAATGGGTTCAACATGCCTCTCAGCAATTTCCTTGGGGTGTCTACTTTCCAAAATGGGGTCATTTGGGGGGGTTTTGTACTGCCCTGCCATTTTAGCACCTCAAGAAATGACATAGGCAGTCATAAACTAAAAGCTGTGTAAATTACAGAAAATGTACCCTAGTTTGTAGACGCTATAACTTTTGCGCAAACCAATAAATATACGCTTATTGACATTTTTTTTACCAAAGACGTGGCCGAATACATTTTGGCCTAAATGTATGACTAAAATTTAGTTTATTGGATTTTTTTTATAACAAAAAGTAGAAAATATCTTTTTTTTTCAAAATTTTCGGTCTTTTTCCGTTTATAGCGCAAAAAATAAAAACCGCAGAGGTGATCAAATACCATCAAAAGAAAGCTCTATTTGTGGGAAGAAAAGGACGCAAATTTCGTTTGGGTACAGCATTGCATGATCGCGCAATTAGCAGTTAAAGCGACGCAGTGCCAAATTGGAAAAAGACCTCTGGTCCTTAGGCAGCATAATGGTCCGGGGCTCAAGTGGATAACCATGTGACTTGGTAACGTGTCTTCGGAGAGGAAGATATAAATTGCCAATTCGCATGCTTGCTAGATGTTTACTAACTCGCTGATCAAATTCCTGACGCGTCTTTCCGACGTAAAATGCGCCACATTGGCATTGGACCAAATAAAATGAGGAAAATCTGCTGCGCCAACCAAACAAAACAAAAACAAGCAGCCAACACCAACAATTAGACTAATTGTATTAATTAATAAGAAAAAGAAAAAGTGTAGCGATATATTGTGCAAAGAAATATGTCATATATAACACCTGTGTGCATATCAAATACTAGGTCCTGCTAGACCCAGCAGGTGAACAGGTTATTAGTGGCCTGTATATAAAAATCAAGTGATCTAAATAGTCATTAGTATCAACCTATAGTATAATGAAAACATGTGAATTGTGTATACACAATAGGAATAATCACAAACCCTTAGATCAAAACACAAACATATATGTTGCGAATTGGGGTGGGGGTAAATGGCAAGTCCCTGGGGTATTGAACTGGAATTATCAATTTTATTTTCATTTTTATTTTTATTTCCATTTTTATGCTTTTTTGGTACTTACTTTGAGCATACCTAAACTTTGGGTTGCACAACATGAGCTATACATGTCCCCCCTCCTGGACATATGTCTGAGCTAGATGGTTATTTTATCAAAGCATAGAATGTATTTCTATTTTCAATTGTATTTTATTCTTGTTGTTTACCTAATTCCTTTTGATCATTTCAAATAGGATTAGAAGTAATATTTGTAAACATAGGGGAACTTGTGTGATATGACTACTATAGTTTTTGATTCAGGGGAGAAGTCACCTTCGATGATTGGACAGTTTGTACGCCTATACCACTTCTGCGTCCCAATGATTGTGTTTTCTCTGTGTGTTGTTGGCTAACTAGGTTACGATCAGGTGGCCTCGTTGAACGCAAAGAGTAAGATGAGTGGCCGGAGTGGTATAAGATGCGTTCCTATTAGATGCCTGTCCGCATTGTCAAGTTCTGACACACTGAAGGGGGAGGAACCTTCGGTTTCACGCTGATGCGCATGCGCGATAGGACGTGTGTTCTATGGGACGCACTCTTCTGATAATGAGAAGGTATGTCTGATCCGTGACGTCATCGCGCTAAAACGTGATGACGCTCTAACCAGGAAACAACCAGCAACCATGGATGAGTGACGTGCGATCTGCGTCATCGCGCTGAGATGCTCCGATGTAGTCATCACATGTCCTCATTGCTTGATTATAATTGGCCGAGTATGAAGATCAGGCTGAGGCTTGGTTTTGTAACCATTTCCAATTCCAGGATAGGTTAGAAGGATAGTCAGCTGATAGTCAGCTGACTAAGGGAAACTTTCACATGACGCCAATCCCGGAAGTCACGCTGCACAGGCGTCCCCGATGTAAATTCTAGCATTTCCATATAAATAGCGCAGCAGATGAGAGGCTAACTTTACCCCAGTTGAAGTCTTTTTAAGGCGAAACGCGTCGGGTGTATGACGCCACCTCGATCATCTGTACACTGCGCTAAATGTACCTTCGTTACTTTTATGAACTTTGTTTTTACCTGAATTTTTATTGGAATCTTTTTATAATACAATAACATTTCCTGGTAATCTGGAATTTACACTATGTGGAGCCTTTTTTCTCCTTATCCCTTTGTCTCAATTGCATGAGACCCAAACGTTCGCTGGAGGAGGAATCCGTGGTACCGTTTAGGATTGGGAACCCTTCCAGGACCCTCTCGTCATGGATCAAGGACAACTGTAACCTTACCGTACCTAACGGTGCTCATACGACTCACCGCCAACGGCCTGTGAGTCCACCACGTCCGGTAAGGGCATTTTACATTACTTTTTTGCCGGGTCAAGCATTGGAAAAGTCTATTGAGGACAGGAATAGATGCTACTGTGATATTTACATCTATGGTCCAGGATTCCTTTGTCAAATTGAATGAACTGTTCAATACCCCAGGGACTTGCCATTTACCCCCACCCCAATTCGCAACATATATGTTTGTGTTTTGATCTAAGGGTTTGTGATTATTCCTATTGTGTATACACAATTCACATGTTTTCATTATACTATAGGTTGATACTAATGACTATTTAGATCACTTGATTTTTATATACAGGCCACTAATAACCTGTTCACCTGCTGGGTCTAGCAGGACCTAGTATTTGATATGCACACAGGTGTTATATATGACATATTTCTTTGCACAATATAGCGCTACACTTTTTCTTTTTCTTATTGGACCAAATAAACCACCCCCTGCGTTTTGCAATTAGCAAAATGTTTCAAACGAAAACGATTCGTTTAGGTAGTTGAAAAAAGTTTTCCTGCGAATAACTTCACAAAACGAGCAGGATCCACAGGGGAAAGTTCCCCAAGCCTTGCAGGGGTCCTGTATATGTATGCCCCTGTATTCGCTTTGAGTGAGCATATCCCCAAGTGAGCCTGCCTTTCTAAAAGTAATTTGGGGTTTTGGGGTGAGCAGATCACCTAAGATGGGGTCCTCGGTGAGGATCGACCAGTGCTTGGTAAGGATCTTTCTAACAGTGTCATGCTCATTGGAGTATCGCAGGATAATTCTCATTGTATCGTCTTGTTTTCTAGTCTTAGTTTTGAAAATTAGGTTGTGGCGGTCCTGGTCCTTAACCCGATTAAAGGCCTTTTTTAGGGAAGTTTTTGTATATCCCCTTGAGAGTAGTCTTTTGCTTAGTTTATCCGCTTCATGTTGAAAGGCATCCATAGTACTACAGTTCCGTTTAAGACGTAGGAATTGACTGTAGGGTATGGATTTTTTAAGAGGTTCGAGATGGAAGCTGCTGGCATGCAACAAAGTGTTGCCAGCAGTCTCCTTTCTGTATAATTTGCTGGACAGTCTGCCATCATCGTTCTTAAAAATGGTGATATCCAAAAAGTTAATCATGGATGTGATTATATGACATAGTAAAGAAAAGATTAAGTGTATTTTGGTTCATGGCTTTAAGACAGTCTTTCAAAATGTCTTCTGGACCATTCCATACCACAAAAATATCGTCAATATATCCTTGCCAAAGAATGATGTATTGTGTGTACAAAAATAGCAGGTCATCTGATAGAAAGGCCTTTTCCCACTCCCCCAGGTACAGGTTTGCGAAAGAGGGGGCGCAACTCCAAGACATGAGGTCTTAAATGTTAGTCAATGACCGGACTAATGCCTTCCGAGATGCTCAACAACGCCTCCTTATAGCCTGCTTTAGCCACTTGGTCGCTGTACTGCATAAGGTTGCCCAACCTTTGCAAAGTAGCCCCATGCCAAGCGTGACAGGGTGTATAATTTCTGCTGAGGCTGCAACATGTGTACACCCCTGGACCCCTAGGATGGAAGCAGAGAGGGATCCCTGGGATGGGAGCTAAGTGGGGCCCCTGGGATGGGGCAGAGAGGGATCCCTGGGATGGGAGCAGGGAGGGCTCCCTGGGATGGGGGCAGAGAGGGATCCCTGGGATATGATGGGGGCAGAGAGGGGCCCCTGGGATGGGGGCAGAGAGGGATCTCTGGGATGGGGGCAGGGAGGGGCCCCTGGGATGGGGGCAGAGAGGGGCCCCTGGGATGGGGGCAGAGAGGGGCCCCTGGGATGGGGGCAGAGAGGGGCCCCTGGGATGGGGCAGAGAGGGATCACTGGGATGGGGGCAGAGAAGGGCCCCTGGGATGGGGGCAGAGAGGGATCCTGGGGATGGGAGCTAAGAGGGCCCCTGGGATGGGGGCAGAGAGGGGCCCCTGGGATGGGGCAGAGAGGGGCCCCTGGGATGGGGCAGAGAGGGATCCCTGGGATTGAGGGCAGAGAGGGGCCCCTGGGATGGGGGCAGAGAGGGATTCCGGGGATGGGAGCTAAGAGGGGCCCGGGGATGGGGTAGAGAGGGATCCCTGGGATGGGTGCAGAGAGGGATCCCTGGGATAGGATGGGGGCAGAGAGGGGCTCCTGGGATGGAGGCAGAGAGGGATCCCTGGGATGGGGGCAGAGAGGGGCCCCTGGGATGTGGGCAGAGAGGGATCCTGGGGATGGGAGCTAAGGGGGGCCCTGGGATGGGGGCAGAGAGGGGTGCCTGGGATGGGGGCAGAGAGGGAACCCTGGGATAGGATGGGGGCAGACAGGGGCCCCTGTAATGGGGGCAGAGAGGGGCCCCTGGGATGGGGGCAGAGAGGGATCCCTGGGTTGGGAGCAGAGAGGGGCCCCTGGGATGGGGCAGAGAGGGATCCCTGGGATGGGAGCAGAGAGGGGCCCCTGGGATGGGATGGGGGCAGAGAGGGGCTCCTGAGATGGGGGCAGAGAGGGATCCCTGGGATGAAAGCAGAGAGGGATCCCTGGGTTGGGAGCAGAGAGGGGCCCCTGGGATGGGGCAGAGAGGGATCCCTGGGATGGGAGCAGAGAGGGGCCCCTGGGATGGGATGGGGGCAGAGAGGGGCTCCTGAGATGGGGCAGAGAGGGATCCCTGGGATGGAAGCAGAGAGGGACTCCTGGGTTGGGAGCAGAGAGGGGCCCTGGGATGGGGCAGAGAGGGATCCCTGGGTTGGGAGCAGAAAGGGGCCCCTGGGATGGGGCAGAGACGGATCCCTGGGATGGGGCAGAGAGGGATCCCTGGGATGGAAGCAGAGAGGGGCCCCTGGGATGGGGCAGAGAGGGATCCCGGGGATGGGAGCTAAGAGGGGCTCCTGGGATGGGGCAGAGAGGGATCCCTGGGATTGGGGAAGAGAGGGATCCCTGGGATGGGAGCAGAGAGGGGCCCCTGGGATTGGGGCAGAGAGGGGCCCCTGGGATGGAAGCAGAGAGCTAGGGTCGTGATAAGTGATATTTTCTACTTTTTTTATAAAAAAATCCAATAAACTCAATTTTTGTCATACATTTAGGCCAAAATGTTATCAGCCACATGTCTTGGGTAAAAAAAAAAAAATAACCGTATATTTATCATATATTTATTGGTGCTAATGTCAGGGTAGTACAACCCCCCCCCCCCCCCCCCCAAATTACCCCTTTTTGGAAAGCAGACACTCCAAGGATTTTTCTAAGAGGCATGTTGAGCCCATTGAATATTTGTTTGTCATAAGTGATTGAAAAATGACAAATAGTTGTCACTGAAATTATATATTGTTCACACATACCATGAGTATAGGTGGAATTACACCCAAAAATACATTCTGCTGCTTCTCCTGAGTATGGGGATACCACATGTGTGAGACTTTTTGGGAGCCTAGCCGCGTACGGGCCCCCGAAAACCAATCACTGCTTTCAGGATTTCTAAGGGCGCACATTTTTTATTTCACACCTAACTACCTATCACAGTTTCGGAGGCCATGAAATGCCAAGATAGCACAAACCCCCCCCCCCCCCAAATGACCCTATTTTGGAAAGGAATCTGTGTGTTTACACACACAGGTCCCAGTTCTCAGTGTGTCACCAGCGATCGCGGGAGCCCGGCGGTGATCGCGACCGCCGTGCACTCGCATTGGCTCCAGGGGGCGAGCATAACGTGGTTTCGCCCAGCCAAGCCATTCTGCCACAGTAGAACTGCGGCGGCTGGTCGGCAAGTGTTTATAGGCATCTCCCAAACATACAGTGCCTTAAAAAAGTATTGATACCCCTTGAAATTTTCCACTTTATGTCATGTTAGAACCAAAAACGTAAATGTATTTTATTGGGATTTTATGTGATAGACCAACACAAAGTGGTACATAATTGTGAAGTGGAAGGAAAATGATAAATGGTTTTCAAAATATTTTACAAATAAATATTTGAAAAGTGAGGCGTGCATTTGTATTCAGCCCCCCTGAGTCAATACTTTGTAGAACCAACGTTCACTGCAATTACAGCTGCAAGTCTTTTTGGGGATGTCAAAAAGAACCAAAGCTGGTAGAGCTTTGCACATCTAGAGAGGGACATTTTTGTCTATTCTTGTTTGCAAAATAGCTCAAGCTCTGTCAGATTGGATGGAAAACGTCTGTGAACAGCAATTTTCAAGTCTTGCCACAGATTCTCAATTGGATTTAGGTCTGGACTTTGGGCCATTCTAACACATGAATATGCTTTGATCTAAACCATTCCATTGTAGCTCTGGCTGTATATTTAGGGTCATTGCCCTGCTGGAAGGTGAACCTCTGCCCCAGTCATGGGCATAGCATAAGGGGTTGCAGGGGTCACAATCGCAACCCCCGACCCTAGCTCCCTGTCATATTATCATATCCTCCACAAAATCCACGCTCCAGAACTGGGCTTCTACTTTGCCTTCCACAGTCCACACTCCTCTGTTCCCATTGGCTGGGGAGAAGCTGTGAGCCATTTTCTGAATGGAGAGGAGCACGAGGTGAGAACAGCCCAGGATGGGGAAGTGTCTGTGCTGTGTGCTGACAACATGGAATTGTAACCGAGCTCAGCGTGGCAAGAGGAGGAGAGTGCCGTCCTGTAGCCACAATGGGACCGATACCACTGGTGAGGTAAGACGCCGCTCAGTGTCTCCTAGTCACCAGCTGGGATTCTCTGTACCCCCCCACCCGGGGATGTCTACTTACCCCACTTCCCTGACAACTGGGGAAAAGACACACACCTCTGGGAAGTGACCTTCCTCCAACACCTGCCAACACTGACAGAGAAACCTTCAGAAGTTGCTAAAACAAATCCCTTAAAACCTCCTCGGGAGGCCCCTGAAGGGCTGCAGGCTCCAGATTTTGTGTCACGTGGCTTTGACCTCCCAGATCTAAGTCTCCCCCCCAAAGCCCCCTGACCATCACCTCCACCCTGCATGCTATGCCCGGCTGCTGAGCTCCTTTCCCATTACAGCACTCTATACTGTTCCTTCTCCGCAGTGCTGAAATCACATTCCTTTACAAGACAGCCAGTTAGCCATGATCTGCACAGGGTGTATCTGCCTACTGCAACTACACTGCTGTTCCGACCAACGAATTTCACAGGTCAGAACGGCAACATAAAAGCCAGACACACCCTGTGAAGACTGACAGACTGTGTGTAAAGGAATGCGATTTCAGCCCTGTGCAGTGTGGGGGGGAGCTGTATACAGTGTTGGGATGGGAAAGGAGCTCTGCCAAGTGACCTGCCAGTCCTCTGATTCTCCAGCGGTGATCCCTGTCCTCTGATGTAAAGTGGAACTCTGGAAACCCAAAACGCTTAAGCCACTTTGAGTATCTTGGCGTGCGGTGGATGTATCTGCACGCACATTGGAAGTAGTGGGGGGGGCCCAGGTCAACTTTTGCATCGGGGTCCACAAACTTCAAGCTATGCCACTGGCCCCAGTCTCAAGTCTTTTGCAGCCTCTAACAGGTTTTCTTCTAAGATTGTCCTGTTTTTGGCTCCATCCACCTTCCCATCGACTCTGACCAGTTTCCCTGTCCCTGCTGAAGAAAAGCACCCCCACAACATGATGCTGCCACCACCATGTTTCACAGTGGGGGTGGTGTGTTCAGGGTGATGTGCAGTGTTCGTTTTCCAGCACACATAGAGTTTTGCTTTTAGGCCAAAAAATTCAATTTTGGTCTCATCTGACCAGAGCACCTTCTTCCACATGTTTGCTGTGTCCCTCACATGGCTTCTCGCAAAATGCAAATGGGACTTCTTATTGCTTTTTTTCAACAATTGCTTTCTTCTTGCCACTCTTACATAAAGGCCAGATTTGTGGAGAGCACGACTAATAGTTGTCCTGTGGACAGATTCTCCCAGTTGTGGATCTCTGCAGCTCCTCCTGAGTTACCATGGGCCTCTTGACTGCTTCTCTGATGAATGCTCTCCTTGCCCGGCCTGTCAGTTTAGGTGGACGGCCATGTCTTGGTAGGTTTGCATTCGTGCCATACTCTTTCCATTTTTCGGATCATGGATTGAACAGAGCTCCGTGAGATATTCAAAGCTTGGGATATTTTTTTATAACCTAACCCTGCTTTAAACTTCTCCAACTTTATCCCTGACCTGTCTGGTGTGTTCCTTGGCCTTCATGATGCTGTTTGTTCAGTAAGGTCCTCTAACAAACCTCTGAGGGCTTCACAGAATAGCTGTATTTATACTGAGATTAAATAACACACAAGTGGACTCTATTTACTAATTAGGCAACTTCTGAAGGCAATTGGTTCCACTAGATTTTTGTTAGGGGTATCAGAGTAAAGGGGGCTGAATTGCACGCCACACTATCACATATTTATGTGTAAAAAAAAAAATTGAAAACCATTTATCATTTTCCTTCCACTTCACAATTATGTGCCACTTTGTGTTGGTCTATCACATAAAATCCCAATAAAATACGTTTACGTTTTTGGTTGTAACATGACAAAATGTGGAAAATTTCAAGGGGTATGAATACTTTTTCAAGGTACTGTATAATGTAAAGGATTGCTGTTTTTTCCCATGTTGCCCTGGAAGTAAACAATGCAGAGCTCCCACCTGTCAGCAGGGTTGTAGTGGATTTTAGTTTCACCCAAAGCAGGGAATAAAATCCAGCACCTCCACTACTAAAAACACCTCACTGTGTACACATAAACACTGGTTAGGCACACATTTCAACCTTTGATCGCCCTTGATGTTTAACCCCTTCCCAGCCAGTGTCATTACCACAATGAGTGCATATTTTTAGCACTGATCACCAAATTAGTATCACTGGTATACATTACTAGTATAAAAAATAAAAAATAAATAAATAAATCCAGTATATATAACATAGATTGTAGACGCTATAATGTTTGTGCAAACCAATCAATATACGCTTATCGGGAATTTTTTTTAACCAAAAATATGTAGCAGAATACATATTGGCCTAAAGTTATGAAGAACTAAAATGTTTACTTTTTTTATTGGATGTTTTATAGCAGAAAGTAAAAAATATTGTATAGCGTAAAAAAATTAGAAACCGCAGAGGTGATCAAATAACACCAAAAGAAAGCTCTATTTGTGGGGAAAAATGACATAAATTTGTACATCACGGCATGGCCGCGCAATTGCCAGTTAAAGTAATGCAGTGCAGTATAGCAAAAAAAGATCCCTGCTGTAGAGTAGGGTAGTGCCCAGCTCTCCATGACTATTTTTACATATGGCAATAGCTTGCCTATTAGCCATCAAAATGGCCAGCATTCAGTATCAATATAGGCCCCATATAGACTTGAATGGGGTTTAATGTTTCTGGTTTCATAGATCCCTATTTAAGACCCTAAATGAAGACAAATCACTTTAACCATTTGCCGACCAGCCACCGCAGTTTTACTGCGGCAGAATGGCACGGCTGGCGAAACAACGTTATGTTACGTCGCTTTGCCCTGTGGCCACTAGGGGCTGTGACCGCCTGGCTCCCGCGATCGCTCGTGACACACCGGTTCTCTGAAGGGAGAAGAGACTGATCGTGTGTTCATACAAAGTACAACACAAATACAAATACAAAGTATGAACAGCGATCTGTCTTCCCCCCTAGACAGTCCCACCCCCCCTTCCATTAGAACACAGAGAGGGAACACAGTTAACCCCTTGATCGCCCCCTAGTGTTAACCTCTTCCCTGCCAGTGACATTTTTACAGTAATCAGTGCATTTTTATAGCACTGATGGCTGTATAAATGCCAATGGTCCCAGAAATGTGTCAAAAGTGTCCGATGTGTGCGCCATAATGTCGCAGTCCCGATAAAAATCGCAGATCGCCGTTATTACCAGTAAAAAAAAAAAAATAATAAAAATGCTGTAAATCTATCCCCTATTTTGTAGACGCTATAACTTTTGTAAAAGAATACATTTCGGCCTAAACTGAGAAAAAAATGAGCATTTTTAAAAAAAAAAAAAAATGGGGATATTTATTATAGCAAAAAGTACAAAATATTGGTTTTTTTTTCAAAATTGATGCTCTTTTTTTGTTTATAGCGCAAAAAATAAAAACCACAGAGATGATTAAATACCACCAAAAGAAAGCTCTATTTGTGGGGAAAAAAGGACGTAAATTTTGTTTGGGTGCAACGTCGCACGACTGCGCAATTGTCAGTTAAAGCGACACAGTGCTGAATCGCCAAAAATGGACTGGTCATTCAGCAGCCAAATCTTCCGGAGCTGAAGCGGTTAAAAAAAATGCTATTTATATGGTCACCAGGAGCCAACAAAGAGTTGATGGCACATAATAATAATAACATCAATAATGTTACTTCTACTAATAAAAAAATTATAGTAATAATCAGGGCTTTTTTTCTCAGAGAATTGGTGCAGGACTTACCCCTTTTGGGAGTTACCCATTGTCTTTGCCCCTACCTACCTCTGTGCACCAGTGCTTGGTTTCACCCCCTACCCACCTTCCAGCACTGCCCCTTTTAGAGAATACATAACCAAGTAACATTTATGGTACTAAGTCATTTGTATGGAATTTGTTATTGATAACAAAAGCAGTAAAATAGACCCCCCCAGCCAAAAACAATAGACCCACCAGCAACAAAAAACTCCCACCCTGCAACAATGGACCACCTACAACAAAATACTACCCAGCAACAATCTACCCTCTAGCAGCCAGCTATAATAGACTGCTCCCTCAACATTAGATCCCTCCCAGCGACAACTGACCCCCCAGCAACATAAAACCCTTCTGCAGAAATAGATCCCCTCCAGTAACAATAGATCCATCAGCAGCCAGCATCAATAGACACTGTAGCACAACCCAGCACTCCCATTACATACATTCATTGGTGGAGGTGCCTGAACTGCGTTCCCCCGCGTTCCCGCTGAAAAAAGTCCTGGTAATAATAAAAAATGATAATGAACATTCTGCTGGTCCAAGGGGGAGTCATGGAAGGAGCAGAGCAGTCCAGAGTTTCCCTTTGCCCAGCAAGGTCTTACAAGGTCTTTTGAAGGATGTTGTGGGTTCTAGGGTGAAGTGGTGGATATAAACTGTATAAACCTTGTTCTGGGTTCATTACATGATTGACATGATTAGGGACCTTTTACCATTCATCTACTGAACGTGTAATGATGTATTGCATCCTAGTTTGGTACCCCAATCGTTTAGTGAGGGATAAAACTCTCCTGAAAATAATCAACACTGCACAAAAAATTGTGGGCTGTAAACTTTTCTCTTTAGATGAAATTTATGAGTCTCGCTGGAAAAAAACTTCCAGCAGAGGTAGTCAACAGTAAATGGCTTCAAACATGCTTGGGAAAAACATAGATCTATACTCAAACTAAAAGTTATCAAACAGAACCAAACCCCCCCAAAAAAAGCAAAAAAAAAAACCAAAACAAAAAAATGGGCAGACTCGATGGACCACTCTGCCTTTTTTTGTCGTCGCTTTCCTATGTTTCTATGTTTATGTAGATCAGAGAAAATAGTGAGAGATTTGTCCCATCCTGGTCACCATTTATTTGAATTATTCCTGTCTGTTAGACGGTTTAGAAACATAAAAGTGAGGAAAACAGACTTAGAGGTTTTTTTTCCAAGAGCTTTAAAAGCATTAAATATGGAAATGATATTGAATTATTAAGCTGGGTGGTCCTGGGTTACTGTTATTATAACCACTTGGTGACTGTATACTGTATATATACGGCGGCAAAGCGGCTCCCCTGCGCAGAATCACGTACCTATATGTGATCCTGCACTTCCGGGTTTGGGGCGTGCACGGTCACGCTGTGATTGGACACAGCGGGAGCCAATCAGCGGGTCCGTCAGGCGCGATGTCTGCCGGGACCCGCCGTCCGTTTCCGAGAGAGACAGATCCACAGTCTGTAAACAAGGCAGATCGCCATTCTGTGAGAAGGGGAGGAAGTGATCCTGTGTTCCTGCTAAGCAGAAACACGGATCTCTTCCTTCCCACAGTACAAACACTCCCCACACAGCTAGCAACCACACATTTAACCCTTTGATTGTTCCTGATGTTTATCCCTTCCCTGCCAGTGTCATTAGTATAGTGAAAGTGCATACTTTTAGCACTGATCACTATTAATAAAGTCACTAGTCCCTAAAAAGTGTCACTTAGTGTCCGATTTGTCTGCCGCAATGTCGCAGACTCGATGTAAGTCGCTGATCCCTGCCATTACTAATATAAAAAATAAAAAAATAACAATTCTTAAATAAATCTATCCCATAGTTTGAGCAAATCAATATACACTTCTTGGGATTTTTTTTACCAAAAATATGTAGTAGAATACATATAGGCCTACATTTATGAAGAAATTCGATTTTTTACATTTTTTTTATTGGATATGTTTTATAGCAGAAAAAAAAATATAGTTTTTTTTCTTAAATTGTCGTTCTTTTTTTGCTTATAGCGCAAAAAATAAAAATTGCAGAAGTGATCAAATACCACCAAAAGAAAGCTCTATTTGTGGGGAAAAAAAATGATATTTTATTTGGGTACAGCTTTGCATAACCGTATGCTTTCCCCAGATGAAGTCACGAGCGGTGATGTAACGCGTAGGGCGTGGCGGAGAGCAGACGCAAACCGGAAGTCACGTAAGGAGGCGCCTCAGACACCGCTCCTTTTGTTCAATGCTATTTTAACTATTTTTAAATGTAAGAGACCACTTTTTAGACATTAATAAAGCAGTACATTCATCATACTACACCATTGGAGGTTTCTTTCTCTTCCCTCCCCCTCTTTTTCACCCCACCGGGCTGGTGGAGCCTGGATGGGAAATCTTTTTTGAATAGGTATCCTCACATTCATTGAGAAGATAATTCAGCCACCAACAGAGGCTAAACTTGGATTACTATTACGCTACAAGACACAGCGCCAACTAAAAGAAACCCATCGATGACTGAATTTACTTCTCTTAAGGTGAGAGTTCTGAGAGCCTGATAAGATCGGGACTTTCTATATGAAGATTACCAACAATATCTACGTATCTCTCCCATTTATTCGATCCCAGCTGATCCACTTTGCTATTTATGAACTTTACATTTTTTTTATTTATTGAACATTATGATATTTTCATATATATTTGGGTGTAATAATTTTCCTCTTTCACTTATGCACTAGTCACTTTTCACTATACAAGGTGATAGATTTGATGCGCGAGATCCTTTCATCTTCACGACCAAAATCTTCCAGAGGGCAAGTGGATAACAGGTGTTCTTATGTTTAAAATGGAATATTTGAGTTTTCTCAGTATTGATTTATGTACTGTGCATGATGTATTGTTTTTATGTTTTTTATAGTTTGGTAAAATGAGGAGTATATAAGATAGAAATTTCATTTTTGCAAAGACAATAAATCTTATCTTATGATTATAATTGAGTCATCAATAACATCAAACTAACGAAAGAGTAGAGATATGTTTTACACCATTACTAAGCTAGGGATAGGCTTTATGTTCGGGTGGAACATGAGTTCGACTCGAACATTGGCTGTTCGCCCGTTCCCCGAATAGCGAACAATTTGGGGTGTTCACGGCAAATTTGAAAGACGCGGAACACCCTTTAAAAAGTCTATGGGAGAAATCAAAAGTGCTAATTTTAAAGGTTGATATGCAAGTTATTGTCATAAAAAGTGTTTGGAGATCTGGGTCCTGCCCCAGGGGACATCAATGCAAAAAAAAGTTTTAAAAATGGCCGTTTTTTCGGGAGCAGTGATTTTAATAATGCTTAAAGTGAAACAATAAAAGTGTAATATTCCTTTAAATTTCGTACCTGGGGGGTGTCTATAGTATGCCTGTAAAGGGGCACATGTTTCCCGTGTTTAGAACAGTCTGACAGCAAAATGACATTTCAAAGGAAAAAAAGTCATTGAAAACTACTCGCGGCTATAATGAATTGTCGGTCCGGCAATACACATAAAAGTTCATTGATAAAAACGGCATGGGAGTTCGCCACAGGGGAACCCCGAACCAAAATTTTTAAAAAAACGTGGGGGTCCCCCTGAATTCCATACCAGGCCCTTCAGGTCTGGTATGGATATTAGGGGAACCCCGCGCCAAAATAAAAAAAAATGGCGTGGGTGTCCCCCTCAAAATCCATACCTCTGGTATGGATTTTAAGGGGAACCCCGAGCCAAAAATTTAAAAAAAAGGACGTGGCTTCCCACAAAAAGCCATACCAGACCCTTATCCGAGCACGCAACCTGGCAGGCCACAGGAAAAGAGGGGGGGGGGGAGAGCACCCCCCCCATCCTGAACCGTACCAGGCCACATGCCCTCAACATTCGGAGGGTGCTTTGGAGTAGCCCTACCATTTCACAAAAAAAGTTTTAAAAATGTTAAAAAAAGACAATAGACGGTTTATGACAATTCCTTTATAAATGTCTTCTTTTTTCCCCGCTTCTTCTTCCATCTTCTTCTGGTCTTCCTTCGGTGTTCTTCTTCCTCCAACTTGTTCTTCCCCTGCTTCTTCCTCTATCTTCCACCGCTTCTTCCTCTGGTCTTCTCGTTCGGCATCTTCCTCCGGTTCCTTCTCCGCTTCGTCCTCTGATCCGTCTCAATGGGAGTCTCCTGCTGTGTGACGCTTCTGTTCAGGTGACAGCTCTTATATAATGGAGGGCGGGGCCACCCGGTGACCCCGCCCCTCTCTGATGCACGAGGACTTCTCTATGTCTTTCCCCGTGTTGTCAGAGGGGGTGGGGTTACCCGTTTACGTAAACGGGTGACCCTGCCCCCCTCTGACAACACGGGTGGCCTCGCCCTCCATTATATAAGAGCCTGAGGAAGATGCCGGATGAGAAGACCGGAGGAAGAAGTGGAGGAAGAAGCGGGGGAAGAACAAGATTGAGGAAGACCAGAAGAAGAAGGAAGAAGAAGGAAGAAGAAGCGGGGAAAGAAGACATTAATAAAGGAATTGTCAAAAACCGTCTATTGTCTTTTCTTAACATTTTTGACACTTTTTTTGTGAAATGGTAGGGGTAAATTTGTATCCCATTACCAATTCACACAGGGGGCGGGATCTGGGGGTCCCCTTGTTAAAGGGGGCTTCCAGATTCCGATAAGCCCCCTGTCCGCAGACCCTCACAACCACCGGGCAAGGGTTGTGGGGATGAGGCCCTTCTCCCCATCAACATGAGGACAAGGTGCTTTGGGGGGGCTACCCCAAAGCACCCTCCCAATGTTGAGGGCATGTGGCCTGGTATGGTTCAGGAGGGGGGACGCTCTCTTGCCCCCCCTCTTTTCCCGCGGCCTGCCAGGTTGCATGCTCGGATAAGGGTCTGGTATGGATTTTTGGGGGGACCCCCACGCCATTTTTTTTTTTAAATTTTGGTGCGGGGTTCCCCTTAATATCCATACCAGACCTGAAGGGCCTGGTATGGAATTTGGGGGGACCCACACACATTTTTTTAAAAATTTTGGTTCAGGGTTCCCCTGTGGGGGAATCCCATGCCGTTTTTATCAATGAACTCTTATGTGTATTGCCAGACCGACCATTCATTATAGCCGCGAGTAGTTTTAAATGACTTTTTTTCCTTTAGAAATGTCAATTTGCTGTCAGACTGTTCTAAACACAGGAAACATGCGCAACTATAGACACCCCTCCAGGTACGAAATTTACAGGAATATTACTTTTTTATTGTTTCACTTTAAGCATTATTAAAATCACTGCTCCCGAAATATGGACGTTTTTAAAACTTTTTTTTGCATTGATACATGTCCTCTGGGGCAGGACCCGGGTCCCCAAACACTTTTTAAGACAATACTATGCATATAAGCCTTTAAAAAATAACACTTATGATTTTTCATGTTCGTGTCCCTAGACTTTAACGGTGTTCACGTGTTTGAACAAATTTTTTGCCTGTTCGCATGTTCTGGTGCGAACCGAACAGAGGGGGGGGGGGGGTGTTCGGCCCATCCCTACTCAAAACTAAGGCCAGTTAAATTTTTATTTTTATTTCAAAACTTATTTTCATGTTTTATCTCTCATTTTAAAAGCACTACTTCTTTCCATTTCTGACACTAATTAGTCCATCAGCGGCAGCTGTAACAAATGTGGTCCACTGGGAAGACATGGATACAGTGACTGCAAAGTTTCTAAATTTAAATTGTGAGTGAGGTGATAGCTTTATGAAACCTATAAAAGCCCAACTGAATTCAAGAGAAAAGCAGTGCGACAAATGTCGCACTAATATCCACATGGCATCTATGATTGACATTTTTTAATTTAAAGCATTCGGATTGAGTAGAACATTTTAGGAATTGTTGATTTTGCAAGACATGAATCCAAGTCATGAGCTCGTCTCTGAAAAATATCTCTGTAACCCACTTTGTTCTGGTGGGGCTTATTGAGATTGAATCATTTGGATATGTATGTGCTGTTTTGGCTCTTGCATTATTTTCAGTCACATTGTTTATGAGTTCTATGATTGTCTATGTAATCTGGACAGAGAAAAGCTTGCATGAACCTATGTACATCTTAATATGTATCATGGTTATCAATGTGATGTTCGGGAATACATCATATTTTCCCAAGCTGGCCATTGACTTGTTGTCTGGGTGCTCAACCATCTCACTGACTGGATGTCTCTGTCAATCTTTCTGTATCGATCTTTACGGAACTTATGAAATATTTACTTTTACAATAATGGCATATGATCGATATCTGGCTGTAGGCCACCCTCTGAGATACCACACTCTGATGACCAACTTTACAACTCAAACAATATCACTTGCCCTATGTGTTTTCAATGTGGTGATAGTAACTGTGAATATATTATTGACATTAAGACTAACGTTTTGTGGGGTGAATATCAACAATGTCTATTGTGAGATCATGTCTATACAACCACTTGTTTGTAACGATATAACAATTAACGTCATGTATAGAACGATTTTGACCTTGTTCATTTCGATTGTCTGCTTGCTTCTTATAATGTACTGTTACATAAGAACAGTTATCATCTGTCTGAAACTTTCTGCAGAATCCTCTCACAAAGCTATACATACATTGATGACTCACATATTGGCCTTCTCCATCTATATTGTCACCGTCTTGTTCCTTAATTTCAGGTACAGTCTAAGCACAGGTTCTATATCAACCAAAGTAGACATCATCATACCTTTGATTGGTTCCAGCATAGCTACTTCTGCAAACCCTCTGATCTACGGGATAAGGACCAAAGCTCTCAGAGAAAAAATTGTATGTAACCTACATAATTGGCATACCAAAAGAATAAAATGATTTCTTATTTTTTTCAGCAGCAATCTTACCATTATAGAGATGTATAACTTTTCTAAATTTCTTTTGGTCTTTTGGGGATTTTGTAGGAAAGAGGACTGTAGTCCAGCCTTTCGGAGTGTGCCTGTTAGTGTCCTCTATGCATGGACTGTACTGTCTCAGTCACTTGCTGCTTGAACTTGCTCCATCCAGGTGTGTTAGAGAATTGCCATTATATATATATATATATATATATATATATATATATATATATATATATATATAAATATTTTAGGCACATGGTCTTCTTTCCTGAGCTTCCGCCTGGTGATGATGCTATGGTGAGAACTATCTTTCTTCAAATTCTTTTGGCCTAGGGATGGGGGTACTGCAAGGACTTCCCCTACTGGCTGCAAGGAGTGTTCCCTTTTAGGCCTACAGGAAGTAAATTGCAGCAGTCTCCCAAAAGAGAGGTGGTGAGTGACTGGTTCAGTGGAAGGTGGAAATAAAGGAACTACAGAAGGGTAGGGCCATCTAGTAGTGAAAAGTAAGAATTACACACCTAACACCTTGCTACATTTCCCACTCCGTTAAAAGTGTTGTAGACCCTCATGGTTTTTCACCTTAATGCATTAAGGTGAAAAACCTTCTGTAGTGCTGCAACCCCCCCGTTTTACTTACCTGAACACTGTCATCCTCCGGCAAGGAGCACACCAGCTCTATTCGGTGTCTTGTGTCCTGATTGGATAGATTGATAGGAGCCATTGGCTCACACTGCTGTCAATAAAATCCAATGACGCGGCGCCAGGGGGCAGGGCCGAGTCCTGCATTCTGTGTGAATAGACACAGATGCATCACTCAGGAGCATGCCCGCACGGGTGTTCACCTTAGGAGAGCTTTCTCCAATGTAAATGCTCAATGTGGGGAGGAGCCTCCAGCGCCACTGAGGGACCCAAGAAGAGGAGGACCGGGGCCACGCTGTACAAAATGAACTGCACAGTGGAGGTAAGTATGACATGTTTGTTATTTAAGAAAAAGAAAAAAAAAAACGAGGGTTTACAGCCCCTTTAAAGTGGTCTCCAAACTGCGGCCCTGGGGTAGATGTGGCCCTATGCTTGCCTTTATCTGGCCCTTGGGGCACTATTCCATCAACTGACACCAATGATGGGACACCATTCCTCCCACTGACACCATTAATGGCACTATTCCTCTCATTGATACTAAGAATGGGGCCTTCTTCCTCCCATTATAAACATTGATGGGGCATTGTTTATGCCTACCATTGCCAAGACATTTTTTACTCCGACTGGCCACTGTCCGGTCCATCCATAAAGCCTGAAGCACAGTAAACTGGCCCTTTGCTTAGAAAGTTTGGAAACCCTTGCTGTTAGGGAAAGCCATCCCTGGCATTACATGTAACCATAGCAGGAGAACAAACAAAAATAACAATGTGTGAACACAGATAAAGAAAGAGTAAACAGTTTAAGTAAAGTAATCAAAGTAAAGGGCTGGCATCAGTCCCCTCATATTTCACCTGGGCAGGCAAGGTTTAGTGTTCTGAAACTGTACATTCTCTGTAGGAGGATCAGGAGTGCTTGGACTACAAGTTCCTCTGTAGGATGGTACATTCCAAGGCTCCTTCAGCAGAGACGGGTGCAGCCGAGAACAAGTCAATACTGAACACACATGGGCAAGTTATGTGACGGTGCAACTATTTGCCAGGTCTATCTGGTTCCTCGGACACAGATGCTTTCTGCTGGAAGTGGGCACACCAATATTTGGCAAGGGGTGTCATCACTCTGCAGCAATCTTCCAAAAGAGAGGTGGTGAGTGACTGCTTGAGTGGAAAGTGATGGTTACTCTACATTTAGTTACTCCCAATTAAGACTTCCACTAGGTGAACATGTGAGTGAAAAAGAGAGTTAATCCCGGAGAACATGCTTTTGTAAATAGCCCCTACCCATTCACCAAAAAAGTTTGAAATTGTAAAAACCATAAGAGCCAGTTTTTGACAAAAAATTATTAAAAAAGACAAAAAAAAAGTGTCCCATGATGTTCATTCACTGTTCATCATGCCGCCCGACGGACCCGAAAGATAGCAAAAATGAACCAAGCTCCGCCTCGATGAGAGGCCTCCCGCCGACAGCTGTCTCTTTTTTTTCTGTCCCTTTTAATAGAAGAATTCTCAAAAACTGTCACACTTTTTACATTTTGACCCTTTTTTGGTGAATGGGTAGGGGTGCGATGTACCAGATGTACCAGATACCTATTCACATAGGGGGGCAGGATCTGGGGGGGTCTCTCACTTGCCCCCCCTATCCTGACCTGCCAGGCTGCATGCTCGGATAACAGTCCGGTATGGATTTTGGGGGGGACCCCACACCATTTAAAAAAATAATAATTTGGCGTGGAGTTCCCCTTAAAATCTATGCTAGACCCATAGGGCCTGGTATGGATTTTGGGGGTGACCCCACACCAAATTTAAAAAATATATATTTTTGGGGGGTATTTTTTTCTTAATTTGGTTCATACAGAGATTTCACATTTAGTTGACATATTTCAAAAGATTTAATAGAGCCCTGAAATTGGAGCAGGGATTTTTTTTTTTTTGCTATTTGGATAACCAAATACTTTTGTATGCCAACTAGATTTAAAACAGATTTGAAGGGGTATGAATAGTTTGCACGTAGAAAATATGTATTTTTAGTCTGCTAAAATCAAACATACAGCAAAAAAGAATCAACTTTTTATTGCAACAGTAATATAAACATTTGTTACATTAATGTACTTGGGCAAAAAATAAAATAAAAGGCATGGAAATGGTAAACATATGGCATGATTTGCAATGGTGGCACATACATACTGCAGTTCTTTGGACATATACCTATAGGTAGTGGAGTTATGTTTCTTGATTTATTCTGTGATATGTGGTGGCTCTTGGCATCAGCAATGGTATTGTTTGTGGTTTGTGAAGACACCTGTGGGAGTTTTGGTAAAGATTTTTGTGAGATGGACAGCCACAAGTGAGAGCGACAGAGAAAAATATATTTTAGCAAAACATGAAAACATTACACATTACTAGCATTCTTAAAAACAAAAAATATGAAGGAGAAGCAACATTGTTGGAAGAACAATTTATTTTAGAGAAATAAACAGTTCATCTCAAAATGAAACAGTAACAATTGTACCATCATAATCAATGGTTGAAACTTGCATTTGGCTATATAACTCTCATTTTCACATTCGCAAATGCTTTTTAGCAAAGCGCTAATTTTTCAAACTTACTATAGCTTTTGGTAAAAAATGAATGGGATTTAAAATGAGAGTATTTTGCATATCTGAGCATGCCCACTTGCGCTGGAACATAGTTGTAGAAAGAGGGGGAATTTGTCTCTTCTCAGAATTTCAATGATATTTCAGTTTATACATCACTTTTTTCCAGCAGTTTAAAAGCAGATTATCTTTAAACAATATACCACATATTTAAGAACCATTTAGGCTATCATATCATGCTCTAAACATTATTTCCATGTTCAATTCCTGTATTTCTAGCAGGAGTAATGATTTGGATGGTCTCTGTTGTAAATTCATTTTAGATCTAATTAGCCCGGTTTTGGCTTTTTTGAGAGTATTTATTCTCCCATTCTCATACTAGCGCTATAGTAAATAAACCCCATAGTTACGTAGTCAGGTTGAAAAAAAGACACAGTCGATCTAGTTAAATCAATAAAAAATAAAAAAACAACTATACAATCCCATACACACAATCCTATCTATACCCACAGTTGATCCAGAGTAAGGCAAAAAACCCCAGCAAAGCATGATCCAATCTGCTGCAGCAGGGAAAAAAATTCCTTCCCGATCCCCCAAGAGGCAAATGGATATTCCCTGGATCAACTTTACCTATAAATGTTAGTACCCAGTTATATTATGTACATTTAGGAAAGAATCCAGGCCTTTTTTAAAGCAATCTACTGAGCTGGCCAGAACCACCTCTGGAGGGAGTCTATTCCACAGTTTTACAGCTCTTACTGTGAAGAAACCTTTCCATATTTAGAGATTAAATCTCTTTTCCTCTAGTTGTAAAGAGTGCTCCCTTAAAGTGAATAAATCAACACCAAGTTCACTATATGGATCACTTATGTATTTGAACATGTTGATCATATCCCGGATTAATCTCCTCTTCTCAAGAGAGAATAAATTAAATTCCCCTAATCTCTCCTCATAGCTGAGCTCCTCCATGCATCTTATCAGTTTGGTTGCCCTTCTCTGCACTTTCTTCAGTTCCCCGATATCCTTCTGAGAACTGGTGCCCAAAACTGAACTGCATATTCCAGATTAGGTCTTACTAATGATTTGTACAGGGGCAAAATTATCTCTCTGGGGGTCATTTACTATAGGGCTGTGCGCTAATTAGCACTATTTACCACTATTTAGCGCCAATCATGGTAATTAGCGCTAAAACGGTATTCACTATAGAGCTGGTGCAAAAATACTCTCAAAACCGAATTTACTATAGCTCCCAGAAAACAAATAGCGCCCAAACCCTTACTCTTGTTAGGACCAATACTATTGCACATGGAAATAATGTTTACAGTATGATATAATCACCTAAATGGTACTGAAATATGTGGTATATTGTTTAAAGATAATCTGCTTTTAAGCTGTGTGAAAAAGTGATTTCTACACTGAAATATCTTTTAAAGTCTGAGAAGAGATAAATTCCCCATCTCTTTACAACTATGTGCCAGCACAACTGAGCATGCTCAGACCTGCAAACTACTCTCATTTTAACTCCCATGACTTTTTTACCAAGATTTATAGTAAATACCAAAATGAGCGCTGGGCTAAAGAGCATTTTTTGGGAGTGAAAACTTGAGTTATGTAGCCCAATGCAAGTTTCAGCCATTGATTCTAATGATGCAATTGTAACTTCCCCAAATAAATCCTTTTCACGTTGAGATTAAATGTATCTTTCTTTCAAAGAAATTGTCATTGCAACAATGATGCTTCTTTTTCATCTATTTTGTTTTTAAGAATGCTAGAATGTGGAGTGTTTTCATATATTTTTCTCTGTCACTTTCTCTTTACAAACCACAAACAATACCATTGTTGATGCAAATTTAAATTAATTATAATAAATTAATAAATTAAATTAATTGTGTTTTTTATTGTTTACAAATGATCATAATTTGAGCCCAAAAAATGTGATTTATCGACCAACATCAGAAATCTAAATGGCATTCTCAAAATTTAGAGGGTAACATCACTATTCTACATTTACAGACCAAGAACCACCAAATATCACATAATAAATCAAGAAGAATAACTCCCGACTAATGTAATTTCACCACCGATATGTCCAAAGGAATGCAGTATTTATGTGTATTTATGTATAAGAGGGTTCCACACATGGCAGCACAGTGGCTTAGAGGTTAGCATTCCTGCCTACTAGCACTGAGTTTCTGGTTTCAGATCCCAAACGTGCCACTTCATGTAGAGAAGTTATGTTCTTCCTATGTTGTTAAACATAACTCCTGACTCAGGTTCTTCCCTAAATTATGTCTAAATGTAATATTTATGTGTAGGAGGGTTCCACCACCATTGCAAATTGTGTCATATGTTTTCCATGGGCAAGGACTATAATCAGCCTTAACATTGACCCACCAGCACTAATTGAAGCTTCTTAGAAAGCCAAAACTCACAAAATGACATCTGTTCATCTCTCAGCATGCTGATAGTAATCAGCCATACCCAGCCTTCAAAACAGATGGCATATGCCAGAAACAGGTTGTTCACTGGCTCTCTGGCCTTCCACAGTACATCTGCATTGATTAACTTCTTGAACCCCTTGGACTTAGGGAAGTTTGACACCACAGAGATGCAACCAAAAAACATGGAACGGCATGCTGGTTCACAGCCTAGCATTTCTGCCTTGCAGCGCTGAGTTTCTTAGTTTGATTCCCAATCCTGCTACCTGGCTAGAGGTTTATATGTTGTGGTGTTAAATTTTCTTTTTCACTAGTGCTAACATTTTTGATGGGTTTCACATAATGGAACCCCAAGAAATCACATTATAAATCAAACAAGTGTTTGTTTGCACCAAATCTAGAACTGGGGTGTTTTTGCCCAGATATGGTTGTATACATCTGGTGTGATGCTGCACACATATTATAATGTTGTATGCTTATGATGAATGACGAATGTGCTTTGTCACCAATTTGTGTGAAGCACCCCCCCCCCACAAAGTTGTCATTTCCTTTTTTAGACCCTCCACATGCCCAACAACATACAAGTTTGATTTGGAGGTTTTTGGGATCACTGATTATGGGCAGAGCCTTGGTCATGTGTTATTTTGAGCTTTATCCTGCCCAGATATCAATGCTGAGGCATTTTTTTATTTGTAAAGAATGTGTATTCCTAATGAAAGGGTGTGACCACTTGAGTCCTACCTCAAGAGACAGAATCAATTACACTGGTAATCAATTACACTGGTGGGTGTGTCCTTTACTGGGTGGGTGGAGGTGAGCAAGCTTAGTAAGGTTATTTAAAGGCCTGCATTTGTGGTGGGTGTTTGGCCTAAGAACAGGCCTGAATTTTTCTTACAAAAATGGCTTCTTGCCTCCTGACTCAAGAGCGGGTGTCATGTACACCTAGGCTTTTGGTTGAGGGGTATTCTAGGGTCCCCTCTTCTAGGGGGACCACTGGATAAACGAGAGACCAAATAAAGGTAGAACCAATAAAGGATGTCGCCATGTTGCAGGGTTCGATGTGTTTGTGAAATTCTATGAGAATACAGGTAAAGCCTGAATACCGTGGTGAAGTGGGTCTGAAGACGATCGCTGTGGATGTTACAAAAGTTGCTGAATTAACAGATCGGTGATATATTCACTCTCCAGGATTTTGTGGCCAGTGGTCAAAACGATGTTTCTTTTCATTTTGAGGAAACATGTCAAGTTGCATATGAGAATTGGGTGAAGACGGATCTGGGAGGGAATATGTTAAATAACAAAAAAAAGTGGGGGACGTGGCCGGGATGGTGGACTGAGCAGACGTGCTTACTGAGCTCTGCTGGAGAGGAATCCGTTTATAGATCCGTTTTTGGTTCATACTGCACTTTTATCACCCTGCCAGCTTCTGCATGCCTTCTAGGACCTCTGGAGGCCCGAAACTGGGCAAAAAACTGAAGTTTCCCCCTGATATTGAGGATACAGTGTCCCCGTCTCTGAATCAGCGGCCTACACCAGCGCGCCTTACCAACATGGCGTCGCAGACTGACCACGGGGAGACCGCTCCACCAGGAATACCGGAGGTTATGGCAGCGATTACCATGTGCCAAACAGCGCTTACATCCAAGATAGAAGCGGTGCAGTTGGATGTAGGGCTGCTGAGACAAGACCTGGATAAAATCAGATCCAGGATAACCATAGTGGAGCAACGGGTTGGGGACACGGAAGACACTGTGACCAATCATGCGGCCTCTATCAGGGCATTGCAGACAAGGGTCAAGGCACTAGAATATCGGGCGGAAGACACCGAAAATCGGAGCAGGAGGAACAACCTTCGTATTGTCGGGCTCCCGGAGGGGGTAGAAGGACGTAACCCTGCTGCCTTCACAGAGGACTTGTTGCGGTTGGTTCTCCCTGCAGCGCACCTATCATCCTACTTTACGGTGGAGAGGGCCCACCGTGTCCCACCTAGGCCGGGGCCGGAGGGAGCACCCCCCCGCACTCTTATATTGCGACTGCTTAATTTCCGGGACAGGGATGAAATACTGAGGGCAGCTCGTACAGCGGGTGACATTCCTTATCGTAACACGAAGCTTATGATGTTCCCCGACTACACCCTGGAGACACAGAGGCAGCGCCGGTCCTTTGACGCTGTGAAAGCAACTCTTCACGTCAAGGGGATTCGTTACAGCATCCTGTTCCCTGCCAAGCTACGAGTTGTCGATGGCGAGACGGTGAGGATCTTTACCAACCCTAAGGAGGCTAGTGCGTGGCTGGAGACCTTGCCGCCGTGAGATTCGGCGTTCTTGCCCTAAGTCTTCGGTTCCTTCTTTTTTATTGTGAATGCGGGGGCCGCTGTACGGGGCGCAGCACCATTGAGGATACCGCTGTTGTCTACGCAGATCCCACTCAGCTATTGATCCACAGTAAGCACCCTGTTACAGTTAAACATTGACTTGTACTTTTCCCCTTTTCTTTTTTATTTTATCTCCTTTGCTAAAGATATCTGGGGCTAACTCTAAACCCTCGTGTGCAGTGCCTTGAGTGGAGGTCCCGTCGCGGCGGCTGTATGTAATGTACTCTGCTGTGTCCCAGCTACAAGGTCGAGACATATTCGGGACATATTCTCAGTGCCTTTACAAAGTTCCCTTCCTTTATAACTATCCAGCATCTCAAACAAATGAGAGGAAAAGAGTCCCTCCCCCCCTTTTTCTTTTTTTCTGAGGGATTTTTATTTTTCAGGAGTTTTGTTTTCTCACTTTTCCTTTTTCCTAATTGGATTGTCAGCTCAAACTGTGGTATGTCCTAGTCGGGCCCACGCTCCCGATACAATCTTTTGGATTGGGTTCAACTGGTTTGGGATCATGTGCCTCTCGATGTTTGAGGGCGCACGGGGTGGGGGGGAGTTGGATGGCCGTTGCCATCTCTAAGTTGGCTGTTATTTTTTTGTTATTAAGATTACTGATGCACGTGGTTGGTTTTTGTATGCTAATTGATATGAGAAATAAGAGGCCGGCCGGATGTGTGCAGTCCCCCCGATTTGATAAGATGGTGAGCTCTCGGGAGAAGTGGATGATGGGGGGTCGCGCACAGGCGGACGAGTCCATCACAAGTCAGCAAGCTATCATGCTTCTTTTATGGCTATGTGTGAAGTATGGCTAATTTTACGGTGTTATCTTGGAATGTCAGAGGGCTTAATTCTGCAATAAAGAGATCCCTGGTGCTTAAATACATACAGCGGCATAGCCCTAAAATATGTATATTGCAAGAAACACATTTAATAGGTACCAGAATTCTAGGATTGAAGAGGGCCTGGGTGTCTGCCCATTATCATGCCTCCTATTCCAATTATGCTAGAGGGGTAAGTCTGCTGGTGCATAGATCCCTGCCCTTTTAACTAGTGGCCGTTAAAACTGATCCTGGGGCAGATATGTTCTAGTAAATGCACTGATAGATGGGTATCCATATGTGATTGTGGGAATATATTTGCCTCCTCCTGCTGATACTACATTGCTTCATAACCTGATGCAGACTGTTATACAACACGATATTGGTAGAGTGCTGCTTGTGGAAGATTTTAACCTAGTTATGTCTAATGAACTGGACAGACTTCAGTCCTCCCCTTCTACTAACACCAGCCTGGCACAATGGGCGTCCTCCTTTCAGTTAACGGATCTCTGGCGCCATTTCCACCCCTCGGACGCTCAGTACACTTGTCTATCCACTACCTATCGGACGCTATCCCACATAGACATGGCCTTTGCGTCGTCTGACATGCTGCGGGAGATAGTGTCCACAGAGATTCTCTCTCGCGGCATTTCGGATCATGCTCCATTGATGGTCACGGTCCGGGTGGCTCCACCTGGGGGTCCGAGGGTATGGAGATTATCCAAATACTGGATTATGGATACAGAGATCCAGGAGGAGATGCCTGAGGCATTATGTAATTTCTGGCTAAGTAATGCAGACTCTTCGGGACCTTTGATCACATGGGATGCCTTTAAGGCTTGGCTAAGAGGCGAATATATGCGAAAAATTGCTGCTAGGAAAAGGGCGTCGGTGCAGTCTCTTGGGCAATTAGAGGAGCAGGCCAGGGAAAAGGAACAAGTGTATGTCAGTGCCCCAACTTCAGACAATTATATCTCCTGGCAATATACCATGAGAGAGCTGTCCTTGTTGCGAGTGGACCTCACTAAGAAGTCTTTGCTAGCAAGCGCACAGAGGGTGTTTGAATATGGGGACAAAAACGGCAGACTTCTGGCGTGGTTGGCCAAGGGGCAATACGCAACGACTCACATAGGCAGGTTACGGGATGCGGATGGATCACTCCTAAGCACCCCTGAGACAATTAGCAATCGGTTCTTACAGTTTTACCGGAAGCTGTACTCCTCCAGGGTAAATTATACCGCAACTGAACTGGACACATACTTAGACCTCATACCGTTACCTACACTAACAATAGACCAAAGTAGAGTACTGGAGGGAGATATAACATTAGAGGAGATTCAGAAGGTCATGGGTTGTATGCAGGCAGGAAAAGCTCCGGGTCCAGATGGTATCCCTATAAAGTTCTACACATCGTATCAGGAACTGCTGGCTCCTGGACTGACTTCTCTCCTCTCGCAGTTCTATACTACTGGCTCCCTTCCGGATTCCATGTCCGAGGCGGTGGTGGTGTTGGTGCCTAAACCTGGTAAGGACCCCGAAGAGTGTGCCTCCTACAGGCCCATATCTCTAATAAATGCAGATGCCAAGTTATTGGCTAAAATCCTGGCCCTTCGACTAGCCACGGTGATTGAAGATCTGGTTCACCAGGACCAGACGGGGTTTATGCCCGGGAAGGGTACCGACATCAACTTACGCAGACTTTTTCTTAACCTTGATGCGGCCCACGATAATATAGGTACTAGAGTCATAGCTTCCCTAGACGCGGAGAAAGCCTTTGACTCCGTTGAATGGGGATACTTGTGGGAGGTTTTGAGGCGTTTTGGGTTCGGCCCTAAATTTCTTACTTGGCTAGCATTGCTTTACAAATCCCCTAGGGCGAGGATACGTACAAATGATACCCTCTCTGACTATTTTCTCCTCCAGAGGGGCACGAGGCAAGGGTGCCCGTTGTCACCTAGCTTGTTTGCACTGGCTCTTGAACCATTAGCTATCCTAATAAGGGAATCGCGCGAGGTACGGGGGCTTAGAATTGGCCCTCTGGAGGCGAAAATTTCGCTGTATGCGGATGACGCATTACTGTATTTACAGGATGCCGAGGCCTCATTGCAAGCAGCACTGAAAATTTTTGATGAATTTGGGAGGTTCTCTGGGGTGAAAATTAATTGGTCCAAATTGGTTATTTTCCCGATTGATTCTCAGACCCAGACGGAGATCCCAACGACCTCGTTGATGTGGGTTAAGGAATTTAAGTACCTTGGAATCACAGTGAGTAGGGACCTCCAGGCCTTTAGACGTCTCAATCTTCAGCCCATTATCACAAGACTGAAAGAGCATTGCATTAAATGGAAGGACTTACCGATTAACTTGTTGGGCCGTATCAACATTTTGAAAATGCTGTATTTGCCTAGGTTTAATTATGTGTTCCAGAATTGCCCAGTCTGGTTGCCTGGCACTTTGTTTAAAGAACTGGACGTGTGCATTGGCTCATTTATCTGTAAAGGATTATCCCCCAGATTAGCTAGATCAACTCTACAGCTTCTGGTCCACTGTGGGGGTCTCACTCTACCCAACTTTATGGTCTATTATTGGGCAGCGGTATTAGTCACTGTAAGATGGTGGTTTGAGCAATCTAGATCAAATGCGGCTACATGCTTGGAAGCCGCTATTCTCGGCTCTCTTACAGAACTGAGTAACCTGGTATACAGAGGATCTTCTGCATACCCCTCACTCCCGGGCCCCACCAAAACAACACTGAAAGTGTGGTCTGTGGCCAGGAAACGATTCCTGGGTCCACGACAGCAATCCCCCTTCTCCCCTTTGTGGGGGAACCCTTCACTCCCTCATTTCAGGACAATACCGGACCCGCAATTATGGGCTCGATTTGGGATTAAGGTTCTTCAGGATATTTTCCATTCCGGGGGAATACTTCCCTTTCAGGCTTTAGTCGTGAAATATGGGCTCCCGGAAGGGATGATATTTAGATATTACCAGCTGTGGCATGCTGCTAGGGCCCAATTTCCCTACTCTATAAGCATAAAAACTGATCCCATTGAGGAAATTCTGGCACAAGAAACCCTTAAAAAGACCCTGTCTACTCTATATATTGCACTACTAGAAACTGATTCACCCAAAATGAACAGCCTCTGGGCCAAGTAGCAGGTTGATATTCCCAGCCTAGACAGAGAGACGTGGGAGGAGTGTTTTGAAGATGGGTCCAGGTTGGTGATATCCTCTAGAGATAAATTGTTGCAAACTATTGTCTTCTCAATGTGGAAATCTTGCAAAAAGACCTGAACAAATTAATGGGGTGGGCGACTACATGGCAAATGAGGTTCAATGTAGAAAAATGTAAAATAATGCATTTGGGTGGCAAAAATATGAATGCAATCTATACACTGGGGGGAGAACCTCTGGGGGAATCTAGGATGGAAAAGGACCTGGGGGTCCTAGTAGATGATAGGCTCAGCAATGGCATGCAATGCCAAGCTGCTGCTAATAAAGCAAACAGAATATTGGCATGCATTAAAAGGGGGATCGACTCCAGAGATAAAACGATAATTCTCCCGCTCTACAAGACTCTGGTCCGGCCGCACCTGGAGTATGCTGTCCAGTTCTGGGCACCAGTCCTCAGGAGGGATGTACTGGAAATGGAGCGAGTACAAAGAAGGGCAACAAAGGCTAATAAAGGGTCTGGAGGATCTTAGTTATGAGGAAAGGTTGCGAGCACTGAACTTATTCTCTCTGGAGAAGAGACACTTGAGAGGGGATATGATTTCAATTTACAAATACTGTACTGGTGACTAGGGATGAGCTTCGTGTTCGTGTCGAACCCATGTTCGACTCGAACATCGGCTGTTCGACCGTTCGTCGAATTGCGAACGATATGGGCCGTTCGCGCCAAATTCGTGTGGCGCGTCACGGCCCATAATTCACTGCGGCATCGCAGTGCATTGCTGGCTGATGATTGGCCAAGCATGCACTATGACCCGCATGCTTGGCCAATCACAGCGCCGCCTGAACAGAGAGCCGTAATTGGCCAAAGCCAAGGAGGCTTTGGCCAATTATGGCTCAGGCGATTTAGTACACGCCCCACACTATATAAGGCCGCCTGCACGGCGGCCCTGTGTAGTGTGTGTTCCGGTGTGCTGAGAGATAGAGAGAGAGACAGTGTCATTTGATTTGAGTTAGATAGATTAGGCAGAACAGTCAGTCAGTTAGCTGCACTTACAGTGTATTGTGTATATATATGCATCCCAGGTGTTGCATATATATATATACACTGTATTCAGTTTAGCTAGATCTGTTCCTGTTATCTTCTAGACTATTTACATTTAGTGCAGTGCGTCCTGCTCACAGTGTTCAGCTAGATCCGTTCCTGTTATCTTCTAGACTATTTACATTTAGTGCAGTGCGTCCTGCTCACAGTGTTCAGCTAGATCCGTTCCTGCTATCTTCTAGACTATTTACATTTAGTGCAGTGCGTCCTGCTCACAGTGTTCAGCTAGATCCGTTCCTGTTATCTTCTAGACTATTTACATTTAGTGCAGTGCGTCCTGCTCACAGTGTTCAGCTAGATCCGTTCCTGTTATCTTCTAGACTATTTACATTTAGTGCAGTGCGTCCTGCTCACAGTGTTCAGCTAGATCCGTTCCTGTTATCTTCCTACTGACAGGCAGGCTTGTCTGGTTACAGTATATAAAGCTACCTGAAGAAAATTACAGGTGTTCTATTTGATCCTATTAGTACCACGGTCAGGCAGCTAGACTATTTACATTTAGTACAGTGCGTCCTGCTCACAGTGTTCAGCTAGATCCGTTCCTGTTATCTTCCTACTGACAGGCAGGCTTGTCTGGTTACAGTATATAAAGCTACCTGAAGAAAATTACAGGTGTTCTATTTGATCCTATTAGTACCACGGTCAGGCAGCTAGACTATTTACATTTAGTACAGTGCGTCCTGCTCACAGTGTTCAGCTAGATCCGTTCCTGTTATCTTCCTACTGACAGGCAGGCTTGTCTGGTTACAGTATATAAAGCTACCTGAAGAAAATTACTGGTGTTCTATCCCAGCTTAGTGCAGCTACAGGCCATTAGTATGTCTGGAAGGCCAAGAAGGAGAGGCAGACAGTCACAAGCCAATAAGAGTGGGCAAGCAGGCTCTGTGTCTAGTGCTGGTCGTGGAGACGGTGCATCCTCATCAGCACGTGGCCATGGGACACGCTTGGCCTTTTTTTCGGCAGCTGGCCGTGTTGAGCCGCAACATGCGGAAGACTTGGTCGAGTGGATGACCAAGCCGTCCTCATCCTCCTCATCCTCTCTCACCCAGGGTGCTTTGTCTTGCAAAGCAGCGGCCTCTTCCCTCAGCTCAATGTCATCAGTGACTCCTTCCCTAGCTCCACCATGTCCTCCTGAGGATTCCCTCGAACTGTTTGACCACAGTGTTGGGTACATGCTCCAGGAGGATGCCCAGCGTTTGGAAGACTCTGATGATGATACTGAGCTCGATGAAGGCAGTAACATGAGCACGGACAGAGGGGGTGCCCAAGAAGGACAGCAATCTGGCAGTCATGCTCCCCCTGCTGCAGCATACTGCCAGGTTTGCTCCAGTGATGAGGAGGGAGGGGATGATGAGGTCACTGACTCAACGTAGGTGCCTGAGAGGAGAGAGGAGGAGGAGGAGGAGGAGGAGGAGGAGGAGGAGGAGGCGGCACATCACCAACGAGGCAGGATGCCCTCCAGGGGGCAGCCTAAGGGCAGCACATTGACTGCATCACACCCCAAAGCTCCACATGTGCAGGGCGCTGCAGTCTCTGCGCGTTATTCAAAAAGTTCTTTGGTGTGGGCCTTTTTTGAGACGAGTGCATCAGATCGCACCGCTGCTATTTGCAACATATGTCTCAAGCGTATCTCGCGTGGCCAAAACATCTCCCGCTTGGGTACCACATGCTTGACCAGACATATGTTGACCTGCCATGCAGTTCGTTGGCAAGCGTATCTAAAAGACCCATACCAAAGAACAAAGAGGATCTCTCCTTGCTCCTCATCAGCTGAGATTTCCAACCCCACTAGACCTCCAGTCCTCTCTGAGACCTGCAGTGAGAGGAATGAAGGTGTAGAATTAGGTGTGTCACAGCCAAGTACTTGTGGGCAATCTGCTTTTGGTACACCGACGTCAGATTGTACCAGGCAAATTTTCCTGCCCCAGCTGCTGCACCGCCGAAAAAAGTTTGCTCCCAGCCATCCACATGCCCAGCGGTTGAATGCTAGCTTGGCAAAATTGCTAGCACTTCAACTGCTGCCTTTTCAGTTGGTAGACTCTGCCCCCTTCTGTGAGTTTGTGGAATGTGCGGTTCCTCAGTGGCAGGTACCCAAACGCCACTTTTTCTCACGGAAGGCGATTCCGGCTCTCTACCGGCATGTGGAAGGCAATGTCCATGCCTCGCTGGACAGGGCGGTCAGCGGTAAGGTGCATATTACCGCTGACTCATGGTCCAGCAGGCATGGACAGGGACGTTACCACGGCGCATTGGGTGACTCTGCTGGCAGCTGGGAAGGATGCAGGACAAGGTGCAGTAGTGTTTGAGGTTGTTCCGCCACCACGCCTCCAAAATGCTGATTGTGACACACCTCTCTCCTCCACCCCCTCCTCTTCTTCTTCCTCCATGGCCTCTTCCTCGGAACCAGCGGTGCTCCGTAGTCGTTCAAGGGGCTACGCAAGTACGCAGGCCAAAAGATGCCATGCGGTGCTTGAGCTGGTGTGCTTGGGGGACAGGAGCCACACTGGGGCAGAGGTTCTGTCAGCTCTGCAGGGGCAGGTTCAGAGGTGGTTGACGCCACGCCAACTTAAGGCAGGAATGGTGGTTTGCGACAATGGCACCAACCTCCTCTCTGCCCTCCGACAGGGACAAATGACCCATGTGCCCTGTTTGGCTCACGTCCTTAACTTGGTGGTGCAGCGGTTCTTGGGCAGGTACCCGGGCTTACAGGATGTCCTGAGGCAGGCCAGGAAAGTCTGTGTGCATTTCCGCCGGTCATATAATGCCAGTGCTCGGCTGACGGACCTCCAAAAGGAGTTTAACCTGCCCAAGAACCGCCTAATCTGTGACATGCCCACCAGGTGGAACTCAACGTTGGCCATGCTGCAGCGGCTGCACACGCAGCAGAGGGCCACCAATGAGTACCTGTGTGACTATGGCACCAGGACAGGGTCAGGGGAGCTTGGTTTTTTTCCCCACGCCAGTGGGCCATGATCAGGGATGCATGCACTGTCCTGTCACCATTCGAGGAGGCCACGAGGATGGTGAGCAGTGACAGTGCATGCATCAGTGACACTGTCCCCCTTGTCCACCTGTTGGAGCACACGCTGCGTGGAATAATGGACAGGGCACTTGAGGCAGAACAGAGGCAGGAAGAGGAGGACTTCCTTAGCTCTCAAGGCCCCCTTTATCCAGACAGTGTTCCTGCGTGCCCGCCGATCACACAGGAAGAGGACGAGGAGGAGGAGGAGGAGGAGGAAGATTGTGTCAGTATGGAGGTGGAGCCTGGCACTCAGCATCAGCAGCAGTCTTTAAGGGATCAGTCCCAAGAAACACATGGACTTGTACGTGGCTGGGAGGAGGTGGCTGCGGACGTTGTCGTCCTTAGTGACCCAGAGGACTCCGGACCGAATGCCTCAGCAAACCTACGCTGCATGGCCTCCCTGATCCTGCAAAGCCTGCGTAAGGATCCTCGTATTCGTGGTATCAAGGAGATGGACCAATACTGGCTGGCAACCCTCCTTGATCCACGTTACAAGGGTAAGGTTGCGGACCTTATCTTGCCATCGCAGAGGGAGCAGAGGATGAAACATCTTCGGGAGGCCTTGCAGAAAGGTCTGTGCAACGCGTTCCCAGAGACTGGGAGGTTACAAACTCCTGTGTCTGGACAACGCGTTGCTGAGGCTTCGGTCAGTCAAAGAAGGAGCGGTGGAGAAGGTGGCCGTCTGACCGATGCGTTCAGACAATTTTTTGGTCCGCAGCCCCAAGGTATGATCGGTTCCAGCAACCATCGCCAGCGTCTGTTTTACATGGTGCAGGAATACCTAGGGGCAAGATCAGACTTGGACACCTTTCCCACCGAAAATCCTCTGGGTTACTGGGTCTTGAGGATGGATCACTGGCCAGAGCTTGCACAGTATGCAATTGAGCTACTGGCCTGTCCTGCATCCAGCGTTCTTTCGGAACGCACATTCAGTGCTGCTGGAGGCGTGGTAACCGATCACAGGGTGCGTCTGTCCACCGACTCGGTCGATCGGCTGACCTTCATAAAAATGAATCAGTCTTGGATCACCACCAGCTACCAAGCACCTGATGCTGATGTAACCGAATAATTTTTTTTGAAATCTCAGATCCCTTCAAAGACTGCCTATGCTGATGCTGAGTGACTATCCCTGAGTAATTATCCTCTTCCTCCTCAATCATCACGCTGATAGCTTGTAAGAACATTTTTGGTTCTGGGCACCACCACAAGTGCCTAAGGCACAATTTTTCAGCCCCTGTTTAACAGGGGCGTGTAATTACAATTTTTGATGTAATACTTTGCAGCAGGGCTCGTTCCTGCATTCCAACTAGAGTGTCTGTGAGGGGTTGCAGTGTTGTGGCACCAGCACCAGTGCCTAAGGCCCAATTTTTCTGCCCCTGTCTAACAGGGGCGTGTAATTACAATTTTTGATGCAATACTTTGCAGCAGGGCTCGTTCCTGCGTTCCAACTAGAGTGTCTGTGAGGGGTTACAGTGTTGTGGCACCAGCACCAGTGCCTAAGGCCCAATTTTTCTGCCCCTGTCTAACAGGGGCGTGTAATTACAATTTTTGATGCAATACTTTGCAGCAGGGCTCGTTCCTGCGTTCCAACTAGAGTGTCTGTGAGGGGTTGCAGTGTTGTGGCACCAGCACCAGTGCCTAAGGCCCAATTTTTCTGCCCCTGTCTAACAGGGGCGTGTAATTACAATTTTTGATGCAATACTTTGCAGCAGGGCTCGTTCCTGCGTTCCAACTAGAGTGTCTGTGAGGGGTTGCAGTGTTGTGGCACCAGCACCAGTGCCTAAGGCCTAATTTTTCAGCTCCTGTTCAACAGGGGCATGTAATTACAATTCTTGATCTAATATTTCACAGCAGGGCCCTGTGAGGGCTTACAGTGTTGTGGCCACAGCAACACCTAAGGCCCAAATTTCTGCTGAGTATATAGGGCAGGACCCTACTTTAAAACATCTAACTTACAAACGACTCCTACTTGCAAACGGAAGGAGACAACAGGAAGTGAGATGAAATCTACCCCTAGGAAGGGAAATTCTCTCCTGTAAGAGTTAATATGGGAAAACAATTTCTCCTTTCCACTGATGCTTTCCAATCCTTGTTCCACAAAAAAACCCAAATTTTCAAAAAACATTTTTCATTGGGACAAAAAAGTGAGGTGAAATCTTCTGAAGAGGAGGAAAGACAGCAAAACAAATGTCACAGGGGTGATAACCCTTCCCTATGTTTTCCAAAAAGCTTAAAAAAGATTTTTTGGCTGGAGCTAAACACTAGGGATGAGCCGAACACCCCCCGGTTCGGTTCGCACCAGAACCCGCGAACGGACCGCAAGTTCGCACGAACGTTAGAACCCCATTGACGTCTATGGGACTCGAACGTTCGAAATCAAAAGTGCTCATTTTAAAGGCTAATTTGCATGGTATTGTCCTAAAAAGGGTTTGGGGACCCGGGTCCTACCCCAGGGGACATGTATCAATGCAAAAAAAACTTTTAAAAACGGCCGTTTTTTCGGGAGCAGTGATTTTAATGATGCTTAAAGTAAAAAAAAAAAAGTGAAATATTCCTTTAAATATCGTACCTGGGGGGTGTCTATAGTATGCCTGTAAAGTGACGCGTGTTTCCCATGTTTAGAACAGTCCCTGCACCAAATGTCATTTTTAAAGGAAAAAATCTCATTTAAAACTGCTTGCGGGTTTAATGTCATGTCGGGTCCTGGCAATATGGATGAAAATCAGTGAGACAAACGGCATGGGTACCCCCCAGTCCATTACCAGGCCCTTTGGGTCTTGTATGGATATTAAGGGGAACCCCGCACCCAAATTAAAATAAGGAAAGGTCCCTATATACTCTGAACAGCAGTATACAGGCGGTGCAAACAAGACAGGGACTGTAGGTTTGTTGTTAAGTAGAATCTCTTTGTAATTTTGAACATTTTTAATGTGTTTAGCTCCAGCCAAAAAATCTTTTCTAAGCTTTTTGGAAAACATAGGGAAGGGTTATCACCCCTGTGACATTTGTTTTGCGTCTTTCCTCCTCTTCAGAAGATTTCACCTCACTTTTTTGTCCCAATGAAAAATGTTTTTTGAAAATTTGGGTTTTTTTGTGGAACAAGGATTGGAAAGCATCAGTGGAAAGGAGAAATTGTTTTCCCATATTAACTCTTACATGAGAGAATTTCCCTTCCTATGGGTAGATTTCATCTCACTTCCTGTTGTCTCCTTCCGTTTGCAAGTAGGAGTCGTTTGTAAGTTAGATGTTTGAAAGTAGGGTCCTGCCCTATATACTCAGCAGAAATTTGGGCCTTAGGTGTTGCTGTGGCCAAAACACTGTAAGCCCTCACAGGGCCCTGCTGTGAAATATTAGATCAAGAATTGTAATTACATGCCCCTGTTGAACAGGAGCTGAAAAATTAGGCCTTAGGCACTGGTGCTGGTGCCACAACACTGCAACCCCTCACAGACACTCTAGTTGGAACGCAGGAACGAGCACTGCTGCAAAGTATTGCATCAAAAATTGTAATTACACGCCCCTGTTAGACAGGGGCAGAAAAATTGGGCCTTAGGCACTGGTGCTGGTGCCACAACACTGCAACCCCTCACAGACACTCTAGTTGGAACGCAGGAACGAGCACTGCTGCAAAGTATTGCATCAAAAATTGTAATTACACGCCCCTGTTAGACAGGGGCAGAAAAATTGGGCCTTAGGCACTGGTGCTGGTGCCACAACACTGCAACCCCTCACAGACACTCTAGTTGGAACGCAGGAACGAGCACTGCTGCAAAGTATTGCATCAAAAATTGTAATTACACGCCCCTGTTAGACAGGGGCAGAAAAATTGGGCCTTAGGCACTGGTGCTGGTGCCACAACACTGCAACCCCTCACAGACACTCTAGTTGGAACGCAGGAACGAGCACTGCTGCAAAGTATTGCATCAAAAATTGTAATTACACGCCCCTGTTAGACAGGGGCAGAAAAATTGGGCCTTAGGCACTGGTGCTGGTGCCACAACACTGCAACCCCTCACAGACACTCTAGTTGGAATGCAGGAACGAGCCGTGCTGCAAAGTATTACATCAAAAATTGTAATTACACGCCCCTGTTATACAGGGGCTGAAAAATTGTGCCTTAGGCACTGGTGGTGGCGCCCAGAACCAAAAATGTTCTTACAAGCTATCAGCGTGATGATTGAGGAGGAAGAGGATAATTACTCAGGGATAATCACTCAGCATCAACATAGGCAGTCTTTGAAGGGATCTGAAAAAAATTATTCAGTTACATCAGCATCAGGTGCTTGGTAGCTGGTGGTGATCCAAGACTGATTCATTTTTATGAAGGTCAGCCGATCGACCGAGTCAGTGGACAGACGCACCCTGTGATCGGTTACCACGCCTCCAGCAGCACTGAATGTACGTTCCGAAAGAACGCTGGATGCAGGACAGGCCAGTAGCTCAATTGCATACTGTGCAAGCTCTGGCCAGTGATCCATCCTCAAGACCCAGTAACCCAGAGGATTTTCGGTGGGAAAGGTGTCCAAGTCTGATCTTGCCCCTAGGTATTCCTGCACCATGTAAAACAGACGCTGGCGATGGTTGCTGGAACCGATCATACCTTGGGGCTGCGGACCAAAAAATTGTCTGAACGCATCGGTCAGACGGCCACCTTCTCCACCGCTCCTTCTTTGACTGACCGAAGCCTCAGCAACACGTTGTCCAGAAACAGGAGTTTGTAACCTCCCAGTCTCTGGGAACGCGTTGCACAGACCTTTCTGCAAGGCCTCCCGAAGATGTTTCATCCTCTGCTCCCTCTGCGATGGCAAGATAAGGTCCGCAACCTTACCCTTGTAACGTGGATCAAGGAGGGTTGCCAGCCAGTATTGGTCCTTCTCCTTGATACCACGAATACGAGGATCCTTACGCAGGCTTTGCAGGATCAGGGAGGCCATGCAGCGTAGGTTTGCTGAGGCATTCGGTCCGGAGTCCTCTGGGTCACTAAGGACAACAACGTCCGCAGCCACCTCCTCCCAGCCACGTACAAGTCCATGTGTTCCTTGGGACTGATCCCTTAAAGACTGCTGATGCTGAGTGCCAGGCTCCACCTCCATACTGACACAATCTTCCTCCTCCTCCTCCTCCTCCTCCTCGTCCTCTTCCTGTGTGATCGGCGGGCACGCAGGAACACTGTCTGGATAAAGGGGGCCTTGAGAGCTAAGGAAGTCCTCCTCTTCCTGCCTCTGTTCTGCCTCAAGTGCCCTGTCCATTATTCCACGCAGCGTGTGCTCCAACAGGTGGACAAGGGGGACAGTGTCACTGATGCATGCACTGTCAGTGCTCACCATCCTCGTGGCCTCCTCGAATGGTGACAGGACAGTGCATGCATCCCTGATCATGGCCCACTGGCGTGGGGAAAAAAAACCAAGGTCCCCTGACCCTGTCCTGGTGCCATAGTCGCACAGGTACTCATTGATGGCCCTCTGCTGCGTGTGCAGCCGCTGCAGCATGGCCAACGTCGAGTTCCACCTGGTGGGCATGTCACAGATTAGGCGGTTCTTGGGCAGGTTAAACTCCTTTTGGAGGTCCGTCAGCCGAGCACTGGCATTATATGACCGGCGGAAATGCACACAGACTTTCCTGGCCTGCCTCAGGACATCCTGTAAGCCCGGGTACCTGCCCAAGAACCGCTGCACCACCAAGTTAAGGACGTGAGCCAAACAGGGCACATGGGTCAGTTGTCCCTGTCGGAGGGCAGAGAGGAGGTTGGTGCCATTGTCGCAAACCACCATTCCTGCCTTAAGTTGGCGTGGCGTCAACCACCTCTGAACCTGCCCCTGCAGAGCTGACAGAACCTCTGCCCCAGTGTGGCTCCTGTCCCCCAAGCACACCAGCTCAAGCACCGCATGGCATCTTTTGGCCTGCGTACTTGCGTAGCCCCTTGAACGCCTACGGAGCACCGCTGGTTCCGAGGAAGAGGCCATGGAGGAAGAAGAAGAGGAGGGGGTGGAGGAGAGAGGTGTGTCACAATCAGCATTTTGGAGGCGTGGTGGCGGAACAACCTCCAACACTACTGCACCTTGTCCTGCATCCTTCCCAGCTGCCAGCAGAGTCACCCAATGCACCGTGAAACTTAAGTAACGTCCCTGTCCATGCCTGCTGGACCATGAGTCAGCGGTAATATGCACCTTACCGCTGACCGCCCTGTCCAGCGAGGCATGGACATTGCCTTCCACATGCCGGTAGAGAGCCGGAATCGCCTTCCGTGAGAAAAAGTGGCGTTTGGGTACCTGCCACTGAGGAACCGCACATTCCACAAACTCACGGAAGGGGGCAGAGTCTACCAACTGAAAAGGCAGCAGTTGAAGTGCTAGCAATTTTGCCAAGCTAGCATTCAACCGCTGGGCATGTGGATGGCTGGGAGCAAACTTCTTTCGGCGGTGCAGCAGCTGGGGCAGGGAAATTTGCCTGGTACAATCTGACGTCGGTGTACCAAAAGCAGATTGCCCACAAGTACTTGGCTGTGACACACCTAATTCTACACCTTCATTCCTCTCACTGCAGGTCTCAGAGAGGACTGAAGGTCTAGTGGGGTTGGAAATCTCAGCTGATGAGGAGCAAGGAGAGATCCTCTTTGTTCTTTGGTGTGGGTCTTTCAGATACGCTTGCCAACGAACTGCATGGCAGGTCAACATATGTCTGGTCAAGCATGTGGTACCCAAGCGGGAGATGTTTTGGCCACGCGAGATACGCTTGAGACATATGTTGCAAATAGCAGCGGTGCGATCTGATGCACTCGTCTCAAAAAAGGCCCACACCAAAGAACTTTTTGAATAACGCGCAGAGACTGCAGCGCCCTGCACATGTGGAGCTTTGGGGTGTGATGCAGTCAATGTGCTGCCCTTAGGCTGGCCCCTGGAGGGCATCCTGCCTCGTTGGTGATGTGCCGCCTCCTCCTCCTCCTCCTCCTCCTCTCTCCTATCAGGCACCCACGTTGAGTCAGTGACCTCATCATCCCCTCCCTCCTCATCACTGGAGCAAACCTGGCAGTATGCTGCAGCAGGGGGAGCATGACTGCCAGATTGCTGTCCTTCTTGGGCACCCCCTCTGTCCGTGCTCATGTTACTGCCTTCATCGAGCTCAGTATCATCATCAGAGCCTTCCAAACGCTGGGCATCCTCCTGGAGCATGTACCCAACACTGTGGTCAAACAGTTCGAGGGAATCCTCATGAGGACATGGTGGAGCTAGGGAAGGAGTCACTGATGACATTGAGCTGAGGGAAGAGGCCGCTGCTTTGCCAGACAAAGCACCCTGGGCATGGGTGAGAGAGGATGAGGAGGATGAGGACGGCTTGGTCATCCACTCGACCAAGTCTTCCGCATGTTGCGGCTCAACACGGCCAGCTGCCGAAAAAAAGGCCAAGCGTGTCCCATGGCCACGTGCTGATGAGGATGCACCGTCTCCACGACCAGCACTAGACACAGAGCCTGCTTGCCCTCTCTTATTGGCTTGTGACTGTCTGCCTCTCCTTCTTGGCCTTCCAGACATACTAATGGCCTGTAGCTGCACTAAGCTGGGATAGAACACCTGTAATTTTCTTCAGGTAGCTTTATATACTGTAACCAGACAAGCCTGCCTGTCAGTAGGAAGATAACAGGAACGGATCTAGCTGAACACTGTGAGCAGGACACACTGTACTAAATGTAAATAGTCTAGCTGCCTGACCGTGGTACTAATAGGATCAAAAAGAACACCTGTAATTTTCTTCAGGTAGCTTTATATACTGTAACCAGACAAGCCTGCCTGTCAGTAGGAAGATAACAGGAACGGATCTAGCTGAACACTGTGAGCAGGACGCACTGCACTGAATGTAAATAGCAGGAACGGATCTAGCTGAACACTGTGAGCAGGACGCACTGCACTGAATGTAAATAGCAGGAACGGATCTAGCTGAACACTGTGAGCAGGACGCACTGCACTGAATGTAAATAGCAGGAACGGATCTAGCTGAACACTGTGAGCAGGACGCACTGCACTGAATGTAAATAGCAGGAACGGATCTAGCTGAACACTGTGAGCAGGACGCACTGCACTGAATGTAAATAGCAGGAACGGATCTAGCTGAACACTGTGAGCAGGACGCACTGCACTGAATGTAAATAGCAGGAACGGATCTAGCTGAACACTGTGAGCAGGACGCACTGCACTGAATGTAAATAGCAGGAACGGATCTAGCTGAACACTGTGAGCAGGACGCACTGCACTGAATGTAAATAGCAGGAACGGATCTAGCTGAACACTGTGAGCAGGACGCACTGCACTGAATGTAAATAGCAGGAACGGATCTAGCTGAACACTGTGAGCAGGACGCACTGCACTGAATGTAAATAGCAGGAACGGATCTAGCTGAACACTGTGAGCAGGACGCACTGCACTGAATGTAAATAGCAGGAACGGATCTAGCTGAACACTGTGAGCAGGACGCACTGCACTGAATGTAAATAGCAGGAACGGATCTAGCTGAACACTGTGAGCAGGACGCACTGCACTGAATGTAAATAGCAGGAACGGATCTAGCTGAACACTGTGAGCAGGACGCACTGCACTGAATGTAAATAGCAGGAACGGATCTAGCTGAACACTGTGAGCAGGACGCACTGCACTGAATGTAAATAGCAGGAACGGATCTAGCTGAACACTGTGAGCAGGACGCACTGCACTGAATGTAAATAGCAGGAACGGATCTAGCTGAACACTGTGAGCAGGACGCACTGCACTGAATGTAAATAGCAGGAACGGATCTAGCTGAACACTGTGAGCAGGACGCACTGCACTGAATGTAAATAGCAGGAACGGATCTAGCTGAACACTGTGAGCAGGACGCACTGCACTGAATGTAAATAGCAGGAACGGATCTAGCTGAACACTGTGAGCAGGACGCACTGCACTGAATGTAAATAGCAGGAACGGATCTAGCTGAACACTGTGAGCAGGACGCACTGCACTGAATGTAAATAGCAGGAACGGATCTAGCTGAACACTGTGAGCAGGACGCACTGCACTGAATGTAAATAGCAGGAACGGATCTAGCTGAACACTGTGAGCAGGACGCACTGCACTGAATGTAAATAGCAGGAACGGATCTAGCTGAACACTGTGAGCAGGACGCACTGCACTGAATGTAAATAGCAGGAACGGATCTAGCTGAACACTGTGAGCAGGACGCACTGCACTGAATGTAAATAGCAGGAACGGATCTAGCTGAACACTGTGAGCAGGACGCACTGCACTGAATGTAAATAGCAGGAACGGATCTAGCTGAACACTGTGAGCAGGACGCACTGCACTGAATGTAAATAGCAGGAACGGATCTAGCTGAACACTGTGAGCAGGACGCACTGCACTGAATGTAAATAGCAGGAACGGATCTAGCTGAACACTGTGAGCAGGACGCACTGCACTGAATGTAAATAGCAGGAACGGATCTAGCTGAACACTGTGAGCAGGACGCACTGCACTGAATGTAAATAGCAGGAACGGATCTAGCTGAACACTGTGAGCAGGACGCACTGCACTGAATGTAAATAGCAGGAACGGATCTAGCTGAACACTGTGAGCAGGACGCACTGCACTGAATGTAAATAGCAGGAACGGATCTAGCTGAACACTGTGAGCAGGACGCACTGCACTGAATGTAAATAGCAGGAACGGATCTAGCTGAACACTGTGAGCAGGACGCACTGCACTGAATGTAAATAGCAGGAACGGATCTAGCTGAACACTGTGAGCAGGACGCACTGCACTGAATGTAAATAGCAGGAACGGATCTAGCTGAACACTGTGAGCAGGACGCACTGCACTGAATGTAAATAGCAGGAACGGATCTAGCTGAACACTGTGAGCAGGACGCACTGCACTGAATGTAAATAGCAGGAACGGATCTAGCTGAACACTGTGAGCAGGACGCACTGCACTGAATGTAAATAGCAGGAACGGATCTAGCTGAACACTGTGAGCAGGACGCACTGCACTGAATGTAAATAGCAGGAACGGATCTAGCTGAACACTGTGAGCAGGACGCACTGCACTGAATGTAAATAGCAGGAACGGATCTAGCTGAACACTGTGAGCAGGACGCACTGCACTGAATGTAAATAGCAGGAACGGATCTAGCTGAACACTGTGAGCAGGACGCACTGCACTGAATGTAAATAGCAGGAACGGATCTAGCTGAACACTGTGAGCAGGACGCACTGCACTGAATGTAAATAGCAGGAACGGATCTAGCTGAACACTGTGAGCAGGACGCACTGCACTGAATGTAAATAGCAGGAACGGATCTAGCTGAACACTGTGAGCAGGACGCACTGCACTGAATGTAAATAGCAGGAACGGATCTAGCTGAACACTGTGAGCAGGACGCACTGCACTGAATGTAAATAGCAGGAACGGATCTAGCTGAACACTGTGAGCAGGACGCACTGCACTGAATGTAAATAGCAGGAACGGATCTAGCTGAACACTGTGAGCAGGACGCACTGCACTGAATGTAAATAGCAGGAACGGATCTAGCTGAACACTGTGAGCAGGACGCACTGCACTGAATGTAAATAGCAGGAACGGATCTAGCTGAACACTGTGAGCAGGACGCACTGCACTGAATGTAAATAGCAGGAACGGATCTAGCTGAACACTGTGAGCAGGACGCACTGCACTGAATGTAAATAGCAGGAACGGATCTAGCTGAACACTGTGAGCAGGACGCACTGCACTGAATGTAAATAGCAGGAACGGATCTAGCTGAACACTGTGAGCAGGACGCACTGCACTGAATGTAAATAGCAGGAACGGATCTAGCTGAACACTGTGAGCAGGACGCACTGCACTGAATGTAAATAGCAGGAACGGATCTAGCTGAACACTGTGAGCAGGACGCACTGCACTGAATGTAAATAGCAGGAACGGATCTAGCTGAACACTGTGAGCAGGACGCACTGCACTGAATGTAAATAGCAGGAACGGATCTAGCTGAACACTGTGAGCAGGACGCACTGCACTGAATGTAAATAGCAGGAACGGATCTAGCTGAACACTGTGAGCAGGACGCACTGCACTGAATGTAAATAGCAGGAACGGATCTAGCTGAACACTGTGAGCAGGACGCACTGCACTGAATGTAAATAGCAGGAACGGATCTAGCTGAACACTGTGAGCAGGACGCACTGCACTGAATGTAAATAGCAGGAACGGATCTAGCTGAACACTGTGAGCAGGACGCACTGCACTGAATGTAAATAGCAGGAACGGATCTAGCTGAACACTGTGAGCAGGACGCACTGCACTGAATGTAAATAGCAGGAACGGATCTAGCTGAACACTGTGAGCAGGACGCACTGCACTGAATGTAAATAGCAGGAACGGATCTAGCTGAACACTGTGAGCAGGACGCACTGCACTGAATGTAAATAGCAGGAACGGATCTAGCTGAACACTGTGAGCAGGACGCACTGCACTGAATGTAAATAGCAGGAACGGATCTAGCTGAACACTGTGAGCAGGACGCACTGCACTGAATGTAAATAGCAGGAACGGATCTAGCTGAACACTGTGAGCAGGACGCACTGCACTGAATGTAAATAGCAGGAACGGATCTAGCTGAACACTGTGAGCAGGACGCACTGCACTGAATGTAAATAGCAGGAACGGATCTAGCTGAACACTGTGAGCAGGACGCACTGCACTGAATGTAAATAGCAGGAACGGATCTAGCTGAACACTGTGAGCAGGACGCACTGCACTGAATGTAAATAGCAGGAACGGATCTAGCTGAACACTGTGAGCAGGACGCACTGCACTGAATGTAAATAGCAGGAACGGATCTAGCTGAACACTGTGAGCAGGACGCACTGCACTGAATGTAAATAGCAGGAACGGATCTAGCTGAACACTGTGAGCAGGACGCACTGCACTGAATGTAAATAGCAGGAACGGATCTAGCTGAACACTGTGAGCAGGACGCACTGCACTGAATGTAAATAGCAGGAACGGATCTAGCTGAACACTGTGAGCAGGACGCACTGCACTGAATGTAAATAGCAGGAACGGATCTAGCTGAACACTGTGAGCAGGACGCACTGCACTGAATGTAAATAGCAGGAACGGATCTAGCTGAACACTGTGAGCAGGACGCACTGCACTGAATGTAAATAGCAGGAACGGATCTAGCTGAACACTGTGAGCAGGACACACTGCACTAAATAGTCTAGATAGAAGATAACAGGAACGGATCTAGCTAAACTGAATACAGTGTATATATATATATGCAACACCTGGGATGCATATATATACACAATACACTGTAAGTGCAGCTAACTGACTGACTGTTCTGCCTAATCTATCTAACTCAAATCAAATGACACTGTCTCTCTCTCTCTCTATCTCTCAGCACACCGGAACACACACTACACAGGGCCGCCGTGCAGGCGGCCTTATATAGTGTGGGGTGTGTACTAAATCCCCTGAGCCATAATTGGCCAAAGCCACCCTGGCTTTGGCCAATTACAGCTCTCTCTACTGACGGCGCTGTGATTGGCCAAGCATGCGGGTCATAGTGCATGCTTGGCCAATCATCAGCCAGCAATGCACTGCGATGCCGCAGTGAATTATGGGCCGTGACGCGCCACACGAATTTGGCGCGAACGGCCCATATCGTTCGCAATTCGACGGACGGTCGAACAGCCGATGTTCGAGTCGAACATGGGTTCGACTCGAACACGAAGCTCATCCCTACTAAACACGTTAAAAATGTACCCGTTCAAAATTACAAAGAGATTGTACTTAACAACAAACCTACAGTCCCTGTCTTGTTTGCACCGCCTGTATACTGCTGTTCAGAGTATATAGGGCCTGGTGGCCCCACACCTTTCCTTATTTTAATTTGGGTGCGGGGTTCCCCTTAATATCCATACAAGACCCAAAGGGCCTGGTAATGGACTGGGGGGGTACCCATGCCATTTGTCTCACTGATTTTCATCCATATTGCCATGACCCGACATGACATTAAACCCGCAAGCAGTTTTAAATGAGATTTTTTCCTTTAAAAATGACATTTGGTGCAGGGACTGTTCTAAACACGGGAAACACGCGCCACTTTACAGGCATACTATAGACACCCCCCAGGTACGATATTTAAAGGAATATTTCACTTTTTTTTTTTTTACTTTAAGCATCATTAAAATCACTGCTCCCGAAAAAATGTCAGTTTTTAAAAGTTTTTTTTGCATTGATACATGTCCCCTGGGGTAGGACCCGGGTCCCCAAACCCTTTTTAGGACAATACCATGCAAATTAGCCTTTAAAATGAGCACTTTTGATTTCGAACGTTCGAGTCCCATAGACGTCAATGGGGTTCTAACGTTCGTGCGAACTTTCGGTCCGTTCGCAGGTTCTGGTGCGAACCGAACCGGGGGGTGTTCGGCTCATCCCTACTGGTGACCCCACAATAGGGATAAAACTTTTTCGCAGAAGAGAGTTTAATAAGACTCGTGGCCACTCATTACAATTAGAAGAAAAGAGGTTTAACCTTAAACTACGTAGAGGGTTCTTTACTGTAAGAGCGGCAAGGATGTGGAATTCCCTTCCACAGGCCGTGGTCTCAGCGGGGAGCATTGATAGCTTCAAGAAACTATTAGATAATCACCTGAATGACCGCAACATACAGGGATATGTAATGAAATACTGACACATAATCACACACATAGGTTGGACTTGATGGACTTGTGTCTTTTTTCAACCTCACCTACAATGTAACTATGTAACTAAGTTTATGCATCGTGTTTACTACACCCCACAGAGACTGCACCGGATTTACCCTAGTAGGTCACCGAACTGTCCTAGATGCCAATCCACTGATAGCACCTACATACACATGTTCTGGTCCTGCCCTCTTATTAAACAGTTTTGGGCAGCAGCTTTTGAACATAATAATATCCGCTTGCAACTTACATTACCGATTTCGCCGGAGCTGGCTCTACTGGGCATCCAGGAGGACGATCAGAGGCCTCGGTATACCAAAATACTTATATCATTGCTGCTGTTTTATGCTAAGAAAGAAATCCTTAAGAAATGGGCCTCACCATCCCCTCCAAGAGTGGAGGTTTGGGATGCTAATATTAATACTGTTCTACCCTTATATAAGATGACATACACGAACAGGGGTTGCCCTAAGAAGTTTAGTCGGATATGGTTGCCCTGGACTGAACAGTTCTAATACCCTTTTCATCTCACGAACAGGACACCGGCTCAGTGTAGGAAGATTGAAACATAGGCTGGCATAGTCCCCCCCCCCAGGTGTGAAATAATATTGGAACCTAATATTATAGAACAAAGAATTATGGATAGCTATGTGTAGCAATAACGTATTGACTTGTATTAACTACTTCCTTTTCTATTATTGTATTTTACTTTGGTTAATTTCACCCTCTTGGTACTTTAATTCTGCATCATACTATGTACATTCCTGTTGTTTTTGTACGCTTGATGTGTGTCTATGGATTGTTATATGATGTCTTCTCAATAAAAACCAACCTTGTTAAAAAAATAACAAAAAAAAGTGGATATTGGGTTGATATGTGCAGAATGAAAAAATGTGTTTAGTTTAGTTTCAAATCATTATTTACATAAATTTGCTTAGTTAAATTAGTTTAATTTGTTTAATTTGTTTTCGGGATTCATTTTGTTTTTTTGTTTTCGAATCGATTCAAAAAGTTTTCAAATCAATTTTCGAATAGTTTTCGAATTCAAAAAGTTTTTGAATCAATTTTGAATAGTTTTCAAATTCAAATAGTTTTCAAATTCAAATAGTTTTCCAATTTACAAAAAGTATAAAAATAGAATAGAAAATAAAGGAATAGAATAGAAAAATAAATATTTTTACTATTCAAATTCAAAAATATTCAAAAAAGATTAGAAAACTATTCGAAAAAACTATTCGAATTTCGTCCGAATTCAAATTTCGTTATTTCAGATTTGTTTAAATTCGGTACTATACTAATTTGGAAATTCGGATACATCCGAATTTCCAAATATAGAAGATTTGTCAGAATATTAATTTAAGAAGAAACGAACTGCACATGTCTAATATTGGATTACAAATAGATGTGGGTTTTGGGGTGTGCATGATTCCTAACCCTGCACACCCCACTAAGGCTGTTTGATGTTTGCTTCTAAATCTCACATGTTAGACTTACAACTGCTATATAATGGTTGAGATAAAAAGGAATTCTCCTGCTAATTCATTCCTGCTGTGTGTGTCAATGTAGTTTGTGTGCTGCCTTTTGTATAATTTTATCTTGTTTTGCTTATGATGTAATTTTTTTGGGGGTTTGGGGTGAAGACTTCTGATCACAAAAAAGGTTAGTCATGCTTGTTATTAGCTTCATTTGCATCCCTGTATTTCTAATGTGATTTGTTTAATGTGTATAATTTTTTAGTGTCCTACCCTTGTAGATTGTAAGCTCTTTTGAGCAGGGCCCTTCTAACTATTATCAAATGCTGGAGCATCATTTCCATGCCTTTTTTTTGTTTGGCCCAAGTACATTAATGTAAGAAATGTTTATACTAATGTTGAAATAAAAAGTTGATTGTTTTTTGCTTTGATTGACTTCTGCAGACTCGAAATACATATTTTATAAGTGCAAACAATTCATACCCCTTCAAATCTGTATTAAATCTAGTTGCATACAAAGGTATTTGGTTGTGCAAGTTCTTGAGTAGAAAGTGAAATGGGGGAAGGGGAAGAAAGCCCCCCAAAAAATATAAAAACAAAAAAAACCCTGCTCCAAAGCTAAAATTCAGGGCTCTACTAATTATTTTGTGGACTACGTAAGCCATGAAATATGTCAAATGAACGTGAATTCTCTCTAAACACCAAATTAAGCAAAACATATCCCAAAAATTGTTGTTTAAAAAAAATTGGTGTGGCCCCCCCCCCCCAAATCTGTAACAAGCCCTTAAGGTCTGGTATGGAATTTAAGGGGAACCCCACACCAAAAGTTAAAAAAAAAATGCCGTGGGGTCCCCTCCAAAATACATACCAGACCCTTATCAAAGTATGCAGCCTGGAGGTCAGGAAAAGGGGGGGACACGAGCAAGCACCCCCCCCTCCTGAATCATACCAGGCCACAGGCCCTCAACATGGGGAGAGTGCTTTGGGGTCCCCTCAAAGCACCTTGTCCCCATGTTGATGGGGACAAGAGCCTCTTCCTGGCAACCCTGGGCTGTGGTTGTTGGGGTCTGCGGGCGGGGGCTTATTGGAATCTGAAAGCCCCCTTTAACAAGGAACCCCCACATTCCACTCCTCCTATATGAATGAGTACTACCCATTCACCAAAAAAAGTAGTGTAGTGTGACAAAAGACAGTAGCCAGTTTTTGACATTTTACTTAAAAATGTTTTCTTCCCTGCTTCTTCCTCTGGTCTTCTCTTTCTTCCTTCGGTCTTCCTCCGGCTTCTTCTTCCCCCGCTTCTTCTTCCAGTCTTCTTCTTCATCTTACTCCGCCACCGTTCCCGCCATGACCCACTGAACATGAAAAATGACCCTCCTCCAACGATGCGGCCAGCCGATCTGTCCGCTTCCATAGCGCACATTTCATATATATAACTATGAGGTGTGGCCACTGGATGATGTCATCCGGAGACCCCGCCCCATTGTGACAATACAGACCCATCATGCCCGAGGCGGTGAAGTCACAGTCATGCACCCCATCACAGCTTTGGAGGAGATTTGTTGTTTAATCGTCAGTGGGAGCGGCGGCGGAGGAAAAAGAAGGGGGGGAGAAGAAGCTGGAGGAAGAAGGAGAAGACCGGAGGAAGAAGCAGGGAAGAAGAAGACATTTTTAATAAAGGAATTGTCAAAAACTGTCTATTGTGATTTCTACTTTTTGACACTTTTTTGGTGAATTGGTAGGGGTACAATGTACCCGATACCCATTCACATAGGGGGGGTGGGATCTAGGGGTGCCCTTGTTAAAGTGGATTTCCAGATTCAGATAAGCCCCCCATCCGCAGACCCCGACAACCACAGACTAGAGTTGTCAGGAAGAGGTCCTTTTCCCCATCAACATGGGGACAAAGTGCTTTGGGGGGACCCCAAAGCCCCGTGTTGAGGGCATATGACCTGGCATGGTTCAGGAGGGGGGGCGCTCGCTTGCCCCCTCCCTTTCCTGACCTCCAGGCTGCATGCTCCGATAAGGGTCTGGTGTGTATTTTGGCAGGGACCCTACGTCAATTTTTTTTTACATTTTGGCATTTTTTTCGTTGATTTTTTATATATATTGCCGGGAGCAGGCAATACATTACAGCCGCGAGCAAGTTTGGATTACATTTTTTCCTTTAGAAATGTCATTTTGCTGCGGCACTGTTATACACATCAGCCAGATGCGCCACTTTACAGGCAGACTAAGGGCACCCCCAGGCACGCTATTTAAAGGAATTTTTAATTTTTATTGTTTCACTTTAAACATTATTAAAATCACTGCTCCTGTAAAATTGGTAGTTTAAAAAAAAATTGCATTGATACATGTCCCCTAAGGCATACACTTTTATTATGGCAAATGACAAATAAGTTGCGAGCACTAAACCTATTCTCTCTGGAGAAGAGACGCTTGAGAGGGGATATGATTTCAATATACAAATACCGTACTGGTGACCCCACAATAGGGATAAAACTTTTTCGCAGAAGAGAGTTTAACGAGATTCGTGGCCACTCATTAAAATTAGAAGAAAAGAGGTTTAACCTTAAACTATATAGAGGGTTCTTTGCTGTAAGAGTGGCAAGGATGTGGAATTCCCTTCCACAGGCGGTGGTCTCAGCGGGGAGCATTGATAGCTTCAAGAAACTATTAGATAAGCACCTGAATGACCGCAACATACAGGGATATATAATGTAATACTGACACATAATCACAAACATAGGTTGGACTTGATGGATTTGTGTCTTTTTTCAACCTCACCTACTATGTAACTATGTAAAAATAACTTGCATACAAGCTTTCAGTGAGGACTTTGGATTTTGCAGGTTCGAGTTCCATTGACTACAACTATTCCAGCATATGCGACCAGACAGACATGTTCGCCGGCAATAGCGCGCTTTCCATTTGCATGTCCGCCCAGTTTCTGAGTTGAAGTCCTAATTGGCTTTAATTGGGCACTATTTTCATGGACTGCAGGATCGCATGTTGGTGCTATAGTAAATGACCCCCCATGTCTGGAGTCCATACCTCTCTTAATACAAGAAAGGACTTTGCACGCTTTGTTAACAGCTTGGCATTGCATGCTATTATTAAGTTTATGGTCTACCAAAACCCCTAGATCCTTCTCCACTATGGATCCCCCAGTTGTACTCCCCTTAGTATGTATGATGCATGCATATTCTTAGCCCCAAAGTGCATAAATTTACATTTATCAACATTAAACCTCATTTGCTACATAGTCTCCCAAATAAACAGTGCATTGAGGTTGGTTTGTAAGTTGAAGACATCCTATAATGACGTTATTTCTCTGCATAGCTTGGTGTCATCTGCAAAGACTGAAATTATATTTTTAATACCAGACCCTATATCATTTATATGGTGGGGTAAACCACTGATAACCTTTAGACCATTCAGAGTAATGCCCCTTACACACGGTCGGACTTTGCTCGGACATTCCAACAACAAAATCCTAGGATTTTCTCCGATGGATGTTGGCTCAAACTTGTCTTGCATACACACGGTCACACAAAGTTGTCGGAAAATCCGATCGTTCTAAACGCGGTGACGTAAAACACGTACGTCGGGACTATAAACGGGGCATTGTCCAATAGCTTTCATCTCTTTATTTATTCTGAGCATGCGTGGCACTTTGTCCGTCGGATTTGTGTACACACGATCGGAATTTCCGACAACGGATTTTGTTGTCGGAAAATTTTATATCCTGCTCTCAAACTTTGTGTGTCGGAAAATCAGACGGAAAATGTGTGATGGAGCCTACACACGGTCGGAATTTCCGACAACAAGGTCCTATCACACATTTTCCGTCGGAAAATCCGACCGTGTGTACGGGGCATAAGAATCATTAACCACTACTCTCTGAATTCTATCTGTTAGCCAGTTTTCTATCCAATTAACAAACTGATTTTTCCAGGCCTGTACACTTTACCTTACACATGAGCCGTGTGTGGGAAACTGTTTCAAACGCTTTTGCAAAACCCACGTTTTTCACGTCCACAGCCACCCCTCTGTTCAAGGTTTTACTTACCTCTACATTAAAAGAAATCAGGTTTGTTTGACAACTTCTGTCTTTCATGAATCCATGCTGTCTATTGCCTAAAATATTTTTTACGGCAAGAACTCATCTATGTGGTCTTTTATTAAAGGGGTTGTAAAGGTAAAAATTTTTTCACCTTAATGCATTATATGCATTAAGGTGAAAAAACTTTTGACAATACCGCCGCCCCCAGCCCCCCCGTTTTACTTACCTGACACCTCGAATCTCCGCTGCTCGTTCCCATCTTCTCTATTGCAGCTCAGCCTGGTCGCTGATTGGCTGCAGTGGATGGATTGAAAGCAGCGCAGCCATTGGCTCGCGCTGCTGTCAATCACATCCGATGACGCGGCGCGCCGGGGGGCGGGGCCGAGTGATACAGTGAGCGGCTATAGCCGCCGGCTGTATCACGGGAGCGCGCCTGCAAGAACTAACCACCATGCGAGGGAGCTCGCATTAAGGTGGATAGTTCTTGCGGGGAGGAGCTGAAACAGCCGCCGAGGGACCCCAGAAGAGCATGTTCGGGGCCACTCTGTGCAGAACGAGCTGCACAGTGAAGGTAAGTATGACATGTTAGTTATTTTTTAAAAAAAATAAAATTACCTTTACAACCCCTTTAATCTCTCTAGTATCTTCCCGACTATAGAAGTTAAACTAACAGGTCTATAGTTACTTGGTAAAGACTTTGATCCCTTTTTAAATATAGGCACCACAATGGCCCTACGCCAATCCATTGGTACTATTCCAGTCATTAACGAGTCCCTGAAAATTAGGCTTGGCTTTGAAAAATTGGCTTTAAAATGACAGAGCTCAATTCTTTTAGGATCCGTGGGTGGATTCCATCTGGTCCACGTGCTTTATCCACCTTTATTCCATCTGAATATTTCTGGACCATATTACTTTTGAGCCATTGTGGATCATTTGGGGCTGTGTCACTACCACCCTTACTATGGACTTGAGCTCCCTCATGCTCCTTTATATACACAGAGCTGAAGAAAGTATTTAATAAATTTGCCTTCTCTTTGTCCCCAGTAACCCACTCTAGATTATTTTGTAAAGGGCCTACATGCTCAGACCTGACCTTTTTACTATTAATATATTTGATGAATTTTTGGGGGTTTGTCCTACTATCTTTTACAATCTGTTGTTCGTTATGAATTTTTGCATCCTTGATTTCCTTTTTACATATTCTGTTATATTCTTTGTAACATTTAAATGATGGTATTGTTCCTTCATTTTTATATTTTTAAAAGCTCTTTTCTTATTATTTATAGCTTTTTTAACTTTGACTGTGAGCCACATAGATTTTAATGCACCTACCACCATGCTATATTTCCCACCATGTTAAGGAATGCCTTTCCTGGCATGTCACCATAACATCAGAAAAAGCCAAAAAGACCAATGTTTAACCACTTCATTACCCGCCCATAGTCATATGACGTCCACAGATGGGATCTCCCATCCTGGGTGGGCGTCATATGACGTCCTGGGATTCCCGGCCGCCTAGGGGGCGCGCGCGCGCCGCCGGGAGCGCGCGCGCGCGCCCGCCGCGTTGCTCGGGACCCGGTGCGTGTGCCCGGCGGCCGCGATGTCCGCCGGGCACCCGCGATTGCCGGTTAACCGGACCGGCATGTGGATCTGTGTGTGTAAACACACAGATCCACAGCCTGTCAGCTCTGAGGAGAGCGATCTGTGTTCCCAGAACGGAGGAACACTGATCGGTCTCCTCCCCTTGTGCGTCCCCTCCCCCTACAGTTAGTAATCACTCCCTAGGAAACATATTAACCCCTCCCCGCCCCCTAGTGGTTAACCCCTTCACTGCCTGTCACATTTACACAGTAATCAATGCAATTTTATAGCATTGATCGCTGTATAAATGTGAATGGTCCCAAAAATGTGTCAAAAGTTTCCGATGTGTCCGCCATAATGTCGCAGTCACGAAAAAAAATCGCGATCGGCGCTAAAAAAATAAATAAATATATATTTTTTTAAAACGCCATAAATCTATCCCGTATTTTGTAGACGCTATAACTTTTGCGCAAACCAATCAATATACGCTTATTGCGATTTTTTTTTACCAAAAATATGTAGAAGAATACGTATCGGCCAAAACTGAGGAAAAAATTTGTTTTTTTAAAAAAAAAATGGGATATTTATTATAGCAAAAAGTAAAAAATATTGTGTTTTTTTCAAAATTGTCGCTCTTCTTTTGTTTATAACGCAAAAAATAAAAACCGCAGAGGCGATCAAATACCACCAAAAGAAAGCTCTATTTGTGGGGAAGAAAGGACGTCAATTTTTTTTGGGTACAACATTGCACGACCGCGCAATTGACGTTTAAAGTGCGACAGCGCTGAAAACTAAAAATTGGCCTGGGAAGGAAGGGGGTGAAATTGCCCTGTATTGAACCGGTTAAACACAGATAACCAGTAAACAGTTCAAGTAAAGTAAACAGAGTAAAGGGCTGGCATCAGTCCTCTCATAGTTCACCTAGACAGGCAAGGTTCAGTGTTCTGGAACTGTACATTCTCTTTAGAAGGATCAGGAGTGCTTGGATTACAGCTTCCTCTGTAGGATGGTCCATCCCAAGGCTCCTTCAGCTAAAATATTCTCTTTGCTGTTCATCTTGCCAGAAGGTAGAAATGCAGGGGCGGGTGCAACCGAGAACGAGTCAATAGAACACACATGGACAAAGCAGGTTAAGGTGCAACTGTTTGCGAGGTCTATCTGGTTCCTCGGACACAGATGATTTCTGCTGGAAATGAGCACACCAATATTTCACGAGGGGTTATCACCACTCTGTGATGTGATAGAAGGTATATGGCCCTAATTGTTTCTAAGCTCTGGGTGTTCTGCCTCTGAAGGGTTCAACAAGCATTAACAAGATACTGTAGCTGACTCTTTGACTGTTCAGTCACCAGTGACCAAGTTTTTCATAGAAGGAGGGATATGATCCGTTCACGCGGAGCTTTCATGCCCACAGCTATGGGGAGGTATGTGTTGTTCGAAGCTGGCAGAGGACTTAGGATTTAAACTAAAACAGCAGCACAAATGATTGTGTGTTCCACAAATGAGAGTGAGCAGGCTGATTAAAAAAAAAAAGTATTTTCTACACAAATGAGGTGTATGGAGGAATCCCCCCGAGACATTGTATCCTGATATTGGGACTGCTTCCCTGTTAGAATACACTTATCAGTAAGAATACAGTCGATTGGCTGCAGCCACTGTTTGAAAAAAGTTTTTCAACATTCCCATTCAACAGAAGTCAATCGAACGATTAACTTCAGATGAACAGGGGCGGCCACAAATGGAACCTGGTTCCCATTGAACTGGACACATTTTGATCTGTCTCTAAAGCCTGACATACAGAGTGCAGTGCAAAAGAGTATGTAATGTGCAGCCCAGTATACAGAGTGCAGGGCTCAGGAGTATGCAACTTAAAACCCATTGTGCATCCAGGAGTATAGTCCAGGGGCCAATAATATGTAACATGACTGTAAAAGGTATGTAACATAGGGTTGCCACCTCTCCAGGATTCACCTGGACAGTCTGGGTTTTGAATCATGTTCTGGGTTTCAGACTGCCTGATACCTGGACACATTATTCAGACCAGTCTGTGGCTCCCAGACAGGGTTGCTGGCTGCAGGTGTAAGCCAAGAGTATCTGTTACACTCTCTTCTACAGTGCCTAGATCCAGCACTGACAGTACCCCCCCCCGAGCAGTGATTTAATGATGCTTAAAGTGAAACAATAAAATAAAAAATTCCTTTAAATATAGTGCCTGGGGGTCCCCTTAGTCTGCCTGTAAAGTGGCGCATCTGTATCATGTAAAGAACCTGCTGCAGCAAAAATAACATTTATAAAGAAAAAAATGACATTTTCCCTGAAAGTTATTTTGTAAACAATGGCTTAGAGAGCCAGTGTGTATGATATGGACCACGTCGACCTTTGCCCGTGGACATAGACGCTGCTGGGCTGGCCCCCCTCTAGTGGCTTGAGAATGTCTGCCTCTCCTTGTTGGCCTCCCAGACATGATGGGGGGACTTATGTCCCAAATTTAATAAAGACGGAGAAATGTGTAATTGGATGCTCTTTAACCACTTCTGCCCCGGAAGGTTTTACCCCCTTATTGCCCAAAGCACTTTTTACAATTTGGCACTGTGCTGCTTTAACTGGTAATCATGCGGTCATGCAATGCTGTACCCAAACAAAATTTGCATCCCTTTTTATCCCACAAATAGAGCTTTCTTTTGGTGGTATTTTATCACCTCTGGGATTTTATTTTTTGCGATATAAATGAAAAAAGACTGAAAAAAATGATATTTTCTACTTTTTGTTATAAAAAAATCCAATAAACTAAATTTTTGTCATACATTTAGGTCAAAATATCAGCCACATGTCTTGGGTAAAAAAAAAAAAATCTATAACCATATATTTATAGGTGCTAATGTCAGGGTAGTACAATCCCCCCTCCCCCCAAAATTACCCCTTTTGGAAAGCAGACACCCCAAGGATTTTTCTGAGAGGCATGTTTAGCCAATTGAATATTTTTTTTTTTTTTTTGTCACAAGTGATTGAAAAATGACAAAAAGTCATTTTTTAACACAATGTTGTCACTGAAATGATATATTGTTCACACATATCATGAGTATAGGTGCAATTACACCCAAAAATACATTCTGCTGCTTCTCCTGAGTATGGGGATACTACATGTGTGAGACTTTTTGGGAGCCTAGCCGTGTACAGGACCCCGAAAACCAATCACCGCCTTCAGGATTTCTAAGGGCGTAAATTTTTGATTTCACTCCTAACTACCTATCACAGTTTCGGAGGCCATGAAATGCCAAGATAGCACAAAACTCCCCCAAATTACCCTACTTTGGAAAGTAGACACCCTAAGCTATTTGTTGAGAGGCATGTTGAGTCCATGGAATATTTTTATATTTTGCACAAGTTTCGGGAAAATGACAAAATTATTTTTATTTATGTTATTTATTTATTTTTACACAAAGTTGTCACTTAATGATATATTGCTCACACATGCCATGGGTATATGTGAAATTACACCCCAAAACACATTATTCTGCTTCTCCTGAGTAGGGATGAGCTGAACACCCCCCTGTTCGGTTCGCACCAGAACATGGGAACAGGCAAAAAATTTGTTCGAACACGCGAACACCGTTAAAGTCTATGGGACACGAACATGAATAATCAAAAGTGCTAATTTTAAAGGCTTATATGCAAGTTATTGTCATAAAAAGTGTTTGGGGACCTGGGTCCTGCCCCAGGGGACATGGATCAATGCAAAAAAAGTTTTAAAAACGGCCGTTTTTTCGGGAGCAGTGATTTTAATAATGCTTAAAGTGAAACAATAAAAGTGTAATATTCCTTTAAATTTCGTACCTGGGGGGTGTCAAAAGTATGCCTGTAAAGGGGCGCATGTTTACCGGGTTTAGAACAGTCTGACAGCAAAATGACATTTCAAAGAAAAAAAGTCATTTAAAACTACTCGTGGCTATTAATGAATTCCTGGTCAGACAATACACATAAAAGTTCATTGATAAAACGGCATGGGAATTCCCCACAGGGGAACTCCGCGCCAAAATAATAAAAAAAATGGCGTGGGGTCCCCCCCAAAAATCCATACCAGACCCTTATCCGAGCACGCAACCTGGCAGGCCGCAGGAAAAAAGGGGGGACGAGAGAGCAGCCCCCCCTCCTGAACCGTACCAGGCCACATGCCCTCAACATTGGGAGGGTACTTTGGGGTAGCCCCCCAAAACACCATGTCCCCATGTTGATGGGGACAAGGGCCTCATCCCCACAACCCTTGCCCGGTGGTTGTGCGGGTCTGCGGTTGGGGGGCTTATCGGAATCTGGAAGCCCCCTTTAACAAGGGGACCCCCGGATCCCAGCCCTCCCCCCTGTGTGAAATGGTAAGGGTACCATTTCACAAAAAAAGTGTCAAAAATGTTAAAAATGACAAGAGGCAGTTTTTGACAATTCCTTTATTTAAATGCATTTTCTTTCTTCTATCTTCTATCTTCTTTCTTCTATCTTCTATCTTCCTTCGGAGGCTCCCGCTATGTGACGCTTCTCCTCTTCTGACGGTTCTTAAATAACGGAGGGCGGGGCCACCCGGTGACTCCGCCCTCCGTTATTTAAGAACCGTCAGAAGAGAAGCGTCACACAGTGGGAGCCACCCATCATGGTAGATGCGGAGCGGCCCGAGAAGAAGGGAAGAAGACGCCGCGGAGGAAGATGCCGGATGAGAACATCGAAGGGAGAACCAGAAGAACCAGAAGAACCAGAAGATAGAAGAAAGAAGAAGCATTTAAATAAAGGAATTGTCAAAAACTGTCTCTTGTCATTTTTAACATTTTTGAAACTTTTTTTGTGAAATGGTAGTTGTACTTTTGTACCCCCTTACCATTTCACACAGGGGGGAGGGCTGGGATCTGGGGGTCCCCTTGTTAAAGGGGGCTTCCAGATTCCGATAAGCCCCCGGCCGCAGACCCCCACAACCACCAGGCAAGGGTTGTGGGAATGAGGCCCTTGTCCCCATCAACATGGGGACAAGGTGTTTTGGGGGCTACCCCAAAGCACCCTTCCAATGTTGAGGGCATGTGGCCTGGTATGGTTCAAGAGGGGGGGCGCTCTCTCATCCCCCCTTTTCCTGAGGCCTGCCAGGTTGCATGCTCGGATAAGGGTCTGCTATGGATTTTTGGGGGGACCCCACGCCATTTTTTTTAAATTTTGGCGCAGGTTCCCCTTAAAATCCATACCAGACCTGAAGGGTCTGGTATAGATTTTGAGGGGGACCCCACGCCATTTAAAGAAAATTTTTTGGCAGGGGTTCCCCTTAATATCCATACCAGACCTGAAGGGCCTGGTATGGAATTTAGGGGGACCCCCACGTCATTTTTTTTAAATCTTGGTTCGGGGTTCCCCTGTGGGCAATTCCCATGCTGTTTTTATCAATGAACTTTTATGTGTATTGTCGGACCGGCAATTCATTATAGGTTCGAGTAGTTTTAAATGACTTTTTTTCCTTTGAAATGTCATTTTGCTGTCAGACTGTTCTAAACACGGGAAACATGCACCCCTTTACAGGCATACTATAGACACCCCCAGGTACGAAATTTAAAGGAATATTACACTTTTATTGTTTCACTTTAAGCATTATTAAAATCACTGCTCCAGAAAAAACGTCCGTTTTTAAAACTTTTTTTGCATTGATCCATGTCTCCTGGGGCAGGACCCAGGTCCCCAAACACTTTTTTTGACAATAACATGCATATAAGCCTTTAAAATTAGCACTTCTGGTTTTTCCCATAGACTTTTAAAGGGTGTTCCGCGGCTTTCTAATTTGCCGTGAACACCCCAAAGTGTTCGCTGTTCGGCGAACTGGCGAACAGCCGATGTTCGAGTCGAACATCATACCACATGTGTGAGACTTTTTGGGAGCCTAGCCGCGTTGTCACGTACCTGGTAGGTTTTGAGCCTGAAGTGCAGAGATAGACCTCCCTTACAGCTCCCACTCCCGTTCCCCTGGAATGGAGACAGAGGGCCAGGAGTGAAGAGTGGTATGGGTGCCTGGCAGGATCAACAGTCGCTGCAAGTTCTGTAGTGGTGGCACCCTCTGGAACCTGAGGCCGAAGAGAAGACTGAAGACTGCGACTGGAATGCAGGAAGGACCAGGAACCCAGCAGGTAAGCAAGCTGGATAGTGGAGAGCTGGACTGGAACCAGGAACAAGCAGCAGGTAGTAGACTGGAACGCTGGACTGGAACCAGGAACAAACAGCAGGTAGGAGCCTGGAACGCTGGACTGGAACCAGGAACAACAGCAGGTAGGAGCCTGGAACGCTGGACTGGAACCAGGAACGAACAGTAGGTAGTAGACTGGAACGCTGAACTGGAACCAGGAACAACAGCAGGTAGGAGCCTGGAACGCTGGACTGGAACCAGGAACGAACAGCAGGTAGTAGACTGGAATGCTGGACTGGAACCAGGAACAACAGCAGGTAGGAGCCTGGAACGCTGGACTGGAACAAGGAGCAGGTAGGAGCCTGGAACACTGGACTGTAACCAGGAACAACAGCAGGTAGGAGCCTGGACGCTGGACTGGAACAAGCAGCAGGTAGGAGCCTGGAACACTGGACTGGAACCAGGAACAACAGCAGGTATACACAACGGGAAGGTCAACAAGCCGGTGGTCGGTATCGGTCGGGCAGCAGAAGTACCAGGGATAATACAGAGGGGTGGTCAGGCAAGCCAAGAGGGTCTGGTGCAGGCGGATAGCAGGATGGTCAAACAGGAAGCCGGGTCAGATAACAGGATACACAGATCAGATCAGGTTAAACACACGGAACGCTGTAGAGCAGACAGCGGGGATAGAGTGTGACAGACCGGTTTAAATAGCCCGTCTGACACCATCGGGAGTGCGCGCGTGCGTGCCCGTGCGTGAACACGTGCACATGCGCAGTGGGACCCGTGGCCATGTTCACGTGCGCCTGGATCACCGGTTACTGGCAGGATCTTCATGACACGCGTACAGGACCATGAAAACCAATCACTGCCTTCAGGTTGTCTAAGGGCGTAAATTTTTGATTTCACTTCCTCACTACCTATCACAGTTTCGGAGACCATGAAATGCCAAGATAGCACAATGACCCCTTTTCTGAATGTAGACACCCTAGGCTATTTGCTGAGAGGCATGTTTCAGGGGTTACTTTTTAGTAACACTTGAAGACATCAGACATAAACTGAACAAAACGGCTTTGGGTATTGTTTGAGATACGTAGTTTCCGGTCAACAGCAACGCAGGTGGAGCGCTAACCGGCAATTCCTATACAATACATGCTGATTCCTGTCTTCTTTGATGTAAGTGCAATACAACCTTCTTTTTAAATAAATGTCTTGAAATACTGCACTATGAGAGTATCCTTTCTTCTCCCTCCCTATATGGAAACACTGGAGCTTTGAATACGCTATCTATATATACTGAATGGATGACAGCAGGGGTTTGCATTCATTCCTGTGACCTCATGTTTAACTACTTACGGACCGCCCGCCGCAGTTTTACGTCGGCTGTTTGAAGGAGGATATAGTTGTTATGGCAGCAGCTAGCTGCCATAACCCCGGTATCCTCTTCTTCAGCAGACAGTTCGCTACAAGATAAAAGTGGTCTCTGCGGCGGATTCGCCCACCATGCTCTGGTGCTCTCTGCCGCTTACTGGAGCCGTCGGCAGAAGCGGATGCGAACGCGTTCTGTCTCCTGTTAGGTATGGAGATGAGTGAGGGGAAGATGGCCCCCACCCGTCTCCATAAGAATGCAGGGTGGAAGCAACATCAAACGTCACTTCCGCCCACAGCTCCTAAAGGGCCATTTTTTTTAAATGATTTTTTTAAATGACAATTTTTTTTTTTTTGCATTTTAGTGTAAATATGAGATCTGAGGTCTTTTTGACCACAAATCCTTCATCACCCTGTACCTCAACAGGTGGAGAAGGTGGAAGAATTCTTCCAGAAAAAGGATTTCAATGAAATGGTTTGAATAGCGATATGTGAAAAACAGGGTGACCCATCATACTGTCAGATAGTTTTGAGCAAAAGGTAACTGGATTGATTTGAGCAAAAATATGGATACGTCCTACAAACCTTTGGCCTAGTTTAGCAGATGGAACATGAACCTTCAAATTTTTGCAAGATAACCAAACTTTGTCACCCACATGAAACGTAAGAAGGGTGATATCTCGGTCCTTGCTGCAGCAATGATTGAGATATCCAAGCAGCTAACATGCCACTGGATTACTCTTACAAGATGCTAACAGGGGTCCTACCCCCCTTCTGCCGCTGCCATCACCTTAAGCGAGCTCTCCTGTTCAATCGGAGAGGCCAGTAAGGATGTGATCGGCAGCATCCAGCTCTAGGCACACAGTGCGAGGAACTGATGTTGTTCCTCCCACTGTGTGACATCAGAAACAGGAAGCGACAAGGATTTAATCACTTGCTGTTTCTGTTCTTTGTCCGTTCCCAGCCAAGGAAGCAGCCGATCAGACTGATCTGTGTCTGATCGGCTGCATTGAAGGCCAGAGGAGAGATTTAGGGTCTAATAGACTGCAGATCTCTCCATAAAGAGGACCTGTTACGGACCATGCTAATACAAGGGATGTTGTTCATCCCTTGTAATAGCAATAAAGTTTATATATATAAAAAAAAAGTTAAAGTTACAGCTTTAAAAAATTTTTTATTGATAAATACAATTTTTAAATCGCCCCTGTTCCCCCGTACTCATGCACAAATGTAAATGCGCACGTAGGTCCCACACACATAAGTAAATGGCGATCGCACCACACATGTGAGGTAAAAGAACGTCAGAGCAAGAGCAATACACAGGTAACCAGTAACTTCTAAAGGCTTTTAAAGCATTGTTTAATGAGGATTTTTAGGTACCATAATTTGACGCCGTTCCATGCAATTTTAAAACATGACATGTTTAGTATCTATTTACTCAGCATAACATCGCCTTTTATATTCTATCAAACATTTGGGTATTATATTGTGTTTTTGTGCATTAAAATCCATTAAAGTGTATTTTTTCCAAAAAAATTGTGTTTGAAAAACTGTTGCCCAAATATCGTGTGACATAAAAATATTCAATGCCCACCATTCTATTCTCTAGGACCTCTGCTAAAAAAATATATATATAATGTTTGGGAGTTCTAAGTTGTTTTCTAGCAAAAAAAAAAAAATGTTTTTTGAGATGTAGGAGAGGAATGCTAGAATTGGCCCGGACCGGAAGTGGAGACTTCCCGAACCATCAGTTCCACAGTTTGTTCAGCAGTGGGTTCAGAGAGTTTTTTTTACAAAGGCTATAAAAGATATAGAAATTATATTGAATTAATGAGCCGGGTGTTCCTGGGTTACTGTCATTATAACAGGCATTCCTTTTTTTTAATGGGAATGCTTTAGTATTCTGGGTATTGCTTTGGTTTACAGTATGTACTGTGCATGACTGCATGATGTATTGTTTTTATGGGTTTTTTTTATGGTTTGTTAACATGAGGAGTAGGATAGAAATGTAATTGTGAATTTATTTTTGCAATGACAATAAATCGTATGTTTGTGCATGATTGAATCAACAATGATCTCAAGCCAATAATAGAGAAGAGACGTGTTTTACACCATTACTATTCAAAACTAAGGTCGGTTCAATTTTTAATTCAAACATTTTTCATGTTTTATTTTTTTCATGTTTTATTTCTCATTTTAAAAGCTTGTTAAATTAATCTGCACTACTTCATTCCATTACTGACACTAATTAGGCCATCAGAGGCAGATGTGGCCCACTGGGAAGACTTGGAAGGAGTGACTGCAAAGTTTCTAAATTTAAATTGTGAGTGAGGTGATATCTTTATGAAACCTATAAAAGCCCAACTGAATTCAAGAGAAAAGCAATGCGACGAAGTTCGCACTACTATCCACAGGGCCTCTATGATTGTCCCTTTTCAATTTAAAGCATTTGGATTGAATAGAATATTTTAAGAATTGTTGATTTTGCAAGACATAAATCCAAGTCATGAGCTCGTCTCTGAAAAATATCTCTGTAACCAACTTTGTTCTGGTGGGGCTTATTGAGATTGAATCATTTGGACATGTATGTGCTGTTTTGGCTCTCGTAATATTTTCAGTCACATTGTTTATGAGTTCTATGATTGTCTATGTAACCTGGACAGAGAAAAGCTTGCATGAGCCTATGTACATCTTAATATGCATCATGGTTATCAATGTGATGTTGGGAAATGCATCTTTTTTTCCTAAGCTGGCTTTTGACTTGTTGTCTGGATGCTCAACCATCTCAATCACAGGGTGTCTCTGTCAATCTTTCTGTATCGAGCTTTACGCAACCTATGAAATATTTATTTTTACGGTAATGGCATATGATCGATATCTGGCTGTAGGCCACCCTCTGAGATACCACACTCTGATGACCAATGTTAAAACTCAAACAATATCAATTGCCATATATGTTTATGTAGTGGTGATAATATGTGTAAGTGTATTGTTGGTATCAAGGGTAACTTTTTGTGGGGTAAATGTCAACAATGTCTATTGTGAAGTCATGTCTCTACAACCTCTTGCTTGTAGTGATATAACAATTAACATAATTTATGGAACGATTTTGACCTTCTTAAATTCGATTGGTTGCTTGCTTGTTATAATGTACTGTTACATAAGAACAGTTGCCATTTGTCTGAAGCTTTCTGCAGAATCCTCCCAGAAAGCTATACATACATTGATGACTCACATATTGGCCTTCTCTGTTTATGTTGTGACCCTCTTGTTCATTAATTTCAGGTACAGTCTAAGCACAGGTTCTGTATCAACCAAAGTAGATGTTATCATACCTTTGATTGGTACCGGCATAGCTACTTCTGTAAACCCTCTGATCTACGGGATAAGGACCAAAGCTCTCAGACAGAAAATTGTGTGCAACCTGCATAATTGGCAAACCATAAGAATAAAATGATTTTTTTTTTTTCAGCAGCAATCTTACCATTGTAGAGATGTGTTATTTTTCCAAGTTTCTTTTTACCTTTTTTGGGCATTCTGCAGGAAAGAGGACTGTAGTCCATCCTTTCAAAGTGTGCCTGTTAGTGTTCTCTATGCATGGACTGTATTGTCTCAGTCCCTTGCTGCTTGAGCTTGCTCCATCCAGTGTGCTAGAGAAGTGCCATTTGTTTTATGGGTGGCTAGTTTAGTGTCAATCAGCAGGCTTGAGAAGAAGTGAAAGTAAAGGAGAGCCCAGTATCCAGTAGATGCAGGTTTTAAAGACGTTTTAATTGAAGTCACAGCAATAAAATGAGGCCAACGCGTTACGGGGGGACTAAAGACTCCCCCTTCATCAGGGCTGCTGTTGAGAGTTAATAAAGAATGGTCCTAGTGGGGGCTGCCTTTGGCACATGGATTCGACTGATAAATGTCCAAACGCTGACTGTGGGTTCAGAGGAGTTGACCTCATTGTATTGCTGTGACTTCATATAAAACACCTTTAAAACCTGCAGCTACTGGATACACGCTCTTTTACTTTCACTTCTTCTCAAACATACACGGAGACGACCACAAGGCCGTACCCCGAGGTAGCAGCCCAGGCCCAAACAGGGCCCCACCACTACCTTTTCCTCAAACCGGGCAAAAAACCTTTGGGAGCAAACGCTTCCTATCTACCCACACCCTTGCGTACCCTATAGCAGTGACTGATTGAGTCCGTCCAGCGCGATCTACACCTCCCCAATAAATCAGCAGGCTTGGGGTCCTTATGAGATGGTTGGGAGGATATTAAATATTTCAGATACTTCCTGGCAAATGGTCTTCTTTCCCGAGCCTCTGCCTGGTGATGATGCTAAGGTGAGAACTATCTTTCTCCCAATGCTTTGGGAGAGTTAGATTTCTTCAAGGATTTCGCCTACTGGCTGCAAGGGGTGTCCTCTGTTGGACCTAGAGGAAGTAAACTGCAGTGGTTTTCAAAAAGAGAGGTGGTAAATGTTGATTGAGTGAAAAGAAGAGCTTAAAGCAGTATTAAGTATTTAAAAGAAAAAAAAATAACAAATATAATATACTTACTTGCTCAGTGCAATGGTTTTGCAATGGTTTTCGCACAGAGCAGCCAAGATCCTGGTCCCTTCCTTCTGCCCTCACAGCAAACATCTTGCTCCCGAGCCGCGTGTGTCTGTTCACACACGGAGCTGCGGTTTGTCCCGCACCCTCCATCTCCTGATTGGCTCACTGGCTGTGAATGACAGCAGCAGTAGTGTGAGTCCCTGGATAGCCAAGGCTCTCAAGGGCATCACTGGTATAAGTATTAGAGTGGGGGTGCTGCACACAAAAGGTTGTTTACCTTCATGCATAGAATGCATGAAGGTAAAAAACCTTGTGCCTTTACAGCCACTTTAACCACTTCAGCCCCGGAAGATCTGGCTGCTGAATGTCCGGGCCAATTTTTTTTTTTTTTTTTTTAGCTATAAAAAAGAGCGTCAATTTTGAAAAAAACACAATATTTTGTACTTTTTGCTATAATAAATATCCCCATTTTTTTTTTAAAAAAAAAAGCTAATTTTTTTTCTCAGTTTAGGCCGATATGTATTCTTCTACATATTTTTGGTAAAAAAAATCGCAATAAGCGTATGTTGATTGGTTTGCACAAAAGTTATAGCGTCTACAAAATAGGGGATAGATTTATAGCATTTTTATTATTATTTTTTTTTAAACTAGTAATGGTGGCAATATGCAATTTTTATCAGGACTGCGACATTATGGCGGACACATGGGACACTTTGGACACATTTTTGGGACCATTTGCATTTATACAGCGATCAGTGCTATAAAAATGCACTGATTACTGTAAAAATGTCACTGACAGGGAAGGGGTTAACACTTAGGGGCAATCAAGGGGTTAACTGTGCTCCCTGGGTGTGTTTCTAACTGTAGGGGGAGGGGAATGATCTAGAGGAAATGACAGATCATGGTTCCTAGCTATTAGGGAACTCACGATCTGTCTCTCCTCACAGAACAGAACAGGGATTTGTGTGTTTACACACACACGTCCCTGTTCTGCCTCTCGTGCCCGCGATCGCTCATGCCCTGCGGTCATTGTGACCATGGACCATGAACACCGGCACCCCTGCAGTGCAGCGGGCGCATGCACGTGCCTCCAGCGGTGCACGCGCGCCTGCTATCCTCCTTAAAGGAGCCAAAGTACAGCTACGACAGATAGCGGGATCGGGCCGACCTGCTGCAGTATAATGACGGCGGCTGGTCGACAAGCGGTTAAGGAACTATAGAAGGGTAAGGCCATCTAGTGGTGAAAAGTGAGAATTACACACCTAACACCATGCTACATTTCCCATCCTGTTAAACAGTGGTGTCCAAACTGCAGCCTGGGGGTAGATGTGGTCCTTTGCCTGCCTTTATCTGGCCCTTGGGGCACTATTCCATCAACTCACACCAATGATGGGACACCATTCCTCCCACTGACACCATCAGTGGCAATATTCTTCTCATTTATACCAACAATGGGACCTTCTTTCTCCCATTATAAACAAAGACAGGGCATTGTTTATGCCTTCCGATGCCAAGACATTTTCGACTCTGACTGGTCACAGGCCATCTTTCCCTGCTTAAAGCCTGAAGGACCATAAACTGGCACTTTGTTTAAAAAGTTTGGAGACCCCTGCTGTTAAGGAAAGCTGTCCCTGGCATTACATGCAACCATAGCAGGAGGACAACCAAAAAGAACAATGTATAAACAAAGATAAATAGTAAACAGTTCACGTAAAGTAATCAGAGTAAAGTGCTGGCATCAGTCCTCTTATAGTTCACCTAGGCAGGCAAGTTTCATTGTTCTGGAACTGTAAATTCTCTTTAGGAGGTTTAGGTGTGCTTGGACTACACATTCCTCTGTAGTATGGTCCATTCCAAGGATCCTTTAGCTAAAATATCCTCCTTGGTGTTATCTTGGCAGAAGGTGGACAGGCAGGGATGGGTGCAGCCGAGAACAAGTCAACACTGAACACACATGGGCAAAACAGGTTACGGTGCAGCTCTTTGTGGGGTCTATCTGGTTTCTTGGTTACAAATGCTTTCTGCTGGAAGAGGGCACACAACTATTTGGTAAGGGGGTATCATCACTCTGTGATGTGGTGGGATATGACCCTAACTTTTTCTGAGCTCTGGATGCTTTGTATCTGAAGAGTCCAACAAGCATTAACAAGATACTGTAGCTGACTCTTCAGTCACCAGTGGCCAAGCTTCTCATAGAAGGTGGGATAAGTTCAGTTCACACACAGCTTTCATGCCACACACCACTAGGATCTCAGGGAAGGAAGCCTCGCAGATGACCACTAGGGATGAGCCGAACACCCCCCTGTTCGGTTCGCACCAGAACATGGGAACAGGAAAAAAGTTCGCTCGAACACGCGAACACCGTTAAAGTCTATGGGACACGAACATGAATAATCAAAAGTGCTCATTTTAAAGGCTTATATGCAAGTTATTGTCATAAAAAGTGTTTGGGGACCCGGGTCCTGCCCCAAGGGACATGGATCAATGCAAAAAAAAGTTTTAAAAACGGCCGTTTTTTCAGGAGCAGTGATTTTAATAATGCTTAAAGTCAAACAACAAAAGTGTAATATCCCTTTAAATTTCGTACCTGGGGGGTGTCTATAGTATGCCTGTAAAGGGGCGCATGTTTCCTGTGTTTAGAACAGTCTGACAGAAAAATGACATTTCGAAGGAAAAAACATTTAAAACTACCCGCGGCTATTGCATTGCCGACAATACACATAGAAGTTCATTGATAAAAACGGCATGGGAATTCCCCACAGGGAAACCCTGAACCAAAATAAAAAAAAAATGACGTGGGAGTCCCCCTAAATTCCATACAAGGCCCTTTAGGTCTGGTATGGATATTAAGGGGAACCCCGGCCAAAATTTAAAAAAAAAATGACGTGGGGTTCCCCCTAAATTTCATACCAGACCGTTCAGGTCTGGTATGGATTTTAAGGGGAACCCCGCGCCAAAAAAAAAAAAAAAAAAAACGGCGTGCCCCCCCCCAAAAATCCATACCAGACCCTTATCCGAGCACACAACCTGGCAGGCAGCAGGAAAAGAGGGGGGGACGAGAGTGCGCCCCCCCCTTCCTGAACCGTACCAGGCCACATGCCCTCAACATTGGGAGGGTGCTTTGGGGTAGCCCCCCAAAACACCTTGTCCCCATGTTGATGAGGATAAGAGCCTCATCCCCACAACCCTGGCCGGTGGTTGTGGGGGTCTGCGGGCAGGGGGCTTATCGAAATCTGGAAGCCCCCTTTAACAAGGGGACCCCCAGATCCCGGCCCCCCCCCCTGTGTGAAATGGTAAGGGGGTACTTACCCTTACCATTTCACTAAAAAACTGTCAAAAATGTTAAAAATGACAAGAGACAGTTTTGACAATGCCTTTATTTAAATGCTTCTTCCTTCATCTTCTTCTTCTGGTTCTTCTGGCTCTTCTGGTTCTTCCTCCGGCGTTATCGTCCAGAATCTCCTCCGCGGCGTATTCTATCTTCTTCTCCTCGGGCCGCTCCGCACCCATGGCATGGAGGGAGGCTCCCGCTCTTCTCTTCATCTTCTTCTTCATCCTCTTCTCTTCTTCCTTCTTCTCTTCTTAATTTTCTTCTACGGGCCGCTCCACACCCATGCTGGCATGGAGGGAGGCTCCCGCTGTGTGACGCGTCTCTTCGTCTGACGGCTCTTAAATAACGGGGAGTGGGGCCACCCGGTGACCCCGCCCCCCTCTGACGCACGGTGACTTGACGGGACTTCCCTGTGACGTCACGGGGAATGCCACAGGGAAGTCCCGTCATGTCCCATGCGTCAGAGGGGGCGGGGTCACCGGATGTCCCCGCCCCCGTTATTTAAGAACCGTCAGATGAGGAGACGCCGTCACACAGCGGGAGCCTCCCTTCATGCCAGCATGGGTGCGGAGCGGCCCGGAGAAGAAAATGAAGAAGAGAAGAAGAAAGAAAAGAAGAGGATGAAGAAGAAGATGAAGAGAAGAGCGGGAGCCTCCCCTCATGCCATGGGTGCGGAGCGGCCCGAGGTGAAGAAGATAGAAGACGCCGCGGAGGAGATGCTGGACGAGAACGCCGGAGGAAGAACCAGAAGAGCCAGAAGAACCAGAAGAACCAGAAGATGAAGGAAGATAGAAGAAAGAAGAAGCATTTAAATAAAGGAATTGTCAAAAACTGTCTCTTGTCATTTTTAACATTTTTGACAGTTTTTTAGTGAAATAGTAGGGGTAAGTACCCCCTTACCATTTCACACAGGGGGGGGGCGGGATCTGGGGGTCCCCTTGTTAAAGGGGGCTTCTAGATTCCGATAAGCCCCCCGCCCGCAGACCCCCACAACCACCGGCCAGGGTTGTGGGGATGAGGCCCTTGTCCTCATCAACATGGGGACAAGGTGTTTTGGGGGGCTACACCAAAGCACCCTCCCAATGTTGAGGGCATGTGGCCTGGTACGGTTCAGGAGGGGGGGGGCGCACTCTCGCCCCCCCCTCTTTTCCTGTGGCCTGCCAGGTTGCGTGCTCGGATAAGGGTCTGGTATGGATTTTTGGGGGGACCCCACGCCGTTTTTTTTTGTTTTTTTGGCGCGGGGTTCCCCTTAAAATCCATACCAGACCTGAAGGGTCTGGTATGGAATTTAGGGGGAACCCCACATCATTTTTTAAAAAAATTTTGGCCGGGGTTCCCCTTAATATCCATACCAGACCTGAAGGGCCTGGTATGGAATTTAGGGGGTCTCCCACGTCATTTTTTTTTTAAATTTTGGTTCGGGGTTTCCCTGTGGGGAATTCCCATGCCGTTTTTATCAATGAACTTCTATGTGTATTGTCGGCAATGCAATAGCCGCGGGTAGTTTTAAATGGCTTTTTTTCCTTCGAAATGTCATTTTGCTGTCAGACTGTTCTAAACACAGGAAACATGCGCCCCTTTACAGGCATACTATAGAAACCCCCCAGGTACGAAATTTAAAGGGATATTACACTTTTATTGTTTGACTTTAAGCATTATTAAAATCACTGCTCCTGAAAAAACGGCCATTTTTAAAACTTTTTTTTGCATTGATCCATGTCCCCTGGGGCAGGACCCAGGTCCCCAAACACTTTTTATGACAATAACTTGCATATAAGCCTTTAAAATTAGCACTTTTGATTTCTCCCATAGACTTTTAAAGGGTGTTCCGCGGCATTCGAATTTGCCGCGAACACCCCAAATTGTTCGCTGTTCGGCGAACTTGCGAACAGCCAATGTTCGAGTCGAACATGAGTTCGACTCGAACTCGAAGCTCATCCCTAATGACCACCACCCTTATCCACTCTATAGTCCAGTGATGGTGAATCTGGTCACCCCAGATGTTTTGGAGCTACATTTCCTATGATGCTCAACTACACTACAGAGTGCATGAGCATTATGGGAAATGTAGTTCCAAAACATCTGTGGTGCCAAGGTTCGCCATCACTGCTATAGTCTTTTGGAAGACCTGGACTACATGCCTTATACCCTGCAACACAAATGTTCTGGGTTCTAGGGTAAATGTCCATTGGTACACCAGGGAACCAACAATTAGTATTAAAGTGGTGCACACTTGTGAAACACTTGAAGACAGTATTCATTTAAACCAATAGATGATGCACACCTATTGAATTCTGCAGATTGAAGCCCATGTTGCTGAACAGCACAGGAAGTTCTATAGGAGGCTGCAGGCTACCACTTTTTGCTGCAATACTCATCTTAAATCCAGAGTGGTTACCTCAACAATCCAAACTACTTCCTCTGAGACTAGGCTGTCATGGCCCCTCTCCCTTAAGAAGCATCATCATGCAGCCCTCAGAGTATTGCTGCACTGAAAATGCCCCTGCTCTCTTCAATGCAGCAGTAAAATCACCCACCTCTGGAGAAAGAGGAAGAACCCCTTACACCATAAGACTGTCCAGAAGACCCTTTTGAAAATGTATGTACAATATATATGTATATATATTTTTTCTTTTTCTTACAGAGAATAGGTGCAGAATCTCACGCTTTCAATTGTTGAAAAAAAAGTAGCTGGTGAGGGAGTTTCCACATATGTAGAGCACAATATTCACGATCACTGTATTTTTGGAGAGGAGCACATAGAATCACTAATTAGTGGGCACTGAAGATGTGAATGTATAAATGATATGTATGGGATAAGACACTCGTGCCTTGAAATAAAATATCCTTAAATATATGGACCTGCTACTGTTCAGAATATCCCCACTAGATGGGGTAGGTACACAAAGATGATAATGAATAAACAGCGCCAGCTCCTCCTCCTAATTAATTTCTACAAACTGATAGTACCTGGGAATTGGGCATATAAACTATTCTAAATATGTGATAGTGACAACAGTATTGGATATACAAAAATTAATACATTTGATAATAAAGTGACAATAGTGCAATATAAAGTGCACATGGTGATAATGGTGCAAATAGTCCTTTTTCTGTGCAAAAGCGCCAGTGCTCCAAATCCCAATGTTGTGATGATCCACTTCTTGGGAGTGTTAGAGATTTAAAACTCACCAGATAGGTTGGACCCCTTTGTTATATAGCAAACAGAGTCAAACTCGCCTGTAGGTCTTCATGGGGACCAAACCCCATACTCCGAACTCTGGTGTGTTCCGGTGTTCCCCCTGGGATGAAGATCCTCTGGCTATGGCTCCTGGATTTCAGGGATGGATGATAATATGCCCAGAATAAAACAAAAGATAGGAAGCTCCTCATAGGGTAAAAACTCATGCGATTTATTTAAGTAAAAAATGTATACTACAATTTCCATCTTTAAAAAACGCCACTGCTACTGTTTGAATGCATTCAGTGGCCCATCTGTTAGATGAAGACGTGTCGGCAGTTCCGCATTCAACTTGTGTTCCAGTCTGGACAGAAGTGACGTGTTAGAAGAGAGTCATCTGATGCGTTTCATCATACAAGTGCACCGTTTTCAAGGCACTTGTATGACAAAACACGTCAGATGACTTTCTTCTCACACATTACTTCCGGCCAGATTGGAACGCAAGTTGAATGTGGAACCGCCGACACGTCTCCATCTAACAGACAGGCCGTTAAATGACAGCTCGCTCCATGCAGCAGTGGGCAGGAATGTCATGGAGTGACCCTGATAACATCATTGCTGATGAAACATGTTGGGCAGAGTTTAGGGATCATGTGGTGAGACAGGAGTTTGTTGGCAAGTCTGTTGGTTTTGTTGTTTTAGCCAGAAGAGACTGGTGTATGGTGCAGCTCATGTAGGGATAAGGAGATGATGTACAGCACAGCTCTCTTGAGGTCATCCTGAGACTGAAGACTTTGTTTTATCTATGTACAAGTGAGTGTATCTCTTTTTGCAACAATAAATGGTGTAGTAATAAGGAGAGCCGGCAAAACTGTAATCCTTGAAGTGTCGTTTATTGGTACATCAGAGTGACAATAAAACAATAAAGCTGACGCGTTTCGGTTATAGCCTTAGTCGGAGCTTATTACTGTTGCATTGGAGTGTGTTGGGACACATTGAGCCTCGGCACCTGTGAGTGGACCTGGTGTATGGATTGAGTTGTCCCTGCAGAGAGCGCTGTTACCCTTTTTCTTTTCCAAACAATAAATGGTGTATTACGGAGAGAACTATGTTTTTCCTTTTTTGTATCTGAAAATGAGTGCTCATCCTGGAGTTTAAGCAGTGTGCTGCCACCAGAGGTTAAACATCCATGTCCTTGCTATAAAATGGATAAGTACTTGAGACCTTTGTTCTGTAAAGGTCACATTAATAATGTGAGGGAGTGCCCATAAGTGTTTTGGTGAAGGCTTCAATGATAATGTAGCATGGCCCCCTAGAGGGCTGCTTTGACTTACCTGTTCATCTGCATCGCCCTGACCCTGTGAACACTCCAACCCACCTGGCACTCTGGGTTCAGACATCTTTTTTCAGTCACCTTTAAAAGCCACTAAACACAAGTCAAATATACAGTATATATTATCTTAGCTTTTCCTGAAGCACCGTGGCAAGCTGTGCAGCAAGTGTGAGCTCTTTGACCTACAGGGGAAACAGACTGCTGACCCCCTCTGTCTGACCTGCCTGGCACCCTTGTTCTGGAGAAGCCTAACCCCTGTATGGGACAAAAAAAAAAAAAACTAGCGATCACAGCATCATCTTTGGGATCTCTGTGTGAGGATGACCGGGCGGTGGATACCACAGACGGAACGATCAACGGGACGAGCCAATCATTCCCTGATATCCAGATACACCTTACCCAGAATCATCCAGCAGCGTTACTAACAGCCCATGGGGAGGATTGATGAGACTATCCATTTAGGTAATGTAAGCGAAAAATGGAAGCCAGTTCCTTAGATGTGGGCAACTTCTTAAGTGGAACACAATGAGACATTTTCGAGAACCGTTCAACTACCATAAGGATAACTGTGTTGCCCTGGGAGTTGGGTAACTCCACAATGAAATACATAGACAGATGGGTCCAAGGCCTCTCTCCATTGGGTATGGGTTGTAGAAGACCTACTGGAAGGTGTTGTGGAGTCTTATTCTGAGCACACACGGAACAATCAGCTTTGTTGAGAATTGTTGAGAAATGGCCCCAAAGAGCTGATTATTCCCAGGGTGGCCAGCAGCTTTCAAAAAATACAAGATTGGGGGATCATCATCAGCATTCAGACATTATAAAGAATGCAACAAGAAATGTAAGGGTGCAATTAGGGCCGCTAAGATTGAACACGAAAGACACATAGCAGAGGAGAGTGAAAAAAATCCCAAGAAATTCTTTAAGTACGTAAACAGTAAAAAAGGGAGGACAGACCATATTGGCCCCATAAAGAATGAGGAAGAACATCTGTTACAAAGGATGGGGAGATGGCGAAGGTATTGAATTTATTCTTCTCCTCAGTCTTCACGAGGGAATCAGGGGGCTTCAGTAACCAAAACTGCAGTGTTTATCCTTATGACACATCACAGGAAGCACCTCCATGGTTAACAGAGGACAGAATTAAAATTAGACTTGGGAAACTTAACATTAATAAATCACCGGGACCAGATGGCTTGCATCCGAGGGTACTTAGAGAACTCAGTCAATTAATTGCCAGACCATTGTTCCTAATTTTTACTGACAGTCTACTGACTGGAATGGTACCAGTTGATTGGAGAAAAGCCAATGTAGCACCAATATTTGAAAAGGGTCCAAAAGGGACAGACTACTTAAATCTCACAAATTTCAATCCCTACATACCCCATTAGCCAAAATATTGGGAAACATGAACTTCACCCCGGGCCTCACTCCTAGAACATTTCAATGGTGTACAAACAAGGGACTACTGAGAATATCAGATATATGTGATCATTGGGGCATCTTAAGGAGAACGGCACCAGAGGAAAAACATCAGCTACCGATCTTAGAATTCTTTAGATACACACAGATAGTACACTTCTTATCTTCTATATCAAGAAATTCAGACATAGCTACAATGACCCCCATGGAATATTTGTGCACACAATACGATAAGATCAGAGGGCATATCTCTGAAATAAACACAGTCCTAACGAATTGTACTGAAAAGTTGGAATATATAAAGAGATGGAAGGCTGACCTCCAGGAGAGTATTGAGCTGGACGAGTGGCACAAAATAGCCCAGGGGGCCACAAAATCCATCATAAATACATCATCAATAGAAGCAAATTTCAAAGTTTTAATGAGATGGTATATGGTCCCAACAAGACTGGCGACCTTCATACCCAAGGCATCCCCTCAATGTTTTCGTGGCTGTGGACAACTGGGGACGATATACCACGTGTGGTGGCAGTGCCCCAAGGTGAGATGCTACTGGATCAGGATGTATAATTTTACATACTCCCTCAACCAGGTAAACCTGGTTAAATTCCCAAGACAAGCACTGTTGGGTGCCGAGATAGAATCAGCCTCAAAATTCCAAAGGCGTCTTATAACGTTTGTATTTACAGCAGCAAAAATTACAATAGCGAAATCATGTAAATCGGCAGCAGTGCCATTTGATCAGCTCAAACACAAACTCTCCTGGATCATGCTTAACGAATGAATGACTGGAACCTTAAATGATAAAATGCAACAGCTCGAAAAGATATGGAGTCCCTGGATCCGGTGTGTAATGGGGGACTCCGGAGCTACATCGTTGTAGATGGGCCGATGGAGGGGCAGAAATCGGGGTGTGGGGGTCACTTTCTAAATCTCTAATGCTTTACTCTTTTCCTTCCTTCTTAACCGGTCTCTCTTTAGGCACAACTATCTCTTTTTGTCACCTCTAATTGGGCTGACAAAATAATGAGGTTCATATTGCCGAGATCTTAAAATGATAATTTAGCCTGGGCACAGACCCCACTTTGAAAGCACTAATGTAGCAATAATAATATAAATTGCATGTCAGATGGCACAAAGTCAGTACCATATCATAGAAAGTTTATATTTGTCATAAAGTGTGGTGCTGCAATTATCACTACAAAACTGTTTATTCACTTTGTACTTCTGTTTTACTATGGAAAATGTGAAAACTTGAAATAAAAACCATTGAAACATAAAAGGGCCCAAAATACATCCCTGGGAATTACAGACCAGTTAGCCATACATCAATAGTATGCAAGCTTTTGGAGGGGATGATAAGGGACTATATACAAGATTTTAGTAACGAGAACGGTATCATTAGCAGTAATCGGCATGGATTCATGAAGAATCGTTCTTGCCAAATCAATCATTTAACCTTCTATGAGGAGGTGAGTTGCCATCTAGATAAAGGAAGACCCGTAGACGTGGTGTATCTGTATTTTACAAAAGCATTTGACACAGTTCCCCATAAACATTTGCTGTACAAAATAGGGTCCGTTGGCATGGACCATAGGGTCAGTATATGGATTGAAAACTGGCTACAAGGGTGAGTTCAGAGGGTGGTGATAAATGGGGACTACTCAGAATGGTCAGAGGTGGGTAGTGGGGTCCCCCAGGGTTCTGTGCTGTCTGTCTGTGCTGGGATCAGGGGTCCCCCAGGGTTCTGTGCTGTCTGTCTGTGCTGGGATCAGTCCTATTTATTTTGTTCATAAACGACCTGGAGGATGGGGTAAATAGTTCAACCTCTGTATGTGCGGACGATACTAAGCTAACCAGGGCAATAACTTCTGCGCAGGATGTGGAAACCTTAGAAAAAGATCTGAACAAATTAATGGGGTGGGCAACTACATGGCAAATGAGGTTTAATGTAGAAAAATGTAAAATAATGCATTTGGGTGGCAAAAATATGAATGCAATCTATACACTGGGGGGAGAACCTCTGGGGGAATCTAGGATGGAAAAGGGCCTGGGCGTGCAATGCCAAGCTGCTGCTAACAAAGCAAACAAAATATTGGCATGCATTAAAAAGGGGATCAACTGCAGAGATAAAACGATAATTCTCCCGCTCTACAAGACTCAGGTCCGGCCGCACCTGGAGTATGCTGTCCAGTTCTGGGCACCAGTCCTCAGGAAGGATGTACTGGAAATGGAGCAAGTACAAAGAAGGGCAACTAAGCTAATAAAGGGTCTGGAGGATATTAGTTATGAGGAAAGGTTGCGAGCACTGAACTTATTCTCTCTGGAGAAGAGATGCTTGAGAGGGGATATGATTTCAATTTGAACCCACAATAGGGATAAAACTTTTTCGCAGAAGGGAGTTTAACAAGACACATGGCCACTCATTAAAATTAGAAGAAAAGAGGTTTAACCTTAAACCACGTAGAGGGTTCTTTACTGTAAGAGTAAAGATATGGAATTATCTTCCACAGACGATGGTCTCAGAGGGGAGCATCGATAGTTTCAAAAAACTATTAGATAAGCACCTGAACGACAGCAACTTACAGGGATATGCAATGTAATACTGACATATAATCACACACATAGGTTGGACTTGATGGACTGGGGTATAATTTCAACCTCACCTACTATGAATGGTAAGTCTAGAGCATGGCAGTATGGAGACTCTCAGGGACAAAGCAGCAGTCACAAGGTTTCTCAGAAGGAGCATGGACCTGAGCGACAATAATTTTGTCACCCAAAGGGGAAGGGAGACTGGTGCGAAAATACGATCAGGAGGAATCACAGGAACCGGAACCGACTCCACCTTGGAAGTGGAGGAAAATTGTCGTGACAAAGCGTCAGCCCTTACATTCTTAGCACCGGGTAAGAATGAGACAATGTAACTGAAACGTGACAAGAAAAGAGCCCATCTCACCCTTCTGGGAGAGAGGCGTTTAGCCTCAGTCAAGAATGTGAGATTCTTATGGTCAGTAAGAATGAGAACCGGCACAGTGGTACCTTCAAGGAGATGCCTCCATTCCTTAAGGGCTAAAATGATCGCTAACAGCTCTCTGTTCCCAATTTCGTAATTGCACTCCGCAGGTGACAATTTCTTGGAAAAGTAGCCACACGGTTGCATAGCGCTCTCAGAGGTAGGCCGTTGAGACTAGGGATGAGCTTCGTGTTCGAGTCAAACCCATCGAGTCAAACCACATCGTCTGTTCGACCGTTCGTCGAATTGCAAACGATATGGGCCGTTTGCGCCAAATTCGTGTGGCGCGTCACGGCCCATAATTCACTGCGGCATCACAGTGCATTGCTGGCTGATGATTGGCCAAGCATGCACCATGACCCGCATGCTTGGCCAATCACAGCGCCGTCAGTAGAGAGAGCTGCAATTGGCCAAAGCCAGGGTGGCTTTGGCCAATTATGGCTCAGGGGTTTAGAACAAGCCCCAAACTATATAAGGCCGCCTGCACGGCGGCCCTGTGTAGTGTGTTCCGGCGTGCTGAGAGATAGAGAGAGAGACACTGTCATTTCATTTGAGTTAGCTAGATTAGGCAGGACAGTCAGTGAGTTAGCTGCACTTACAGTGTATTGTGTATATATATGCATCCCAGGTGTTGCATATATATATATACACTGTATTCAGTTTAGCTAGATCCGTTCCTGTTATCTTCCTACTGACAGGCAGGCGTGTCTTGTTACAGTATTTACAGCTACCTGAAGAAATTTGCTGGTGTTCTTTTGATCCTATTAGTACCACAGTCAGGCAGCTAGACTATTTACAGTTAGTGTAGTGCGTCCTCCTCACAGTGTTCAGCTAAAGCTACAAGTTAGTTTAGTGTGACCTCTGCACAGTGTTCAGCTAAAGCTACAAGTTAGTTTAGTGCGACCTCTGCACAGTGTTCAGCTAAAGCTACAAGTTAGTGTAGTGCGCCCTCTGAACAGTGTTTATCTAAAGCTACAAGTTAGTGTAGTGCATCCTCCTCACAGTGTTCAGCTAAAACTACAAGTTAGTGTAGTGCGTCCTCTGAACAGTGTTCATCTAAAGCTACAAGTTAGTGTAGTGTGTCCTCCTCACAGTGTTCAGCTAAAGCTACAAGTTAGTGTAGTGCGTCCTCTGAACAGTGTTTACCTAAAGCTACAAGTTAGTGTAGTGCGTCCTCCTCACAGTGTTCAGCTAAAACTACAATTTAGTGTAGTGCATCCTCTGAACAGTGTTTAGCTAAAGCTACAATTTAGTGTAGTGCGTCCTCTGAACAGTGTTCAGCTAAAACTACAAGTTAGTGTAGTGCGACCTCTGCACAGTATTCAGCTAAAGCTACAAGTTAGTTTAGTGCGACCTCTGCACTGTGTTCAGCTAAAGCTACAAGTTAGTGTAGTGCGTCCTCCTCACAGTGTTCATCTAAAGCTACAAGTTAGTGCAGTGCGACCTCTGCACAGTGTTCAGCTAAAGCTACAAGTTAGTGTAGTGCAACCTATGCACAATGTTCAGCTAAAGCTACCTGTAGAAGGTTGGTGGTGTTTTCCTGATCCTATCACTACCGCAGGCACCAAAATTATTTACACGTTAGTGTAGTGTGACCTCTGCACAGTGTTCAGCTAAAGCTACAAGTTAGTGTAGTGCGACCTCTGCACAGTGTTCAGCTAAAGCTACAAGTTAGTTTAGTGCGACCTCTGCACAGTGTTCAGCTAAAGCTACAAGTTAGTGTAGTGCGTCCTCCTCACAGTGTTCATCTAAAGCTACAAGTTAGTGCAGTGCGACCTCTGCACAGTGTTCAGCTAAAGCTACAAGTTAGTGTAATGCAACCTCTGCACAGTGTTCAGCTAAAGCTACCTGTAGAAGGTTGGTGGTGTTTTCCTGATCCTATCACTACCGCAGGCACCAAAATTATTTACACGTTAGTGTAGTGCGACCTCTGCACAGTGTTTAGCTAAAGCTACCTGTAGAAGGTTGGTGGTGTTCTCATACTGTAGGCAGGCAGTTGATTTTGCTAGCTGCAGTATCAGTATATATCAGTCACAAGCCAATAAAAGAGGGCAAGCAGGCTCTGTGTCTAGAGGCAACGGTGCTGGTCATGGAGACGGTGCATCCTCATCAGCACGTGGCCGTGGGACACACTTGGCCTTTTTTTCGGCAGCTGGCCATATTGAGCCACAACATGCATAAGACTTGGTCGAGTGGATGACCAAGCCGTCCTCATCCTCCTCATCCTCCCTCACCCATGCTCAGGGTACTTTGTCTGGCAAAGCAGCTGCCAACGCGGCCTCTTTCCTTGCTCAATGGCATCAGTGACTCCTTCCCTAGCCCTACCATGTCCTCCTTAGGAGTCACTCGAACTGTTTGAGTGACCACAGTGTTGGGTACATGCTCCAGAAGGATGCCCAGCGTTTAGAAGGCTCTGATGATGATACTGAGCTAGATGAAGGCAGTAACGTGAGCACGGACAAAGGGGGTGTCCAAGAAGGACAGCAATCTGGCAGTCATGATCCCCCTGCTGCAGCATACTGCCAGGTTTGCTCCAGTGATGAGGAGGGAGGGGATGATGAGGTCACTGACTCAATGTGGGTGCCTAATAGGAGGGAGGAGGAGGAGGAGGAGGCACATCACCAACCAGGCAGGATGCCCTCCAGGGGCCAGCCTAAGGGCAGCACACTGACTGCATCACACCGCAAAACTCCGCATGTGCAGGGTGCTGCTGTCTCTGCGAGTTATTCCAAAAGTTCTTTGGTGTGGGCCTTTTTGAGACGAGTACATAAGATCGCACCGCTGCTATTTGCAACATATGTCTCAAGTGTATCTCGCGTGGCCAAAACATCTCCCACTTGGGCACCACATGCTTGACCAGACATATGTTGAGCTGCCATGCAGTTCGTTGGCAAGCGTATCTAAAAGACCCACACCAAAGAACAAAGAGGACCTCTCCTTGCTCCTCATCAGCTGAGATCTCCAACCCCACTATACCTTCAGTCCTCTCTGAGACCTGCACTGAGAGGAATGAAGGTGTAGAATTAGGTGTGTCACAGCCAAGTACTTGTGGGCAATCTGCTTTCGGTAGACCGACGTCAGATTGTACCAGGCAAATTTCCCTGCCCCAGCTGCTGCACCGCCAAAAGAAGTTCGCTCCCAGCCATCCACATGCCCAGCGGTTGAATGCTAGCTTGGCAAAATTGCTAGCACTTCAACTGCTACCTTTTCAGTTGGTAGACTCTGCCCCCTTCCGTGAGTTTGTGGAATGTGCGGTTCCTCAGTGGCAGGTACCCAAATGCCACTTTTTCTCTTGGAAGGCGATTCTGGCTCTCTACCGGCATGTGGAAGGCAATGTCTTGGCCTCGCTGGACAGGGCGGTCAGCGGTAATGTGTGTCAGAATGTTTATACTGAAATAATAAAATAGTATTGTAATCATGAAAATATGCAAATCTTTGATTTGGGAGATTTACAATTTTCTACCAATACCAACAAGAAATTCAAGTTCGTTTATCCGTGCTATTTTGAAGACAAGTGATACAAATGATGTTGCTTAAAAATATATATTTATTAACTAAAAATACAGTGCAAAATAATATCAGGTATATTTTGTGATAAAACAAATAAATGGACATATCAAAGATCAATGATGGTTCAGATAATATTCACAGTTCTCTTATTCAATTTCTTATAACAAAATACCACATTTCAATACCTAAATGATACTTGTACATTTTAAACCTGGTAACTTGTGAATAGCCTTCCGTGACTTCACAGACTTGTGTAAACAAATATTGTTTACCTTAATACTATGATGTCATCTCTTCTCAAAACCAACAGACCTTCTTATTACACTCTTAAATGCACAAACAAAAATTGTTATATTGTGCACAGCTTGATAATTTGATCAAAGCTTATATTTTAGATTTAGAATGAATCAATGGTTTAACACATACTATAACCAATCCAATTCTAAAACTTTGAAGTCAGTATTGTGAGATATAACAATATTTATATATATATATATCTCCCTTGGTTTAGAAGCAAAACAAATTCATACTGCAGTTAGAATTCACTTCACTCCAAAGCAGAACTAACAATGGATTGGGTTAGTCAAGAATATGCTCAACCAAACTTCAATGACCTAAAAAGGTATACATTGGAAAGATTAATACTTTACCAGGTCTTTAAGAATTCTGTCAGTTTGAGAAGCAAGTCCCAAAAGAGACTTCTTTCCACCTTAGAGATAGACCTGTTCAGTCATCCTCAGAGCTCCTCCAGATCTTCCCATAGCTCTCTTCCCATAGCTCTCTCTTTTTTTCTATCTGTCTCTCCTTTTTATCTCACCCCAAAAGTGGGTGTATGTCTCTTTACTATGTAACTGATGATGTCATATGACGATGGAATTACCTATGTTACCTTGACAACCAAGACCAACGCCATTTTGAATAATTACCAATTTCAGCCTCTTAGGGGCGGTGTTGGATCAGAAATTACTTTTAATGTGATTGACATAACCTTCTGACCTTGGCTTAGCAAAACACCACTAATTGTCCAATGGTTGACAATCAAGTGTCAATATCCCCAGCCTTCCTGGCGCTTCTTAAAATATATGTGTATGAGAAAATATACCCCACACAATTAACTGGGGTTGTAAATGCCATGAAAGTGTAGTCAAGATTCTTACAATAAGCCTACCAGTTATTGATGAATGGTTTCCTAAATAAGATACCATATTTGCAACCTTATAATAATATATATGTAGTTAACAGGTATATATATAATGTTACCTAATAAAGATACATTGTAAAGATATATAAAAGAAACATTATTATTTAAAATATATAATTTGTGAATAAGCCCTTTTTGTTAAGTGGTTTGTTCTGAAAATACTATAAGTTTGTACCAACTCCCCTTATCTATAAGTGTCAAAGACAAAAGATATATAACCTGGGATACTGGTATTTTTACACAGTCTCAAGACATAAAGCAACTTTTGCAACAATGCCTATTCATGGGCTATGAACTCTGATTCAACTTTAAAGCCAAAATGGCTCCTCTCATGTTCATTTGAAAAATATACAATATAAAGGCCTATATATATATATGAATATAAATTCTTTTAACCCCAAATGTTCTGACAGGTGCATATTACCGCTGACTCATGGTCCAGCAGGCATGTATAGGAACGTTACCTAAGTTTCAAGGCGCATTGGGTCACTCTGCTGGCAACTGGGAAGGATGCAGGACAAGGTGTAGTAGTTTTGGAGGTTGTTCCGCCACCACGCCTCCAAAATGCCACTACTAATGATTGTGACACACCTCTCTCCTCCACCCCCTCCTTTTCTTCTTCCTCCATGGCCTCTTCCTGTGCTTTGTCCTCAGAACCAGCGGTGCTCCGTAGCCGTTCAAGGGGCTACGCAAGTACGCAGGCCAAAAGATGCTATGCGGTGCTTGAGCTGGTGTGCTTGGGGGACAGGAGCCACACTGGGGCAGAGGTTCTGTGAGCTCTGCAGGGGCAGATTCAGAGGTGGTTGACGCCACGCCAATTTAAGGCAGGAATGGTGGTTTGCGACAATGGCACCAACCTCCTCTCCGCCCTCCGACAGGGACAACTGACCCATGTGCCCTGTTTGGCTCACGTCCTTAGCTTGGTGGTGCAGCGGTTCTTGGGCAGGTACCCGGGCTTACAGGATGTCCTGAGGCAGGCCAGGAAAGTCTGTGTGCATTTCCGCCAGTCATATAATGCCAGTGCTTGGCTGGCAGACCTCCAAAAGGAATTTAACCTGCCCAAGAACCGCCTAATCTGTAACATGCCCACCAGGTGTAACTCAACGTTGGCCATGCTGCAGTGGCTGCACACACAGCAGAGGGCCATCAATGAGTACCTGTGTGACTATGGCACCAGGACAGGGTCAGGGGAGCTTGTTTTTTTCCCCATGCCAGTGGGCCATGATCAGTGATGCATGTACTGTCCTGTCACCATTTGAGGAGGCCACGAGGATGGTGAGCAGTGACAGTGCATGCATCAGTGACACTGTCCCCTTTGCCCACCTGTTGGAGCACACGCTGCATGGAATAATGGACAGGGCACTTGAGGCAGAACAGAGGCAGGAAGAGGAGGACTTCCTTAGCTCTCAAGGCCCCCTTTATCCAGACAGTGTTCCTGCGTGCCCGGCGATCACACAGGAAGAGGAGGAGGATTGTGTCAGTATGGAGGTGGAGCCTGGCACTCAGCATCAGCAGCAGTCTTTAAGGGATCATTTAGAGTCCCAAGAAACACATGGACTTGTACGTGGCTGGGAGGAGATGGCTGCGGATCATGTCGTCCTTAGTGACCCAGGGGACTCCGGACTGAATGCCTCAGCAAACCTACGCTGCATGGCCTCCCTGATCCTGCAAAGTCTGCGGAAGGGTCCTCGTATTCGTTCGTGGTATCAAGGAGAAGGACCAATACTGGCTGGCAACCCTCCTTTATACACGTTACAAGGGTAAGGTTGCGGACCTTATCTTGCTGTCGCAGAGGGAGCAGAGGATGAAACATCTTCGGGAGGCCTTGCAGAAAGGTCTGTGCAACGTGTTCCCAGAGACTGGGAGGTTACAAACTCCTGTTTCTGGACAACGTGTTGCTGAGGCTTCGGTCAGTCAAAGAAGGAACGGTGGAGAAGGTGGCCGTCTGACCGATGCGTTCAGACAATTTTTTAGTCCGCAGCCCCAAGGTATGATCAGTTCCAGCAACCATCGCCAGCGTCTGTTTTACATGGTGCAGGAATACCTAGGGGCGAGATCTGACTTGGACCCCTTTCCCACCGAAAATCCTCTGGGTTACTGGGTCTTGAGGATGGATCACTGGCCAGAGCTTGCACAGTATGCAATTGAGCTACTGGCCTGTCCTGCATCCAGCGTTCTTTCAGAACGCACATTCAGTGCTGCTGGAGGCTTTGTAACCGATCACAGGGTGCGTCTGTCCACCGACTCGGTTGATCGACTGACCTTCATAAAAATGAATCAGTCTTGGATCACCACCAGATACCAAGCACCTGATGCTGATGTAACCAAATCATTTTTTTCGGAAATGTCAGATCCCTTCAAAGACTGCCTATGCTGATGCTGAGTGACTATTCTGTTATGCTGAGTATTTATCCTCTTCCTCCTCAATGATCATGCTGATAGCTTGTAAGGACAATTTTGGTTCTGGGCCCCGCCACCAGTGCCTAAGGCCCAATTTTTAAGCCACTGTTTAACAGGGGCATGTAATTACAATTTTTGATGCAATTCTTTGCAGCAGGGCTCGATCCTGCGCTCCAACTAGAGTATCTGTGAGGGGTTGCAGTGTTGTGGCACCAGCACCAGTGCCTAATGCCCAATTTTTCAGCCCCTGTTTAACAGGGGCATGCAATTAAAATTTTTGATGCAATACTTTGCAGCAGTGCTCGTTCCTGCGTTCCAACTAGAGTATCTGTGAGGGGTTGCAGTGTTGTGGCAACAGCACCAGTGCCTAAGGCCCAATTTTTCAGCCCCTGTTTAATAGGGGCGTGTAAGTACAATTTTTGGTGCAATACTTTGCAGCAGGGCTCATTCCTGCATTCCAACTAGAGTATCTGTGAGGGGTTGCAGTGTTGTGGCACCAGCACCAGTGCCTAAGGCCCAATTTTTCAGCCCCTGTTTAACAGGGGCGTGTAATTACAATTTTTGGTGCAATACTTTGCAGCAGGGCTCGTTCCTGTGTTCCAACTAGAGTATCTGTGAGGGGTTGCAGTGTTGTGGCAACAGCACCAGTGCCTAAGGCCCAATTTTTCAGCCCCTGTTTAACAGGGACATGTAATTAGAATTCTTGATCTAATATTTCACAGCAGGGCCCATTTCTGCGCCCACCAAGAGTAACTGTGAGGACTTACAGTGTTGTGCCACCAGCACCACCACCACCACCAAAGGCCCAATTTTTCTGGCCCTGTTCAACAGGGGCATGTAATTACAATTCTTGATCTAATATTTCACAGCAGGGCCCTGTGAGGGCTTACAGTGTTGTGGCCACAACAACACCTAAGGCCCAAATTTCTGCTGAGTATATAGGGCAGGCCCCTACTTTCAAACATCCAACTTACAAACGACTCCTACTTGCAAACAGAAGGAAACAGGAAGTGAGATGAAATCTACCCCATAGGAAGGGAGATTCTCTCCTGTAAGAATTAATATGGGAAAAACTTTTCTCCTTTACACTGATGCTTTATCACCAATCCTTGTTTCACTAAAAAACCCAAATTTTCAAAAAAAAATGTCATTGGGACAAAAAGTGAGGTGAAATCTTCTGAAGAGGAGCACAGACAGCAAATCAAATGTCACAGGGGTGATAACTCTTCCCTATGTTTTCCAAAAAGCCTTAAAACAGATTTTTTTGGCTGGAGCTACACTTTGAAAATGCACCAGTTCAAAATTACAAACAGATTCTACTTAACAACAAACCTACAATCCCTGTCTTGTTTGCACCGCCTGTATATTGCTGTTCAGAGTATATAGGGCCTGGGGGCCCCACACCTTTCCTTTTTTAATTTGGGTGCGGGGTTCCCCTTAATATCCATACAAGACCCAAAGGGCCTGGTAATGGACTTGGGGGTAACCATGCCGTTTGTCTCACTGATTTTCATCCATATTGCCAGGACACGACATTACATTAAAGCCGCAAGCAGTTTTAAATGAATTTTTTTTCCTTTAAAAAGGTCATTTCCTGCAGGGACTGTTCTAAGCACGGGAAATACGCGCTACTTTACAGGCATACTATAGACACCCCCCAGGTACGATATTTAAAGGAATATTTCACTTTTCTTTTTTACTTTAAGCATCATTAAAATCACTGCTCCCGAAAAATCGGCTGTTTTTTAAAGGTTTTTTTTTTGCATTGATACATGTCCCCTGGGGCAGGACCCGGGTCCCCAAACCTTTTTTAGGACAATACCATGAAAATTAGCCTTTAAAATGAGCACTTTTGATTTCAAACGTTTGAGTCCCATAGACGTCAATGGGGTTCTAACGTTCGTGCAAATTTTCGGTCCGTTCGCAGGTCCTGGTGTGAACCGAACCGGGGGTGTTCGGCTCATCCCTAGTTGAGACAGAAGGGCACCAACTCCAATCTCTGAAGCATCAGAGGATAAAAGGTAATGTAGGATTAGGATGTGCCAAGAGAGGAGCAGAAACAAAGGCAGCCTTGAGACTCTCAAAGGCCTTAACAGAGTCCGGAACCAACTCTGTGGGTTACTGTCCTTTCTGGTCATATCAGTCAGGGGCTTGACCAGAGACAAGAAGTCACAAATAAACTTCCGATAATAGTTGGTAAAGCCCAGGAAACGCTGCAAAGGATGTAAACCCATGGGTCGGGGCCACTGTAGAACTGCCGAAAGTTTCTATGGGTCCATCGAAAAACCAGCAGTGGAAATGACATAACCCAGGAATTTAACCTGTTCATGATGGAACTTGCACTTCTCCAACTTACAATAGAGATTGTTTTCTCTCAGCTTCCGAAGCACACGACAGACATCTGTGTGGTGGCTCTCTAGGGACTTGGAAAATATGAGGATATCGTCGAGATAAACCACCACACATAGCTGCAACAAATCTCAGATGCCATCCCAAATGGCATTACGAGGTACTCATAATGACCTGTTCTGATATTAAATGCAGTTTTCAATTCGTCGCCCTCCTTAATCCTCACGAGATTGTATGCCCCTCTTAAATCAAGCTTTGTGAAAACCGTTGCTCCCTTGAGGAGATCAAATAATTTCGTATTCAATGGAATTGGATAAGCATTCTTAATCATGAGACAATTGAGACCCCTATAATCAATACAAGGTCTCAGTTCACCACTCTTCTTCTTCACAAAGAAGAAACCAGCATCGGCAGGAGACGAGGATTTGTGGATCAAACCTCGAGAAGGTGCGTCTGCAACATACTCCTCCATGGCCCTATTCCTATGAGACAGACAAATGGTAAACCCGGCCACGAGGGGGTATGGGTATGGAGTGAAGAGGTGCACAGGACCTTAGGCACCTTCTGAAAGCATGTCTTACTGCATTGTGGTGACCAGGAGAGAACCTCAGCAGGAAGCCAATCGAAAGAGGGGTTGTGCCTCTGTAACCAAGGATAACCAATAACCAGTGGAAATTTAGGTGAGGAAATAAACTGAAATTGAATTATCTCATGGTAAAGAGCCCCTACGGCCACGGACAATGGAGCAGTCTCCTGAGTCACATGGGCAGGCTGTAGAGGTCTCCCGTCAAGAGCCTCAATGGCAAGTGGAGTGGCGCACAGCTACAGCGGAATCGAGTGTTTCGATACAAAGGCAGCATCAATGAACAGGCCTGCAGCCCCAGAGTCGATTAGAGTCTGTATCTCGACAGACGACTTAGCCCAAGAAAGGGTAACCGGAACCAGGGTCTTATCCTTCTGGATAACTGGGGACAAAACAACGCCAACTAAGGTCTGTCCGTGACAGGACCACAAGGTTCGGGCATTTCCTGGACAGGTAGGACAAGACTTCAAAAAGTGTCCTGTCTGGCCACAATAAAGGCACAATTTCTTCCTCCTCCTAAGGGCTCTCTCATCCGCAGAGAGACACGTGAACCCCAAGTGCATGGACCTTCTCTGACTGACTCGGTACCAGGAGGCATGGGAGGTGAGGGAGGCAAGGGTGGGACTGCAAAGTCCAGAGACAAATGTACAGGAGGCTTCCGCAAGTGCTCCTTAAAGAGAGTCTTTCTCTGAGTCTGGATGGCAAATGTGATCAACTTCTCCAGCTTAGTGAATATATCTCGGGCTGCTATCTCATCTTTGATGGCATCCAAGAAACTATGAGAAAAAGCAGCCATGAGGGCCTCATTGTTCCAAGCAACCTCTGCTACCAGAGTACAGAATTTAATGTCGTAATCTGCAACAGTTCTTGTACTCTGTTTGATGGACATGAGGCACTTGGCAGCAGAAGCGGAGCATGTGGGAATGTCAAATACCCTTTTAAAAGAAGCCACAAACTCTGGGTAACTCAGGACAATGGGTTTTTGTGTCTCCCATAGAGGGTTTGCCCAGGCCAAGGCTCTCTCGGAAAGCAAAGATATCACAAAACCTAATTTGCTTCTGTCCATGGGAAACGCCTGGGGCAACAACTCAAAGTATATCTCAACCTGGTTGAGAAACCCTCTGTATTGGACTAAATCGCCCCCAAATTGCTGGGGAAGCAGAGCGGAACCAAACATACTTCTTATAGAGGTAATACTCGAGGCAGAAGCCTGCACAGAGACTGGAGCAGCAGCAGGGACAGCCTGCAACCAGAGGCTGCTCTAGGCTTGGTGAGGCCTTAGGCAAAAATTAGATATTAGGCCCCACTTAGACCCATAATGAGAAAAATAATTAAAGCAATTCAAATTAACGATCTAAACTACATACAATGGGCATAGAAAAGAATCCCCCCTTTAAAATAATCCCATTTTGTTGCTGTGCAGCCTGAAATGAAGACAGACACTGTTTTTGTTTTATCTAGCTGTTATTACTAGTGCAACTTATAACATCAAATTGAAAGATATAACACCAACATTTTATAAAAAAAAATTCCGCCTGTCTGAAAGAGATTGCTCTGTCACTGCAGAGGACACTGGGCAGTGGCATGCATAAAACAACTGAAACTGGCTGCATACTACGCTGGCTCCAACCACAAGCTCCTCCTTCCTCTCACCCTTGAACCTCCCTGCCACTTTATTACCCTTTCTTGAGTCCCTGCACATAAACCCTCATGACAAACCTGCCGACTTATCTCTCCTCCTGTAGCTCGCATCCCTTCCAATGTGATCTCTGAGACTTGGTAATTCTCTTCCTTTCCGCCAGCTCTTGTAAGCAGCAGTCGGCTTGGCAGTATAGATGCTCCGCCTCCACCACAGTTTCTTTTTATTTTTTATTCAGCCAGCACTGCAGAACTATAGAGGAGAGGGAAGGAATGTTGGAAAGTGCTCAGGGAGATAGCGGCAGTGCTGGAGTGCCAGGGCTTACAAGAAGGGAGTACCAAGGGAGCACTGGAGAGTACTGAGGAGACACAGAGGAAGCACTGGGATTTCAGATTTTACCACCTCCACTATCCTGGCACCCTTAGGTGGCTGCCTTATGCTAATGCTAGCCCTGGACATGTTTGCGGAGGAAGCGATGCAGCCGTCTTTAATATTGATTGGACCCTGGGAAAACATTTTCTTGATCAGACTCTATTTTGTGAACATACAGTATAGCTTGTTTTGGAGACTGCATTCCAGTATGTCCAACTGCTGGGATTTTGGGGGCCTCGACTGCAGCCCCTGACACACCAAAGGGTTGTGCATATTATTTAGTGCCAGACGTACTACAGGAGACGATCAGAGACTGCAGACATAGTATACAGGAGATGATCAGAGTCTGCACATAGTATACAGGAGACAGTCAGAGACTGCACATAGTATACAGGAGACGGTCAGAGTCTGCACATAGAGTACAGGAGACGATCAGAGTCTGCACATAGTATACAGGAGACGATCAGAGTCTGCACATAGTATATATTCGATCATCTCCTGTAAACTATGTCAATAATGTCAGCAATCTGGGTCCACTTTCATCCCCATATAGTTAAACTGTCCCTTATATGGAAACTATTTTGGTAAATACAATCAGCTCTGCAATAACTCGCAGGAACAACTAAGTAGCCAATTTAAAAATTCTACCTTACTGCAATGTACAGCTTCTAAAAAGCAAACTCAAATGTTCTTCAGGTACAGTACTTACTGCTAGGTAAACAAGAAAGCACAGGGAACGGTCTCGACCCCCGCCCGTTCTGATCCAGCTCACAGTCGCTTCTTCTGAGTCATAAGTGGAGGTCTGGGGAAGGGGGAGGGTTACAGTGTAGTGCCGAATGCTGATTGGCTGAGAGGTGGCGGGGGCAGAGCAGTCGTCACTGTTGCAGCCCCGCAGTGTCAAACAATCCCCTCCACTTCCTATTCAGCTGGGCACTGTGTGCAGCAGTGGATACCTGCTGCTGAGCTTCCCGCTGTCGCTCTCCCTCCACACTAACCACCGGCAGCTGCTTTTTAAAGACGGCCCTGCTGCCCACCGGGGGACATTCCATACCTCACGTTAGGCAAATTAGGCGGCCGCGAGGCACCCGTGAGTGCAAGGCCTAAGGCGGCTGCCTAATTTGCCTTATTAAAGATGAGCCGGGTGACTCAGGAGCGTCTGTAATGCCATGGCAAACTGATGCATGTGGTGATCCTGCTCATCCAATCAGGAAAAAAATATTACTAACAAGTGGATTGACTGCATCTTCTGAATTCATGGCCTTTGCCTACTGTCAGAAACCATGAATCAGACCGAGACAGAAGTACAGTTAAATCACACTTATTTAATAATATAAGTAAATAGAACAAACGTAGTCAAAACATAGCCAAAGTTTGGTAACCAGAACGGATAGTCAGACAAGCCAGAAAGTCAGCAAGCCAGGAATCAGTGTGGAACAGCAAGCAGGATATGGAGCCAGAAGAAATGTCAGCCAAGCAAGTCTTTAACAGGCACACAGGAGAGAATCTCTGTGATGTTGACCAGGCGAAGGCAGAGATCACCTGGGCTAGACGGCTTATGTAAGCAGGACCGACGAGCAGGAAATCATCAACAGGTGAGACACTGTGGAGAGATAGGAGCTGGCAATTAACCAACAGCTGAGTGGCCAGCTCAGAGAAGGAAGGGCTGAGACCAACCCTTGCAGAAGCCTCTGGAACAGCGACCCTGGATGGCATGTCCTTCGGAAAGATGAACAGCGACGACCCACCAGTTGTAGGATACAGGCGGTCTTTCGGTCTGTCTGATGAGTTGATGCTGCATGAATGTCTGATGAATTGCAAGCAGAGTTGGGCCCTCGGGGGCCAGGTAGGAGTTACTCGATCGCTGTGTGGTAGGCCGCAGCCCTCTCTCCGAACAGCAGAGAGGTGTGCACTAAGTGAGGCCAAGGAAGAAGAGACCAAGGGGCAGATTCACTGACCCTTTTATAGCTCCTCCAAGGGAACCCCTCGTGTTACGCAGGCTTATATGGGATGTGTAGTCTGGGAGTAATATCACAACATCCGAATTACTGATCCAAAGACTACTAGTCCCACAATCCTCCTTGGTTGGCTCACAGATATGATGACAGTTACTGGAGCCCAGCACTTGAGGGACATTGGAATAGATGGAGAATAACGGGAGGTAGTCTGCATAACTGGTAGATATAGTTAGCTGTCGCTACATCAATCATTTCCAAGAATGCATCTTGGAAGATAGCAACATTTTTCATTTTGTTATTCATGAATGTTTAACCGCTTCCTGCCTGGCATGCAGCAAATGATGGCCGGGCAGGACCGCTCTCGTCAAGGAGGACGTCATATGACTTTCCCTCAGGACACAAAATGGAGTCCTGAGCTCCTTTTTTGTGCAGAGCATCCAGGGCTTTGCAGTTTCCCCCTGTATACCAGTCTATGGGGCCGTTTTGTGAGGGAACGGCATCTCCCAGAATCCATGGCAGCTCTTCCTGCAGTTCAGTACAGTCTTTCTGATGGCTGCTTTAACTGTGCCTTTAATTGGCTTTCTTCTTCCTACCAATAGGGGCACAAGAGAGGCTACAGAATGAATAGCTCTGTGTGTGTCAGCTCATATTACATTAGACTCAGTGAAACAGGGAGAAGAAGGAGGGAGTGAAAAAGCCCATGCATACACTGACAGGTGCCTTTTCCCTAACTTAGGCTGGAAAGCCTGTGTACATTGCTCCGGCCAGCTTGGCGGGGTCGCGGGAATTGCGGGCATCCGCTACACTTTGTTATACTAGCTGCTAAGATCATGCATAAGAGGGGGTGGAGGTTGTGTTTTGGGACTTTGCATGAAGCACACACACAGTATAATACAATATGTCCCTCCATCCCCAAATCAAGTGAATATGAAAGGAATTGGGACTTTGAGTGAGGTAAGAGACAATGACGGCATACGCGCTGCGCCCAGCGTGACGCTGATGCGCAGCGAGCAGCCCGCCTGATCCTCCACCCCCCAGTAAGAAGGAGGGAGTGGGAGGGTGCACATTGCAGCTCCCAGGCATTAGGCAACCAGGCGGTCCCACAAGGCAGAGTGCACACACCTGAATGCAGGGGCTGCTATATCAATAGGAAGGGAACTAAATGTAGCTATAATGGAAAACTTGATAATAGGTTGACTGATATGTAGTTCCCAGGTATATATCTCGGCTCCTTTATGAATACTGGTACCAATCAGCTAGTACCATTCCAGTCAACAAGCTGTCCTTCAGGCTCGGTTCAGACTGGAACCGGCTACGGACCGCACAGGAACGCTGTGCGTCCCCATTCTCCGATTCAGGGAAGAATCAGGACAGATAGAGCCAGTCACATTCACCTGCTATGCGAATTGGATGCGGGGGAAACCGCATGCAATTCGCATAGGTTTGAACCCAGTCTAAATAATAGGAACAATAGCCTAGCTATAACACATCTGCACACTTTGACCCTTGCCCACTGCACCGTCCTACACCTCTTACTGATCTCTCCACCCTCAACCCAGTTTAAAAGTCCCTTCAACCTTCTGACCGTCTTCTCCACTAACAGAGCTGCAGCCTCCACATGTAGAGCTTGTAACCGACCTCAATCTCCTTCCTACACCAGTTCCTCAGCCACTTGTTTGCTCCTGCTGCCTCTCTGGTGTGGCTCGTGTTACAGGCAATATTTGTGAAAACACTAATGGGGCGTACACACGGTCGGACTTTTTGACCGGACTGGTCTGACGGACGCCGACGGACCAAATCCGGCGGACAATCCGATCATGTGTGGGCTTCACCGGACCTTCAGCGGACTTTTCCAGTCGCAAATCTGACGGACTTTAGATTTGGAACAGGCTTCAAATCTTTACGTTGTAACTCCGCCGGACCCAGAAATCCGCTTGTCTGTATGCTAGTCCGACGGACAAAAACCGACGCTAGGGCAGCTATTGGCTACTGGCTATCAACTTCCTTATTTTAGTCCGGTGTACGTCATCACGTACGAATCCATCGGACTTTGGTGTGATCGTGTGTAGGCAAGTCCGTTTGTTAGAAAGTCCATCGGAAGTCCGTCAAAAGTCAGTCGAAAGTCCACTGGAAAGTTTGTCGGACCAGTCCGGTCGAAAAGTCCGCCCGTGTGTACGCGGCATTAGAAGTCCTTTTCTTTACTATTGCACCTAAGGCCCTGAAAAACATCACCTTAGCCCCTGAAACTCCTCCAACTCTAATAGCACGCAGATGTAGGAGTTTGTTCTTCAAGTCCAAAATGAACACCCGTTGTTTTGTCCATGGACATTTTATTGTATTATAACTCCACATAGAGTTTAAAGGCATCTCCCAAGCATACAGTGTAACTTAAAGGATAGCTGTTTTCTCCATATAATCCCTGGAAGTAACACTTGAAGATCCTCCACATTTCGAACAGTGTTTTTTGCTTTATTAAATGTCCCACATGGCTGTGTCCAGCTCCCCATGCCTTTTTTGATGATAGTTTGCCTATTAGTCTTGAAAAGGTCCAGAATTTACTATAGTCCCCCCCCCCTCCTCTCCCCCATCTCCGACTTGAACGGAGATCAACAATTAATTCTAGTTTTATGGATTCCTACTTAAGACCCACACTAAAGACAAATCTATCATTAAAAATGCTATTCATGTGGCCAAGAGTCAGCAGAGATTTGGCTCTAAATGTTAAGGGATATTGTGAATTATAGAATGAAGTGTTGGATGTAAATCGTTCACCTTGTGTGGTGGATATACATGTTCACCATAACAATGCTGACTTAAGATCAGTTCAGTTTTAATTCAAATAATCTACATGCTTTCGATAATATTCCACCTTCCATACTTGTTTTTTTGATTTGGAGAGCTTGTAAAATAAATCCACACTACTTCAGTACATTTCTGACACTAATTAATCCATCAGTGGCAGCTGTGATCCACTGGGAAGACTTAAATGTAGTTACTGCTAAAGTTTCTATATTTAAATTGTGAGTGAGGCGATAGCTTTATGAAACCTATAAAAGCCCAGCTGAATTAAGGAAAAAATAAATGCAACGAGAATTGCACTAATATCCACACAGCTTTTGTGAATAACATTTTTCAATGTACAGTGTTCAGAATGAATAGAACATTTTAGAAATTGTTGATTTTTCAAGACATAAGTCCAAGCCATGAGCTCATCTTCCAAGAATGTCTCTTTAATGGTTACCAACTTTGTTCTAGTGGGACTTATTGAGATTGAATCATTTCGATATGTATGTGCCGTTTTGGCTCTTGCATTATTTTCAGTCACATTGTTTACGAGCTCTATGATTGTTTATATAACATGGACAGAGAAAAGCTTGCATGAACCTATGTACATCTTTATATGCATCTTAGCTATCAATGGCATGTTAGGGAACTCATCATATTATCCCAAGCTGGCTATTGACTTGTTGTCCGGATGCTCAACTATCTCACACACAGGATGTCTCTGTCAATCTTTCTGTATACAGATTTATGCAACTAGTGAAATGTATATTTTTACCGCAATGGCATATGATCGATATCTGGCTGTAGGCCACCCTCTGAGATACCACACTCTGATGACCAACTTCACAACTCAAAAAATATCACTTGCCATATATGTTTATAATGGAGTCTTAGTAATTGTGAGTATACTGTTGACATTAAGACTAACTTTTTGTGGAGTAAATATCCACAATGTCTATTGTGAGATCCTGTCTCTAATACCGCTTGCTTGTAATGATATAACAATTAACACCATCTATGGAATGGTTTATACCTTGTCCTTCACAATTGTCTGCTTGCTTGTAACAATATACTGTTACATAAGAACAGTTGTCATCTGTCTGAAACTTTCTGCAGAATCCTCCCAGAAAGCTATACACACATTGATGACTCACGTATTGGCCTTCTCAATTTATTCCATCACCCTCTTGTTCATTACTATGAGGTACAAGCTAAACAGAAGTACTGTGATAACGGCATTTGATATCGTCATACCTTTGATCGGTACCAGCATAGCTATTTCTGCCAATCCTCTGATCTACGGTATGAGGACCAAAGTTCTCAGAGAAAAAATTGTATGCAACCTGCAGAAAATAATTGGCAACGCAAAATAAAAAAATAAAAAAAGTTTACATTTTTTAAGGCAGCAATTTTGTAGAGATGTGTTATTTTTCAAATTCCTATTTGCCTTTTGGGGATTCTGTAGGTAACAGAGAGCTGTAGGCCAGTCTGTTGAAGTGTGCCTGTAATGCCCCGTACACACGGTCGGACATTGATCGGACCTTCCTACAACAAAATCCATGGATTTTTTCCGACGGATGTTGGCTCAAACTTGTCTTGCATACACACGGTCAAACAAAGTTGTCGGAAAATCTGATCGCTCTAAACACGGTGACGTAAAACACGTACGTCGGGACTATAAATGGGGCAGTAGCCAATAGCTTTCATCTCTTAATTTATTTGGAGCATGCGTGGCACTTTGTTTTTGGATTTTGTTGTCGGAAAATTTTATAGCCTGCTCTCAAACTTTGTGTGTCGGAAAATCCAATGGAAAATGTCCGATGGAGCCCACACACGGTCGGAATTTCCGACAACAAGCTCCGATCGGACATTTTCCGTCGGAAAGTCCGACCGTGTGTACGGGGCATTAGTGTTTTATAAGCATTTGTGTGTACTGTGTCAGTTAATTGTTGCTGGAGGTTGCTCCAGCAGGGTGTGTTTGAGAAGTACCATTTTTAATTCTATGTGTATATATGGTATTTTTTGTTCATCTTTGTATTTGGATGTGAAATAGGTACAGCTCTGGGTATAAAGTAATCACACTGAGCCCATGTGTTATGAATATTTAGTTTAACAGCAATCAGCAGACTTGGGGTGTTGGTGAGCGGCTGGGAAGGTATTGAATACGTCAGATACTTCCTGGCACATGGGGGTTTATTTACGAAAGGCAAATCCACTTTGCGCTGCAAGTGCACTTGGAAATGCAGTTGCTCTAAATCAACGGGGTAGATCTGAAATGAGTGGAAGCTCTGCTGATTTTATCATCCAATCATGTGCAAGCTAAAATGCTGTTTTTTATTTTCCTTCCTTGGATCTACAGCGACTTTACTTTCAAGTGCACTTGCAGTGCAAAGTGGATTTTCCTTTAGTAAATAACCCCCATGGTGTCCAGGGCTGGACTGGGACAAAAATTTGTCCCTGGACTTCCTCATGACCAGCCCACTTTAATTTTGAGTGTCCCCAACAGCATCCCCCTTACATCAGAGTGTCCCCAACTGCTTCCCCCTTACATCATAGTGTCCCCAACAGCGTCCCCCTTACATCATAGTGTCCCCAACAGCATCCCCCTTACATCATAGTGTCCCCAACAGCGTCCCCCTTACATCAGAGTGTCCCTAACAGCATCCCCCTTACATCAGAGCGTCCCCTTTACATCAGAGTGTCCCCAACAGCGTCCGCCTTACATCAGAGTGTCCCCAACAGCGTCCCCCTTACATCAGAGTGTCCCCAACAGCATCCCCCTTACATCAGAGTGTCCCCAACAGCACCCCCCTTACATCAGAGTGTCCCCAACAACGCCCCGCTTACATCAGAGTGTCCCCAACAGCGTCCCCCTTACATCAGAGTGTCCCCAACAGCGTCCCCCTTACATCATAGTGTCCCCAACAGCATCCCCCTTACATCAGAGTGTACCCAACAGCATCCCTCTTACATTAGAGAGTCCCCAACAGCGTCCCCCTTACATGAGAGTGTCCCCCTTACATCAGAGTGTCCCAATCAGCAGCTCCCTTCACATCAGAGTCCCCATCAGAAGCACTTCACATCAGAGAGCCCCCATCAACAGTCCCTTCACATGAAAGTGTCCTCCCCCTCCCACATGTACTCACAGTTTTGAAGGCAGCTTCTCGTTCCTCTCTCCAGTCATGTGATAACAAGTGATAAGGGGAGAGAGGAAGGAAAGTCTGCCGTTGGTCTATCTCCCCCTGCAGGCTGGAGGGAGCATAACGCCTAATGCTCTCTCCAGCATATGACGAAAGCTGCTCCTCCTGACAGGAGTGAAATTGCGATCACTTACTGTCAGAGAGGAGCGGCTCCAGGACCGCACCTGACTGGCCTACTGAGCCATCGGCCCACCGGGAATCTCCCGGTAGTCCCGATGGCCAGTACATGCCTGATGGTGTCCTCTACTGGGCTTCTGCCTGGTGAGGATGCTACAGTGACCATACCTCCCAACTTTTTGAGACTGGAGCAAGGGACAAATATTAGCAAATGTATGTAGGCATAGGACATACCCGCCTGCCACGCCCCCTTAAAGGAGAATTATACAAAAAAATGATTAGTTAAACCCACAAGTGCTTTATTTTTACAACTACTATTCCTTTATATTGGCTTTTGAAGTGTACAAATGCAGAAATTTAGTAATTAAATGAAAGATTTAGCACCGGGAAACAGTTTTTGAGAGATAAATAGTGCATTTTATATACGACTATATAGATCAGACCAAAATGAGGGACAAATGAGGAGAAATGAGGGACAGAGGGACTTTGTTCCAAATCAGGGACAGTTGGGAGGTATGCAGTGACAACTATCTTTCTCCCAGGCTTTTTGGCCTAGGGATTGAAATGCTGCAAGTATTTCCCCTACTGCCTGCAAGGGATGTTCTCTTTTGGGTGTAGAGAAAGTAAACTGCAGCTGTCCCCATAAGAGAGGTGGTGAGTGACTGGTTGAGCGGAAAGTAAATACAAGAACCTGTGTTATCCGACCTCGGAACATGACTATTGAGATATCGCTTGAACCCCAATTGCCAAGAAGCCATGAGCTATGATACTTAATTGTCTAGCAAGCATAGCCCTGTGGAAAGGGACCCAGAGAGTTTAGAAAGAAATTAAGAATAATAACCACTTAAGGACCGAGCCTCTTTCTGAGATTTGGTGTTTACAAATTAAAAATAGTTTTTTTTTGCTAAAAAATTACTTGGAACCCCCATATATATATATTTTCTAACACCCTAGAGGATAAATAAAATGGCGGTTGCTACAAAACTTTCTGTCACACCGTATTTGCGCAGCGGTCTTACAAGCACACTTTTTTTGGAAACAATACACCTTTTGGAGTTAAAAAAATTTAAAACAACTGTAAAGTTAGCCCATTTTTTTATTAATATTGTGAAAGATAATGTTATGCTGAGTAAATTGATGCCCAACATGTCACGATTCAAAATTGCGCCCGCTCGTGGAATGGCAACACACATTTTCCCTTAAAAATCTCCATAGGCGATGTTTGAAAAATTCTACAGGTTGCATGTTTAGACTTACAGAGGAAGTCTAGGGCTAGAATTATTGCTCTCGCTCTACCAATCGCTGAGATACCACTGTCACTAACACCATATCACTTTTATTCCTATTACAAGGAATGTTAACCTCCCTTGTAATAGAAAATAAGCATGACAGGACCTCTTAACCACTTCAATACCGGGCACTTAGACACCTTCCTGCCCAGACCAATTTTTAGCTTTCAGCGCTGTCTCTGTTTAAATGTCAATTGCGCGGTCATCCAACACTGTACCCAAACTAAATTTATTGTTCCCACAAATAGAGCTTTCTTTTGGTGGTATTTGATCACCCCTGCGGTTTTTATTTTTTGCTAAACAAATAAAAAAAGACCGAAAATTTTGAAAAAAATAAAAGTTTTGCTTTTGTTTCTATTAAAAAAATTTGTAAATAAGTAAGTTTTCTCTTTCACTGATGGGCACTGATAAGGCGGCACTGACAGGCACTGATACGGCGGCACCGATGAGGTGGCACCAATGAGCGGGCACTAATGGGCACTTACGATGGGCACTGATATGCGGCACTGATGGGCGCTGGTAGGCGGCACTGATGGGTGGCACTGATATGCAGCACTGATGGGCACTCATGAGTGGCACTGGGTGGCACTGGTTGGCACTGATGGGCACTGATAGGCGACACTGATGGGCACTGAAAGGCGACACTGCTGGGCACTGCTGGGCACTGATAGGTTGGCACTGATAGGTGGCACTGCTGGGCTCTGATAGGCAGCACTGATGGGCACTGATGGGCACTGATATGTGGCACTGATGGGCACTGATACGCGGCACTGATAGGGGGCACTGATAGGGATCCCTGGTGGCACTGGCAGTGGTAAGCATTGTGAGTGGGCACTGATTGGCAGCTGCCTGGGCACAGATTGGCAGTTGCCTGGGCACATAGTGGTATTTTCCTGGGAGTCTAGGGGCATACCTGGTGGTCCAGTGTTGATGGCTTTCCTGGTGGTCCTGGGCGGCTTCCCTGGTGGTCCTGGGTAGGATCCGAGGGGGGGCTGTGCTGATAAACAATCAGCACAGACCCCCCCTGTCAGGAGAGCAGCCGATCGGCTCTCCTCTACTCGCGTCTGTCAGACGCGAGTGAGGAAAAGCCGATCACCGGCTCTTCCTATTTACATCGTGATCAGCCGTGATTGGACACGGCTGATCACGTGGTAAAGAGTCTCCGTCAGACTCTTTACCTAGAGCGGTGTTGCAGGGTGTCAGACTGACACCCGCAACAACGATCGCCGTGATGCACGCCCCCGGGGGTGCGCATCGGCTCGATATCCTGATCGCGTCATATGACGTCCGGTCAGGAATATCAAACCACTTTGCCGCCGTCATTTGGTAATAGGGCGGGCGGCAAGTAGTTAAATATGAGATCTGGGGTCAAAAAGACCTCAGTTCTCATATTTACACTAAAATGCAATAATAAAAAAAAATGTTTTTATGTCATTTGAAAAAATAAATAAATAAATGTCCCTTTAGGAGCTATGGGCGGGCGGAAGTGACATTTAGATGTCGCTTCCGCCCTGCAGTGGTATGGAGATGGGAGGGGGCCATCTTCCCCTCACTTATCTCCATGCCAAGCTGGGGACAGGACACAATCGCCTCCGCCGCTGCCGATGGCTCCGGTAAGTGGCGGAGGGCACCAGAGAGCGGTGGGAGGGGGGGCCCTCTCCCGGCGCCGATAAAAGTGATCTTGCAGCGAATCTGCCACAGAAACCACTTTTATCTTGAAGCAGACCGCTTGCTGAAGAAGAGGATACCCGGGTTATGGTAGCTAGCTGCTGCCATAGCAACAGTATTCCTCTTCAAAGTAGCGACGTAAAACAACGGCGGTCTGTAAGTGGTTAAAGACTATGGGGGTTATTTACAAAAGGCAAATCCACTTTGCACTGCAAGTGCAAACTACAAGTGCAAAGTGCACTTGAAATTTCACTGAAAGTGCACTTGGAAGTGCAGTCGCTGTAGATCCGAGGGGGGCATGCAAGGAAAATAAAAAAACAGCATTTTAGCTTGCACATGATTGGATGGTAAAATCTGCAGAGCTTCCCCCCATTTCAGATCTACCTCTCAGATTTACAGTGACTGCACTTCCAAGTGCACTTTCAGTGCAATTTCAAGTGCACTTTGCACTTGTAGTTGGCACTTGTAGTGCAAAGTGGATTTGCCTTTCGTAAATAACCCCCTATGTTCTATGTAAAAGAATAAAAGAAACATCAGTCCCTCTGGTTGAACTGGACTCCTGGTCATCTAGACTCTAGATTTCCTATAAGGGTGAATGTTTCATTGAAGAAGCTAGCCTTAAATTAAAGTCATGACCAGATGGTACTTGGTCCCTACTCGCCCGGCCACGATGTATGCTACAAATCCCGCAGAATGTTTCCTAAATTGCAAACTGAGAGGTTCTATGCTGCATATACTGTATGGTGGGAATGCCCTAAGCCTAGGGATTTCTGGAATAGAGGGTTTTCGTTCCCCCGGAAGCTGACTGGCTTGTCTGTTGATCAACAGTCCAGTTTAGCGTTACTTAACAAGTTCCCACCTGGGTGGCCTCGTCCACTAAAGCGTCTGGTGTACTTCTGTAGATACCCCCGAAGTAGCTGCTTTGTTTGCTCAGTCCAATATTCTGCCTCTCAACCCTAATAACAGTCTCAGCCTCCCCTGGCACACCTTTGCAGTTTCTCCCTGTATACCAGTCTATGGGGCCGTTTTGTGAGGAAACTGCATCTCCCAGTATCCATGGCAGCTCTTCCTGCAGTTCAGTACAGTCTTTCTGATGGCTGCTTTAACTGTGCCTTTAATTGGTTTCTTCTTCCTGCCAATAGGGGCACAAGAGAGGCTACAGAATGAATAGCTCTGTGTGTGTCAGCTCATATTACATTAGACTCAGTCAGTGAAACAGGGAGAAGAAGGAGGGGAGTGAAAAAGCCCATGCATACACTGACAGATGCCTTTTCCCTAACTTAAGCTGGAAAGCCTATGTACATTGCTCTGGCCAGCTTGGCGGGGTCGCGGGACTTGCGGGCATCTGCTACACTTTGTTATACTAGTTGCTAAGTTCATACATAAGGGGGGGGGGGGTGTTTTGGGACTTTGCATGAAGCACACACAATATAATACAATATGTCCCTCCATCCCCAAATCAAATGAATATGAAAGGAATTGGGACTTTGAGTGAGGCAAGAGACAATGACGGCATACGCGCTGTACCCAGCGTGACGCCGATGTGCAGCGAGCAGCCCGCCTGATCCCAGCAAGAAGGAGGGAGGGGGAGGCTGCCAGGTGCACATTGCAGCTCCCAGGCATTAGGCAACCAGGCGGTCCCACAAGGCAGAGTGCACACACCTGAATGCAGGGGCTGCTATATCAATAGGAAGGGAACTAAATGTAGCTATAATGTAAAACTTGATAATAGGTTGACTGGTATGTAGTTCCCAGGTATATATCTCGGCTCCTTTATGAATACTGGTACCAATCAGCTAGTACCATTCCAGTCAACAAGCTGTCCTTCAGGCTCGGTTCAGACTGGAACCGGCTACGGACCACACAGGAACGCTGTGCGTCCCCATTCTCCGATTCAGGGACGAATCAGGACAGATAGAGCCAGTCACATTCTCCTTCTATGCGAATTGGATGCGGGGGAAACCGCATCCAATTCGCATAGGTTTGAACCCAGCCTAAATAATAGGAACAATGGCCTAGCTATAACACATCTGCACACTTTGACCCTTGCTCACTGCACCGTCGTACACCTCTTACTGATCCCTCCACCCTCAACCTAGTTTAAAAGTCCCTTCAACCTTCTGACAGTCTTCTCCACTAACAGAGCTGCAGCCTCCACATGTAGAGCTTGTAACCGACCTCAATCTCCTTCCTACACCAGTTCCTCGGCCACTTGTTTGCTCCTGCTGCCTCTCTGGTGTGGCTCGTGTTACAGGCAATATTTCTAAAAAAAAAACACTAATGAGGCGTACACACTGTCGGACTTTTCGACCATAGTGGTCTGACGGACGCCGACGGACCAAATCCGGCGGACAATCTGATCGCGTGTGGGCTTCACCGGACCTTCAGCGGACTTTTCCAGTCGCAAATCTGACAGACTTTAGATTTGGAACAGGCTTCAAATCTTTACGTTGTAACTCCGCCGGACCCAGAAATCCGCTTGTCTGTATGCTAGTCCGACGGACAAAAACCGACGCTAGGGCAGCTATTGGCTATCAACTTCCTTATTTTAGACCGATGTACGTCATCACGTACGAATCCGTCGGACTTTGGTGTGATCGTGTGTAGGCAAGTCCGTTTGTTAGAAAGTCCATCGGAAGTCCGTCAAAAGTCCGTCGAAAGTCCACTGGAAAGTTTGTCGGACCAGTCCGGTCGAAAAGTCCGCCCGTGTGTACGCGGCATTAGAAGTCCTTTTCTTTACTATAGCACCTAAGGCCCTAAAAAACATCACCTTAGCCCCTGAAACTCCTCCAACTCTAATAGCACGCAGGTGTAGGAGTTTGTTCTTCAAGTCCAAAATGAACACCCGTTGTTTTGTCCATGGACATTTTATTGTATTATAACTCCACATAGAGTTTAAAGGCATCTCCCAAGCATACAGTGTAACTTAAAGGATAGCTGTTTTCTCCATATAATCCCTGGAAGTAACACTTGAAGATCCTCCACATTTCGAACAGTGTTTTTTGCTTTATTAAATGTCCCACATGGCTGTGTCCAGCTCCCCATGCCTTTTTTGATGATAGTTTGCCTATTAGTCTTGAAAAGGTCCAGAATTTACTATAGCCCCCCCCCCCCCTCCTCTCCCCCATCTCCGACTTAAACGGAGATCAACAATTAATTCTAGTTTTATGGATTCCTACTTAAGACCCACACTAAAGACAAATCTATCTTTAAAAATGCTATTCATGTGGTCAAGAGTCAGCAGAGATTTGGCTCTAAATGTTAAGGGATATTGTGAATTATAGAATGAAGTGTTGGTTGTAAATCGTTCACCTTGTGTGGTGGATATACATGTTCACCATAACAATGCTGACTAAGGCTGGCCATACACTATTCAATTTTCCTGTTCAACTTTCCTTTAGATTTACCAAAACCATATAATATGAGGTGAAACCTAAACACTTTCAATTTGGATGCAATCAGGCAGGCCCTTGTACTACATAGTTTAAGGTAAATCTAAAGAAAATTGAACAGGAAAATTGTATGGTGTATGGCCAGCTTTAGGCTATGTTTCCACTAGTGCGTCCCCAAAGTCGCGCGATTTTGCCGCAATTTTTTACCGCGATTTTACCGCGACTTTTTACCGCGATTTGAAGCAATGCCTGTATCTATGGACCTCAAGTCGCATCAAAGTGGGTCTACTTTGAAGTCGCTGCGACTTGAAGTCGCACAGATATGAACGGTACTCATTGGAAATCATGGGAAACAATTTGTCATGCGACTTTTCAGTCCCAAGTCGCATGAAAAGTCGCACTAGTGGAAACAGAGCCTTAAGATCAGTTCAGTTTTAATTCAAATAATCAACTTGCTTTCGATAATATTCCACCTTCCGTACTTGTTTTTTTGATTTGGAGAGCTTGTTAAATTAATGCACACTACTTCAGTACATTTCTGACACTAATTAATCCATCAGTGGCAGCTGTAGTCCACTGGGAAGACTTAAATGTAGTTACTGCTAAAGTTTCTATATTTAAATTGTGAGTGAGGCGATAGCTTTATGAAACCTATAAAAGCCCAGCTGAATTAAGGAAAAAATAAATGCAACGAGAATTGCACTAATATCCACACAGCTTTTGTGAATAACATTTTTCAATGTACAGTGTTCAGATTGAATAGAACATTTTAGAAATTGTTGATTTTTCAAGACATAAGTCCAAGCCATGAGCTCATCTTCCAAGAATGTCTCTTTAATGGTTACCAACTTTGTTCTAGTGGGACTTATTGAGATTGAATCATTTCGATATGTATGTGCCATTTTGGCTCTTGCATTATTTTCAGTCACATTGTTTACGAGCTCTATGATTGTTTATATAACATGGACAGAGAAAAGCTTGCATGAACCTATGTACATCTTTATATGCATCTTAGCTATCAATGGCATGTTAGGGAACTCATCATATTATCCCAAGCTGGCTATTGACTTGTTGTCCGGATGCTCAACTATCTCACACACAGGATGTCTCTGTCAATCTTTCTGTATACAGATTTATGCAACTAGTGAAATGTATATTTTTACCGCAATGGCATATGATCGATATCTGGCTGTAGGCCACCCTCTGAGATACCACACTCTGATGACCAACTTCACAACTCAAAAAATATCACTTGCCATATATGTTTATAATGGAGTCTTAGTAATTGTGAGTATACTGTTGACATTAAGACTAACTTTTTGTGGAGTAAATATCCACAATGTCTATTGTGAGATCCTGTCTCTAATACCGCTTGCTTGTAATGATATAACAATTAACACCATCTATGGAATGGTTTATACCTTGTCCTTCACAATTGTCTGCTTGCTTGTAACAATATACTGTTACATAAGAACAGTTGTCATCTGTCTGAAACTTTCTGCAGAATCCTCCCAGAAAGCTATACACACATTGATGACTCACGTATTGGCCTTCTCAATTTATTCCATCACCCTCTTGTTCATTACTATGAGGTACAAGCTAAACAGAAGTACTGTGATAACGGCATTTGATATCGTCATACCTTTGATCGGTACCAGCATAGCTATTTCTGCCAATCCTCTGATCTACGGTATGAGGACCAAAGTTCTCAGAGAAAAAATTGTATGCAACCTGCAGAAAATAATTGGCAACGCAAAATAAAAAAATAAAAAAAGTTTACATTTTTTAAGGCAGCAATTTTGTAGAGATGTGTTATTTTTCAAATTCCTATTTGCCTTTTGGGGATTCTGTAGGTAACAGAGAGCTGTAGGCCAGTCTGTTGAAGTGTGCCTGTAATGCCCCGTACACACGGTCGGACATTGATCGGACCTTCCTACAACAAAATCCATGGATTTTTTCCGACGGATGTTGGCTCAAACTTGTCTTGCATACACACGGTCAAACAAAGTTGTCGGAAAATCTGATCGCTCTAAACGCGGTGACGTAAAACACGTACGTCGGGACTATAAATGGGGCAGTAGCCAATAGCTTTCATCTCTTAATTTATTTGGAGCATGCGTGGCACTTTGTTTTTGGACGGAAAATCCAATGGAAAATGTCCGATGGAGCCCACACACGGTCGGAATTTCCGACAACAAGCTCCGATCGGACATTTTCCGTCGGAAAGTCCGACCGTGTGTACGGGGCATTAGTGTTTTATAAGCATTTGTGTGTACTGTGTCAGTTAATTGTTGCTTGAGGTTGCTCCAGCAGGGTGTGTTTGAGAAGTACCATTTTTAATTCTATGTGTATATATGGTATTTTTTGTTCATCTTTGTATTTGGATGTGAAATAGGTACAGCTCTGGGTATAAAGTAATCACACTGAGCCCATGTGTTATGAATATTTAGTTTAACAGCAATCAGCAGACTTGGGGTGTTGGTGAGCGGCTGGGAAGGTATTGAATACGTCAGATACTTCCTGGCACATGGGGGTTTATTTACGAAAGGCAAATCCACTTTGCGCTGCAAGTGCACTTGGAAATGCAGTTGCTCTAAATCAACGGGGTAGATCTGAAATGAGTGGAAGCTCTGCTGATTTTATCATCCAATCATGTGCAAGCTAAAATGCTGTTTTTTATTTTCCTTCCTTGGATCTACAGCGACTTTACTTTCAAGTGCACTTGCAGTGCAAAGTGGATTTTCCTTTAGTAAATAACCCTCATGGTGTCCAGGGCTGGACTGGGACAAAAATTTGTCCCTGGACTTCCTCATGACCAGCCCACTTTAATTTTGAGTGTCCCCAACAGCATCCCCCTTACATCAGAGTGTCCCCAACTGCGTCCCCCTTACATCATAGTGTCCCCAACAGCGTCCCCCTTACATCATAGTGTCCCCAACAGCATCCCCCTTACATCATAGTGTCCCCAACAGCGTCCCCCTTACATCAGAGTGTCCCTAACAGCATCCCCCTTACATCAGAGCGTCCCCTTTACATCAGAGTGTCCCCAACAGCGTCCGCCTTACATCAGAGTGTCCCCAACAGCGTCCCCCTTACATCAGAGTGTCCCCAACAGCATCCCCCTTACATCAGAGTGTCCCCAACAGCACCCCCCTTACATCAGAGTGTCCCCAACAACGCCCCGCTTACATCAGAGTGTCCCCAACAGCGTCCCCCTTACATCAGAGTGTCCCCAACAGCGTCCCCCTTACATCATAGTGTCCCCAACAGCGTCCCCCTTACATCAGAGTGTACCCAACAGCATCCCTCTTACATTAGAGAGTCCCCAACAGCGTCCCCCTTACATGAGAGTGTCCCCCTTACATCAGAGTGTCCCAATCAGCAGCTCCCTTCACATCAGAGTCCCCATCAGAAGCACTTCACATCAGAGAGCCCCCATCAACAGTCCCTTCACATGAAAGTGTCCTCCCCCTCCCACATGTACTCACAGTTTTGAAGGCAGCTTCTCGTTCCTCTCTCCAGTCATGTGATAACAAGTGATAAGGGGAGAGAGGAAGGAAAGTCTGCCGTTGGTCTATCTCCCCCTGCAGGCTGGGGGGAGCATAACGCCTAATGCTCTCTCCAGCATATGACGAAAGCTGCTCCTCCTGACAGGAGTGAAATTGCGATCACTTACTGTCAGAGAGGAGCGGCTCCAGGACCGCACCTGACTGGCCTACTGAGCCATCGGCCCACCGGGAATCTCCCGGTAGTCCCGATGGCCAGTACATGCCTGATGGTGTCCTCTACTGGGCTTCTGCCTGGTGAGGATGCTACAGTGACCATACCTCCCAACTTTTTGAGACTGGAGCAAGGGACAAATATTAGCAAATGTATGTAGGCATAGGACATACCCGCCTGCCACGCCCCCTTAAAGGAGAATTATACAAAAAAATGATTAGTTAAACCCACAAGTGCTTTATTTTTACAACTACTATTCCTTTATATTGGCTTTTGAAGTGTACAAATGCAGAAATTTAGTAATTAAATGAAAGATTTAGCACCGGGAAACAGTTTTTGAGAGATAAATAGTGCATTTTATATACGACTATATAGATCAGACCAAAATGAGGGACAAATGAGGAGAAATGAGGGACAGAGGGACTTTGTTCCAAATCAGGGACAGTTGGGAGGTATGCAGTGACAACTATCTTTCTCCCAGGCTTTTTGGCCTAGGGATTGAAATGCTGCAAGTATTTCCCCTACTGCCTGCAAGGGATGTTCTCTTTTGGGTGTAGAGAAAGTAAACTGCAGCTGTCCCCATAAGAGAGGTGGTGAGTGACTGGTTGAGCGGAAAGTAAATACAAGAACCTGTGTTATCCGAACATGACTATTGAGATATCACTTGAACCCCAATTGCCAAGAAGCCATGAGCTATGATACTTAATTGTCTAGCAAGCATAGCCCTGTGGAAAGGGACCCAGAGAGTTTAGAAAGAAATTAAGAATAATAACCACTTAAGGACCGAGCCTCTTTCTGAGATTTGGTGTTTACAAATTAAAAATAGTTTTTTTTTGCTAAAAAATTACTTGGAACCCCCATATATATATATTTTCTAACACCCTAGAGGATAAATAAAATGGCGGTTGCTGCAAAACTTTCTGTCACACCGTATTTGCGCAGCGGTCTTACAAGCACACTTTTTTTGGAAACAATACACCTTTTGGAGTTAAAAAAATTTAAAACAACTGTAAAGTTAGCCCATTTTTTTATTAATATTGTGAAAGATAATGTTATGCTGAGTAAATTGATGCCCAACATGTCACGATTCAAAATTGTGCCCGCTCGTGGAATGGCAACACACATTTTCCCTTAAAAATCTCCATAGGCGATGTTTGAAAAATTCTACAGGTTGCATGTTTAGACTTACAGAGGAAGTCTAGGGCTAGAATTATTGCTCTCGCTCTACCAATCGCTGAGATACCACTGTCACTAACACCATATCACTTTTATTCCTATTACAAGGAATGTTAACCTCCCTTGTAATAGAAAATAAGCATGACAGGACCTCTTAACCACTTCAATACCGGGCACTTAGACACCTTCCTGCCCAGACCAATTTTTAGCTTTCAGCGCTGTCTCTGTTTAAATGTCAATTGCGCGGTCATCCAACACTGTACCCAAACTAAATTTATTGTTCCCACAAATAGAGCTTTCTTTTGGTGGTATTTGATCACCCCTGCGGTTTTTATTTTTTGCTAAACAAATAAAAAAAGACCGAAAATTTTGAAAAAAAATAAAAGTTTTGCTTTTGTTTCTATTAAAAAAATTTGTAAATAAGTAAGTTTTCTCTTTCACTGATGGGCACTGATAAGGCGGCACTGACAGGCACTGATACGGCGGCACCGATGAGGTGGCACCAATGAGCGGGCACTAATGGGCACTTACGATGGGCACTGATATGCGGCACTGATGGGCGCTGGTAGGCGGCACTGATGGGTGGCACTGATATGCAGCACTGATGGGCACTCATGAGTGGCACTGGGTGGCACTGGTTGGCACTGATGGGCACTGATAGGCGACACTGATGGGCACTGAAAGGCGACACTGCTGGGCACTGCTGGGCACTGATAGGTTGGCACTGATAGGTGGCACTGCTGGGCTCTGATAGGCAGCACTGATGGGCACTGATGGGCACTGATATGTGGCACTGATGGGCACTGATACGCGGCACTGATAGGGGGCACTGATAGGGATCCCTGGTGGCACTGGCAGTGGTAAGCATTGTGAGTGGGCACTGATTGGCAGCTGCCTGGGCACAGATTGGCAGTTGCCTGGGCACATAGTGGTATTTTCCTGGGGGTCTAGGGGCATACCTGGTGGTCCAGTGTTGATGGCTTTCCTGGTGGTCCTGGGCGGCTTCCCTGGTGGTCCTGGGTAGGATCCGAGGGGGGGCTGTGCTGATAAACAATCAGCACAGACCCCCCCTGTCAGGAGAGCAGCCGATCGGCTCTCCTCTACTCGCGTCTGTCAGACGCGAGTGAGGAAAAGCCGATCACCGGCTCTTCCTATTTACATCGTGATCAGCCGTGATTGGACACGGCTGATCACGTGGTAAAGAGTCTCCGTCAGACTCTTTACCTAGAGCGGTGCTGCAGGGTGTCAGACTGACACCCGCAACAACGATCGCCGTGATGCACGCCCCCGGGGGTGCGCATCGGCTCGATATCCTGATCGCGTCATATGACGTCCGGTCAGGAATATCAAACCACTTTGCCGCCGTCATTTGGTAATAGGGCGGGCGGCAAGTAGTTAAATATGAGATCTGGGGTCAAAAAGACCTCAGTTCTCATATTTACACTAAAATGCAATAATAAAAAAAAATGTTTTTATGTCATTTGAAAAAATAAATAAATAAATGTCCCTTTAGGAGCTATGGGCGGGCGGAAGTGACATTTAGATGTCGCTTCCGCCCTGCAGTGGTATGGAGATGGGAGGGGGCCATCTTCCCCTCACTTATCTCCATGCCAAGCTGGGGACAGGACACAATCGCCTCCGCCGCTGCCGATGGTTCCGGTAAGTGGCGGAGGGCACCAGAGAGCGGTGGGAGGGGGGGCCCTCTCCCGGCGCCGATAAAAGTGATCTTGCAGCGAATCTGCCACAGAAACCACTTTTATCTTGAAGCAAACCGCTTGCTGAAGAAGAGGATACCCGGGTTATGGTAGCTAGCTGCTGCCATAGCAACAGTATTCCTCTTCAAAGTAGCGACGTAAAACAACGGCGGTCTGTAAGTGGTTAAAGACTATGGGGGTTATTTACAAAAGGCAAATCCACTTTGCACTGCAAGTGCAAACTACAAGTGCAAAGTGCACTTGAAATTTCACTGAAAGTGCACTTGGAAGTGCAGTCGCTGTAGATCCGAGGGGGGCATGCAAGGAAAATAAAAAAACAGCATTTTAGCTTGCACATGATTGGATGGTAAAATCTGCAGAGCTTCCCCCCATTTCAGATCTACCTCTCAGATTTACAGTGACTGCACTTCCAAGTGCACTTTCAGTGCAATTTCAAGTGCACTTTGCACTTGTAGTTGGCACTTGTAGTGCAAAGTGGCTTTGCCTTTCGTAAATAACCCCCTATGTTCTATGTAAAAGAATAAAAGAAACATCAGTCCCTCTGGTTGAACTGGACTCCTGGTCATCTAGACTCTAGATTTCCTATAAGGGTGAATGTTTCATTGAAGAAGCTAGCCTTAAATTAAAGTCATGACCAGATGGTACTTGGTCCCTACTCGCCCGGCCACGATGTATGCTACAAATCCCGCAGAATGTTTCCTAAATTGCAAACTGAGAGGTTCTATGCTGCATATACTGTATGGTGGGAATGCCCTAAGCCTAGGGATTTCTGGAATAGAGGGTTTTCGTTCCCCCGGAAGCTGACTGGCTTGTCTGTTGATCAACAGTCCAGTTTAGCGTTACTTAACAAGTTCCCACCTGGGTGGCCTCGTCCACTAAAGCGTCTGGTGTACTTCTGTAGATACCCCCGAAGTAGCTGCTTTGTTTGCTCAGTCCAATATTCTGCCTCTCAACCCTAATAACAGTCTCAGCCTCCCCTGGCACACCTTTGCAGTTTCTCCCTGTATACCAGTCTATGGGGCCGTTTTGTGAGGAAACTGCATCTCCCAGTATCCATGGCAGCTCTTCCTGCAGTTCAGTACAGTCTTTCTGATGGCTGCTTTAACTGTGCCTTTAATTGGTTTCTTCTTCCTGCCAATAGGGGCACAAGAGAGGCTACAGAATGAATAGCTCTGTGTGTGTCAGCTCATATTACATTAGACTCAGTCAGTGAAACAGGGAGAAGAAGGAGGGGAGTGAAAAAGCCCATGCATACACTGACAGATGCCTTTTCCCTAACTTAAGCTGGAAAGCCTATGTACATTGCTCCGGCCAGCTTGGCGGGGTCGCGGGACTTGCGGGCATCTGCTACACTTTGTTATACTAGCTGCTAAGATCATACATAAGGGGGGGGGGGGGTGTTTTGGGACTTTGCATGAAGCACACACAATATAATACAATATGTCCCTCCATCCCCAAATCAAATGAATATGAAAGGAATTGGGACTTTGAGTGAGGCAAGAGACAATGACGGCATACGCGCTGTACCCAGCGTGACGCCGATGTGCAGCGAGCAGCCCGCCTGATCCCCCGCCTCCAGCAAGAAGGAGGGAGGGGGAGGCTGCCAGGTGCACATTGCAGCTCCCAGGCATTAGGCAACCAGGCGGTCCCACAAGGCAGAGTGCACACACCTGAATGCAGGGGCTGCTATATCAATAGGAAGGGAACTAAATGTAGCTATAATGTAAAACTTGATAATAGGTTGACTGGTATGTAGTTCCCAGGTATATATCTCGGCTCCTTTATGAATACTGGTACCAATCAGCTAGTACCATTCCAGTCAACAAGCTGTCCTTCAGGCTCGGTTCAGACTGGAACCGGCTACGGACCACACAGGAACGCTGTGCGTCCCCATTCTCCGATTCAGGGACGAATCAGGACAGATAGAGCCAGTCACATTCTCCTTCTATGCGAATTGGATGCGGGGGAAACCGCATCCAATTCGCATAGGTTTGAACCCAGCCTAAATAATAGGAACAATGGCCTAGCTATAACACATCTGCACACTTTGACCCTTGCTCACTGCACCGTCGTACACCTCTTACTGATCCCTCCACCCTCAACCTAGTTTAAAAGTCCCTTCAACCTTCTGACAGTCTTCTCCACTAACAGAGCTGCAGCCTCCACATGTAGAGCTTGTAACCGACCTCAATCTCCTTCCTACACCAGTTCCTTGGCCACTTGTTTGCTCCTGCTGCCTCTCTGGTGTGGCTCGTGTTACAGGCAATATTTCTAAAAAAAAAAACACTAATGAGGCGTACACACTGTCGGACTTTTCGACCATAGTGGTCTGACGGACGCCGACGGACCAAATCCGGCGGACAATCTGATCGCGTGTGGGCTTCACCGGACCTTCAGCGGACTTTTCCAGTCGCAAATCTGACAGACTTTAGATTTGGAACAGGCTTCAAATCTTTACGTTGTAACTCCGCCGGACCCAGAAATCCGCTTGTCTGTATGCTAGTCCGACGGACAAAAACCGACGCTAGGGCAGCTATTGGCTACTGGCTATCAACTTCCTTATTTTAGACCGATGTACGTCATCACGTACGAATCCGTCGGACTTTGGTGTGATCGTGTGTAGGCAAGTCCGTTTGTTAGAAAGTCCATCGGAAGTCCGTCAAAAGTCCGTCGAAAGTCCACTGGAAAGTTTGCCGGACCAGTTCGGTCGAAAAGTCCGCCCGTGTGTACGCGGCATTAGAAGTCCTTTTCTTTACTATAGCACCTAAGGCCCTGAAAAACATCACCTTAGCCCCTGAAACTCCTCCAACTCTAATAGCACGCAGGTGTAGGAGTTTGTTCTTCAAGTCCAAAATGAACACCCGTTGTTTTGTCCATGGACATTTTATTGTATTATAACTCCACATAGAGTTTAAAGGCATCTCCCAAGCATACAGTGTAACTTAAAGGATAGCTGTTTTCTCCATATAATCCCTGGAAGTAACACTTGAAGATCCTCCACATTTCGAACAGTGTTTTTTGCTTTATTAAATGTCCCACATGGCTGTGTCCAGCTCCCCATGCCTTTTTTGATGATAGTTTGCCTATTAGTCTTGAAAAGGTCCAGAATTTACTATAGGCCCCCCCCCCTCCTCTCCCCCATCTCCGACTTAAACGGAGATCAACAATTAATTCTAGTTTCATGGATTCCTACTTAAGACCCACACTAAAGACAAATCTATCTTTAAAAATGCTATTCATGTGGTCAAGAGTCAGCAGAGATTTGGCTCTAAATGTTAAGGGATATTGTGAATTATAGAATGAAGTGTTGGTTGTAAATCGTTCACCTTGTGTGGTGGATATACATGTTCACCATAACAATGCTGACTAAGGCTGGCCATACACTATTCAATTTTCCTGTTCAACTTTCCTTTAGATTTACCAAAACCATATAATATGAGGTGAAACCTAAACACTTTCAATTGGGATGCAATCAGGCAGGCCCTTGTACTACATAGTTTAAGGTAAATCTAAAGAAAATTGAACAGGAAAATTGTATGGTGTATGGCCAGCTTTAGGCTATGTTTCCACTAGTGCGTCCCCAAAGTCGCGCGATTTTGCCGCAATTTTTTACCGCGATTTTACCGCGACTTTTTACCGCGATTTGAAGCAATGCCTGTATCTATGGACCTCAAGTCGCATCAAAGTGGGTCTACTTTGAAGTCGCTGCGACTTGAAGTCGCACAGATATGAACGGTACTCATTGGAAATCATGGGAAACAATTTGTCATGCGACTTTTCAGTCCCAAGTCGCATGAAAAGTTGCACTAGTGGAAACAGAGCCTTAAGATCAGTTCAGTTTTAATTCAAATAATCAACTTGCTTTCGATAATATTCCACCTTCCGTACTTGTTTTTTTTATTTGGAGAGCTTGTTAAATTAATGCACACTACTTCAGTACATTTCTGACACTAATTAATCCATCAGTGGCAGCTGTAGTCCACTGGGAAGACTTAAATGTAGTTACTGCTAAAGTTTCTATATTTAAATTGTGAGTGAGGCGATAGCTTTATGAAACCTATAAAAGCCCAGCTGAATTAAGGAAAAAATAAATGCAACGAGAATTGCACCAATATCCACACAGCTTCTGTGAATAACATTTTTCAATGTACAGTGTTCAGATTGAATAGAACATTTTAGGAATTGTTGATTTTTCAAGACATAAGTCCAAGCCATGAGCTCATCTTCCAAGAATGTCTCTTTAACTGTTACCAACTTTGTTCTGGTGGGACTTATTGAGATTAAATCATTTCGATATGTATGTGCTATTTTGGCTCTTGCATTATTTTCAGTCACATTGTTTATGAGTTCTATGATTGTCTATATAACATGGACAGAGAAAAGCTTGCATGAACCTATGTACATCTTTATATGCATCTTAGCTATCAATGGCATGTTAGGGAACTCATCATATTATCCCAAACTGGCCATTGACTTGTTGTCCGGATGCTCAACTATCTCACACACAGGATGTCTCTGTCAATCTTTCTGTATACAGATGTATGCAAGTAGTGAAATGTATATTTTCACCGCAATGGCATATGATCGATATCTGGCTGTAGGCCACCCTCTGAGATACCACACTCTGATGACCAACTTCACAACTCAAAAAATATCACTTGCCATATACGTTTATAATGGAGTGTTAGTAATTGGGAGTATACTGTTGACATTAAGACTAACTTTTTGTGGAGTAAATATCCACAATGTCTATTGTGAGATCCTGTCTCTAATACCGCTTGCTTGTAATGATATAACAATTAACACCATCTATGGAATGGTTTATACCTCGTCCTTCGCAATTGTCTGCTTGCTTGTAACAATATACTGTTACATAAGAACAGTTGTCATCTGTCTGAAACTTTCTGCAGAATCCTCCCAGAAAGCTATACACACATTGATGACTCACGTATTGGTCTTCTCAATTTATTCCATCACCCTCTTGTTCATTACTATGAGGTACAGGCTAAACAGAAGTACTGTGATAACGGCATTTGATATCGTCATACCTTTGATCGGTACCAGCATAGCTATTTCTGCCAATCCTCTGATCTACGGTATGAGGACCAAAGTTCTCAGGGAAAAAATTGTATGCAACCTGCAGAAAATAATTGGCAACGCAAAATAAAAAAATAAAAAACGTTTACATTTTTTAAGGCAGCAATCTTGTAGAGATGTGTTATTTTTCGAAATTCCTATTTGCCTTTTGGGGATTCTGTAGGTAACAGAGAGCTGTAGGCCAGTCTGTTGGAGTGTGCCTGTTATGCCCTGTACACACGGTCGGACTTTTCGGCTACAAAAGTCCGACAGCCTGTCTGACAAACTTTCGACTGACTTTTGGCGGACTTGCGGCAGACTTTCTTACGAACGGACTTGCCTGCATACGATCACACAAAAGTCCGACAGATTCGCACGTGATGACGTACACTGGACTAAAATAAGGAAGTTGATAGCCAGTAGCCAACAGCTGCCCTAGCGTGGGTTTTTGCCCGTCGGACTAGCACACAGACGAGCGGATTTCTGGGTCCGGCGTAGTTACGACGTAAAGATTTGAAGCATGTTTCAAATCTAAAGTCCGTCAGATTTGCGGCTGGAAAAGTCCGCTGAAAGTCCGCTGAAAGTCCGGGGAAGCCCACACACGATCGGATTGTCAGCCAGCTTTAGTCCGTCGGACTTTTGTAGACGAAAAGTCCGACCGTGTGTACGCGGCATTAGTGTTTTATAAGCATTTGTGTGTACTGTGTCAGTTAATTGTTGCTTGAGGTTGCACCAGCAGGGTGTGCTTGAAAAGTACCATTCTGAATTCTATGTGTATATATGGTATTTTTTGTTCATCTTTGTATTTGGATGTGAAATAGGTACAGCTCTGGGTATAAAGTAATCACACTGAGCCCATGTGTTATGAATATTTAGTTTAACAGCAATCAGCAGACTTTGGGTGTTGGTGAGCGGCTGGGATGGTATTGAATACGTCAGATACTTCCTGGCACATGGTGTCCAGGGCTGGGCTGGACTGGGACAAAAATCTGGCCCTGGACTTCCTCATGACCGGCCCACTTTAATTTTGAGTGTCCCCAACAGCGTCCCCCTTACATCAGAGTGTCCCCAACAGCGTCCCCCTTACATCAGAGTGTCCCCAACAGCGTCCCCCTTACATCAGAGTGTCCTCAACAGCATCCCCCTTACATCAGAGTGTCCCCAACAACGTCCCCCTTACATCAGAGAAACAAGATATTTGGGGGGCACACCCTAAAAGATGCATTAAAGCTGGTGCAGCCATAAGACCATACAGCAGAGCAAAATATTACAGCACATGCAAAAAAGACATTTACCTCCAGCAGGGCTAGTTTAAAACACCTAGACAATTTAAAAAAATATTATCAAAAAATATGGGGATTTGGTCACACTATATTGCTATATGGTGCTAAGCCCACTTACTGCGTCAAAGTACCCCATGATTAGTGGGTCCTACACTATCCATGGATTGGGAGATCCTGCTTCTCTGAACCATGAGAGCAATACACTCTTCTATATGGGAGAACTCCCAATCCATGGATAGTGTAGGACCTGCTGCTGCTAGAGGTAAATGACTTTTTTGCATGTGTGCGCTGTAATATTTTTCCCTTACATCCCCAACAGCATCCCCCTTACATCAGAGTGCCCCAATCAGCAGCTCCCTTCACATCAGAGAGCCCCCATAAGCAGTCCCCTTCACATCAGAGTGTCCTCCCCCTCCCACATGTAGTCACAGTTTTGAAGGCAGCTTTTCGTTCCTCTTTCCAGTCATGTGATAACAAGTGATAAGGGGAGAGAGGAAGGAAAGTCTGCCATTTGTCTATCTCCCCCTGCAGGCTGGAGGGAGCATAACGCCTAATGCTCTCTCCAGCATATTATGGAAGCTGCTCCTCCTAACAGGAGTGAAATTGCGATCACTCACGGTCAGAGAGGAGCGGTTCCAGGACCGCACCTGACTGGCCTACTGAGCCATCGGCCCACCAGGAATCTCCCGGTAGTCCTGATGGCCAGTACATGCCTGATAATGTCCTCTACTGGGCTTCTGCCTGGTGAGGATGCTACAGTGACCATACCTCCCAACTTTTTGAGACTGGAGCGAGGGACAAATATTAGCAAATGTATGTAGGCATAGGACATACCCGCCTGCCACGCCCCCTTAAAGGAGAATTATACAAAAAAATGATTAGTTAAACCCACAAGTGCTTTATTTTTACAACGACTATTCCTTTATATTGGCTTTTGAAGTGTACAAATGCAGCAATTTAGTAATTAAATGAAAGATTTAGCACCGGGAAACAGTTTTTGAGAGATAAATAGTGCATTTTATATACAACTATATAGATCAGACCAAGGGACAAATGAGGAGGAATGAGGGACAGAGGGACTTTGTTCCAAATCAGGGACAGTCCCTCCAAATCAGGGACAGTTGGGAGGTATGCAGTGACAACTATCTTTCTCCCAGGCTTTTTGGCCTAGGGATTGAAATGCTGCAAGTATTTCCCTTACTGCCTGCAAGGGATGTTCTCTTTTGGGTGTAGAGATAGTAAACTTCAGCTGTCCCCATAAGAGAGGTGGTGAGTGACTGGCTGAGCGGAAAGTAAATACAAGAAGCTGTGTTATCCGACCTTGGACCATGACTATTGAGATACCACTTGAACCTCAATTGCCAAGAAGCCATGAACTATGATACTTAATTGTCTAGCAAGCATAGCCCTGTGGAAAAGGACCCAGAGAGTTTAGAAAGAAATTAAGAATAATAACCACTTAAGGACCGAGCTTATTTCTGAGATTTGGTGTTTACAAATTAAAAATAGTTTTTTTTTGCTTAAAAATTACTTGGAACCCCCAAACATTATCTATCTATCTATCTATCTATCTATCTATCTATCTATCTATCTATCTATCTATCTATCTATATATATATTTTTTTTTTCTAACACCCTAGAGAATAAAATGGCGGTTGTTGTAATACTTTCTGTCACACCGTATTTGCGTAGCGGTCTTACAAGCGCACTTTTTTTGGAAACAATACACCTTTTGGAGTTAAAAAAATAAAACAACTGTAAAGTTAGCCCATTTTTTTTTTAATATTGTGAAAGATAATGTTACGCTGAGAAAATTGATACCCAACATGTCACGCTTCAAAATTGCGCCCGCTCATGGAATGGCGACAAACATTTTCCCTTAAAAAATCTCCATAGGCGATGTTTAAAAAATTCTACAGGTTGCATGTTTAGTCTTACAGAGGAGGTCTAGTGCTAGAATGATTGCTCTTGCTCTACTGATCTCTGAGATACCTCACATGTGTGGTTTGAACACCGTTTTCATATGCGGGCACTGCTCAAACATGCGTTTGCTTCTGTACGCGAGCTCGGCGGGAAGGGGTGCGTTTAATTTTTTTTTTTTTATTTTACCTTTTTTATTTTCTTACACTGTTTAAAAAAAAATAAAAAATTGTGTCACTTTTTTTCCTATTACAAGGAATGTATACCTCCCTTAATAATAGTAAATATAGTAGTAGTAATAGAAAAAAAAGCATGACAGGACCTCTTAAATATGAGGTCTGTGGGTCAAAAAGACCTCATATCTCATATTTATACTAATGTGCAATAATAAAAAAAAACTTCACATTAATTATCTCCATGTCAAGCCAGGGACGGGACACGATCGCCTCCGCCGCTGCCGACGGCTCCGGTAAGTGGCGGAGGGCACCGGAGAGCGGTGGGGGGCCCTCTCCCGCGGCTGATAAAAGTGATCTTGCTGCGAATCCGCCACAGAGACCACTTTTATCCTGAAGCAGACCGCACGCTGAAGAAGAGACCGGGGTTATTGTAGCTAGCTGCTGCCCTAACAATGGTATTCCTCTTCAAAGTAGCGACGTAAAACAACAGCGGTCCGTAAGTGGTTACAGACTATGGGGGTTATTTACAAAAGGCAAATCCACTTTGCACTACAAGTGCAAACTACAAGTGCAAAGTGCCCTTGAAATTGCACTAAAAGTGCACTTGGAAGTGCAATCGCAGTAGATCTACGGGGGACATGCAAGGGAAATTAAAAAAACAACATTTTAGCCTGTACATGATTGGATGATAAAATCAGCAGAGCTTCCCCTCATTTCAGATCTACCCCTCAGATTTACAGTGACTGCACTTCCAAGTGCACTTTCAGTGCAATTTCAAGTGCACTTTGCACTTGTAGTTTGCACTTGTAGTGCAAAGTGGATTTGCCTTTCGTAAATAACCCCCTATGTTCTATGTAAAAGAAACATCAGTCCCTCTCTCTTTCTTCAGTGCACAGGATGTTGCCGGTTGGGGCTGTTCTGGGCTCCACGATAGGGCGGGAGAGCCAATTAAAGGCAGCTGTGCTAGGGGCGGGGGGCATCAAGAGTCACCCCATTCCACCACCTGTAATGCCCCGTACACACGGTCGGACATTTTTCGGACATTCCGACAGCAAAATCCATGAGATTTTTTCCGATAGATGTTGGCTCCAACTCGTCTTGCATACACACGGTCACACAAAGTTGGTCGGAAATTCTGAACGTCAAGAACGCTGTGAAGTACAACACGTACGATGAGCCAAGAAAAATGAAGTTCAATAGCCAGTCTGGCTCTTCTACTTGATTGTGAGCATGCGTGGCACTTTGTGCGTCGGAATTGTCTACACAAGATCGGAAGTTACGCAAATGGATTTTGTTGTCGAAAAATTTTAGATTAAGCTCTCAAACTTTGTGTGTCGGAAATTCCGATGGAAAAAGTCAGATGGAGCCCACACACGGTCGGAATTTCCGACAACAAGCTCCGATCGCACATTTTCCGTTGGAAAGTCTGATCGTGTATACAGGGCATTCAATCACTTCTACATAAAAGAGCACTGCCAGCTAAAAATGTTGATACCAAAATGATGACTGTAGCCGCAGCTATTATACCAGTAAAACCACTTAAAGGATAAGTTCACCTTTGGTAACATGATCCACCCTTTTTTTTGGGTGGAACATGTAACGTGTTTCCAATGCTGCAGCCGCTCCCCGATCCCCCCTCCCTGTGACAGCAGCACAGAGAGACGTTCACCATACTAGCTGTCACTTTTTGAAACCAGAGCGGCCGCACGTGGCTCCACCCACCCGGGCACATCATTCATACACACAGCTCTATATGTGAATGAACTACAAGCCCTGACATCTTTGCGGCTGTTGGTTTGCAGTTCTCAATTAACTACCACGGCGCTGTGGAGCATCCTGTCATTGTATCTGCATTCCCGTATGGGATGTACGGGCTCACAGATACACTGACAGATCTGCAGGAGACCGGCATGGCATCAGCAATATGCTGATCGCTGGTGCAATGTTTTACAGGTTCTAAAAAAGAAAAAGAAAAAAAATGCAATTCTTTACCCTGCAAAAAAATGTGATTTTTTTTTTTTTTAAAGTGAACTTAACCTTTAAACCCCAGGACATCATATGAAGTCTCCTACCCATGGGAAAGTGGTTAAATAGTTATTGCCAGGAGTTACAGGAAGACTTGTCTTTTTACCATTTATGCTTTTCATGGTTTAACCACTTCAGCCCCAAAAGGATTTACCCCCTTCCTGACCAGAGCACTTTTTGCGATACGGCACTGCGTCGCGTTAACTGACAATTGCGCGGTCGTGCGATGTTGCACCCAAACTAAATTGACGTCCTTATTTTCTCACAAATAGGGCTTTCTTTTGGTGGTATTTTATGACCTCTGCAGTTTTTATTTTTTGCGCTATAAACAAAAAAAGGAGTGACAATTTTGAAAAAAAAAAAGCAATATTTTTTACTTTTTCCTATAATAAATATCCCCAAAAAATATATAAAGAAAACAAATTTCTTTCTCAGTTTAGGCCGATATGTATTCTTCTACATATTTTTGGTAAAATAAATTGCAATAAGCGTATATTGATTGGTTTGCGCAAAAGTTATAGCGTCTACAAAATAGGGGATAGATTTATGGCATTATTATTTTTTTTTTATTAGTAATGGCGGCGATCTGTGATTTTTATCAGGACTGCAACATTATGGTGGACACATCGGACACTTTTGACACTATTTTGGGACCATTGTCATTTATACAGCGATCAGTGCTATAAAAATGCACTGATTACTGTGTAAATGATACTGGCAGGGAAGGGGTTAAACACTAGGGGGCGATCAAGGGGTTATTTGTGTCCTAGGGAGTGATTCTAACTGTGGGGGGGGTGGGCTACCTAGGACATGGCAGCGATCACTGCTCTCAATGACAGGAAGCAGTAGATCTCTGTCATGTTGCTAGGCAGAACAGGGAAATGCCTTGTTTACATAGGCATTTCCATGTTCTGCCGCTCCGTGACACGATCGCGTGCCCCCCGGCAAACATCGAGTCCGGGGACCCCCGGGCATGGTCACGAAGTACATGGCGGCGCATTCGCCCACAATGCCGCAATTTAAAGGGGACATACCTGTACGCCCATTTGCCCAGCCGTGCCATTGTGCCGACGTACATCGTCGTGCGCTGGTCAGCATGTGGTTATCCTGTTTTTATTAATATGGTTTAGCCATGTTGCGGTTTAACTTAATTGTCATAGTTGAAGCTAGTATTCCCGTCAGCTAGTCTAACACATTCTAAAATATTCTCTGACCTGTTTATTGGTTTGTGCATTGTGTTTATCTTAGCTTGCCGTAATATACTTGATTTACCATCAAGCAGTCTGTGGCCTATTTTCTTTATGCTAACATAGTGTGGTAGTCTACTAATACTTATATTGTACAGGTGTGTGCATCCTTTAACTTCTATAACCAGGTGTGTAAGAGGGGACAGAGCGGTTTACAGAGTCATGGCCTACAGAGAACCCATCAAACCAAGCGACTCCTATGGGGATAAGTGCTGCAAAGGTACAGGTCTGCCTTGAAACTCCAGCTGTGTACTCGCTGCACTCTCACTGCCGTGGTGACGCACAGGCGCTGCAAGATCTCAGCTTTTAGTTTGTCATAATCTCGGGCATCCTCCATGGACAAGTCAAAGTAAGCTTTTTGGGAGTCCCCTTCCAACAGTGGTGCCACAAATGCAGCCCAGTGGTCTTTAGACCAGGCTTGCCCCTCAGCAGTTCTTTCAAAAGTACATAAGAACGCCACCACATCATCCTTTGGTGCCTGGCAGGGTGTCACCTCACCAGGGGACCTTGTGGAAACATTTGTAGTCTTGGCTGGAATCTGCTGTAGTACTTCAGCTAATACCTGTCAGTCTTTCTCAGCTGCCTGAGCCAAGGCGGTCACTTGAGCTCCAGTGGCCTGAGCCAGGGCAGCCACAGCTTGCTGGCTGGTTGCTTGGGCTTGCTACTACTGAGCAGCCAACAGCCTATTAGTTTCTTGTTGTGCAGCAGTAATTTGCTTATAAGCCTGTTGCTGTGTGGCATTACTTTGGAGCAAAGCCTTTATTAAGTCCTCCATGCTGCAGATTCACAGTTATACTGCAGTACAATGTGTCTTTAAGTGGTATAGACACACACTGCTGTCCTTTTAACACTGCTGACACAATGTTCACACAGCTTATCTCAATGCAGTCTTTTAACAACAGGTACACAGTGTAGCCAACAAACTTGCCTTTCAGCGTGGATCAGTAGAGGGATTGCCCGCATCCTCCACCAATTGTGGGCGATTAGCTTCAAGTGAAGAGTTTTCAGAAAGGCAATCCAGCCGTAGCAAGGTTAGGGGCTTCCTGCCCATGTTTACTCGGTCAGCAAATAAAGCAAACAGAAAGGCTTCCTGCAGAAGGGTAGAAAACATAGTCCAAAAGCAAAAGTCCATAATACGAATATAAGCCTCCTGGCTGATAGACCTCACTGTGTCTGCTTCAGTCCTGCAGGCATGTTCCCTCAGGGCCTGCCTTCTCCTCTCTCAGCACCACACTTATATCCAGGTAAGACAAAATTATACCCCAGGTGGGGAGCAAGGTGTGACCAGTGCTTAACCCCTTGCTGCCTACAGATCGCTCACTGCCACCTATTTACCTTACGATTCTCAAGATTATATGTGGCAGATATACTCCATCAATAACTGTCAGGGGCTGTTTGTCACAATATATAAACATAGGGTTGCATGAGTTGGTGTTTGTAATATACCTGGAGCTTGATTTTAAGCTCCAGCTTGGAGGTGTTTTTAGCACCACTCAAAGTAGAGGTGAAAATATATCCATGTGTCCAAGAACATGGGGTGGAGGCTTGTCCTAATCTCAATTCAAGGCATTTTTTTTTCTTTTTGGATAGAGTAAGGGAGGGTTAATACTCCTGCAATTTGTTTTTTGCTTTCTGTGTCCGATTGGGGTGCTTTCCTTTCACTTCCTGTCCCATAGCCAAACAGGATGTGAGATAAAATACCTGAAAATTAAGGCAATTCATTGGGGTCACCCAGATTACCATAACTAGGGTCCCTGCTGGAAGATTTCCCCTCTTTTACTTTCCTGGGGACAACCCAAAATGAAGGTTTTCTTTTACTTTCACTTTCAATGATAATGGTAAACAGGACAAAGAGCGAGGGTGATAACGTACCCAGCATTGCAGTTACTGGACCATGCAGATTCTATAATGTACTATTGTTAAAATACCTGAATTCAGTTTAGTTTTTCCATCACAACATGGAGTTTCTATAGACATTGAGCTCCCGATTCTTAAACTGAATGCTTGGAGATGTAGTCTGAGCTTTAAATGGTGTCATTACTATTGCTGACCAATACACTACAAGATCCAGTGTGCCTGGAGGCAGGAGGCACTTAAGAGGAGTCAAATGATTGGAAAAGCCCAGTTAAGAGTGGGGGCAGTGAGCGTAGACCTGGAGGACTCGTGAAAGAGAGAAAGAAATTAATAGGCCGACCAGTAACTGTATGCTGTGTCCGCTGTTGTGCCATTGGGTTTGCCATTCAGCAGACCACAGGAAGCCACCTGGAATCAATACCACTCCAAAGGGGACCCCCTCTATCATAAAATTCTGCTGACACAGTTCAGGAGAAGATCATTGACCCATTATTGACCTTTTTTTACTTTGTGCATACCCATTTGCCTTTACTTTTACTTTACACTTGTCTACTATTGATCACCACTAGTCCTGTTTGGCCAGACTCTATACCACAGAATCTTAACTCTTTGCCTGGTCTCTCCCACTTCAGTGTTGTGAGTGCAGGGATATACAACACCAATAAGCACATCTTCAATGGCTTCTTCAAGGACATATTCAAGGACCCCAATGTAGCTGGCTGAAGACTAAATTTAAAGACTGTACAGAGTCCACCTGCTATTGAGTGCAATTCCCAGTATATTACCAGCTCTCTTTTGTAAAGGCCTAGGCTTAGCTCTATCATTCCAAGAGTTAATTGGCAACTTAGCCCTTATCTGTGTTGGTACCTGTTTTGGTTGCCTTTTGCTGCTCATTTATTGAGGAGAGCTACAATTTATGCTGGTCTGGTTTGAGTTTCCTGTAGTACTTTAAATATGTCAAGTGAAGCCTCATTGTATCCTTTATGCTGCTAAATTTTTCACTGTTATACCCTGATTATTTGATCACTACTTGACAATATATTCTGACATTTGCTACAAAGTCTCAAGTCTAATTTCAGGGTGACTTCAAGGTATTAAAAAAACTACTAATCTACCTCTGTTGACATGTAAACCTGAGGTGCCAGTGGTGTTGAGGCATCTATTAAAGCCAAGGTAAGAACAGAGGATTCAACATAATTAACAGCTCCTGTGGTTGGAGGAAAGTAATATAGCTGTTAGGGTTGAATAAAGATATTAGTCCATCCATTTCAACCTTGTGTAAGTGTTTATGTCACTAACACCTTCCATATCCCTGTATATTGTATTCACTAAGAAGCACATATAAAAGTTTTTTGAATTTGTCTACACTCCTCCTTGACACCACCAACTTTGGAAGGGAGCTCCACATCATTACTACTATAACAGTAAAGATCTCCTTACACAGTTTAAGACAAAACTGCTTATCGACCAACTTTAATATATGTCTTCTTTAGAGACCTTAGGTTAAAGTATACTGTATGTGAACACAGCATAGATGGTAACACAGTTCAGGTTATATATTGCCCATACCAATAATTAGTTTAAACGTTTCCTGACCTTTTTTTGTGTGGTCGTGTTAATGTGCTGCATTCACCTCTGTCATTTTCTGTGTAGCAAGAGGTTGGCAGCTAGTTACTTCACACACTCTGCAGACAGACATGCATGCAAACACACACATAGTTAAAGAAACATTTATTCGGGTAACATACACATTTAAAAGTTTCCTCCCAATGCTAGAGTCACAGTTTAAAGATTTGTATATTGCTATCATATCTCCTCTAATGCCCCGTACACACGATCAGACATTCCGCCAGCAAAAGTCAGATGTGAGCTTTTGGTCAGAAATTCCGACCGTGTGTATGCTCCATCGGACTTTTGCTGGCAGAATTCCAGCCAGCAAAAGATTGAGAGCATGTTCTCTATTTTTCGGTCGGAAAAAGTTTCTATCAGAAAATGCAATCGTCTGTATGCAATTCGGACGCGCAAATAATCACACATGCTCGGAAACATTTTGACGCATGCTCGGAAGTATTGAACTTCATTTTCTCGGCTCGTCGTAGTGTTGTATGTCACCATGTCCTTGACGGTCGAAAGTTCAGAGAACGTTTATGTAACCGTGTATATGCAAGGCGAGCTTAAATGGAATTCTGTCTGAAAAACCATCCAAGTTTTTTTTTTAAATTTCTGATCGTGTGTATTCTTTGTGTTTTTAACAACTGATGCGGGTGTCTAGGATATGAGTCTATATCCATAGGATATGTCTTGTAATTATAACCACTTACCCCTGAAGAAGAGGAACAACTTAATCTCTCGAAACACGCTGGGTATATTTCTGTCCGTGTGTGTACCAATGACAGAGAACTGTGGTTATTTGTTCTGTAACTATTATGTATATTGACTGTACCCCCATCAATTTATTGCACCTGAACTTTCTGTTTTTAACATTTACTAATAAAAACTTTTTAACATTTTAATAAGAAAAATAGTTCTACTTATCTGGAGTTTATGCCCACTACGGTCGAGTGCCACCTACAGAGAAAAAAGCAGACTGCACCTGCCTACATTACAGTATCTCACAAAAGTGAGTACACCCCTCACATTTTTGTAAATATTTTAATAATGTATATCTTTTCATGTGACAACACTGAAAAAATGACACTTTGCTACAATGTAAAGTAGCGAGTGTACAGCTTGAATAACAGTGTAAATTTTCTGTCCCTTCAAAATAACTCAATACACAGACATTAATGTCTAAACCGCTGGCAACAAAAGTGAGTACACCCCTAAGTGAAAATGTCCAAATTGGGCCCAATTAGCCATTTTCCCGCCACGGTGTCATGTGACTCGTTAGTGTTACAAGGTCTCAGGTGTGAATGGAGAGCAGGTGCGTTTGGTGTTATCGCTCTCACTCTCTCATACTGGTCACTGGAAGTTCAACATGGCACCTCATTGCAGGGAACTCTCTGAGGATCTGAAAAAAGATTTGTCTCTCTTCATAAAAATGGCCTAAGCTATAAGAAGATTGCCAAGACCCTGAAACTAAACTGCAGCACAGTGGGCAAGACCATACAGCAGTTTAGCAGGACAAGTTCCACTCAGAACAGGCCTCACCATGATCTACCAAAGAAGTTGAGTGCACATGCTCAGCGTCATATCCAGAGGTTGTCTTTGGGAAATAGATGTATGAGTGCTGCCAGCATTGCTGCAGAGGTTGAAGGGGTGGGGGTCAGCCTGTCAGTGCTCAGACCATACGCTGCACTGCATCAAATTGGTCTGCATGGCTGTCGTCCCAGAAGGAAGCCTCTTCTAAGGATGATGCACAAGTAAGCCTGAAAACAGTTTGCTGAAGACAAGCAGACTAAGGACATTGATTACTGAAACCATGTCATGTGATCTGATGAGACCAAGATAATCGTATTTGGTTCAGATGGTGTCAAGCGTGTGTGTGGTGGCAACCAGGTGAGAAGTACAAAGACAAGTGTGTCTTGCCTACAGTTCATTGAGAGAACCATAAATGCCAACATGTACTGTGACATACTGAAGCAGAGCATGATCCCCTCCCTTCGGAGACTGGGCAGTATTCCAACATATTGACCCCAAACATACCTCCAAGACGACCACTGCCTTGCTAAAGAAGCTGAGGATCTGTGGGGCATACTCAAACAGACAGTGGAGGAGCGTAAGGTTTCTAACATCCACCAGCTCCGTGATGTCATCATGGAGGAGTGGAAGAGGACTCCAGTGGCAACCTGCGAAGCTCTGGGGAATGCCATGCCCAAGAGGGTTAAGGCAGTGCTGAAAAATAATATGGCCACAAAACATATTGACACGGACACGTACCTTGGAGGTGAGCCTGACGTGCAGAGGGAGACCTCTCGTATGGCTCTGGTTCCGGGATCACTGGAGTGGGAACAGTGACCCTCAGGGCACAGTGGGGTATGAGAGCCTGCAGGGTTTGCTTAGCTGAAGATGATGTCCGCTTGGCAGAGGCAGGAACGCTGGGAAGCAGCAGGCAGGTGTGCACAGATGCAGGACTGTAGGCAGATGCGCACAGATGCAGGACTTTAGGCAGATGCGCACAGATGCAGGACTGTAGGCAGGTGCGCACAAGTGCAGGACAGCAGACGGGAGCAGGGTCAGACAAGCCAGGTCACAACAGCGGATCAATCAGACAGAGGCAGCAGGCAAAGAATGGTCAAAGTTCAGGCAGGATCGGCAAGAGGAGATCAGGTAAACAGGAACACAGAGCAGGTCAAAGACAAGCCAAGGGGTCAGGACTGGAGACATTCTGCTTAGTCAGCTGTGTGATTGGAGAAATGATGTTGGAGAATGAACCTGCGGTAAAAGTCAGCAAGGTCAGGAAAGCCGGGTAAACACTGGAGCAGATGCGGGTTCGGGATCGGTTACAGGATGAGATGCAGATCAGACAGCAAGGATGCATTTTGAAGAGGCCCCTTTTAAAAATCACTGAGCACCAAATATGCGCTACTGAGCGCGCGTGCAAGATCTCCGCGATCTGCGCACGCGCATGCGCATTGGCACACGTCTATTCACCGCTGAATGCCTGTGGACTAGAACGCATTCCGATGGACCCGTGCGCCCGTGGCCAGTTACAGCGCCATGCGCAGTATGTTCATGACATTGCCCCCTCCTTAAAGGCAACTTCCAGGTGCCCAACAGAATTCTTTTCTGAGGATGGCTGTGAAAAAACGCCTGGATCAGTCTTGGGGCATGAACATCCTGCTGAGGTTCCCTCGAGTTTTCTTCCAGACCATACCCTTTCCATTTGATGAAATACTGTAGTTGATTACCCCTTCTTCTGCAATCAAGGACAGCCTCCACCTCATATTCCTGGTCCCCATCAATTATTACGGGTTTTGGAGGGCCGGATCCCCTGTCTGGGAAGGGGTCTGGTATCGTGGGCTTTAGTAAGGACACATTGAAAACTGGATTAACCTTGAGTGAATCCGGTAAGGTAAGTTCATGGGAAACTTTGTTTCATTTTCTTTTAACAGAGAAAGGGCCAATACATTTAGGTGCCAGCTTTTTTGAAGGGCAGGCCATTCTGAGGTTGGTAGTTGACAACCATACTTGGTCACCTGGCTGAAGAGACAGTTCACCTCTTTTTTTCCGGTCATAAGCTTTCCTGTTGGTTGCCTGTGCCTTGACCATAGTTTCTTGCAGAAGCTTGCTGTTTCGTTTCAAGAAGTCGACAGTTTTCTGTACTGCTGGGACCGGAGACTCTGGAACAATGTCAGGTAAGAAGACTGGATTGAACCCATAATTTGCAAAAAACAGGGACTGGCCAGTAACAGAATGGCTGGCGTTGTTAAAAGCGAATTCTGCTAAGGGTAAGAGTCCTACCCAATCGTCTTGAATGAATGTAGTGAAGCACCGGATATTTTGTTCCAGGGTCTGGTTTGTCCTCTCGGTCTGGCCGTTAGTCTGCGGGTGGTAAGCAGAAGACATAGATAGACCAGTTCCCGGTCACCCACATCATAATTCTTCTCGGCAGGAGAAAGTTTACAGGAGAAGAAGGCTATGGGATGCATCAAATCCTTTAGACCCTGGCGCTGGGAAATGACCGCTCCTACTGCCGTTTCTGGGGCCTCCACCTCGAGTAGATAAGGTAAGGAGGGATCCGGATGACTCAAGATGGGGGCAGAGGTAAAAAGTCCTTTTAGGTTGGTAAAGGCCACCTGGGCCTCAGAATTCCAATGGAACCGCACATTCTGCTTAGTCAGCTGTGTGATTGGAGAAATGATGTTGGAGAACCCCTTGATGAACCTGCGGTAAAAGTTTGCGAACCCAACAAACCGCTGTACCCCCTTCTTGTCTGATGGTGCAGGCCAATCCAGGACAGCTGTGACCTTCTGCGGATCCATTTGAACCTCTCAGTGGAGATCACCAGACCCAGGAACTGAATACTCTGCAGCTCGAATTCACATTTTTCAGGTTTGGCATATAGTCCGTGTTGACGGAGTCGGCAGAGTACAGTCTTAACATGCTTTCGGTGTTGATCCAGGGATGAGGAGAATGCTGGAAAGCAGCAGGCAGGTGCGCACAGATGCAGGACTGTAGGCAGATGCGCACAGATGCAGGACTGTAGGCAGATGCGCACAGATGCAGGACTGTAGGCAGATGCGCACAAGTGCAGAACAGCAGGTGGGAGCAGGTTCAGACAAGCCAGGTCACAACAGCGGATCAATCAGACAGAGGCAGCAGGCAGAGAATGGTCAAAGTTCAGGCAGGATCAGCAACAGGAGATCAGGTAAACAGAAACACAGAGCAGGTCAAAAAAAAGCAGTGAGGTCAGGAAAGACGGGTAAACACTGGAGCAGATGCGGGTTCAGGATTGGGTTACAGGATGAGCTGCAGATCAGACAGTAAGAACGCATTCTGAAGAGGCCCCTTTTAAAGATCACTGGGCGCCAAATCTGCGTTACCTTGTGCGCGTGCACGATCTCTGCGATCTGCACATGTGTATGTGCATTGGCGCACGTCTATTCACCGCTGAATGCCTGTGGACTTGAACACATCCTGATGGACCCATGCACCCGTGGCCAGTTGCAGCGCCATGCGCAGTACGTCCATGACAGACACTTTGGGCCCAATTTGGACATTTTCACTTAGGGGTGTACTCACTTTTGTTGCCAGCGGTTTAGACATTATTGGCTGTGTGTTGAGTTATTTTGAGGAGACAGCACATTTACACTGTTATACAAGCTGTACGCTCACTACTTTACATTGTAGCAAAGTGTAATTTCTTCAGTGTTGTCACATGAAAAGATTTAATAAAATATTTACAAAAATGTGAGGGGTGTACTCACTTTTGTGATATACTGTATGTATAGTTAATACCACGTTCATTATCTCCCCTCATATCCCTTTGCTAATAATTTGTAAAATGAGAGACCTAGGCGACTCCCTCAGGGGGTCACATTCTTTTTCCTGAAATCTTGAATTATTTCAATAAATTCTATTATTAAAAAAAATCAAAATACTAACAACTTTCAAAGCCATCCCCAACTCTGCTCCCGGCTACATCACTAATGGAAAACGAAGTGAAAACTCTCTGAGGAAGTCACGTGAGCGGTGACTTAACGCATAGGAGAAGCTGGGTGATCTTGTTAGCAGCCAAGTGTCAGATTGCGGCTGCCTATGTAATTTTAAAGGCATATATATCTATTTTCACGTAAGTGCATTGTTTTTTATCAAAATTGGCATTCTAATACGTAATACACTATTGGGACCCACTTTGTGTTTATTTGAGCGTATAAGCGCATAGGATCAAAGACAGAGGGTCCAACTATATACCACCACCAAGGATGGGGCTACTATTGTGAGGAGATCAGTGGAAAAGACAGCAGCCTATCTATACCCCGGGGGGGGACTAAGTCCGATTGACCTAGGACATAGGTCTACACCCTGAGGTGAGCACATTGTAGTGAAGGTGGTGGGGATAACATCTGCATGATGGTAATAGATACTGCAAAGTTTGTGCACATAGTGGAGGAGGAGCTTATGTGGGACTTGTTTAAAGTTTTTTGTCATACTCCTATGCAGGGGCGTTGCTAGGTCAACAAAAGATCTGGGGCTAGAGCCCATAGCAGCGTAGTAAAGAAAGTCATATGCTTGGGCGGTCATACACATGTATATACAGTAATATACACGTGTGTGTATATATCCCCAGAGAGCACCCCACTTACATCAGGGTCCCCAGAGAGCCCCCCTTACATCAGGGTCCCCAGAGAGCCTCTTCCTTACATCAGAGTCCCCAGAGAGCCTCCCCTTTGCATCAGGGTCCCCAGAGAGCCCCCCACTTACATCAGGGTTCCCAGTGAGCCCCCTTACATTAGGGTCCCCAGAGAGCCTCCCCCTTAAATCAGGGTCCCCAGAGAGCCTCCCCCTTAAAATCAGAGTCCCCAGAGAGCCTCCCCCTTAAAATCAGGGTCCCCAGAGAGCCCCCCCCACTTACATCAGGGTCCCCAGAGAGCCTCCCCTCCCCTTTGGGACCCCTGCAGAGACTCGGGGCTATGGGCCCCAAATTCGGGGCTATAGCCCCAAAAGCCACCCCCTAGCGACGCCACTGCTCCTACGGACTATAATTGTCTTAACATGGATCAGATTTTTTTCTTATCACGTTTGATTTGTTTTTTATATTATTATTTGATGTTCACAACATTGTATTGGGTCATGTTTATATTAGTTCACTTCATATATAGTAGTAAGATTGCTATTGCACTATAATTGCTTAATCGCTTCTACAGGGGGAGAGACGCATAATCACTACATAAATAATTCACGTAAGTATGTGAGCAGCACTCACCACATACAGCATATAGAATTTCACAGTAAGGTAGAGGTAGTGCAGAAGTGTACACATAATTATAACTAGTTTCAAAATACCAACCTACTCAATCTCTTTGTTCCTCTCAAGACCTCCTGCTTTCTAGCTCCCTTGTCATCTCCTCCCATGCTCACCTCCAGGACTTTTCCTGAGCTTCTTCTCCTATCTTATGGAACTCCCTACCCTGATCTGTCCAACTATCTCCTACTCTGCTTTTAGATGATCCCTGAAAACCCTCCTCTTCAGAGAAGCCTATCCTGCCCCTACCTAACAATTGTACTTTGTTTTTCTCCATCAGATCATCCCCCACAATTTTTACCTTTTGTACCACTTGCCCTTCCCTCTTAGATAATAAGCTCTAATGAGCAGGGCACTCTGATTCCTCCTGTATTGAATTGTATTGTAACTGTAGTGTCTGCACTCGTCTTGAAAGAACTGTGCAAACTGTTGGCGCCATATAAATCCTGTATAATAATAATAGTAAAAATAAAGTGTGTATAACCTTGCTCAGTCTTGTGGCCAAAACTCTCGCCAGGTTTTCTAAAATTTTTATAGGGAATGTTTTAGTATTCTCAGTATTGATATGATTTATGCACTGTGCATGAGTGTGTGATGTATTGATTTTATGTTTAAAGTGAGGAGTAGGATAGAACTTTTGTTATTTTTGCAATGATAATAAATCTTATCTCATCTTTTATGATTGTGCATGACTGAGTCATCAATAACATCAAACCAAGAAAAGAGCAGAGATGTGCTTTACACCAGTGGTTCTCAACCTCAGTCCTCAAGTACCCCCAACAGGCCATGTTTGCAGGTTTTCCTTTATCTTGCACATGTAACACCCTGATGTTTAGGCAATTTTCCTTCCAGGTGTAGTTACCTTGGCTCATTGTTAGGGATCAATTGATTTCACCCTAAGTCTAGAATTGCTGCACTTCTGCCGCTAGGTGGCTGGGTACTTGGTGACATTAGATAAGACAGGGGCAAAGCAAGGACAGATTAGGAGTATATGGGGTATCTCAGCCAATGGGCAGGGGTTTTCTTGAATCCCTTGTCCTGCTGAGAGAACCTATATATTTGGGTGGAGTCAGGTGATCAGGATTCTGTGCCACCTGGACGGCTGTCTGGGTGGACGTGTGTTGTACTGCCTGGGTTGCTAGGCCAGAGTTTGGCCTAACCGGGGCACATCTGGCTCCTAGGCTGTCTGAGGGCCTATCCAGAAGCAAGAGGGCAGCGCAGGGTTGGGATTGCGGCTTGCAGTCCAACCAGAAGTGACGGTTCTGCCGGAACCTGACGTGGTCTGAGGTAGAGGGGAAGCTGTTGCCACTAAGGGACCATCCACCTTACTGCCAGGGACCACAGTAAGTAGCTGAAGCAAGTCCCGGAGCAGTATTCCCACAAACCAGAGACGGTGAAGAATAGGGAAACTTCAGCAGGTGTCAAGCCAGGGACCCAGCCAGCGGAGGTGGCCAGTGAAGCTTAAGAAGTATCCGGAGTGCCAAGCTAGGGACCCAGCAGAGAAGCAGGGGTGTCGCTTGAGGAAGATACTACAGTGAAGATTGAAAGAGCTCAAGAGATTCAGTGGCAGTAAATCATCTAGTCTAGTGAGAGAGAGAGACTGGGAACTTAGTGGGTTGAAGAACTACAAGAAGTGATTGTAGTGTAAGTGACAGAACTGTTACACCTTGTGTTAGAAACTGTTAAAGACTGTTGCCATAGGAGACAGCATTCCTACTCATGCAGATGTGGCATCTTCCTGGATGCCTTTCCCTGCATGGCTGTCTTCCTGTAGAAGTCTCGGTGTTTGCCAATTAACATTGCAACTGCTTAAGGGTAACCTGGCCCTAACCTTCTCTCCCAAAGTTCTGTTTAAGAGAAATAAAATCTCTTTAAATTCAAGAAATGTCTGATACCCATGAATCTAACTTGCATTACACCCACTATGCCCCACTCTGTATGGAAGGATGTCAGCAGTTCTTGGCTCTAAAGGTTCTCATTACTAGAGGAGGCCTGGGACCTTGCTACACACAGGTGCTTTAAATCAGAGTCAATGGCTTGGTATTTTGGACAACTATTTTACCTAAGAAAAATTCCTCAAACATGGCCTGTTGGGGGTACTTGAGGACTGAGGTTGAGAACCACTGCTTTACACCAATACAATGCAAAACTCAAAACTAAGATTAGTTCAATTTTTATTTCTCTTTTCATGTATTTTTTTCATGGTTTATTTTTGATTGGCAAGAAAGCTTGTTTAATTTACTGCACTACTTCTTTCCACTTCTGACACTAATTAGTCCATCAGCAGCAGCTGTAACAGCTGTGGTCCACTGGGAAGACTTGGATGCAGCGTCTGCAAAATTTCTAAATCTAGATTGTGAGTGAGGTGACAGCTTCATGAAACCTATAAAAGCCCAACTGAATTCAAGAGAAAAACAATGCGACAAATGTCGCACTAATATCCAAAGGGCCTGTATGAATTTTTCAATTTATAGTATTCAGATTGTATAGAACATTTTAGGAATTGTAGATTTTAAAGGGCATAAATCCAAGTCATGAACTCATCTTCAAAAAATGTCTCTGTGACCAACTTTGTTCTGGTGGGGCTTATTGAGATTGAATCATTTGGATTTGTATGTGCTCTTTTGGCTTTAGCATTATTTTCAGTCACATTGTTTATGAGTTCTATGATAGTCTATGTAACCTGGACAGAGAAAAGCTTGCATGAACCTATGTACATCTTAATATGTGTCTTGATTATGAATGTGATGTTGGGGAATGCATCATATTATCCCAAGCTGACCATTGACTTGTTGTCTGGATGCTCAACCATCTCACTCACAGGATGTCTCTGTCAATCTTTCTGTATCCAGTTTTATGCAGCTAGTGAATTGTATATTTTTACGACAATGGCATATGATCGATATCTGGCTGTAGGCCACCCTTTGAGATACCACACTCTGATGACCAACATTACAACTCAAAAAATATCACTTGCCCTATGTGTTTTCAATGTGGTGCTAGTACTTGTGGATACAGCGTTGACATTAAGGCTGACTTTTTGTGGGGTAAATATCAACAATGTCTTTTGTGAGAGAATTTCTCTACAACCGCTTGCTTGTAATGATATAACAGTTAACATTATGTATGATACGATTTTGACCTCGTGCATTGTGATTGGCTGCTTGCTTGTAATAATGTACTGTTATATAAGAACAGTTATAATCTGCCTGAAACTTTCTGCAGAACCCTCTCTGAAAGCTCTGCATACACTGATGACTCACATGTTGGCCTTCTCTATTTATATGGGCACCCTCTTGTTTGTTAATTTCAGGTACAGTCTAACCACAGGTTCTGTATCAATCAAAGTTGATATTATCATACCTTTGATCGGTACCAGCATAGCTATTTCTGCAAACCCTCTGATCTATGGGATAAGGACCAAAGCTCTCAGAGAAAAAATTGCATGCAACCTGTATAAAATTGTTTGCAGACAAAAAGAATGAAATTACCATTGTAGAGGTGTGTTATTTTTCTTTTCACCTTTTTTAGGATTTTTTAGGAAACAGAGGGCTGTAGTCCTGCCTGTTAGTGTTCTCTAAGCATGGATTGCACTGTCTAAATCACTTGCTGTTTGAGCTTACTCCATCAGGGTGTGTTAGAGAAATGCCATTCTGTGTCATGGGTGTTTAGTTTAGTTCCAATCAGAAGGCTGGGGGGTCCTTATTAGCTGGCTGTGAAGGTACTAAATATTTCACATATTTCCTAGCAAATTATCATCTCTCCTGAGCATCTGTCTGGGGATGATGATACAGAGAAAACAATTTTCCTCACAATCCTTTTGGCCTAGGGATTGCTGAAAGGATTTTCCCTACTGGCTGCAAGGGATGTTCTCTTTTGGGCCTGGAGGAAGTAAACTGTAGATGTTCCTCAAAAGAGAGGTGGTGAGTGACTGGCTGAGTGGAAAGTGGACATTAAAGAACTAAAGAAGGGCAGGGTTATTTAGTGGTAAAATGTGAGAACTACACAACTAACACCCTGCTACATCTCCCACCCTGTTAAGGAATCCAGTCCTTGCATTATATTACATGTAAACATAGCGGGAGGAAAAAAAAAAAAAAAAAAAAGTATAAACACAGATAACCAGTAAACAGTTCAAGTAGAGTAATCAGAGTACTGGGCTGGCATCAGTCCCCTCATAGTTCACATGGGCAGGCAAGGTTCAGTGTTCTCAAACTGTACATTCTCTTTAGGAGGCTCACAAGTGCTAGTTCCTCTGTACCCCCTGTCCACAGCTCACCTCTCTCTACAGCCCATGCCCATAGCTCACCTTTTTTCCCCAGTTTACAGCTCGCCTTTTCTCCCTCATCCGCAGCTCACCTTTCTCACCTCTCTCCACAACTCACCTTTGTAGTCCCTGTCAACATCTCACCTCTGCACCCCCCTGTCCACTGCTTACCCCAGTCTATAATTCACCTCTGCACCCCCAACCACAGCTTATCTCTGCACCTTCACATAATTCACAGCTTATCTCTGTCCCCTTCCACATTTCACTTCTGCACCCCCATTTACAGCTCTCACCTCTGCAACCCCCCATTGTTCACCTCTGCACCCCCAACTCTCTTACCTCTTCACAATTCACCCCCAACTCTCACCTCTGCAGAACCTGGCCCCCTCCACAGCTCTCACTTTACACAACCAGCCACGGCCACAGCTCTCACCTCTGCACGCCCTCCCCCCCTTCTAGCTCTCAAAACTGCACAAATCCTCATCCCCCTTCCCAATTCTCACAACTGCACAAATCTTCATCCCCCTTCTCAGGTCTCACAACTGCACAAATCTTCATCCCCCTTCCGACCTCTCACAACTGCACAAATCGTCACCCCCCTTCCCAGCTCTCACAACTGCACAAATCGTCACCCCCCCCCCCCCCCCCCTTCCCAGCTCTCACAACTGCACAAATCTTCATCCCCCCTTCCCACCTCTCACAACTGCACAAATCTTCATCCCCCTTCCCACCTCTCACAACTGCACAAATCTTCATCCCCCTTCCCACCTCTCACAACTGCACAAATCTTCATCCCCCTTCCCACCTCTCACAACTGCACAAATCTTCATCCCCCTTCCCAGCTCTCACAACTGCACAAATCTTCATCCCCCTTCCCACCTCTCACAACTGCACAAATCATCATCACCCTTCCCACCTCTCACAACTGCACAAATCTTCCTCCCCCCTTCCCACCTCTCACATCTTCACAACACCCTTACCCTTCCCCCAGCTGCCTTTGTGCACAACCACCCCACCCCCACTTTCCATCCACAGCTCTCACTTCTTCATAAATTTATTATAGTTGCATACCTCCCAACTTTTTGAGATGGGAACGAGGGACACCTATTAGCAAAAGTATGTAGGTAGAGGAGGCACCCCCTGCCACGCCCCTCTAGTTAATCCCACAAGTGTTTTTTTTTACCAATACTATTCCTTTATATTGGCTTTTGAAATTTACAAATGTAGCAATTTAGAAATTGAATGAAGGGTTTAGCAGTAGGAAACACTTTTTGAAAGATAGTGCAAGGACTTCTTTCCTGTGTTTAACGAGGCACAGCAGCCCATTCAAATGAATGGACTGCCGTGTCCCGCCAAACCGTGACCTGCATGGCCGCCGCAGTGTGAACCTAACCTAAGACACTAGGCAGCAGCACAGGAGCAGAAAGATATTGGCTTTTAGTTATAAATGAACAACTTATGTTTACATACCTCTCAACATTTTAAGATGGAAACAAGGGACACCTATTAGCAAAAGTATGTTGGCATAGGACACCCCCCTGCCATGCCCACTTTAAGGACATCAAGGACAGGTTATGCAAAAAAATAAATAAATGGTTAAACCCACAAGTGCTTTTTTTACCACTAGTATTCCTTTATCTTGGCTTTTTTAATTTACAAATGTAGCAATTTAGAAAATGAATGAAAGGTTTAGCAGTAGGAAACACTTTTTGAAAGTCAAAAAGTGCATTTTATATACAACTATATAGATCAGACCAAAATGGGGGACAAATGAGGAGGAATGAGGGACAGAGGGACATTGCTCCAAATCAGGGACAGTCCCTCAAAATCAGGGACAGTTGGGAGGTATGCAGTTGTTCAGCCAGCACCACTCATTTAGGTGAATGTGAACTTTTTATATTCGATACAGTGCATGCTGCTATGCCTAGGCAGCTTTGCCTCTCAGACCCATGTAGGACATAGCTGAAGCGGAGTTTCAGAGCACTTTCCAAGGGTCTGTGCTACACAGGTCTGATAGGCTGCAAGTGGGGACAAAAGTACGCAGATCCCAAAGCACCAAACAAATTAAAAACATTGTAGGTGGTTGTGGTGTTGGGATGAGGGAACTGGAGGACAAGGCAGCCAGAGCTGGTGGAACAGAATCAGCTGAAAAATAACCGTTTATATACTACAGCTTCTATAAATGAATAATGATTTATGACTGTATGATGGACAGATGAATGAAAGATCTGTCTCTTTCATTCAGAGATTTTCATTCATTCATAGATGCTATAGTACAACTTTTACAAATTGAGGAGGTGGCTGGAAGGAATAGGAAATATTCAGCACTCTTGAGGAGTGAAAAAAACAGATTCCTCAGCTCTATTAACCCCTCCTGCATTGAGAGATTATGGTGGCTGTGTTGGGGTGGGGGGGGGGGGGCATGATTGCAGGAGGATCATTTCAAATAAACCAGGAGCCAGAAGTACAAGGAAAGCATCTAACTGATAATAAATGTCCCTTGTGCTGATATTTTCTAACTAAACTTAAGCGCAAAGACTGGAGGAGGCTCAGTGTACCTGGATCAACAGCCAGGAAACCAGGAAAGTCTGCTTTCCACGTCTTGTGTGGACTCCGTTCCATGTGCAGTGCTGCCTGATAGTTCTGTCCCTGCTGTGCCCCAGAACCTTCACCAAGATAGTGTGGTGGCTTGTCGGGCAGTCATGAGCGTCCTTCTGCCCCGCCGTGGGCTCAGCAGCCTGGCAACTAGGAGCGAGTACAAGGATATTATGTTTATGGAGCCAATGCCGATGGCCAAGATTTCATCCTGACAGTGAGGGAAAGAGAACACATCCATCCACGATACTGTGATTCAGTGGATGATATGCCTTATGCAAACCTTCCTTTGTGAGTCCAACTTTACTTTGCTTTTATTCATTTAATAAAGGTTACTGCACCAGGAGCCTGTGTCTCTTTTCTGTGTTTGCTTTTAGTCAGAAATTGGCAGGGGTGGGTTTGGAGTCTACCTTTGTGGCCATATGTGCTACATATATTTTATCAATGTCCAAAGACCAAGCTCATTTTGCACCTGCACTGCTGCCTAGTGAATTACTCATTCAGGGTCAGGAGGGTGTAGGGTGACCACATTTCCAAACTGCAATTCAAAAAAAAGATGGTTTTTGATTTCTTTTGTTTTTCCAAAACCTGGTAAAAAAAAGGTAACAGTGGTCACCAGTTTACACAGGTGGCATACAATGTGCACCTGCTTTAACTAAGTCACTTAGTGACAGTGGCATACTTTGTACATCACAGGGGGTCCCTGCCTGTAAAGTGGTGCATCTGTAGCATGCATAGAACAGGCTACAGCAAAAATGAAATTTCTAAAGAAAAAAAAACAGTTAAATTACATTTAAATTGACTCACGGTTGTAAATGCCATCGTACAGCTATAAAAAAAATTAAAAAATGGTGTGGGGTCCCCACAAAATCCATACCAGACCCTTACATTAACAAGCAGCCTAGCAGATCAGGAAAGGGGGAGAATGAGTGAGCTTTTCTCCCCCCCCTCCTGAACCATACTTGCCACATGCCCTCAACATGGGGGGGTGCTTTGGGGCAGGGGGGGAATGTCCCAGAATGCAAAATGTGGTCACCCTAGGAGGGAGATGTAAACATAAAATAAAGTGTCACCAAGTCTAGGTTCACACCTGTGCAGGTAGCTGCCCGCTGCGGAACCTGCACATACTCCCGCAGCTGCAACCACCCGCACAGTAAAATGCAGGGCATGCGGGCAGGTGCCATTAATCCTAATGGCACACCGCCCGCACTGGAAATTGCACCTGCACTGGGAACTGCACTGTATTCGCAGTTCCCATGCGGGCTGCAATTTCAGAAATAGTGCAAGGACTTCTTTCCTGTGTTTAACAAGGCACAGCAGCCCATTCAAATTAATGGACTGCCGTGTCCCGCCAAACCGTGACCTGCATGGCCGCACAGAGTGTGAACCTAACCTAAGACACTAGGCAGCAGCACATGAGCAGAAAGATATTGGCTTTTAGTTATAAATAAACGACTTATGTTTACATACCTCCCAACATTTTAAGATGGAAACGAGGGACACCTATTAGCAAAAGTATGTAGGCATAGGACACACCCTCTGCCACGCCCACTTAAAGGACAATTATGCAAAAAAAAAAAAATTGGTTAAACCCACAAGTACTTTTTTTTTTACCACTACTATTCCTTTATACTGGCTTTTGACATTTACAAATGCAGCAGTTTAGAAATTGGATGAAAGGTTTAGCACTGGGAAATACTTTAAAATCTAAGTGCATTTTATATACAACTATACAGATTAGACCAAAATGAGGGACAAATCAGGAGGAAAAAGGGACAGAGGGAATTTGTTCCAAATCAGGGACAGTCCCTCCAAATCACAGACGGTTGGGAGCTATGTGTTTACATTTCTGGAAAGCCAGAGAGCTGAGCCAGGCCTGTAACAAGCTGGTAATGATAGTGAGAAGATGGTGCTGCCATACAAGTTCCCAGGTATGCACATAACCCACCCCCCAGGCATGTATATGCACTCTCATCCCTTCTCAGCTGTAGCATCCCCACGAATCTAAGCTGCATCAATTGGTGTCAGAGTTTAGACAGTGGAAGTTTTATGCCTTGTGAATGGCTTCTTAGGCTCAAGCCCTTTCCATAGGTGAAGCCATGACCCATCTCCTTGAAGCTCTGATAGGTGGTGATGGTGAGGCCCTGAAAGAGCATGGTTGGATAAGCATACTGTACATGCCTGTATGGTGGACTATTTGTAGATGGTCCAACGCAAAATAGAGCTTGTTGAGGTAGCAGACATAAGCCCTGAGCTTTCCCTAAAGCTCTGGGACCTCTCCATGCCACTAGTGCTGTACCTGACAGAGAGATATAAGTCAAAACCTGTAGGCAGGGACTTAAAAAGATTTTGCATGACCCAACATGGCCACCAGGGTCACCTGGACGCAGCATAGCCAACCGGAACGCTGCTCCAGGGAACTGAGGTGACCATAGAGAAACCTAGTTTCCCTTGACTTCCCTTCTAGCTGCATTGCTGCTCCAGGCCACATGTAGTGGAGAAAATTGACTCCACCTACCTACACTTCTTAATGCAAGACAAATTTAAACATAATCAGAATACTTTGCAGGTGACTGTCCATGATTAGACCATGGACAGTGAACCCCATCATCTCCCGTGGGGTCACAGCCAGAGCCATGGTCTTTCACTAGGGCCTTTGTGGCCTTTAAGGGTTGAGGGTCGGCAGAGGCAGCTGCATCTCCTCCCTCTGGGCTAGAGGATGGTGTTTTGGCTAAGCCCTTGGAAACCGAACGGACAGTGCTAGCCTGATTACACCTGGATATGGAGTCTCCCAGAGTGGTGAATAGATTGCCCTCAATGGTGACTGAGGTTGCTGATACAGGAGCCTCTTCTGTCGGTGTTGCTTGACTTGTGCTCTCTGGGTTGGTATCTGAGACTCTCAGCTGAACTAAATGAGCCTCAATATAATTAGTTAAGTTCTGACTATCTCCTTGGAAACAGGTCGGGGTCCCTCTCGTCCAGCTTAACAGTATGTAGGTGCAGGACTATGCCTGGTGTGCTTTCAAGTCACACATGAAAACCCATTGTTCTGAAGCTAAGGCCATCACTGCCAGATTAATGTGTCCTTCTTCCCAGGCAAGTCCAGGGACATCCAGAACTGTGTTCAGGCCTGGTTAGCTATTTTGCTGTCTGAACCACTGGGCAGCTATGGCAGGGCCCATGGGTGTTCATTGACTTTTGGTAGCCTTTGTTTTTCCCTCACAGAACAGCATGCAGTGCTGCTTCTGAAGGAAGAACTGTTGGATGGGTCCCCTAAATCTGGATGAGCATGACCCTTCTAGCAATGCCACACCTTCTGACACACCAAGACCAAAGAAAGAGGTTTTATTCCTGGAAAGTACACAAATGTAGATGGCGCAAGAGGTGGGCAAAGACTTAATCCATACCTCCCAACCGTCCCGGATTGGCCGTGAAAGTCCCGCTGTGGGAGGTCTGTCCCGCGTCCCGGGCACCTTCATTCCGGGACAATACAATGTCCCGGAATTGCCCCACTGGCCGATCTGATGCCCCCCTAAAAATTGCCGCCGCATTGCCGCTGTCCCTCACTGCCCGCTGTACTAGTTTTGGCCGAGACCGCTTCATTTCACCCCCAGACGCTGCCTGGCTCACTGCCAAAACAACTGGTTGCTAGGCATGGCCCGCCTGGCGTCTAACAACCAGTGACGTCACGACAAGGAGGAGAGTGGAGCCCCAGCATTTAGCCAAAGGAGGAGTCCTCTTCGCGCCTAAGCTCCACCCCCAACTCCGCCCCCAACTCCGCCCCCAACTCCGGGTCCTCCCTGAGTGGAGCCCCAGAATTTAGCCAAAGGAGGATTCCTCTTCGCGCCTAAGCTCCGCCCCCGGCTCCGCCCCTGACTCCGGGTCTTCCCCGAAGGCTGTTCCTGCGCTGGAATAAAGGTAGGAGAAATGCTCCCTGCACTGCCCTGACTCTGAGTACACTCATGGTCACTCTGCTCCCTCCCATACACTGCCCCTCTCCAGTCATGCTGTACAGTCCCCCCATACTGCCCTCCACTACCCCCCCCATTATACTGCCCCCCTCCCATTTTACTGCCCTCCACGTGACTACCCCCCCAATATACTGCCCTCTACTACCACCCCTCCTATCATACTGCCCCAATCCCATCATACTGCCCCCCCCCTCCTATTATACTGCCCTCCACTGCCACCCCTCCTATTATACTGCCCTCCACTAACCCCCCCCCATTATACTGCCTTTCACTGCCACCCCCACCCATCATACTGCCCCCCTCCAATTATACTGCCCTCCACTGCCACCGTTCCTATTATACTGCCCTCCACTAACCCCCCTCCCATCATACTGCCCTCCACTACCACCTTTCCCATCATACTGCTCTCCCTCCCATCATACTGCCCTCCACTACCACCCCTCCCATAATACTGCCCTCCACTAAACCCCCTCCCATTATATTGCCCTCCACTACCACCCCTCCCATCATACTGCCCTCCACTACCACCCTTCCCATCATACTGCTCTCCCTCCCATCATACTGCCCTCCACTACCACCCCTCCCATAATACTGCCCTCCACTAAACCCACTACCACCCCTCCCATCATACTGCCCTCCACTACCACCCTTCCCATCATACTGCTCTCCCTCCCATCATACTGCCCTCCACTACCATCCCTCCCATAATACTGTCCTCCACTAAACCCCCTCCCATTATATTGCCCTCCACTACCATCCCTCCCATCATACTGCCCTGCACTAACCCCCCCTCCCATGATACTGCCCTCCACTACCGCCTCCTCCCATCATACTGCCCTCCACTACCTCCTCTCCTATCATACTGCCCTCCACCCCATCATACTGCCCTCCGCTGCCTCCCCTCCCATCATAATGCCTTCCACTGCCTCCGCCCCCAACATACTGCCTTCCACTGCCACCCCTCCCATCATACTTCCCTCCACTGACACCCCCTCCCATCATACTGCCCTCCACCCCATCATACTGCCCTCCACTGCCACCAACTCCCTTCAAAAACTGTAAAAAAAACTCTAAAAAATAAAATGGATAAAATATAATGGTAAAAAATAATAACAAAAATAAAATAACAATAAAAAAAAAAACTACTGATCCTGTCCACTGCCCTACTGATTATGTCTACTGACTACGTCCACTGCTCTACTGACCATGTCCACTGCCCTACTGACCATGTCCACTGCCCTACTGACCATGTCCACTGCCCTACTGACCACTTTCTCTGCCATACTGACCACTTTCTCTGCCATACTGACCACTTCCACTGCTCTACTGACCATGTCCACTGCCCTACTGACTGACACCATTCACAGGCCACACTGACACCACTGGCGGAACTACCAGCAAAGGTTGCACTTGCAACTAGGCCCTGGCCTTCTGCCACCATGGCCGGGCCCAATCTGCTGTGGGACCATGAAGGGTGATGGGATCAGTGGGAAGGGCTCTGGGCTCGAAGGGAATGGCCTAGGCTGGAGGTCGGGGGGCCCTTCATGGTTTCTTGCACCAGGGCCCCTGAAGGTTCTAATTATGCCTCTGCTGCACCCTGTATATAGCTCATCCAGTACCCTGTGCCCTGTATATAGCTCGTCTCAGAACCCCGCACCCTGTATATAGCTCATCCCAGAACCCTGCACCCTGTATATAGCTCATCCCAGAACCCTGCACTCTGCACATAGCTCATTCCAGAACCCTGCACTCTGCACATAGCTCATTCCAGAACCCTGCACTCTGCACATTGCTCATTCCAGAACCCTGCACTCTGCACATAGCGCATCCCAGAACCCTGCACTCTGCACATAGCGCATCCCAGAACCCTGCACTGTTTACATAGCTCATTCCAGAACCCTGCACTCTTTACATAGCTCATCCCAGAACCCTGCACTCTTTACATAGCTCATCCCAGAACCCTGCACTCTGTACATAGCTCATCCCAGAACCCTGCACTCTGTGCATAGCTCATCTCAGAACCCTGCACTCTGTACATAGCTCATCTCAGAACCCTGCACTCTGTATATAGCTCATCTCAGAACCCTGCACTCTGTACATAGCTCACCCCAGAACCCTGCTCTCTGTACATAGCTCATCCCAGAACCCTGCACTCTGTACATAGCTCAACCCAGAACCCTGCACTCTGCATGCAGCTCACTCCAGAACCCTGCACTCTGAATGCAGCTCACCCCAGAACCCTGCACTCTGTACACAGCTCATGCCAGAACCCTGCACTCTGTACACAGCTCATGCCAGAACCCTGCACTCTGTACACACACAGCTAATGCTAGAACCCTGCACTCTGTACACAGCTCATGCAAGAACCCTGCACTCTGTACACAGCTCATGCCAGAACCCTGCACTCTGTACACAGCTCATGCCAGAACCCTGCACTCTGTACATAGCTCATTCCAGAACCCTGCACTCTGCACATTGCTCATTCCAGAACCCTGCACTCTGCACATAGCGCATCCCAGAACCCTGCACTCTGCACATAGCTCATTCCAGAACCCTGCACTCTTTACATAGCTCATCCCAGAACCATGCACTCTGTACATAGCTCATCCCAGAACCCTGCACTCTGTGCATAGCTCATCTCATAACCCTGCACTCTGTACATAGCTCACCCCAGAACCCTGCTCTCTGTACATAGCTCATCCCAAAACCCTGCACTCTGTACATAGCTCAACCCAGAACCCTGCACTCTGCATGCAGCTCACTCCAGAACCCTGCACTCTGAATGCAGCTCACCCCAGAACCCTGCACTCTGTACACAGCTCATGCCAGAACCCTGCACTCTGTACACAGCTCATGCCAGAACCCTGCACTCTGTACACAGCTCATGCCAGAACCCTGCACTCTGTACACACACAGCTAATGCTAGAACCCTGCACTCTGTACACAGCTCATGCAAGAACCCTGCACTCTGTACACAGCTCATGCCAGAACCCTGCACTCTGTACACAGCTCATGCCAGAACCCTGCACTCTGTACACAGCTCATGCCAGAACCCTGCACTCTGTACATAGCTCATGCCAGAACCCTGCACTCTGTACATAGCTCATGCCAGAACCCTGCACTCTGTACATAGCTCATCCTACAACCCTGCACTCTGTATATAGCTCATGCCAGAACCCTGCACTCTGTATATAGCTCATCCTACAACCCTGCACTTTGTACGTAATGCACTCCAAACACTGCATTCTTTTATCCTTTTTTTTAAATGAATGTGCTTGGGTATGTATGTATCCATGAGACTCTTGCTTGTGGAACAATAATAAAAGCATATTTTATAGATACAAGGAAGCCCAAGTTTTGTTTAATGATGCCCATTAAGCTCCTCCCACTGTCACACGTTTGACCACGCCCACATTTGCCGCAGCGCGCTATGCAAGGTTACTTCCTTCCTCAAGTGTCCCTCATTCTGAAGTTCAAAAGTTGGGAGGTATGCTTAATCCACAAGGCGAAGCTGGTAAACTCAATTCCAACGGTGGTAACTAATGAATCATAAGTATAAGCAGTACTCACAAGGCAGCTCCTGAGAGAGATCTCTGCAGTCAAAACAAAAAAAACAAAGAGCGGCACTCTGGGTGTAGCATCACAACTCAACAAGTTTATTAAAAACAGTCATCA